>OX451739.1:430208954-430808954 GCA_948472305.1 Vicia faba | reverse complement strand
AGATTTTAGTGGTTGCCCTTCAGTCTAAAAGATCAAAATGTCCCATTCGAATGTTGCCTCGGAAAGATCTTAAGACTCTAGGGTTACTACTAAAGTTTTCTAACTATTTCTTTAGTGATTGTACTTGTCCCTTTCGAATGTCCCTTATAACTCCAACGGCGGTGCTACCTACTCCTTAATATTAGGATAGCGCTGTCTAAAGGAAACGAGAACAAACAATCCTTTTTCGAGTAGGTAGAATCTTAAATACTTGCTCGATGAAAACTTTTCACACAAACACCTTTTAAAACAAATTTTCAAAACAAACTTCATCACATCCTTGAGGATTGATACAAGGGTTATCACAAATTGAAAAATGAGCAAGTACCTAAGAGCCCGTGGAAAACCATGGATAGAAAGGGTGCTAACACCTTCCCTTTCTATAATCTACCCCCTGTACTCAGAAATCTCGAAAAAAAGGTTTTTTATGTTCTTTTTCCTTTTCCATGATAAGATAAAATAAAATTCGGTGGTAACTCTTGCTTACTGCGACATTTTGTGAACAAAAAACGCAAAACGCAAACCACTAAAAATAGTCAGTTCTGCCACCATATCACAATTTCATACATCATGACATCGCATACGACTAATTCTTTACCTTTTTCAGGAAAGATCAGTCACCAGATGAATACCATCAATAATGAACATTTCCTTCATAAAGCTCTTGTTGATTCAGTTTAAATCAACCAATGATTTATCCTGATTTATTTCCAGTAAACACTTTATCTGGTTCAGATAAATCGACCCTAAGATTTATTCTAATTCGTATCCAGTTATTGAAAATTTTCAAACCCCTGCTGGTTCAGTTTAAATCGACCAATGATTTATCCTGATTTGTTTCTGGTAGACACTTTCTCTGGTTTAGATAAATCGACCCTAAGATTTATTATGATGCGTATCCAGTTAAAGACAATTTCAAGACCTTTGTTGTTTCAGTTTAAATCAACCAATGATTTATCCTGATTCCGTTCCGATAGACATTTTCTCTAGTTCAGATAAATCGATCCTAAGATTTGTTCTGATTCGTATCCAGTTAAAAAAATTTCAAACCCCTGCTGGTTTAGTTTAAATCAACCAATGATTTATCCTGATTCATTTCCAGTAGAAACTTTCTCTAGTTCAGATAAATCAACCCTAAGATTTATTCTTATGCATATCCAGTTAAAGACAATTTCAGACATTTGTTGTTTCAATATAAATCGACCAAAGATTTATTCTGATACTTCTTCCAACCACTGTCAACAGTTACTTTGGATAGCATATATAATCCCATCTCTAATAAATCTTTATTACCTCTCCAAATGGCATCTTTAAGCCTATTCTCGACATAATCAACGAACAGTATTACTTCGTTCACCAGCGAGCGCAAATTTCTGGGCACTTTAGTATTCAATCATCTTCTACCTTCAAGTCGCGGACGGAGAACATGCCAATCTCACTCTTCAGTTTTAAGAAGATTGAACAGGGGAAGTTTTTGTACCCCAAAATTTTCCCTCTCTTTTCTTAAGACATTTCTCACAAAAGATCTCAAATGCTCAAGGATTCTCCAAGATTTGATCAGACAAACTCATCTCCTAACATTGAGGCCACAAATTAGGGTTTTGATTTTCACAAGGACAATTGGACTTAGAATGCCTCAAATGACTTTCATGGCTCATTATAAGTATCCAAGAATGTTCATGCCAAGTTTCAATTCTTGAATCACAATTTTGCTCAGTCAATTGCTCAAATGACTGAAAATCAGTTGTATTGGGTAAAAAGTCAACTGTGGTCAACCTACAGACAAACTTCAATATTTTTTGTCCAATATCAACATTTTGAAGTCATATTCATCAACTAATTAAGCTTAGATCACAATTCCTCAAGAAAAGTGTTCAAATCATCAAAGGGGCCAAATTATCAAAATTAGGGTTTTGACTGAGAATGACTGGTCAGTGACTTTTGACCTAGTACATGACCTAATGACTTGAAGCATGATCTAAAGAGTTCAAACACAACATGTTGACGTAATTTCATGGCTCAAATCCTTTCTCAAGATCAATTGACTGATAGTTGAAATTTGATCAACTGATGAAAAATCAACTGATACACAAAATTCAAACTTTGACTTTTTGGTCAAAGTCAAGATTCATCAAGAAATTCAAAAACAGGAAGCTTTATCATCAAGGAATCAAGAAAGTCAAAAGCCAATACAAAAATACTTAGATTAAAAATTATAATTTTTTTATTTTCAATTTAGTTTTTTATTTCCTTTAAATATAAAAAAGACCAAAAAAATATTTTCTTAATAAATTAGTTTTCTTTTCATAATTAATTTTGACTTAGGTTTTAACTTTCTCTTAATTAAATTAATTTAGACATTAAAATTATTATTAATTTCTTTTCAATTTAATTAATTAGGTCAAAACTTTTTTCATACAAAAAACCATAAAAATAATTGTCCCTTCTTTTACATTATCTTTATATTCTTATATATTTTATTTTCTCCTTATTTAATTTGGTTGTAATAGTAATTAGGCTTTAATTTCTTTCATCCTCATTTTTAATTTTTACCCCCATCCCTTAAAATGGTGTAATAGCGTAGGACGTTTAATTTGCGTAATTTATCGCTTTCCATATTATTGCTAGTAATTAGGGTTTATATGGAAAAACTTAAAATCAATACTAGATAACCCTAACTCAAGACAGATTAAATTAAAACAATACACTTTGCACACATTCACCTCTAGGGTTAACCTTCACTTGTTGCCTTAGATTAAAAACAGTCATGTCCCTCGAACGTGGGATACTTTAGCAAAGACCCTTGATTACAAGATTGTAGTCCCTCGATGACCCTTTGATGTTTCCTTCGGTAAACGATCTTAGTCCCTTACAATAAATTGATAAGGCATCTCACAATTTTTCCTTCTATGACTGTATGATGACCCACTGATAAGGTTTCTTACCAACTAATGGTAAGATAACACTATCTAAAGGAGGAGGAAGAGAACAAAGACTTTATTTTGAGTAGGTAGAATGCTCGTAGTTGCTTGCTCACAACCATTTCAACACAAAAAAAAACTTCTTTTAAATGCACCAACACTTTCATGAAATATTTTCAAAAGTCAAACACTTTATATACATTCTTATAGAGACAAGAATCATTACAAAGTCCACCTAAACGAAGGCACTTTTTAAAAATACTTTAAAACAAATACAAACACATTTCACAAAGCATTTTCAAAAGTGAGCTAGCAACTAAGAGCCCGTAGATAACTATGGATGAAAAGGGTGCTAACACATTCCCTTTTCATAACCTACCCCCCGAACTCAAGAAAATTCTCAAAAGGTATTTCCTGTTCTTTTCACTTTTTCCTTTATTGCATAAAAGAAAAGTCGGTAGCGACTCTTGCTATCTACAACAATTGCGATAAAACATAAAACACCGAGTCAGTTCTCCCACCGTATTACAGTATTGTTGAGGTTCCATGATTCTATATTCTTGATATTTCTCTCTATTTTACTTTATTGGAGTTTTTCCCATTGATGAATTCTTTGATGCATTATGTGTGTAATTGGTGAAATTGGATGATGTAAGTTGAATGGAAGTGATAGGCAATGTTAATGAATAATTAGTGTGATTAGAAAATATTGTTTTGATGGAAATATTGGGAGTTTGGGTTTTGAAATAAGGATTTTTGCATTCAGAAAAAATTGCAGGTTTTTGAACTCTGCATCATGTGTAACTGATTACTGCATGAGAGGTAATCGGTTACCCTGTGCAAATTTGGGCGAAATGGGAAAAAATAAGAAGGCGTAACTGTTTACTGCGTTGGTGGGAATTGGTTACAAAACTGGATAGAATCGTGTTTTTTTTAGTTTTAGGGGTGTAACCGGTTACCCTCCTGGTAGTAACTGGTTACCACTGAAACTGTTAGATTTTTCAAAAATTGTAAATTGCATAACTTTCGTCTCGGGTGTCCGTTTGACACACCGTTTGGGTCGGTGGAAAGCCAAAATTATTTTTTATCCTATAAAAATAAATTGGAACACAGTATCTAATTATTTAACCAACATTGATGCATATATGTGTATATTCCTGAGTAATGTGCCATGATTTATGTTGCGACGAAGTAAGACGATGTTGTATGAATTGTTCGATTGTTTTGCATGATGTATTGCATGATAATGATGATAATGATGGCATGTATTGGTGTGGTATTGATGAGTAGGAATATCAATTTAAATTACGTTGTTGCATGTCGGCGTCGCATTCATTCATGATAAGATGGCCTGTATTGGCGAAAGATGGTATGTATTGGCGAGAGATGGTCTGTATTGGTGAGATGATGTTGCTTCCATAAGTTGGCATTATGGAGGGGGCTTATTCCCTAATGGTACCACATGAATTTGAATCAGTTTTGGTCTCATTGAATTGTTGTTAATAGTTTTATGTTTTAGATGTCGAAGAAGTATAAATTATATCATGATGAATGTTATGTGTTGTTTGTGTGATTGATTGTATATTGATGTACCTGGTGACTATCTTTATTACACCAGGTAAAGATTAACTCCCGAAACAGGACGGGTAAACTATCGATACAACCAGGTGGTATGAATTCCTAAAACAGGATGAGTTTACCAACAAAAACAGACTGTAGATCAATTCCCGAAACAGAATAGGGAGACTATCTACATGACAAATACTTCCCTCAGAGACTAAATCTGACAAGCATCTCTCTCAGAGACTAAATTTGATAAGCAGCTACTCAAACACCTTCCCCATAGGTTCATTCTGGAAAGTATTCTTCAGATACAGTCAAGCATAGACTCATTCTGATACATCTATCAACAGTTCCTCTGGATGGCATCTACAAGCCCATCTCCGACGATGTTCCGTCACCTCTCCGAATGGCATATTTAATCCCATTCAAGCAATATTCTCAACCAACATTGTTACCTCCTACACATGCGAGTGCAAATTTCTGAGCACTTAAGTGATCAATCATCTTTTACCTTCAGACCACGAATGGCGGACATGCCAATCTAACTCTTCAGGTTTAAGAAGATTGAACACGGGTGTTAGAACTGGTTTTAAATATAGAGTCACCACTACTAGTTTTTATCTTAAGGAAGGGAATCTAATAGGAAACCCTAATTTCGCAAACAGAGATTATAGGTTTCATACTTCTTTAGACAAAAGGAAGGTGTTAGGCACCTTTAATCTACCTTGTTCACAATGATACTAGGTTTAGGTTTAACAATTTCAGGAAAAAGGGTTTTAAATTTTAATTAGGTGAAATGGTTTCTTTTTTTATAGGGGAACTCACCACGACTTTATTCTTATGCTTACGTATCCTCTTAGGAGAAATCAGAGTCCCATATCGTAGTTCGCAGTTGGTTGGTGTTTTTTATAGGATTGCGTAGAATTGCTTTCGAATTAACCTTGAACCTTGTCTGAGTTGTAAATTGATTGATTGTAGACACAGTTCGCAGTTAATTTGAAAATAATTCTCCTTAATCCTTTTTCGAAAATAATCTTGAGTTTTTATTATGTTAGTAGAAAAAATAGTTTGTAATTGGTTAGCTACTTTGGTATTTGATTTGATTAAGACGTGGAGCGGAGGAGTCTGATATAGCCTCCTCCTCACGTGTTCTCATCACGGGACCAGATATTGACCACATGTTGCTCGATATAAAGGATGCGGAGGAAATCTGATATAGTCTTTCTCACCACGTGTTATCATCACGGGGCCATATATTGACCATGTGTTGCTCGCGGGTGGGATATTTGATGAATTGCGTGGATTTTGATATAAATTGTAATTTAAGATTTTGATTCAAATTTAATGTTTGATTTATGAATTGAAATTGAAGTAGAATTGAATAATTGAATAAATATGTAAGTGAAAAAATAGCATTAGAGTTAGTAAACATATTTTAAAGTTAATAAAAAAATGTTTTAATTAGTAAAAACCTATTTATCCCAATTTGTTAGGTAATTAGTAAAATGACGAATTTTAAATTTAGAGTTTATAAAATAAATGTTGATTATAGAAAGATAAATATTGGTTAAATAAAATAATATTTTTGTTGCTACAATTTATTAGGAAAGATTAGGTTCTATAATTCAATAATAATAATAATAAAATATTTGTAATAAATAAAATTAGATCTTTAGAAAATAAAACTTGTAATAGATATAAAAATAATAGTTTGATTAATAATAAAAATTATTTAGTTATTTTTAATAAAGGAAAAATTAAGTTTGTTATTTTTATAAAAGGTTTATAACATAATTATATTTTGAAAATACTCAATAATACGCCTGATAAAAAACATATTGTACAAATAATAATAAAAAGTAAACCATAAAGCAATTAAGAATAATAAAAATAATAAACACTACAAAAATTAAAATAAACACAAAGGGGTCTATTAATGTTTCTATTTTTCATTGTAAGAAGACTTGTCTCTTCCTAATTTATTATTATTCTTATTTAGTAATTTTATCCGCTCTAATTTAGTAATAATAAAGATAGTAAAGCTAATTTATCATATAAATTTTTTAATTTCCTAGTGATTATAGTAACAATTAAATATTGAGAAAAACCAATTCATATAAATTACAATATTTAGACTCACTAGATTAACCATGAGAAATAAAAATTACCCACAACGAAATATTCAAACTATACATGGAAACACTATTAATCACATAAAAGCATTATGGATGAAATTCCAAAAGAAAAGAAATAAAACTCGAATATTCAAACGAATTAAAAATTAAATTTATATCAAAGAAGACAAAGTTACCAACCTGAAATATCGTGACTGATTTAAGTTGCTTCCTTTCCTTCTTCTCGGTCAATCTTTCCTCTCTTTTTTGGTACAAGAGTTTCTTGGGTTGATGGAGGGTTTTTAGGAGATACTTCGTTGTTGTTCTTCGATGTGAAGAACAATAATTTTAGGAGAACTCTAGTGAATTATTGGTTTGCTAATTGTTGGTAAAATTGTTGATCACCAAAATTTTGTTGATGGGGACTTCAGGGTTTCTTTGTTGTTGTTCTTCGATGTGAAGAACAATAACTTTTAGGAGAACTCTTTTAGTAAATTGTGGATGATTATGAAATTGAGGATGAAAAATAGTTTGAAAGAGTGGTCTATGTATAGATTTTAAATTAAGTTAAACACACCCCAAAAAGAAAATAGTCCACACCAAGAAAAGCCCAAGATTATGATTTTTATATTGATCAACAAGTCTACAAATTCTGACCAATGAGAAATCAGTTTTGTCAACATGTGACCAATCAGAAAGTGACAAATCATATGATTTTGTTGTTTTTATATTTTATATAATTTTTGGTTATTTTTTAATTAAAAATTGAAAAAAGTGAAAAAAATTATTTTTGAAAAATTATTAATTAAAAAATATGAAAATTATAATTTAATAATAAAAAAGTGACTTTTTGTGAAGATTTATACCAATTGAGATTTGATTGAGAATTTGGTGGACAAGATTATGAACCTAGACATTTTTGTAATTTTTTCTCAATATTGTGATTGATTTTGTGATTAATAAAAATTGGTTTTGAAAGATTTCAATTATTTTTAACATCTTGACTATTAAGTAATCAAAGATTTAAAAAAATAAAAAAAATAATTTTAAAATATCCTTAAAATAGAAAACAAAAATAATAATAAAATAATTGAAAAATGACTTTTTTATCCCTTTTATTGAAAAAACACACAAAAGAATATAAATGCCAAAAAATAGTGTAACATAACTTGAACTCGAGACCTTCCACTTGTAAGTCTTACTCTCTTACCAATTATGCTACGTTATTCATTTGAAATAAAAAGTCAATTGAAAATATATGAAGATGATCAATTATTTGCTATTTAAAAATATAAATAATTTGAAAATTGTTATATTTTTAAATTAACTCGAAGACGAATATTTACAAAATCCCAAAATATTAATGTAAATCAAAAGAATTTTATAAAAATCAAAGTTTGAAAATAAACTTGATGGTAACACTGAGGGCGAGCAAATTAGGGGTATGACAATGGACAGTTGTTGTACCCCAAAATTTTCCCTCCCTTTTCTTCAAGACATTCTCCTAGGGTTCTCAAATATTCAAGGATGCTCAAGAATTGATCAGACAAATTCTCCTCCTAAGCAATGGATCCACAACTAGAGTTTCATCTTTCACAAGGTAATTTGGGTTTCTAAGGTCTCAAGTGGTTTCCATGGTTCCTCATATGTCTTCAAGAATGATCATACCAAGTTTCATGCCTTGCATCACAAGTTTACTCAATCAATTGCTCAAATGACTGAAAATCAACTGTATTGGATAAAAAGTCAATTGTGGTCAACATACAGTCAAATCTTAAGAATTTTGGTCAACATCAAGGTTTTAAAGTCATATTCATCATTTGATCAAGGGTTTATCATGATTCATCAAGAAAACTCTCAAATCATCAAAAGTCAAAAGTTGCCAAATTAGGGTTTTTCTTAGGAGAAGTCAACTGAACTTTGACCAAGCATAACTTTCACATGCTTCATCAGTTTTTCCTCAACAAAAACTCAATTTGAAGGAAATTCAATTCTCTACAACTTTATGTCTCTAAGCTTAAGTCTAAAAAATGCTTCATTTGAGAGATATGGGCCAATACATTATAGGTCATTTCAAAAGTCAACAAAAAGACACTTTTTGTCAAAGCAACTCACGTCAAGATAAATTCTTCAAAAGAAAAAATGAGCAAAAGAGAGATTGTAGAGGACATCTTGAGATTTCTAAAAATTCCAATACATCCTTCAAAAGATGAAAATTGAGAGAGTTATGACTAGTGCAAGTGGGGAAATTTTGAGCAAATGCATGAAGTTCAAATTGAGCAAACTTGATTTTTTGGTGTGATACAGTGGCCAGAACCGGGACTGTTTTTTAGGAATGCTGGTTTGCGTTTTGCGTTTTGCGTTTGTGTTCACAAAATGTCGCGGTAAGCAAGAGTCGCCATCGACTTTTATTTTATCCAACAAGGAAAGGAAAAAATCACAGAAAAATTCCTTTTTCGAGATTTTTTGAGTATGGGGGGTAGATTATAGAAAGGGAAGGTATTAGCACTCTTTCTATCCGTAGTTATCTACGGGCTCTTAGGTACTTGCTCATCATTTTCAAAATTTCTTTTTTGTGTTTGTGTGATTTGAAAAGTTTTTGTTTTGACTTCGATTTAACCCTTGCTTCTGTCTTCAAGAGTGTTACGAAGTGTTTTTGAAACTTTGTTTGAAAAGGAGTGTAAGTGTGAAAAAAGTTTGTTTGGATTGAGCAAGTACTTAAGAACTAATCTACCTACTCGAAAAAAGAATTGTTCTATGTTTGTTTCCTTTAGATAGCATTATCCCACTATTAATGAGTAGGTAGCACCATCGTTGGAGTTTGAGGGTCAATTCAAAAAGGGACGTACGATCACTAAAGCAATGTTAGGACGTCTTAGTAATAACCCTAATGTCTTAGAGCAATTATTCGAGGCAACAATATCCGAGGCAACCTTTCCGAGGCAACTTTGATATTTTGGACAAGAGGGTGACCACTAAAACATCCTATACTTAATGACCGTTTACTGAAGGCAACCGAAGTGGGAGTGTACCCCAAGAGTGCGTATGTGCGAGGGATTCAATTTCAGATTATTATCTTTGCAAATTTTAGGGTTATCTAACCGTTTTAAAGTTAATCATACACTCTTGTCATGCATCCTAAAATCATACATCTAACAGTTTAATATTTTGCAGAATTTAAAGTGCGGAAATTAAACTACACTATTACAAGGCTTCGGGTATTTACATAGCCAAAAACAAACCCTTAAATAATAAAGCGATAAATGAAAATAAAAGTCCTAATTAAACTATTAAAAACTTGTGAGCAATTACAATAATAGGATAAAAATAAAACAATAAAGCGCGCGCGAGGAAATTTAGATCGGGAGAGAACTAGGGTTTTGACCCTTTCTAACCTAATTAAAAGAAAAATTGTTTTTGTTGTTTTTAATTATATTTTTAAGAAAAAAGAATTAGGTTTTAAAAAATTAAATATACAATTAATTAGTAATTTAATTAATTAAAGGAAATAATCAAATGGCCTATTTTTGATTTTTTTTGGTTATTTTAAGAAAAAAAGAAAATATAATTAAGTTAGAAATAAAACCCTAATTATTCTAATTAATTTTAATTTATTTAAAAAACAATTAAAGTTACCTAAAATTAATAACCTAATTAAATTAATTAATTTATTGACAAAAATAAACCTAAGTCTAATTGGGTGAAAAATATTTTTATGCGATTTTTTGATGAAAGAAAAATTAATTTTGTGTTAGTAAATAAAATAAATAAATTAAATAAAACAAAATGTAAAAAGAAAAAGAAAAGAAACTTGGGCCTGAGAAAGCAGTTTGGGGGGGTGCAGATAGCCAAGTCTGGGCCCAAAACAAGGAGGTCCACGTTGACTTCCAGAATCCCATGTATTGCATTGACCATGGCTTATGATGCTCCTCCATTGATGACTTTCAGATCTGGATCTAAGGACACTTGGAAATCTGGATCATGATGGACCATGGTGGTCGCTAGCCTTATGTACGCATGTAATCACTGAAAAGAAAATAACATGAAGCAATTTGGGGGACCTGGGATTCGAACCCAGGCCCTGATGCATTGTACACTCGCCTGGCTACCAATTGCACTACATGCGTTAGTTGTTATATAATTAAACATAAATAATAATATGGAAAACAACAAGATTCCCAGATCCAAACGCGCGAATTTTCAAACACGTGAATGATGGCTTGCCACGACATCTTCTTCCTCCTTGCTCCGTTGGTAAAAGTCCCAGACTTTTACCTACGACACCATGTCCGTCACTACAAATCTGTACATTCTCAAAATCAAACACACGCATGATAAATAAAAACTAAAGCCATGGATATCTTCGTCTGGACCTGCTGAGTTCAATGGTGGCCCTTTCATGGCCCAATTTTACCTATATGAAGAAATCCCAAATTGAAGCACAAAAACCTAGCAATGGTGAAATCTTATACAGGCCATAAAAATGAAATTAAATGTTACAAAAAGCTTGCATATGTGATGGTGAACAAGAACATATGATTATATCATGCTATATGTGCCAGAATTATGCAAACCGAATTCAAAAAAAGTCCAATGTCGTGAATGCCTTACAATGGTTTTTGGCGCTGGAACAGACTTGTTCTTGATTGGTTTCGCTTGCCTACACTCCCAGGAAACGATTGGAATGGTCAGGAGGCTTTGAGGATGCCTGGAAATAGGAATTCGAATTACCACTTTTTTCTGTTTTTTGCAAGTTTGGTTTTGGTTACTGCGCCTCCTTCTAGCCTTCTTTTGGGTCTGCACACGTTTTTTTATGTATTGAGGACTGAATTAGGGTTCCAAAACTGATCTCAATCTTCCTCCATCAATGTCTTTGATTTGGATTTGATTCACTTTGAATATCTTTCTAAAATTAGGCAAATTCAACCTTTTTGTGCACACAAATGCTTTGCACGATTTCAAATGCTTTCCAACTGGATTTGAGACCTGAAACAAGTACAAAATCTTGAGTTTTTAATGCTTTAGATTTTTTCATGATTTGCTTTGTTTAAAATTGATTTAATTCAAATGAAAATAAAAATAAATAATAAAAACAAGATAATGACAAGTGGAAAAGGCTAGGGCTCATGGACCATTTTTCCAACTCAAAACAAGTGCAAAAGATTGGACCCATTTGGCAAAAATTGCATTTTGAGGCATAGTTGACTTTTGACAATTTTGCAAAAAAGTTCAACTTCACCAATGCATAACTTCCTCAATTTTGACTCTTTGAAGGTGTTATTGGACTTTTTAGAAATCTTAAAATGTCCTCTAAGCAACCATTTTGGTCTCATATCAATTTGATATACTATGTGTGATCGGTGGATCTGGAACTGACTGTTTTAAAGCTGGTTCGCGAAATGTCGCGGAAGCAAGAGTCGCCACCGTCTTTTATTTTCTCCAAATGGAAAGGACAAAAGCACAGAAAAATTCCTTAAAGAGATTGCTCTCGGTTCGGGAGGTAGGTTATAGAAAGGGAAGGTGTTAGCACCCTTTCTATCCATGGTTATCCATGGGCTCTTAGATACTTGCTCATTGTGTTTTCAAAAATGTTTTGTTTGCTTTTCAATTGTGGGTTTTAAAAAGTTTCTTTGAAAAATTTCAGTTTGACTCGTACGTCAGAGTGTTTGAAAAATTTGCTTTGAAAGCTTTTGAAAATGTGTTGGTGTGAAAAGTATGTTTTGATTTGTTTGAAGTTAGAGCAAGTATCCTTGAGAACCTACCTACCCTAAGGAATTCGTCTGTGTAAAAGTCCTTTAAAGTAGTGCCATCCCACCATTGAGAGGTAGGTAGCACCACCGTTGGAGGTGTTCGGGTCAATTCGAGTTTGTAGGGTCATGGTGATCACCAGAGCAATGGGAAGACACCTTAGAAGCTACCCTCATGCCAGGTTCCCGGATCATGAAGACTTACTAAGACATCCTCTACTCGACGATCACCTTTCGAAAGGCAAGGCAACAGTGAGGCATACCCTAGGGGTGGTGTGTGCGATTCGTGTGTCATGTTTCAGTTATTTTTGTCTTGTCATGTTCATTGTGATCTACGCTTGATTTTATTTTATCCATTCATTCTTGCATGCTTATTTAACAGTTAATATTGGCGAGGAAAATAAATCTAAACTATTACAAATGGCGCGGGTCCACATCGCCAAAATTAAACCGAACCCGATTTGACGGAAAGTAAATAAAGCAAATAAAAGTGCGAAAAGTATAAATTGTTACAAGGCTTTGGGACATGTACATAATGAATAATAAGCGATAAAGTAAATGTGCGAAATAAAATAATTAAGACAATGGGCGTTGGACCCTTTTGCAAAAAATTAAATTTAATGAGGAATTAGAATTAAAAAAAAAAGAATGTTTTTGGTATTTCTGTATTTTTTAAGATTTAAAAGAAAAAAGAACTTTTTAGAATGAAATTTGAAATGCAAATCCTAATTCTAATGTTTTTTTAGTTATTGTGAAAATGTTATATTAATCTAAATTAAACCCTAATTTTTACTTATGTACATTTAATTATAAAAATAAAATAAATAAATAAATAATATTGTGATAAAAAAAAGGAAAATTTAAAAGGTATAAAAAGTCATTAAACCTAATGCTATATTTTTGGATTTTTAGTTATTAAGAAAGTATTAAAATCTAACCTAAATGCAACCCTAATTACTTTACAAGTTTAATTATGAAAACTACTAATATTATGGCAAAAAACAAGGAAAGTTAAAAGGAATAAAAAAGTCATTAACCTAATGCTATATTTTTGGATTTTTTTATGGAAGAAAGAATTAAAGTTAAAACCTATTTTACTAAATTTATTTACATGTTAATTATTTACAAGAAAATAAATAAAATAAATATTTTTATTTGTTTTTATCCTTTTTCTGATTTTTTGTGATGTTTTTATATTTTGTAAAGAAAACAATTAATTAATTAAAACAATGAAAATAAATAACCTAATAATTAAAAAAAACAATAAAACATGAAAAGAAAAGCAAACCAGGGGGGGTAGCCCCAATTTAGGAGGTAAGGCCTTAGCATTTCAGGCCCATTTATGTTATGGCCTTGCTGACTTTTTGCTAGCCTGCTTCAGCGTTGACTGGAGTTTATTGTACTCCTTGAATCCCTGCCTTTGAATTGGCCCAACTGGACGCGTGGACGATCAGGCTTTGAGGTGTATGGTGGGCATCAATGATAACGCTGCATGGGAATTCACGTTGAAAAATAATATTGAAATAGCATGAGACCTGGGGTTCGAACCCAGGTCTTGGATATTGCCAAGAGAGGTGCCTGCCAGCTGAGCTGTTTGAGTTAATTGATATATTAATAATACACAAATAACAAAAAGAAAGAATAAGCGCATTAGTGATTAAACGCGCGGAATTTGAAATCAGCGAATCAGTGAGGGACAACACATCGTCTTCCTCATTTTTTCTGAAACACAAGCCTATGGAAACGGTTTTGCACGCGTTGCTGTAGACCACCTACAAGAAAATAACGATTAGATGCTGGGTGTATATAAATTGATCGCGAATGCATGAATCTCTTCGTCTTCAAGCGCTGAATCCATTGGTGGTCATTTGGAGCTCTAATTTTGCTTTATTATGAAAGCCCCAATTTGGAAAACCTGTAACCCTAATATTCAAACATGGTAAAATCGCATATGTGGCACAAAAACACAATTAATCATATCAGTTAGCTTGGAAACTTGACAAGGAACATGAATGTATAATCAAAATGCAATGGGGATGTCTAAAATTGAAAACACGATCAACACTTTCTTGCTGTACAGGGAGGGTTCTATGTACCAATTCCTGGGGCTTGAGTGGATGTTAGGGATTGCAATGTGATCAGGAGAGCTTGAGGAAGCTATTAGTATCAATCTTAGGACTTGAATCCACCTCTAACACTGATTTCAGTTTTGTGTTTTTATGGAAAATTTTCAATGTTGCAATAAGCTTTTGAGCGCAGCATATGGTGTGTTAGGCTTAGGGTTTGACTCAGTGTTTATGATGGAAGAGAATTGGCTTGTTATTTGGCCTTAATTCATGCTCATGAAGGAACTAGTCCTAGGGTTTTCACCATTAACCAATTTTCCTTCTTTTAAGCCAAGACCAAGACTTAGTGTGAAATTTAACCCTAGCCTGAGCTTTTGAGTTGGCCCATGATATATGGAAGTTGTCCAAATTCACATGACACTATTCCATTGGTTTTTGAATTTTATTTGAATTTTCAAAGATTTAAAATGAATTAAATTATCAAAAATTAAATAAAATAGAAAAATCAATATTTAGTCTTGAAATTAATCATGGGACACGTGTGTGGCATGACAAGGATGAACCAAGTGGAAAAAGTGGGCCCTTTTTGTCAAAAATTGGAGTTTCAAGGATAGTTGACTTTTGCCATTTCACAAAAATTTCCCAACTTCTACAAGGCATAACTTGCTCAATTTTTAAGCTTTTCACATGTTCTTGGACATTTTGAAAAGGTCTTTGAGTCCTTTAACCAATGCCTTTGGTCCCATGTCATTTTGATTTACCAATCTCAAGTTATGGTCTTTGACTTAAAGTCCCTTTTTGTTGACTTTTGAAAATGACCTATAATGTTGAAATTGATAACTTTTTGTGAGAGCATTTCTTGGACTTGAAGTATGAAGATGAGTTGTAGGAAATGTCTTTCTCTTCAAAATGAGCTTTGGATGGAATTTTTCTGATAATCCATGTGAAAGTTATGCCCTGGTCAATTTCAGTTGACTTTTTCAGCTGTCCAAATATAGCAACTTTTGCATCTTTGATGATTTCTGAGCCAAATTTTGAGAATCATGATCAAGCATTGATCAAATGATGTTTGTGGCTTCAAAATGATATGTTGACCAAAAATTTGAACTTTTGACTGTCAAATGACCATTTTGCCCCTACAGTTGACTGTAGTGCAATTTAGGGTTTTGACTGTGCAATCTTGAGCTGAATGCCTTGAAACTTGATATGAGGATGCTTGACCATGTTTGTAAGCATATGAGACTTGATTGAGCCTTTGAAAACTTCCTTTTCTTGACCAGACTCAAAACCCTAATTTTGACTGTATGGGAGACTGTTGCACTGCACAACCCTTGGGGAATTTTGTAGCTTGGCTTGGCAATTTCTTGAGGAATATGGGAGGGAAAATTTTGGGGTATAACAGTTGCCCCTGTTCAATCTTCTTAGACCTGAGGATGCAGATTGGCTGACGTGCCTTTCGTAATCCGAGGGTAAAAGATGATTGGACACTAGAGTGCCCAGAAATTTGCGCTCACATAGCGGAAGTGATGGAGGAATGGGCTCATAGATGCCATCTGGATGTTTGATTGCGTAAGAGATTCCTTGGCGAGAACCTGCATACCTGCAAAACAGAAAATGAGTACCTGACACGTTGCAGGAGCTGATGTTTAGATGCCTGGTATAGATGTGTCCTGACTGGTTACAGGAGCTGAGTCTGGAGCTTCAAACGGCGATGAAAGAACCAGGGATGGTTACTACCTTAGCATGAATGGTAAGAGAGCCTTGGGCGACTTTAACTTCAACAACGCTTGTTGAGAAAAATCTTGGGGATTTTAACTTCAACAACACTCGTTGAGAAAAATCTGGGGGATTTTAACTTCAACAACGCTCATTGAGAAAAATCTGGGGGATTTTAACTTCAACAACGCTCGTTGAGAAAAATCTGGGGTGTCTTCTACTGGGATAAGAATCAGGGAGATCTTAGGGTCGATCCGACTGAACCAGAGAGGCCTTTGACTGGGTAAGAATCAGGAAAATCTTAGGGTCGATTTAACTGAACCGGTCTAGGTCTTGAAATGTCTTCGACTGGATAAGCATCAGGGAGATCTTAGGGTCGATCTGACTGAACCAGAGAAGGCCTTTGACTGGATAAGCATCAGGAAAATCTTGGGACGATTTAACTGAACCGGTCTAGGTCTTGAAATGTAGCTTGAGAACTTAATTGGATCTTTCCTGAAAGGTAAAAGTCAGTCATATGCAATGCATGATATGGATCAAGCAATGATGTTATCAACATAAATGAGATTTGTAAGATATGATGTGTACATGCATGCTATAATGATGTATGTGATGTTTCATGTATATTTTTGTCTAGGAAAGTGAATCCTTGACGGGTGCCGGGAAGTCGTATCCTGGGCTGATGTCGAAGAATAGATTTTGCTTCCGCTGGGGATGATAACTGCAAGGATACCGGTAGGAGAAGATGACTCCGTTGCGGAATAAACTTGGAGAATGGAAGATTCTGCGGGGAGAAAAGATATTCTAGCGATCATGCTGGGAAGCAATACTCTGTGGGGATAGAGATGCTTTGCTGAGTGTTGATAGCAGTAATTTGCTGAGGATGTCTTTGTTGTTGGAAGTGTTAATGGACTTCGCTGGGGATAGGAAAGAACTATGTTGACGATGACCTTTCCGTGGCTTTTGGCTGAGGATAACCCAGTTATATCCTGTTAAGGAAATAACTCTTTGAATAAAGCCGGACGACGCGTTCGTGCTCTGCGAGGGGATAAGCTTCCAGAATCTACTGGGGATAAGCTTACTGCTTGGAGAGATGAATTCCAATTTTCCTGGGGAAACTGGATTGGACTCTTCTGGGGAGTTTTGGAATGTAATTTTATAAGTTGAAAGGGGGAACCTATGTAGGGTTGCATGCTGATGAGTTTGTGTAAAACTGTATCTGAAATGGAGAAGGAACCTGGGTAGGGTTACTTTGATGATGAGTTTGTGTAAAACTTCGTTTTTTTTTTTGGAAAGGGAGAACCTGTGTAGGGTTTCTGGGTGACGAGTCCATGTAAAACTGCATCTTGAAGAGAGGGAACCGATGTAGGGTTACTTGGTGAGGTAAGTTCATGTAAAACTTCTTGATGAACCGGGGTGAGGTTATCTTGAGCTAAATCCATGTAAGACTTCTGGGGGGAACCAGGGTTAGGTTGCCGCAGGATAAGTTCGTGTAAAACTTCTTGACGAACCGAGGTAAGGTCATCTTGAGATAGGTCCATGTGAGACTCTTGGAGGAACCGGGGTTAGGTTACGGCAGGATAAGTTTGTGTAAAACTTCTTGATGAACCGGGGTTAGGTCATCTTGAGATAGGTCCATGTGAGACTCTTGGAGGAACCGGGGTTAGGTTACGGCAGGATAAGTTTGTGTAAAACTTCTTGATGAACCGGGGTTAGGTCATCTTGAGATGGGTCCATGTAAGACTTCTGGAGGAACCGGGGTTAGGTCACTTCGGGATAAGTTCGTGTAAAAATTCTTGACGAACCGGGGTAAGGTTACTTGTGATAAATCCATGTAAGATTTCTGGAGGAACCGGGGTAAGGTTACTTGGATAAGTTTGTGTAAAAACTTCTGGAGGAACCGGGGTAAGGTTGCTTCGGGATAAGTTTGTGTAAAACTTCTTGATGAACCGGGGTTAGGTCATCTTATGGAGGAGGAGTCTGTGTATGACTTTGTCTGAAGGTTGAGCAGAAACCGGTGTTGGGTTGCATGATTTTGATTAAGTGGATAATTGTCCTGTTTGGTCTCGGACGTTAGCCCACGATCTGGAATTTGTAAAGGTAGATGGTAATCATTTTTATGTTGATCTGTCCTTTGTAATTTGGTTGACAGAGCAATTGGATCGCCTGGATAGCTCATTATTGCCCCTGCTTCGGAGGTGAGGGAAGAGGATACCTGTGCGGGTGATCGACAAATCTTCGGGTAGGCAAGTGACGAGATACCGGAACATAGTCGTACGCTTCGATCCCTAACTTTTGCCTGGACCGCCCTTTCGGGTTTTCAGTCCACCGGGATACCCATTTTTGCCCAAGTCGCCTTTTCAGGTTTTCGACTTGCCGGGTGTACATGTTTTTCGTTTCATCCCTTCATTTTGCCCGAACCCTTTTAGTTCGCCGGGAAGCCCTTATTTTTTCCTAGGTATGTCAACCTAGCGGGTCTTTGATTATGCGCAGTATTTTTTCGACTATGTCCATGCTCTCAGAATGTAGGGAGTTGCCCCTGTTGGAAGTATTTTGCCATGCCCCAGATAATGAGCAATGTGCCCCTTGATTGGAGGTTCTTCTGTTCACAAGGTGTTCATCGTGCGAATTTCCCTGCTTGTTCAAACAAGTAGTCATATGCAAACAAGGTTATTTTAAGAATGCAAAAGTCTATGTCTGTCTTGAATTTTGAAAATGCATTTTTTGTAATACAGTGCGATGTCAACTCAATATTTTACAGCAAACCTTCAGGAGTCAGGATACCTTCGTAACAGTATGCTTTCGAACTAACCCATGCTTCAGCTAGGACTTTTAAGAGTTATATCGTGGCCTGGTTCACGGTTTAAGAAACAAAGGATAAAGGCTCAAATTATTTGTACCCACCCGCTCTTCGTGATGTTCTCCAAACCTAAACTCAGTTGATCGTGCGTTAGACCTTGTTTGAGTCTTTGCTCTGATTTTCCGGTGATGATTCGGATATTGAACGTTTATTTGAATAGGCAATCATCCCCTTTTTTGCTGAGGGTTTGTGAGACCTCTTTTTTTTTTTTTTTTTGATTTAGTTATCCCTTTCTTTTTTTTTTGCCTGAACTATTTCCTTTTTGGGATTACAGTCAGCGGGATGCCCCAGTTTGGTAAGTCTTCTTTATTGGTTTTGACTTTTTGGGCTTTTCATTCATGAATTTTTTTTTTGATAATGACTGCCTGTCCTTATGATTGTTCGGAACCATCACTGTCTTTTGTTTTTGAAAAACTCATTTAGTGACATTCATTGTGCACTTGGATCGACTGATAGAACTACCCTGCCCCAGGTTATGATTAAGGGTTTTGATTTTCGAAAATACAAACTCCTACTTCTTTGGCTCTGATGGGTTGACGAGGGATTATCATCCTTATAACTCCAGTGTTTAGGAATTGAAACAATGCCTGTACCTCATCAGCGGGGTCTGTTCAAAAGCATACTGTAAATTGTGGTATTGTTTTCGTCATCCTCCCTCAAGAGGTTTAGAATTTTCAATTAAGAATTGACCATCGCAAAAAATATGAAAGCAGTTTTAAGCATAGTAAACATAATTAATTCAAGACAGACATGTGTAATGCATTCATGAAATAAAAGAGTTTAACACAATAATTGTTTATCTGAACAAGAAAAGGAAAAATACAACTTGAAATCAAATGAACAAAAATCTAGCCATGCTTTGGCAATGGAGCGGTGATCACGTTGGGAGTCTCCGCAGGCTCGAACTCGATCTCTTTGGCATCGATCATGTTCTGAATTTTGTACTTCAGTGCCCAACAGTCCTCAGTATCGTGCCCCGGGCTATCAGAATGATAAGCACACCTTGCTTCTGGATTGTAGCTAGGAGAGGAGGTCTTAGGATTGGCAGGAGGGTTGATTACTGCAATTAGGTTCATCTTCACCATATGCTGCAATGCTTGTGACCAAGGCATGTTAATGTTGGTGAATTGCCTTTTAGGCCCTTCCGGCCTTTGCTGGTTTCCCCTTTGTGGTCGGCTTGGTGCAGAACCAGAGATCATGACTGCCCCTGCATGTTGATCACGGCGACTCTTTTGACTGTATACAGCATTGGATTCCTTCTTTCCCGTGTAAGGCTTTTTATGAATATCAGAAGGTGTGGCCTCTTGAATCTTCCCCGACTTGATACCAGCTTCAATTCTTTCGCCAGTCAGGATGAGGTTGGTAAATCCAGCAGATGAGTTACCGATGAGGTGATTGAAGAATGGCCCGGATAGGGTCCCCAAGAACATATCAACGAGTTCCCGGTCAGTTAACGGAGGTTGCACCCTTCCAGCAAGGTCTCTCCATCTTTGTGCGTACTCCTTGAAACCTTCACTTGACCCCAACGACATACCCTGGAGTTGGGTACGTGTGGGAGCAAGGTCGGCATTGTACTGGTACTGCTTATAGAAAGCAGTCGCCAACTCCTCCCAGTTACGAACTTTGGTCCCATCCAGTTGATAGAACCATTCGAGGTGAGTCCCTGAAAGACTTTCCTGGAAGAAGTGGTTCCACAAGTTCTTGTCTGCTGAGTATGGTTGGATTTTCCGAACATAAGACCTGAGATGCAGCTTGGGACAAGACGCCCCGTCATACTTGGTAAAGGATGGTGCCTTGAACTTCCGAGGAATAATCACACCAGTTGATAAACCCAGATCTCCGAAATCCAGCCCAGGTACCTGTTGGATCTCCATAGCATTCAGCCTATCCTCCAACTGTTTGTACTTGTCCTCAGCCGGAGGGTACTGTTCGTCGTTGAAATCTGTCTCGCTGTCGGAGACCACTGGACTAGGCACCTCTCTCTCATGGTGACTGCTTTCCCTCACAGATGGGGTTGTCCCCTCAGTTTCCTCCTGCGGTGTATTCCCAGATCTGCGTCTAGGGCTGAACAGAACAATCCTCTTCTTCTTCTTGTCCTTCTTCAAAAACAAAGCCTTCAGATCTTGTTGACCCTGAGCCAAGCCTTTGATCAGCTCCTGAAATTGGGCGTTCTGCGCCTGAAATTGGGCGTTCTGCGCCTGAAGAGCCTTGATAGATGCCTCGGTTGATGATTCAGGATTCATGACGAGACTACTGAAATAAACAGCGAAGAAGGTAAGCAACCTGCAGAGGAAGGGTACCTGTTATGTAATGATATGTATGATATGCATGCAATGATTTCAAGGACCTCGTGGGGTAAACAGAGAAACTTGTTAGAGTTGGAAACTGGCAACTTGATTGAAAGTACTTCATGTTGTTGAGAGTCCTTCGTCACGGGTCAAAGGCTCACCATATCCAGTGGGTCATAGCCCCTGACTTTAGTCATCATGTCTGGTTTTGATTTCCAAACAACCTTGGTTAGGGAACCTTCTTCAGGAGTCAGAGCTCACCATATCAAGTGGGTCATAGCCTCTGACAACATTGGCTAGAGGAAAATAAATCCTCTTTGCCCCTTGCTAGATGTTTGATTTATATGACCTGTATCACAAGCCCTTGAGATCTTTGAAATGGGTTAGGAGGTATGCAATGGTATGATGTCATGATATGCATGGGGTAATGTGAGTAACCCTGTTATGAGTCCCAATTAAGGACTATAAACAGACCCTGCAAGAAATTCAGTATACTTTATGATGAGTCCCAATTAAGGACTATAAACAAAACCTGCAAGAAATTTGGTAAACCTTGTCATGAGTCCTAGTTAAGGACTATAAACAAAACCTGTAAGTAGTTCATGTGTCAGCTAACAAGCATGCAAGTAGGCAAGTACAAAGGCACACAAGTCACACAAGAGAAACCCTTAGGGTTTAGGCCAGCATGGGGTCTGGGTAGTACCCTCTTGAAGTTGGTGGGCTCAACCTGTCCTAATCAAAGTAACCGGGTTCTAAGGTTCCCAATATCACGGGATTGCTTTCATTGTTCATCGTTTCGATTTAGCCACTGAACTGGCGACCGAAATATTCCAGGAAAGCAACCCTCAATTGAGTGTAGTATCGAGTATCAACCAACCTCGGACTGCACCAAAGTCAGTTATCTCACTACCCTAAAGAGGCCAAGATAGTTCAATTAAGGTTCCTAAGGTCTGTTGATGCTTCACGACACCACGCGGAGGCCCCGTACTCTCCTTGACTGAACTCAAGGGTTACTGGTACACACCAAAGTGCCACATCAACGTAGCAGACTGTTTCAACCATGTCGGTATACCCCGCACAGTTCCCTCACAGCCTTGTTGCTACTTTCTAAGAAGGTATCCCCCAGATCCGGGTTAGGATCTATAGAACTCCCAAGACAGTCCCACAATAATAAAGCAAACAAGGAAAGCAATTGAAAACACAGTGATCTTAGTCCTAAGGTACACCTCACTTTAAGTTAATTCCCCAGCAGAGTCGCCAGTTCTGTGATCGGTGGATCTGGAACTGACTGTTTTAAAGCTGGTTCGCGAAATGTCGCGGAAGCAAGAGTCGCCACCGTCTTTTATTTTCTCCAAATGGAAAGGACAAAAGCACAGAAAAATTCCTTAAAGAGATTGCTCTCGGTTCGGGAGGTAGGTTATAGAAAGGGAAGGTGTTAGCACCCTTTCTATCCATGGTTATCCATGGGCTCTTAGATACTTGCTCATTGTGTTTTCAAAAATGTTTTGTTTGCTTTTCAATTGTGGGTTTTAAAAAGTTTCTTTGAAAAATTTCAGTTCGACTCGTACGTCAGAGTGTTTGAAAAATTTGCTTTGAAAGCTTTTGAAAATGTGTTGGTGTGAAAAGTATGTTTTGATTTGTTTGAAGTTAGAGCAAGTATCCTTGAGAACCTACCTACCCTAAGGAATTCTTCTGTGTAAAAGTCCTTTAAAGTAGTGCCATCCCACCATTGAGAGGTAGGTAGCACCACCGTTGGAGGTGTTCGGGTCAATTCGAGTTTGTAGGGTCATGGTGATCACCAGAGCAATGGGAAGACACCTTAGAAGCTACCCTCATGCCAGGTTCCCGGATCATGAAGACTTACTAAGACATCCTCTACTCGACGATCACCTTTCGAAAGGCAAGGCAACAGTGAGGCGTACCCTAGGGGTGGTGTGTGCGATTCGTGTGTCATGTTTCAGTTATTTTTGTCTTGTCATGTTCATTGTGATCTACGCTTGATTTTATTTTATCCATTCATTCTTGCATGCTTATTTAACAGTTAATATTGGCGAGGAAAATAAATCTAAACTATTACAAATGGCGCGGGTCCACATCGCCAAAATTAAACCGAACCCGATTTGACGGAAAGTAAATAAAGCAAATAAAAGTGCGAAAAGTATAAATTGTTACAAGGCTTTGGGACATGTACATAATGAATAATAAGCGATAAAGTAAATGTGCGAAATAAAATAATTAAGACAATGGGCGTTGGACCCTTTTGCAAAAAATTAAATTTAATGAGGAATTAGAATTAAAAAAAAAAAGAATGTTTTTGGTATTTCTGTATTTTTTAAGATTTAAAAGAAAAAAGAACTTTTTAGAATGAAATTTGAAATGCAAATCCTAATTCTAATGTTTTTTTAGTTATTGTGAAAATGTTATATTAATCTAAATTAAACCCTAATTTTTACTTATGTACATTTAATTATAAAAATAAAATAAATAAATAAATAATATTGTGATAAAAAAAAGGAAAATTTAAAAGGTATAAAAAGTCATTAAACCTAATGCTATATTTTTGGATTTTTAGTTATTAAGAAAGTATTAAAATCTAACCTAAATGCAACCCTAATTACTTTACAAGTTTAATTATGAAAACTACTAATATTATGGCAAAAAACAAGGAAAGTTAAAAGGAATAAAAAAGTCATTAACCTAATGCTATATTTTTGGATTTTTTTATGGAAGAAAGAATTAAAGTTAAAACCTATTTTACTAAATTTATTTACATGTTAATTATTTACAAGAAAATAAATAAAATAAATATTTTTATTTGTTTTTATCCTTTTTCTGATTTTTTGTGATGTTTTTATATTTTGTAAAGAAAACAATTAATTAATTAAAACAATGAAAATAAATAACCTAATAATTAAAAAAAACAATAAAACATGAAAAGAAAAGCAAACCAGGGGGGGTAGCCCCAATTTAGGAGGTAAGGCCTTAGCATTTCAGGCCCATTTATGTTATGGCCTTGCTGACTTTTTGCTAGCCTGCTTCAGCGTTGACTGGAGTTTATTGTACTCCTTGAATCCCTGCCTTTGAATTGGCCCAACTGGACGCGTGGACGATCAGGCTTTGAGGTGTATGGTGGGCATCAATGATAACGCTGCATGGGAATTCACGTTGAAAAATAATATTGAAATAGCATGAGACCTGGGGTTCGAACCCAGGTCTTGGATATTGCCAAGAGAGGTGCCTGCCAGCTGAGCTGTTTGAGTTAATTGATATATTAATAATACACAAATAACAAAAAGAAAGAATAAGCGCATTAGTGATTAAACGCGCGGAATTTGAAATCAGCGAATCAGTGAGGGACAACACATCGTCTTCCTCATTTTTTCTGAAACACAAGCCTATGGAAACGGTTTTGCACGCGTTGCTGTAGACCACCTACAAGAAAATAACGATTAGATGCTGGGTGTATATAAATTGATCGCGAATGCATGAATCTCTTCGTCTTCAAGCGCTGAATCCATTGGTGGTCATTTGGAGCTCTAATTTTGCTTTATTATGAAAGCCCCAATTTGGAAAACCTGTAACCCTAATATTCAAACATGGTAAAATCGCATATGTGGCACAAAAACACAATTAATCATATCAGTTAGCTTGGAAACTTGACAAGGAACATGAATGTATAATCAAAATGCAATGGGGATGTCTAAAATTGAAAACACGATCAACACTTTCTTGCTGTACAGGGAGGGTTCTATGTACCAATTCCTGGGGCTTGAGTGGATGTTAGGGATTGCAATGTGATCAGGAGAGCTTGAGGAAGCTATTAGTATCAATCTTAGGACTTGAATCCACCTCTAACACTGATTTCAGTTTTGTGTTTTTATGGAAAATTTTCAATGTTGCAATAAGCTTTTGAGCGCAGCATATGGTGTGTTAGGCTTAGGGTTTGACTCAGTGTTTATGATGGAAGAGAATTGGCTTGTTATTTGGCCTTAATTCATGCTCATGAAGGAACTAGTCCTAGGGTTTTCACCATTAACCAATTTTCCTTCTTTTAAGCCAAGACCAAGACTTAGTGTGAAATTTAACCCTAGCCTGAGCTTTTGAGTTGGCCCATGATATATGGAAGTTGTCCAAATTCACATGACACTATTCCATTGGTTTTTGAATTTTATTTGAATTTTCAAAGATTTAAAATGAATTAAATTATCAAAAATTAAATAAAATAGAAAAATCAATATTTGGTCTTGAAATTAATCATGGGACACGTGTGTGGCATGACAAGGATGAACCAAGTGGAAAAAGTGGGCCCTTTTTGTCAAAAATTGGAGTTTCAAGGATAGTTGACTTTTGCCATTTCACAAAAATTTCCCAACTTCTACAAGGCATAACTTGCTCAATTTTTAAGCTTTTCACATGTTCTTGGACATTTTGAAAAGGTCTTTGAGTCCTTTAACCAATGCCTTTGGTCCCATGTCATTTTGATTTACCAATCTCAAGTTATGGTCTTTGACTTAAAGTCCCTTTTTGTTGACTTTTGAAAATGACCTATAATGTTGAAATTGATAACTTTTTGTGAGAGCATTTCTTGGACTTGAAGTATGAAGATGAGTTGTAGGAAATGTCTTTCTATTCAAAATGAGCTTTGGATGGAATTTTTCTGATAATCCATGTGAAAGTTATGCCCTGGTCAATTTCAGTTGACTTTTTCAGCTGTCCAAATATAGCAACTTTTGCATCTTTGATGATTTCTGAGCCAAATTTTGAGAATCATGATCAAGCATTGATCAAATGATGTTTGTGGCTTCAAAATGATATGTTGACCAAAAATTTGAACTTTTGACTGTCAAATGACCATTTTGCCCCTACAGTTGACTGTAGTGCAATTTAGGGTTTTGACTGTGCAATCTTGAGCTGAATGCCTTGAAACTTGATATGAGGATGCTTGACCATGTTTGTAAGCATATGAGACTTGATTGAGCCTTTGAAAACTTCCTTTTCTTGACCAGACTCAAAACCCTAATTTTGACTGTATGGGAGACTGTTGCACTGCACAACCCTTGGGGAATTTTGTAGCTTGGCTTGGCAATTTCTTGAGGAATATGGGAGGGCAAATTTTGGGGTATAACAGTTGCCCCTGTTCAATCTTCTTAGACCTGAGGATGCAGATTGGCTGACGTGCCTTTCGTAATCCGAGGGTAAAAGATGATTGGACACTAGAGTGCCCAGAAATTTGCGCTCACATAGCGGCAGTGATGGAGGAATGGGCTCATAGATGCCATCTGGATGTTTGATTGCGTAAGAGATTCCTTGGCGAGAACCTGCATACCTGCAAAACAGAAAATGAGTACCTGACACGTTGCAGGAGCTGATGTTTAGATGCCTGGTATAGATGTGTCCTAACTGGTTACAGGAGCTGAGTCTGGAGCTTCAAACGGCGATGAAAGAACCAGGGATGGTTACTACCTTAGCATGAATGGTAAGAGAGCCTTGGGCGACTTTAACTTCAACAACGCTTGTTGAGAAAAATCTTGGGGATTTTAACTTCAACAACACTCGTTGAGAAAAATCTGGGGGATTTTAACTTCAACAACGCTCATTGAGAAAAATCTGGGGGATTTTAACTTCAACAACGCTCGTTGAGAAAAATCTGGGGTGTCTTCTACTGGGATAAGAATCAGGGAGATCTTAGGGTCGATCCGACTGAACCAGAGAGGCCTTTGACTGGGTAAGAATCAGGAAAATCTTAGGGTCGATTTAACTGAACCGGTCTAGGTCTTGAAATGTCTTCGACTGGATAAGCATCAGGGAGATCTTAGGGTCGATCTGACTGAACCAGAGAAGGCCTTTGACTGGATAAGCATCAGGAAAATCTTGGGACGATTTAACTGAACCGGTCTAGGTCTTGAAATGTAGCTTGAGAACTTAATTGGATCTTTCCTGAAAGGTAAAAGTCAGTCATATGCAATGCATGATATGGATCAAGCAATGATGTTATCAACATAAATGAGATTTGTAAGATATGATGTGTACATGCATGCTATAATGATGTATGTGATGTTTCATGTATATTTTTGTCTAGGAAAGTGAATCCTTGACGGGTGCCGGGAAGTCGTATCCTGGGCTGATGTCGAAGAATAGATTTTGCTTCCGCTGGGGATGATAACTGCAAGGATACCGGTAGGAGAAGATGACTCCGTTGCGGAATAAACTTGGAGAATGGAAGATTCTGCGGGGAGAAAAGATATTCTAGCGATCATGCTGGGAAGCAATACTCTGTGGGGATAGAGATGCTTTGCTGAGTGTTGATAGCAGTAATTTGCTGAGGATGTCTTTGTTGTTGGAAGTGTTAATGGACTTCGCTGGGGATAGGAAAGAACTATGTTGACGATGACCTTTCCGTGGCTTTTGGCTGAGGATAACCCAGTTATATCCTGTTAAGGAAATAACTCTTTGAATAAAGCCGGACGACGCGTTCGTGCTCTGCGAGGGGATAAGCTTCCAGAATCTACTGGGGATAAGCTTACTGCTTGGAGAGATGAATTCCAATTTTCCTGGGGAAACTGGATTGGACTCTTCTGGGGAGTTTTGGAATGTAATTTTATAAGTTGAAAGGGGGAACCTATGTAGGGTTGCATGCTGATGAGTTTGTGTAAAACTGTATCTGAAATGGAGAAGGAACCTGGGTAGGGTTACTTTGATGATGAGTTTGTGTAAAACTTCGTTTTTTTTTTTGGAAAGGGAGAACCTGTGTAGGGTTTCTGGGTGACGAGTCCATGTAAAACTGCATCTTGAAGAGAGGGAACCGATGTAGGGTTACTTGGTGAGGTAAGTTCATGTAAAACTTCTTGATGAACCGGGGTGAGGTTATCTTGAGCTAAATCCATGTAAGACTTCTGGGGGGAACCAGGGTTAGGTTGCCGCAGGATAAGTTCGTGTAAAACTTCTTGACGAACCGAGGTAAGGTCATCTTGAGATAGGTCCATGTGAGACTCTTGGAGGAACCGGGGTTAGGTTACGGCAGGATAAGTTTGTGTAAAACTTCTTGATGAACCGGGGTTAGGTCATCTTGAGATAGGTCCATGTGAGACTCTTGGAGGAACCGGGGTTAGGTTACGGCAGGATAAGTTTGTGTAAAACTTCTTGATGAACCGGGGTTAGGTCATCTTGAGATGGGTCCATGTAAGACTTCTGGAGGAACCGGGGTTAGGTCACTTCGGGATAAGTTCGTGTAAAACTTCTTGACGAACCGGGGTAAGGTTACTTGTGATAAATCCATGTAAGATTTCTGGAGGAACCGGGGTAAGGTTACTTGGATAAGTTTGTGTAAAAACTTCTGGAGGAACCGGGGTAAGGTTGCTTCAGGATAAGTTTGTGTAAAACTTCTTGATGAACCGGGGTTAGGTCATCTTATGGAGGAGGAGTCTGTGTATGACTTTGTCTGAAGGTTGAGCAGAAACCGGTGTTGGGTTGCATGATTTTGATTAAGTGGATAATTGTCCTGTTTGGTCTCGGACGTTAGCCCACGATCTGGAATTTGTAAAGGTAGATGGTAATCATTTTTATGTTGATCTGTCCTTTGTAATTTGGTTGACAGAGCAATTGGATCGCCTGGATAGCTCATTATTGCCCCTGCTTCGGAGGTGAGGGAAGAGGATACCTGTGCGGGTGATCGACAAATCTTCGGGTAGGCAAGTGACGAGATACCGGAACATAGTCGTACGCTTCGATCCCTAACTTTTGCCTGGACCGCCCTTTCGGGTTTTCAGTCCACCGGGATACCCATTTTTGCCCAAGTCGCCTTTTTAGGTTTTCGACTTGCCGGGTGTACATGTTTTTCGTTTCATCCCTTCATTTTGCCCGAACCCTTTTAGTTCGCCGGGAAGCCCTTATTTTTTCCTAGGTATGTCAACCTAGCGGGTCTTTGATTATGCGCAGTATTTTTTCGACTATGTCCACGCTCTCAGAATGTAGGGAGTTGCCCCTGTTGGAAGTATTTTGCCATGCCCCAGATAATGAGCAATGTGCCCCTTGATTGGAGGTTCTTCTGTTCACAAGGTGTTCATCGTGCGAATTTCCCTGCTTGTTCAAACAAGTAGTCATATGCAAACAAGGTTATTTTAAGAATGCAAAAGTCTATGTCTGTCTTGAATTTTGAAAATGCATTTTTTGTAATACAGTGCGATGTCAACTCAATATTTTACAGCAAACCTTCAGGAGTCAGGATACCTTCGTAACAGTATGCTTTCGAACTAACCCATGCTTCAGCTAGGACTTTTAAGAGTTATATCGTGGCCTGGTTCACGGTTTAAGAAACAAAGGATAAAGGCTCAAATTATTTGTACCCACCCGCTCTTCGTGATGTTCTCCAAACCTAAACTCAGTTGATCGTGCGTTAGACCTTGTTTGAGTCTTTGCTCTGATTTCCGGTGATGATTCGGATATTGAACGTTTATTTGAATAGGCAATCATCCCCTTTTTTGCTGAGGGTTTGTGAGACCTCTTTTTTTTTTTTTTTTGATTTAGTTATCCCTTTCTTTTTTTTTTGCCTGAACTATTTCCTTTTTGGGATTACAGTCAGCGGGATGCCCCAGTTTGGTAAGTCTTCTTTATTGGTTTTGACTTTTTGGGCTTTTCATTCATGAATTTTTTTTTTGATAATGACTGCCTGTCCTTATGATTGTTCGGAACCATCACTGTCTTTTGTTTTTGAAAAACTCATTTAGTGACATTCATTGTGCACTTGGATCGACTGATAGAACTACCCTGCCCCAGGTTATGATTAAGGGTTTTGATTTTCGAAAATACAAACTCCTACTTCTTTGGCTCTGATGGGTTGACGAGGGATTATCATCCTTATAACTCTAGTGTTTAGGAATTGAAACAATGCCTGTACCTCATCAGCGGGGTCTGTTCAAAAGCATACTGTAAATTGTGGTATTGTTTTCGTCATCCTCCCTCAAGAGGTTTAGAATTTTCAATTAAGAATTGACCATCGCAAAAAATATGAAAGCAGTTTTAAGCATAGTAAACATAATTAATTCAAGACAGACATGTGTAATGCATTCATGAAATAAAAGAGTTTAACACAATAATTGTTTATCTGAACAAGAAAAGGAAAAATACAACTTGAAATCAAATGAACAAAAATCTAGCCATGCTTTGGCAATGGAGCGGTGATCACGTTGGGAGTCTCCGCAGGCTCGAACTCGATCTCTTTGGCATCGATCATGTTCTGAATTTTGTACTTCAGTGCCCAACAGTCCTCAGTATCGTGCCCCGGGCTATCAGAATGATAAGCACACCTTGCTTCTGGATTGTAGCTAGGAGAGGAGGTCTTAGGATTGGCAGGAGGGTTGATTACTGCAATTAGGTTCATCTTCACCATATGCTGCAATGCTTGTGACCAAGGCATGTTAATGTTGGTGAATTGCCTTTTAGGCCCTTCCGGCCTTTGCTGGTTTCCCCTTTGTGGTCGGCTTGGTGCAGAACCAGAGATCATGACTGCCCCTGCATGTTGATCACGGCGACTCTTTTGACTGTATACAGCATTGGATTCCTTCTTTCCCGTGTAAGGCTTTTTATGAATATCAGAAGGTGTGGCCTCTTGAATCTTCCCCGACTTGATACCAGCTTCAATTCTTTCGCCAGTCAGGATGAGGTTGGTAAATCCAGCAGATGAGTTACCGATGAGGTGATTGAAGAATGGCCCGGATAGGGTCCCCAAGAACATATCAACGAGTTCCCGGTCAGTTAACGGAGGTTGCACCCTTCCAGCAAGGTCTCTCCATCTTTGTGCGTACTCCTTGAAACCTTCACTTGACCCCAACGACATACCCTGGATGCATATTTTGAACTTGGGAGATGAAGGTGGATTGTATATAATTGCATCCTCTTCAAAATGAGCTTTGTATGGGTCATTTCTCATAAAGTATGAGAAAGTTATGCTTGGTCAAAGTTGAGTTGACTTTTCCTACAAAACCCTAATTTAGCAACTTTTGATTCTTGATGAATTATGAGCAATCCTTGATGAATCATGATCAACCCTTGATAAAATGATGAAATTTACTTAAAAATGAGGATGTTGACCAAAAATATTGAAGTTTGACTGTATGTAGGCCACAGTTGACTTTTGCCCTAGCACAGTCGATTTTCAGGCCTTTGACCAATTGACTGAGAAAACTTCCTCTGCAAGGCTTGAAACTTGACATGGATGATCTTGAGAAAATATTAGGACAATGGTGAGAATTTGGGATCCCTTGGACTCAAGTATCTTGATGCAACGTGAAACCCTAATTTGAGGTAGACTGCCTTAAGAGGGAGCTTGTATGGTCAACCCTTGGACTACCTTGAGCAACTTGAGGACCTTTCTTGAAATGTTTTTTTGAGAAATATGGGAGGGAAAATTTTGGGGTACAACAGCTGCCCCTGTTAAATCTTCTTAAACCCGAAGATATAGATTGGCTTGTCTGCCTTTCGTGATCTGAGGGTTGAAGATGATTGAACACTAGAGTGCCCAGAAATTTGCACTCGCATGAAGTGGTACTTGTCTTGTGATGTCGGGAATGGGCTTATAGATGCCATCTGGAGATTGATGATGGGAGATGGGCTTAAAGATGTCATCCGAAGGAGTGTCGATCACATAAGAGATTCCTTAGCGAGAGCTTGTATACATGTTTTTGAGGAAGATTCCGCTGGGGAATGTTGTTCTTTGTCTTGGGAGAAATAGAATTTTAGGAGCTTCGATCGTCCGTTATTATACTGGAGAATCATCTCTGTTTTGAGAAAAGTTGAATTTTAGGAACTTCGGTCGTCCGTTATTCTATTGAGGAAGCGTCTCTTAGTTGAAGAGGTGAGAATGAACTATTATATGGTCGTAATCCAGGCTTCATAGTGATAGGGTCGACTGCTATCTGGTTGTAATCCAGGCTTTACAGTGACTTACTGGGGAGATGAGATTAAACTTGCTATCCGGTCGTAATCCAGGCTTCGCATTTTCTTAATTCTTATCTGGTCGTAATCCAGGCTTCAGAAGGAATTAAGTTGTTATCCGGTCGCATTCGGGCTTCAACTTGAATTCTGGGCACACTAATATCCGGTCGACTCCGGGCTTCTTTGTAATTGTCCAGATAAACTGCTATTTGGTCGAAATCCAAGCTTCACAATGTCTTGTACTGCTATCTGGTCGTAATCCAGGCTTCACAATACCTCACTTCTTATCTGGTCGAAATCCAGGCTTCAGAAGAAATCAAGTGATTATTCGGTCGCATCCAGGCTTTCCTTTGAATGTTGGGCCTACTAATATCCGGTCGAATCTGGGCTTCATAGTAATTGGCCGAGTAAACTTCTATTTGGTCGAAATCCAAGCTTCATAGTGTCCCTCACTGTTATCTGGTCATAATCCAGGCTTCAGTGTCTTTTACCGCTATCTGGTCATAATCTAGGCTTCGCGACGTCTCATACCATTATCTGGTTGAAATCCAGGCTTCATGGTGTTCGGAGGAATCAAGATACTATCTGGTCGAATCCGGGCTTCATAACTTGTATTAAAGATATACCATTATCTAGTCGAAATCCAGGCTTCGTAGTACTCTTGGCTGCTATCTGGTCGTAATCCAGGCTTCACAATGTCTTCTACCATTATCTGGTCGTAATCTAGGCTTCATGGTCTTGTATTGCTATTTGGTCATAATCCAGGCTTCACAATAACTTGCTGAGCTGTTATCCGGTTGTAATCCGGGCTTCACGGCTTGTGTTTATGATATACCACTATCTGGTCGAATCCAGGCTTCATGGTAACTGCTGAGCTGCTATTCGGTTGTAATCCGGGCTTCACGGCTTGCTGGGGATTAAACTATTATCCGGTCGAATCCGGGCTTCATAGCTTGCTTTTAAGAGATACCACTATCTGGTCATTTCCAGGCTTCGCGGTGTTCTGATACTATTATCCGGTCGTTCTCCGGGCTTCACAATATGATGGAGAAATTAAGATATTATCCGGTCGTACCTGGGCTTCATAGCTTGAATTTAGTGAGATATTGATTATATTTTTCCTGAAAGGTAAAGGTTAGCTGTATGTAATGCATGATATGTATCAGGCAATGATGTTCTCAAAATAAATGAGATTGTGCTGTATGATGCGTATGCGCATGTCATGGTGTATGGATGTGTAATGTTTTTATGATATTCTCTAGCTGGAGGAAAATAAATCTCGGATTGCTGCTGGAGAGTATAAAGAGTTTTGCTCACTGGGGATAACGACCGAAGATGATTGGGAGAATAAATCTGCTGAAGAATATATTGGTGAGAAAATAACTCTGTGGGGAAGAGATGCTCTGCTGAGGATTTGCTTGCTGGCAATGATAAACTCTGTTGGGGACGAATTTCCTGTTTGTTGAAGAAATGAACTCTGTCGGGGATAATCTTTTAGTGGCGACTTCATTGGAGATAATCTTCAAGAATCTACTGGGGATAATCCTCCAGACTCCACTGGGGATGGTCTTCTAGCATTGGTGCTAGATAAACACTGCTTGGGGAGAATCTTACCGACTCATTCGCGATTGCGAACCTCAGCTGGGAAGAATTAACACCACTGTCCCTGTCTTACTCTGCGGGGAGTGAATGTACCTTTAATTGTTTTCTCCAACTAGGTGTATCTCTATACCTGGTGGATAGAGCAACTGTAAGGTCTGGACATTTCTTGTTTGCCCCTGTTTCTGATATTACGAGTAATCGTCTTTTGTTTCGCGTGTAAATATTTATGAGCAGCAATTATTGTCAAATGCATATATCAAAAATGAACATTGGACGTTCTTGCAAAACAAAACAGAAAAAGGAAAATAATTCGAAATTTCTTTGTGAAAATGAATTGTATTGATTTTGAAATTGGCCTATAAAATAGACGTTTTTGTACAAGAGGCTGACGTCCTAGTAAGAGAATGCTGCCGAAAGATGAATTATATAATTTTGTGAAAAATAAAGAAAAACAGCTATGTGAATAATCCCATTGGGTTCCAACTCTGCTATTGCCTTTATGTCCTTGAGCATCTCATCACTTTGCTACTTGGTTGAAGGTAGATCAGATTGATTAGTGTCGTCCGAACCTGATAGTCGATACTGAAGTCTGGTTGCAAGATGATCCAATGAGACATAGTGTTACGCTTTAATCCCTAATTTTTGCCTGGACCGCCCTTTTGGGTTTTCAGTCCACCGGGATGCCCTTTTTTTCCCAAGCTGCCTTTTCAGGTTTTCGACTTGCCGGGTGTACAGATTTTTTCATTTTCATCCCTTACTTTTGCCCGAACCCTTTTGGTTCGTCGGGAAGCCCTTATTTTTGCCTAGGCCAATCGACCTAGCGGGTCTTTGATTATGCGTAGTATTTTTTCACTATGTCTGCATTAACGGGGTGAGGAAGGTCGTCACCATCCATGGTGGTTAGAATCATAGCTCCTCATGAGAAAATGTTCTTAACCACAAATGGCCCTTCATACGTAGGGGTCCATTTGCCCTTGGGATCACCTTGTGGAAGTATAATGCATTTGATCACCAGATCCCCGACTTGATACTCTTGTCGTCTGACTTTCTTGTTAAATGCCTTGATCATCCGTTTTTGATACGTTTGACCATGACAAATAGCAGTAAGTCTTTTTTCGTTGATTAAGTTCAATTGATCAAGCCGAGTCTGGATCCAGTCGTCTTTGTTCAAACCTGCATCTTTCATAATCCGAAGAGAGGGTATCTGAACTTCAATGGGCAAGACTGCTTCTGTACCATATACCAAGGAATAGGGTGTTGCCCATGTTGACGTCCGCACTGAGGTACGGTACCCATGAAGAGCAAATGGTAACATCTCGTGCTAGTCTTTGTATGTCACTGTCATCTTCTGCACAATCTTCTTGATATTCTTATAAGCTGCTTCGACAGCCCCATTCATCTTCAGTCGGTAGGGAGAAGAGTTGTGATTTTGTATCTTAAACTGCTTGCAGAGCTTGGTGATCATCGTGTTGTTGATATTTGTACCATTATCCGTAATGATCCTCTCTGGTACACCGTATCGACATATCAGATTATGCCGAATGAACCGCGCCACAACATTCTTGGTCACTGTAGCAAAAGAAGCTGCCTAAACCCACTTCGTAAAATAGTCAATAGCTACCAGTATGAAACGATGCCCGTTAGACACAGTAGGTCTGATCTCACCAATCATATCGATGCCCCACATTGCAAAAGGCCAAGGAGCTGTCAAGATGTTTAGAGGAACTAGAGGTATGTGCACCTTATCAGCATAGACTTGGCACTTATGACAAGTCCGAGAATGCTGATAATAATCGGCTTCCATGGTAGACCAATAATATCCTGCCCAAAGGATTTTTCTTTGCCATGGTGTGTCCACTGGAATGAGTTCTGAAAGTACCTTCATGTAACTCTGCCATGATCCTTTTTGCCTCGCTCTTATCTACACATCGCAGTAAGGTTGAATCATGGTTACGCTTGTAAAGGATACCATTACTGATGAAGAACTTTTCCGCGAACCTCCTCAGAAAATTCTTGTCATTAACAGATGCACCCTCGGGGTATTCCTGAGCCTCAAGATACCTCTTTACCTCGTGAAACCAGGGTTTATCTGCTACCTCTTCAGTCTCAATGTCACAACAATGTGCAGGTTCGTCCAACCTCTCAATGGTAATCCGGGGAGCCTCATTGTCCCACCTAACCTTGAACATAGAAGACATGGTAGCTAGCGCGTCCGCCAACTGGTTCTCCTCTCTTGGGAAGTGTTCAAAGGTTATCTCCTCTAAGTGTGGAAGCAACGTCAGTACATACTCTTTGTAAGGAATAAGATTTGGGTGCTTCATATCCCACTCACCTTTAATCTGAATGATCACGAGAGCGGAATCTCCAAATACACTCAAGAACTTGATCCTTAGGTCAATAGCTGCACGTAGGCCCATGATGCATGCTTCATACTCCGCCATATTGTTGGTGCAGTTAAAACATAATCGGGTGGTGAACGGAGTATGACAGCCTTCAGGAGAGATGATCACGGCGCCAATGCCATTACCCAAAGCGTTTGAAGCTCCATCAAAGTACATAGACCATTGGGATCCTTCCTCAGGTCCTTCATCCGGTCCAGGTTTTTCACAGTTGGTCACCAACATGATGTTCTCATCCGGAAATTCGAAGTTCATGGATTGGTAGTCGTCTACAGCCTGATGCGCCAAATGATCTGCCAACACACTCCCCTTGATTGCCTTTTGGGTCGTGTATTGGATGTCATACTCAGTTAAGATCATCTGCCATCTTGTTATTCTTCCGGACAAGGCAGGCTTTTCGAAGATATACTTGATAGGGTCCATCTTTGATATCAATAGAGTAGTGTGAGTCAGCATATACTGTCTCAGCCGGCGAGCAGCCCATGCCAAAGTGCAGCAATTTTTCTCGAGCTACGAGTATCAGGTCTCATAGTCGGTAAACTTTTTGCTAAGGTAGTAAGTAGCATGCTCTTTTCGGCCAGACTCGTCATGCTACCCTAGCACACACCCCATTGAATTGTCGAGTACTGTCAAGTATAAGATCATAGGTCTCCCTTCAACTGGAGGCATCAGAATAGGTGGCTCTTGGAGATATTATTTGATCCTTTTGAAAGCGGCTTGACATTCATCATTCCATCTTACCACTTGATCTTTCTTCAGTAGCTTGGAGACCGGCTCACAAGTAGCAGTCATATGTGAAATAAATCAGGCAATGTAATTCAACCGTCCCAAAAAGCCTCTGACTTATTTTTCTGTTCGGGGAGCTGGCATCTCCTGTATAGCCTTCACCTTTTCTGGATCCACTTGAATATCTTTATCACTAACGACGAAACCCAGCAGCTTACAAGACCTCACCCCGAAGGTGCACTTGTTCGGGTTTAACCTCAGCTTGTACAACTTCAACCTGTCAAATAGCTTCTGAATATGGTCGAGGTGTTCTTCCTCAGTTTGGGACCTTGCAATCATGTCGTCAACGTATACCTCAATCTCATGGTGAATCATGTCGTGGAACAAAGTGACCATGGCGCGCTGATAAGTTGCCCCAGCATTCTTCAATCCGAACGGCATGACTTTGTAGCAAAAAGTACTCCACTGCGTAACTAAGGTTGTCTTCTCCATGTCTTCGGGAGCCATCTTAATCTGATTGTAACCAGAAAAACCATCCATAAAGGAGAAGACCTTATGTTGTGCGGTGTTGTCAACCAGAACATCGATATGAGGCAGAGGGAAATCATCCTTGGGGCTCGCCCTGTTCAAATCCCTATAGTCCACACACATTCGAACCTTACCATCTTTCTTCGGCACCGGAACCACGTTGGCAACCCACTGTGGGTAAGAAGTGACAGCTAGAAAACCGGCATCAAATTGTTTCATGACCTCAGCTTTGATTTTCTCAGACATCTCGGGCGCATATGGCGAACCTTCTGCTTTACTGGAGGACAGTCTTCTTTGGTTGGCAAGCGGTGAACCACAATATCGGTATCCAACCCAGGCATATCTTCATAAGACCAGGCAAAGATCTCAACACAGTTACGCAGCATCTGTATCAACCGTTTCTTGACACTAGACTCCAGATTTGCACCGATCTTGACCTCTTTCTCGTCTTCCTCTGTACCCAGATTTACTGTTTCCACTGGTTCTTCATGCGGATGTATGACCCTCTCTTCCTGAAGTAACAGTCTAGCAAGTTCCCCAGGCACTTCACAATCATCCTCACCTTCGTCCTCAGCTTGGTTGATCAGACTTTCGAAGTCATAATTGGCAGTAGCAGAGTCGTTATTAGTGGGATCCAGAGTGGATGTGGACCTATATTATGATATGTGAGTGTGTGTAAGACAAATCGTTGTTTTGATAAAGTGTAAGGTAGAAAGAAAAACAAGGAGCGCAAAATTTGTAATGCAAGAAAACGTCCAATGCTTTATTGATGATATATGGAAATGACGCATAATAAGCCCTCACAAACAAAGCCACGGTGTCTCGGGCAAGGCACCGGGCCGTAAAGTTTTAAACTGTCTGTTACATATTCCAAAACAAAAGTCTATTACTGTGTAATAAAAGAAACGGGCACGAAGTCCTTCGCTGTTCAATTGTTCAAGCCACCGTTGGTAGTCGGGTAAATCTAGCTGTCGAAATCTAACTCTTCATCATCATCTTCAATTGAATTCACTCCCGGATTACTGATACGCAGGGGAGGTCTTCCAATCCGCGCACGTCGAACAGCCCTTTGAGCTTCTACAATAAAACCCAAACCAAACTTGTCAGTCTTGTGTGCAAAGTCAGGGAGTTAGCCCCAATTCGCACACCCACCTTTTTCAACAACATCCCTAGCATCCTTGAGGGAAGCCATCTTCATTGGAGGTTCGTCAGCAGCAATTTCAGTCGACGCCAGAGTCTGGGGGACTTCTTCAAAGTTCTGGCACGGGGTTTCGATGAACTCCCCATCCATCTCCACATACCGAAAGAAGTTAAGGTGGCTCACCAAGTACTCCTCTTCACCCTGCACCGTAACAATCTTCCCCTTTACTGGATATTTTAACATCTGATGGAGCGTAGAATTCACTGCCCCAACCTTATGAATCCAAGGGTGACCCAACAAACAAGAATAAGATGGTCGAATGTCCATCACATAGAACATAGACGCGAAAGTCTGGGAACAAACCTTAACAGGGACGTCCACCTCTCCATGTACCATCCTTTTGGACCCATCAAAGGCCCTAACCACAATATTACTTGGCTTCATAACCAACCCTTCACAATCCAATCGATCTAATGCTTTCTTGGGTAAAACATTTAATGAGGACCCAGTGTCCACCAGCACATGGGCCAAAGTAGTGCCCATGCACTCGATTGAGACGTGCAGAGCATCATTGTGATTCCTTCCTTTGGCAGTCAGGTCTGCGTCGGAGAAACCCAACCCGTTGTCAGTGGTCAAACTAGCCACACAGTCTTTGAATTGATCAGCAGATGTTTCCTGCGGCACATGCGCAGTTTTAAGGAAAGAAATTAAAGCCTTTGCATGGGATTCTGAGCACAACAATAAAGATAACATGGAGGTCTTCGACGGGGTTTGCCCCAGCTGTTCGACTACGTTGTAGTCACTTTTCTTGATAATCTTCAGAATTTCCTCTATCTCCTTCCTAGAGGTTTCAACAATGACTTTTTTAGGTTCCTCCATCCGGGCAGGCCCACCTGTAACTTCTTTGCCCCGAGTGTCAGATGACTCGGCGACAGGGGTGATAACTGGTGTAAGAATCAGAACAATAGCTGATGTACTGGCGGATGGAATGATAACAGGATTTTGAATAGTCGGAGGAGAAATCTCAGGAGAGAAGAGTCTTCCTCTTCGGGTGACCTTGCTAGACCCGACAATATTGCTGATATCGGCATCATCCTCTTCAACCTTCAAGTCTTGTTTGATCCCATGATAATACACATCGGCCCCATAGTGCCACGAGACAGCCTTATCCGAAGTGTAAGGGATAGGACCAGGAATAGTAATGATCAACGAAGCAACTCTCGGAACGGATGTAATCCTAACATGCTTTCTCGAGGAAGCCTTGGAAGGATTGGCAGAAATGGTTATTATGGAAACATCTTCAACGAGAATCAACGGAATCAAAGTTTTCTCGAACAAAATCTCTTTGTTATCCATCAGGCGTTGAACATCTGACTTCAATAAATGGAAACCAGCAGGTAGGATGGAACACAGGTGGCAACCTTTGCCACATCCCGGAAATAAACCGGCCAATAATAGGTTCTTCGTAACGGTCATCAACGGAGTAGAAATGTCTTCCACAAAGGTCACAAATGAATCATTGTCCACAACATTTACTCCATGCTTGGGCATGGGAGCAGTCATGACATTAGGCTTTTCTGGTGCGTCAAACTCAATTTCTTTAGCTTCAATCAAATCTTGCACCTTATTCCTCAAGGCCCAGCAATTGTTGGTATCATGCCCTGGGCTATCAGAGTGATAGGCACAGCGGCCGTTCGGATTATACAACGGAGAGGTGGTATTGGGATTCTTCGGAGCTTCCCTCAGAGTTACCAGGTTGGTCTTCAACAATTACGGCAGAATTTGAGACAAGGTCATACTGAGCCGAGTATACTGTCTTTGCGGTCTTTCTACTCTTTGCTGATTGTTGCGTTGTGGGGCAACAACAGGTCTTGATATTACAACCGCATTCACTGCTTGGCGGAGCTCAGGTCGGTTTTGGCTCCTCGAGCTATAAACTGCACTAGATTCTTTCTCGAAAGGCTTCTTTTTTGTACTCGATGAAGCACCTTTCTGTATCTTGCCACTTTTGATACCAGCTTCGACTCTCTCCCCAGTCATGATCAATTCCATGAACCCAGACGATGAACTACCGATCAAATGATTGAAATATGGACCAGACAAAGTCCCAAGAAACATATCTACCAACTCCCTATCAGAAAGAGGGGGTTGTAATCTTCCAGACAAATCTCTCCACTTCTGAGCGTAGTCCTTAAAACCTTCGCTTGCACCCATGGACATACCCTGAAGTTGAGTACGCGTGGGAGCAAGGTCGGCATTATACTAGTATTGCTTGTAAAAATAAGCAACAAGGTCCTCCCAGTTGCGGACATTAGCTCCCTCCAATTGATAGAACCATTCAAGTTGAGTCCCTGACAGACTATCTTGAAAGAAATGAACCCAAAGGTTTCTATCAGCAGTATAGGGTTGAATTTTTCTGACGTATGAGTGGAGGTGTAGCTTTGGACAAGATACTCCATCATACTTAGCAAAGACAGGAGCTTTAAACTTGTGGGGAATCACCACTCCAGATGCCAGTCCCAAATCTCCAAAGTCCAGACCAGGTATCTTCTGGATCTCCATTGCATTTAGACGGTCTTCAAGTTGCTTATACCTATCCTCAGTAGGAGGATACTGGTCTTCATCAAAATCAGTATCATTATTAGAGACCACAGGTCTAGGAGCCTTCCTTTCTTCTTGATTCTCTCCTCCTCCAGATGAATGAGACAGATCAACCTCCTCTCATAACCGATTCCCAAATCTGTGACCCATATTCAGCAGAACCACCTTTTTCTTCTTCTTCTTCTTCTTCTTCTTCTTGTCTTTCAAGATGAGAGTCTTTAAATCTTGTTGACTTTTGGCCAAGTTCAAGAACATCTCCTGGAACTGAGCATTCTGAGCTTGAAGAGCCTTGATGGCTTGATCAGTGGGTGTTTCAGAAGACATGTTATGCTGAAATAAACAGCGAAGAAGATAAGAAACCTGTAATGGTACCTGTGATGAGGTGCATGATAATGGAATGCGTATGAAATGATTTCAAAGACTTAGGGAGATTCAAATTTGTAAACCAAAATAAAACACACTTTATTAGATTAAAATGGTAACAATTTTTAACAAATGCCTTCAAGGCGTTACAAAAGAAATAACTGAAAAGCAAATCTAAACTAGAAACATTAAAAGACATCAGAAATCCAATGGTCATTTTCCTTTCGTGCTGACATAATCGTTGATTGTCCTCTCATTCTCGAGCTGCCCTGTGAGCTTCAAGATCTTTCGTTCCTGCTCATGATACTTCTCCCTGTAGGTATCCCTTTCTTCCTTCAACTGGATCTAAGATCTCTTCAATGCCCCCAGATCAGTAGGCATGTAGGGATGAAGGACTGTATAAGGAACACCTTCTTCATTAGTATGCTCTACAATCACCGGCAAAACAGCTTCATATGGCATTCCCAGCTTTTGAGCACGGGCTCAAACCCACTGGAGATACGGTTGCATCGGGAGAGAAGTCTTAAGTCCTAGATCATGTGGGTCAGACCTGTTCACCATGCCCCAAGCTCGTATAAACCTGCGGAGATGCCCATTGACGTCCCCCTTGTAGTCAAAGACAATATCTATAAGCAGCAGCTCATGAGGACCGTCTCTCTGAGCGCGACCAAACTGTCATAAAGCCAAACAAGGATTGTAGGTTATTCCCCCTCTAATTCCAAGCAACGGAACATTAGGGTATTCCCTACATCAATCAATGACAGCTACTCTTTCCATATCTTTAGAACTTCAAAGGATGTCCGTATGAGCAAGGGACATGATTCTGTAAGCCCAACCTACACCTTTCTCATTCTTCAATACAGATTTGGGGAGGTGAGAAATAAACCACCTCGCCAGCAGCGGTGTACAACACATGAGAGTTCCCCTTCTCCGCACAGTACGGGTATAGAGAGCATGTAGAATATCACCCAAGAGAGTAGGCACTAGGTTACGAGACATGAAGATCTTAACTGCATGCACATCTATGAAAGAATCTGGATTCGGGAATAGAACCAAGCCTTAGATGAGGAGAGCCAAGATGTCTTCAAATGCTTGAAAATCCAAACTATCCCAGAACTATTGAGCTTGATCGATCAAAAACTTAGCAAAGAAACCTTTAACCCCACTTCGAGTCTCCCAGTTGGACACTACATCAACCGTTTTTAGATGTAGGGCTGAAGCAATATCCTTTGGCCTAGGAACCTCCTCCAAACCTGTAAAGGGTGTCTGCTCTAGAATAGATATACCCAGTAAGTCAGAAAATTCCTCCACAGTAGGGACTAGCTGATAATCCGGGAAGGTAAAATAATGATGCAACGGGTCAAAGAACTGGAACAACACGCTCATCATTTGCTCATCCAACTTTGAAGTGACCAGGCTAAGGAGATGACCATGTCTTCTAATAAAGGAAGAAGTATCAGGAACTTTTGAGACCAACTCTCTAAGCTGAGCAGGAATTTTCACGAAGTTGACTCGAATGGTATTTCTGCGCATATAAGCCATAATCTGCAAAACAGAACAAAGATGAATCCCCTCGGTCTTTGAAATGGTTAGTCTAATGAAATATGCATGCTATGTCATGATGCATGATGTCATGATAAAACACACAACAGGTATAACAGGTATCAAACACGGTAAAGGCAAACAAGTCACACAATAGCCCTTAAGTTTAGGCTTGCATGGAGTTTAGGTACTACCCTCTTGTAGTTTAGTTGGTTCAACCTGTCCTAATAATAGTAACCGGGTTCTAGAGGTTCTCAATATCACTGACCATCCTCCATCGGTCATAGTTGCAGCTCACGCAATCTTTTCTTACGGCCGGAACCATCTCGAGAGTATGATCTCAATGAGCGTAGCATCGAGTATCAACCAGTTCCCAGCTCTACACCGAGACCGGCTATCTCACTACTTCCTATGTGTGATACGGTGGGAGAACTGACTTGGGTTTTGCGTTTGTTTTCGCAAATGTTTCGGTTGAGCAAGAGTCGCCACCGACTTTTTATTTTATCCTAAGGAAAGGTTAAAAAGCACAGCAAAAACCTTTGAGATGTTTTCTTGGGTTCGGGGAGTAGATTATAGAAAGGGAAGGTATTAGCACCCTTTCTATCCATGGTTATCCATGGGCTCTTAGTTACTTGCTTAGATCACTTGCCTTGCATTTTCAATTGTTTGAAATGGTGCTTTGTGTGTGGGTTTGAAAATGATTTTGAAAAGAGGCCATTTATTGTGGAAACCTTTGTAATGATCCGTGTTTGAATGTATACAAAGGTGTACTTATCTTTTGAAAAAAAGTTTTCAATGTTTTTGAAAGTTGTTTTGAAAGTGTGTGTGTTTTGAAAAGTAGGCAAGTGTGTTTTGCAAGATTGGTCAAGTAACCAAGAGTTGTCTACCCCTAAATTTATCAAAGATCTTTCCTATGTTTTAACCCTTTTAACAATTTTGTTGCACCATTGTATTTGGTGGACAATCTTGTGTTAGGATGTTAACGGGACAGGCGCGGGTCATCATATGGACCATGAATGTAATGGTGCCAAGTATCTTTGGCAATTTTCCTTAAGGGACTTGATCATTTTTGTTTAGGAGAAAGTCATCGAGGGACTATGATCATTTGATTTGTTTTGTTTTGTTTTGCCAAAGAAACTCAACATGCAACATGGCCCATTATTGAAGGCAACAAGTGGAGTAATCCTAGGGGTGCAAGTGTGATTGGTGCTGTCCATTTTCATGCTTTTTTGTCTTTGAATTAGGTCAAGCTATTTGTTATTTTTTATTTACATACTAACCCTAAGTCTATCATGGCATATTTAGAAAGCTTTAAAATGCAGAATTTAAAGTCCTAAATTATTACAACATAATTATGGGATGGGGGGTACAAATGTTCAAATGGGGATATTTAGCAAGAAATTTAAATCTAAGCTATTACAATCCAAATTGAATATACAAGTTATTTAATTATACAAAAATTAAATAAAATACAATAAATATGCAAGATGCAAAAAAAATGATTTTTATGTGTATGTAAAAGTATTTTTCATGTGACATATAAACAAAAATAAAAAGGATTAATTTTGGATAATTTCATGTTTTTAGGGCAAAAACCTAATTTTGTAAATAAAAAGTATTTATTATTTATTATATACAATATTTATTAATTGTATACAAGAAAATAAATAAAAAAAGAAGTATATTGTAAAAAAGTGATTTTTGAGGTTAAATATTAATAAAAGAAAAAATGCATTATTTTTATGTCTTTATCATAAATATTCTAATAATTATATAAGTATTTATATTATATATTAAATATATACAAAAAATAAAGTATTTATTATTTATCAAAAAAGGTGTATTTTAAGAAAATGTTTTCAAAAGATAAAATAAAATAAAATCAGAAAATAAAATGTATTTATATTATTTTTAACATTTTAAATAAAAGAAGTAATATGTTTACTTATATGTACAAGTTTAATAAAGCAAATAAATTCAAAATAAATGCAAAAATGGTTGAAAAAATATTTTTTATGTTTTTTATATTTTAACAAAAAATAACAAGTCAGATTCAAAAAGAAAAAATCAAAAATGATAAAAATAACACACAATGGGCCAAGGGGGTGTATGTGAAAAAATGTGGTGCAAATAGAAAGAACAAGTTAGGCCCAGCCCAAAGCAAGCTTCTTCAACCTCCAGCCACACTTCTGTCCAAAACGCGCGCCTTTCCTACTTTGTTCAAACATCTTGATTCTTTGATTTTTAGCACAAACTTATAACACCAAAAATGTAAAGCATCAAACCACGAATTCATACATATCAAGAATTTGATCTAACTCTCAGAAATGAGAGAGAATTTCTTCTCCCCCAATTCCTGACCTAACTTTTGTTCAATGTTCAGACTCAAAATTCTCTCAACACACACAACATAAATGAAAAGTAATGATATGGGTAGATTCAGGGCCATGAGTAGGACATAACTTCTTCACAAACCTAAGCCTAGATATGCTTGGATAGAGAGATAGAAGTTCAAACTTTTACATGTTCAGCTTGAATCGTGTGCAACAATGGAGGCACTTTCAATGCAGTGTGAGGACTTGTACAGCTTGCTTGAGATCCAGGGATGCTCTTCCAACCTTTAGCTTGCTTTGAAACTAACTGAAACAAGCTATGTAACTCAACCTGCACAACTGTTCAGCTTGAATCGTGTGCAACAATGGAGGCACTTTCAATGCAGTGTGAGGACTTGTACAGCTTGCTTGAGGTCCAGGGATGCTCTTCCAAACTTTAGCTTGCTTTGAAACTAACTGAAACAAGCTATGTAACTCAACCTGCACAACTGAAAAAATGAAAATGGTGAACTTAGTTAGAGGTGTTACAGTCTGTTTCCAAAGCTTGGGGTAGTTTGTATGGATGTTATGGAGTGTGTATGAACTGGTTTGGATGAAAATGCACGAGGGAAATGAACTGGCCAAGTCAATCTGCAACAGGGACTCTGTTTTGCAGAAAAATGGGCTTTGATGGTGAGGGAGTTTTTAGGGATGGTTAGGTCGTGTTTCAGGTTAGTTAGTGAGTATGAAGTGTATGGACAAGGTTTGTTTTGGCTCTTGCTTGCAGGAAGTGAATGTTGGACCAGTTTTGCAAAGTTTCTTCTTATCTAAGCAAGAGTTGTCAAGTTAGATTGTAGGCTCATACAGGCCCCTCAAACATGCTGCACAAATCACTCTTGATCAGTGGAATTAGTTCATGAACTTGTGCCCAAAAGATCTGCTTTGGTACTTCTTTGATTTGCTTTTGACATAAAGCACTTCTTTTCCAAAATGGCAAAAATGCTTTATCCATTTAAAGGTTAATCTTTCATGTAATGACCAAATGCACAAAATAACATCTTGGCACAATGGTTTAGCATTGAATTATTGAGTAAGAATGGGATTAGAGGCATGTAACCTAGCTTGTGCAAGCTGACTTGAAAAATGCAAAGTGTTATGAACATGAAATTGGCCATGAACAAAGTGACTTTGCCTAACTTCACAAATTCGAATCTCCCTAACCACAAGGGTGTTTGATGAGTTCTTAGACAATTTGGAAAGCTTGGAATGTGTAATACAATCCATATTTGTAATACAAGTTGAGATTCCAAGTGGAAGCATGTGAAAAGTGGTCATGAAGTTGGGCAAAAATCCTGCCTAAAATAGGTCAAAAATTTTCTAAGTTAAGAATGTTTTGCACCCTTGTTCCAAAAATCATAACTTGAGCTACAAGCTTCTTTTGAGGAAACTTTGTGAATAAAAGTTGTAGATTTTGCAATGGACTATAACTTTCATGTTTTGAGTTTTGCTTGAATCAAAATATATCTTGATGAAAAGATGGGACAAAGTTAGGAAAAATTAGGAATTTTCATAACTTAGAAAATTTCTAAGTTATGAAATTTCTTCATTTCAAACCCTAATTTGTAATTTTTGGTTTCTTGATGAACAAGTTTCATAATTTGACATGTTTTGATGAAAAATGAATCTTGACACTTGATTTTGACCAAAAAGTCAAAGTTTGACTTTTCAGTATACAATCAAATTTTGATCAGTTGACTGGAAAATTCATCTGTCAACCTTGTGCATTTGGGATCTTTTGAACTTGTTGAACATGTCAAGACAATGCCATTGAGTCCTTGAGTCCATATGTGAGCTTGGTTTGCCATTGGCTAGGTCAAACAGTCAAAAATTGCCTTTGTGCAGTCAAAACCCTAGAAATGACCATTTTGCCCTTTTGGTGATCTGATCAAATTTCTTGTGGAATTGTGATCCAAACTTGACCAAATGATTCATATGAGTTCATAATGTTGATGTGGGTCAAAAATCATGAAGTTTGACTATCAATTGACCACAGTTGACTTTTTCCCCAATACAGCTGATTTCTAGGTCAACTGTCCAATTGACTGGGCAAAGATTGGAATCAAGGCTTGAAACTTGGTATGGATAAACTTGTGAGTTCAACATGAAGCATGAAAGTAATTTTGGGCATTTTGGGTCAAAACATCCTTGTGCAAACTCAAACCCTAATTTGGGTCAACAGTACAAGGAGGGGTCTTGAGCAGAGCAAACCCTAACTTGATCTTGAGCTTCAAGGGTCTTGTGGTGAGAAAATATTGATGAAATGGGAGGGAAAATTTTGGGGTACAACAGTTGCCCATGTTCAATCTTCTTAGACCTGAGGATGTAGATTGGCTTGTGTGCCTTTCGTGATCCGAAGGTGGAAGATGATTGAACACTAAATTGCCCAGAAATTTGCACTCGCATAGTGGAGTATCAGCAATGTGATGGCGGGAATGGGCTTATAGATGCCATTTGGAGAGATGGTGGATAGGAGGATGGGCTTATAGATGCCATCGGGGGTGTGACAGAACCTTGTCGGGAATGGGCTTATAGATTCCATTTGGAGGTGTCGATCGCATAAGAGATTCCTTAGCGAGAACTTGCGTACCTTAGAAAGAAAGATGGCTTCCTGGCTTGCTACAGGTGTTGATCTTCAGTCTCTTCATGCAGATATGCCCTGTCTAGATACAGGTATCGAATCTGGAATCTGTCGTCCACAGATATGCCCTGGCTGGATACAGGAATCGACTCCGGAACTTCAAAAGGTTGCTCACAGACATGCCCTGGCTGGATACAAGTATCGAATCTCTAAACTCTTCATGCAGATATGCCCTGGCTGGATACAGGTATCGAATCTGGAATCTGACGTCCACAGATATGCCCTGGCCAGATACAGGAATCGACTCCGGAGCTTTAAAAGGTTGCTCACAGACGTGCCCTGGCTGGATACAGGTATCGAATCTCTAAACTCTTCATGCAGATATGCCCTGGCTGGATACAGGTATCGAATCTACAATCAGTTACTCACAGATATGCCCTGGCTAGATACAGGTGTCGAATCTAGAAATGGTCGTCTACATATATGCCCTGGCTGGATACAGGTATCGAATCTGGAAATTGCTGTCTACAGATATGCCCTGGCTGGATGCAGGTATCGAATCTCTAAACTCTTCATGCAGATATGCCCTGGCTGGATACAGGTATCGAATCTACAATCAGTTACTCACAGATATGCCCTGGCTAGATACAGGTGTCGAATCTGGAAATGGTTGTCTACAGATATGCCCTGGCTGGATACAGGTATCGAATCTGGAAATTGCTGTCTACAAATATGCCCTGGCTAGATGCAGGTATCGAATCTCTAAACTCTTCATGCAGATATGCCCTGGCTGGATACAAGTATCGAATCTACAATCAATCACTCACAGATATGCCCTGGCTAGATACAAGTATCGAATCTGGAATTGTGACAGTTGATAGTAATCATCTTTGGATTGTCCTTTTTTTTCTGAAAAGGCAAAAACATTAGTTGTATGTAATGTCATGATGTTATCAAAAATAAATGAGATCGTGTGATATGATGCGTATATGCATGTGTCATGGTGTATGATAATGTGATGAAGGTATATTTTTTTTTCTAGGAAAATAAATCCTTGATGACTGTCGGGAGTTTGGGGAATCCTGGGCTGATGTTGAAGAGTAGAGTTCTTCGCTTCCGCTGGGGATGACGGTTGCAAGAATAAACTGGTAGGAGAAGATGACTCTGTCGGGGGATAAACTCGTTGGAGAGATTACTCTGTGGGGAATTACTCTGTGGGAAGAGATACTTCGCTGAGGTTTTGATGAGAGCTCCGCTGAGGATTCCACTGATAAGTTATGTTGGGGAATTTGATGAACTCCGCCAGGGATAGGAAGAACTTCACTGAGGACGATCTTTCCGTGGTAATTAGCTGAGGATAACCCAGTTATACCCTGGTGGGGAAATAACCTTTGAATAAAGTCGGGGAGATGCGTTCGTACTCTGCAGGGGATAAGCTTCCAGAATCTACTGGGGATAAGCTTTAGAATCTACTAGGGAGGATGATTCAACTCTCATGGGGAAACTTTTTAGACTGTACTGGGGAAGGGGTTCCACTAGGGTGTCTGGTATTCCGCCGGGGAACAATCTTATATTAAGACTGTCGGGGATGCTTGCTGAGGAATGTCTATACTCCGCTGGGGAATGTCGAGATCTTCTGGGGATACCCAACTTCCTTAAGGCTGACAGTAGACTAACTCGGCTTGGGGGGAGTATCGCTGACTTGCTGGAAATACTGTGCCTTTTCAGGGCTGATGGGGGACCAACTCTGCCTGAGGAGAGTATTGCTGAATCTCGTCTTATTCAACGGGGAGTGAAGGTATCCTGGTTACATTCTTCAGCCGAACCTACCTTGGTACCTTGGTGGACAGAGCAACTAGATCGCTTAGACAATTCTTTATTGCCCCTGTTTCTGATGTCATCTTTAACTAGTCCTTTGTTATGCAAATATTCATGATTAGCAATTAATGTCAAATGCATATATCAAAAATGAACATTGGACGTTCTTTGCAAAACAAAACAGAAAAAAGGAAAAAACGACGGGTAATTTGTTTGAAAAATTGAACTTGTATTGATTTTGAAATTTGCCTATAAATAGGCGTTTTGTGTACAGGAGGCTGACGTCCTAGTAAGAGAACGCCGCCGAGCAAAATAGAGTTTATACAATTTTGTGAAAAGGAAACAAAATAGCTATGTGAAAAATAATCCCACTGGGTTCCAACTCTGTTATCGCATTTATGTCTTCAAGCGTCTCATCACTCTGCTGCTTAGTTGAAGATGAAGCTGATTGATTGGAGTCATCTGAGCCCGATAGTTGATGCCGAATTCTGGATGCAAGGTGATCCAATGAGACATAGTATTACGCTTTATCCCTAACTTTTGCCTGGACCGCCCTTTCGGGTTTTCAGTCCACCGGGATACCCATTTTTGCCCAAGCCGCCTTTTCAGGTTTTCGACTTGCCGGGTGTACAGATTTTTTTATTTCGTCCCTTATTTTTGCCCGAACCCTTTTGGTTCGCCGAGAAGCCCTTATTTTTGCCTAGGTGTGTCAACCTAGCGGGTCCTTAATTCATGCGTAGTATCTTTTTACTGTGTCTGCATTGGCGGGGTAAGGAAGGTCGTCACCATCCATGGTGGTTAGAATCAAAGCTCCTCCTGAGAAGATATGTTTAACCACAAATGGCCCTTCGTACGTAGGGGTCCATTTGCCCCTGGGATCACTTTGAGGAAGAATGATGCGCTTGATTACCAGATCTCTGACTTGATACTCTTGTCGTCTGACCTTCTTGTTAAATGCCCTGATCATCCATTTTTGGTATGTCTGACCATGACAAATAGCAGTGAGTCTCTTTTTGTCAATTAGGTTTAATTGATCAAGCCGAGTCTGGATCCAGTCATCTTCTCTCAAACCTGCATCCTTCATTATCCGGAGAGAGGGTATCTGTACTTCAATAGGCAAGACTGTCTCCATGCCATAGACCAAGGAAAAGGGAGTTGCCCCTGTTGACGTCTGTGCTGAGGTACGGTACCCATGAAGAGCAAACGGCAACATTTCGTGCCAATCTTTGTAGGTCACTGTCATCTTCTGCACAATCTTCTTGATGTTCTTATTCGCTGCTCCTACGGCCCCATTCATCTTCGGTTGATAGGGAGAAGAGTTGTGGTGATGTATCTTGAATTGCTCGCAGAGCTCAGTGATCATTTTGTTGTTAAGATTGGTACCATTATCCGTAATGATCCTCTCGGGTACACCGTATCGACAGATCAGGCTGTGCCGAATGAACCGTGCCACGACGTTCTTGGTTACGGTAGCGTAGGAAGCTGCTTCAACCCATTTTGTGAAGTAATCAATCGCTACCAGGATGAAGCGGTGCCCATTAGATGCTGTAGGTCTGATTTCGCCGATCATATCAATGCCCCACATTGAAAAAGGCCAAGGTGCTGTCAAGACGTTCAGAGGAACCGAAGGAATGTGCACCTTATCAGCATAGATCTGGCATTTATGACAGGTTCGAGAATGCTGATAACAGTCGGCTTCCATTGTGGACCAGAAATATCCTGCCCGAAGGATTTTCTTTGCCATGGTATGTCCACTGGAATGCGTTCCGAAGGTACCTTCATGTAGCTCTGCCATGATCCTTTCTGCTTCAGTCTTATCCACACAACGCAGTAAGGTTGAATCATGGTTTCGCTTGTAGAGAATGCCATTGCTGAGGAAGAACTTTTCCGCAAACCTTCTCAGGAACTTCTTGTCATTAACAGATACGCCTTCGGGGTATTCTTGAGCTTCAATGTACCTCTTCACTTCATGATACCAGGGTTTTTCTGTTACCTCTTCGGTCTCGAGATCGCAGCAATATGCAGGTTCATCCATCTTCCAAATAATGATTTGGGGCGCCTCGTTGTCCCATTTGACTTTGAACATAGAAGACATCGTAGCCAACGCGTCCGCTAACTGATTCTCCTCTCTTGGGAAGTGTTCAAAGGTTATCTCTTTGAAATGGGGAATCAACGTCAGCACATACTCCTTGTAAGGAATAAGATTTGGGTGTTTCGTATCCCACTCGCCTTTGATCTGATTGATCACGATAGTGGAATCTCCGAAGACACTCAGAAACTTGATCCTTAAGTCAATTGCAGCTTGAAGACCCATGATACATGCTTCATACTCTGCCATGTTGTTGGTGCAGTTGAAACATAGTCGAGTGGTGAGTGGAGTATGAGTGCCTTTAGGGGATATGATCACAGCGCGATACCATTACCCAAAGCGTTCGAGGCCCCGTCAAAGTGCATAAACCATCGGGATCCTTCCTCAGGTCCTTCATCCGGTCCAGGTACTTCACAATCAGTCATTACCATGATATCCTCGTCTGGAAATTCAAAGTTCATCGACTGGTAATCATCCACTGCCTGGTGTGCCAAATGATCTGCCAATACACTTCCCTTGATTGCTTTTTGAGTCGTGTACTGGATGTCATATTCCGTCAAGATCATCTGCCATCTGGCTATTCTTCCGGACAAAGCAGGCTTCTCGAATATGTACTTGATTGGATCCATTTTTGAAATCAACAGAGTAGTGTGAGTCAACATATACTGTCTCAGCCGGCGAGCAGCTCATACCAAAGCGCAGCAAGTTTTCTCGAGTAGTGAGTATCGGGTTTCACAGTCGGTAAACTTTTTGCTAAGGTAATAAATGGCGTGTTCTTTTCGGCCAGACTCATCATGCTGCCCCAGCACACACCCCATTGAGTTGTCTAGTACTTTCAAGTATAAGATTAGAGGTCTCCCTTCAACCGGCGGCATAAGAATGGGTGGTTCTTGGAGATACTATTTGATTATTTCGAAAGCGGCCTGACATTCATCGTTCCAACATACTACTTGATCTTTCTTCAGCAGCTTGAAAATTGGTTCACAAGTAGCAGTTAGGTGCGAGATGAATCGGGCAATATAGTTCATCCGTCCTAGGAAGCCTCTGACTTCTTTTTCTGTCTTGGGAACTGGCATCTCTTGTATGGCTTTCACTTTGGCAGGGTCCACTTGGATACCTTTGTCACTCACGATGAAACCTAGCAATTTTCCAGATCTTACCCCGAAGGTGCACTTGTTCGGGTTCAACCTCAGCTTGTACAACTTCAGACGGTCAAACAGCTTCTGTAGATGGTCAAGGTGTTCCTCTTCAGTTTGAGACCTTGCAATCATATCGTCGACATATACTTCTATCTCGTGATGGATCATGTCATGAAACAACGCAACCATGGCACGTTGGTAGGTTGCCCCAGCATTTTTCAACCCAAAAGGCATGACCTTGTAGCAGAAGGTGCCCCACTGAGTAACAAAAGTGGTCTTCTCCATGTCTTCAGGAGCCATCTTGATCTGATTATAACCGGAGAAGCCGTCCATGAAGGAGAATACTTTATGCTGAGCAGTGTTGTCAACCAGAACGTCAATATGAGGCAGAGGGAAATCATCCTTAGGGCTCGCCCTGTTCAAATCCCTGTAATCAATACACATTCGGACCTTACCATCCTTCTTAGGTACTGGAACCACGTTGGAAACCCATTGAGGGTAAGAAGTCACTGCTAGAAACCCGACATCAAATTGTTTCATAACCTCAGCTTTGATTTTCTCGGACATTTCTGGACGCATACGGCGGACCTTTTGCTTTATCGGAGGGCATTCTTCCTTGGTAGGCAGGTGATGAACCACAATGTCAGTATCCAACCCAGGCATGTCTTCGTAAGACCGGGCAAAGATTTCCACATAGTCATGCAGCATCTGAATCAACCGTTGTTTCACACTGAGCTCTAGATTCGCACCGATCTTGACTTCCTTTATGTCTGTCTCAGTACCCAGATTTTCCGTTTCCACTGGCTCTTCATGTGGCTGAATGGCCCTCTCTTCCTGGAGTAGTAGTCTTGCAAGTTCACCAGGCACTTCGAAATCATCTTCACCTTCGTCTTCGGCTAAGTTGATCGGATTTTCGAAGTCATAACTGGCATTAGCAGAGTCGTTACCAGTGAGATCCAGAGTGGATATGAACCTGTATAAGTGAGTGTGTGTAAATATAGCTGTTTTGCAATATATAATAAAGAAAGAAAAGGAGCGCAAGATTTTGAAATGCAACAAACGTCCAATGTTTTTATTAATGACATATGAAAATGACACACAAAAGCCCTCACAAATGAAGCCACGGTACCCCGGGTAAGACACCGAGCCATAAAAGTTTCAAAATATTGTCTGTTACAAATTCAAAACAAAAGAGTTCATTACTGAGTGACAAAAGTAATAGGTGTGAAGTCTTTGGCAGTCCAGTTGCTTGGTCCACCGTCGGTTGTTGGGTAGATCAAGCTGTCGAATTCAGATTCCTCCACATCGTCTTCAATAGCATTCACTCTTGGGTTGGTGATGAACACGGGAGGTCTTCCAATCCTTGCCTTATGAACAGCCCTCTGAGCTTCTGCAGTGAAACCCAAACCAAACTTGTCGGTCTTTGGAGTGAAATCAGGAAGTCGGCCCCAGTTTGCACACTCACCCTTCTCAACCACAGCCCGGGCATCCTTTAAGAAAGCCATCCTCAAAGGAGAGTCTTCTACAGTCACAGTCTCTGCTAATGCCAGTGTCTGAGGCACCTCTTCAAAGTGTTGAAAGGGGGTCTCAATGAACTCCCCATCCATTTCTATGTACCGGAACGAGTTGAGGTGGTTGACCATGTATTCTTCTTCCCCCTGAACTGTCACAATCTTCCCCTTGACTGGGTACTTAAGCTTCTGATGTAATGTGGAGGTCACAGCTCCAGCCTTGTGGATCCATGGGCGACCCAGCAAACAGGAATAGGATGGTCGGATGTCCATCACATAGAAAGTAGAATCAAAAACTTGAGAACCAACCCTGATTGGAATGTCAACTTCCCCATGTACCATCCTTTTCGAACCGTCAAAGGCCCGGACAACAATGTTACTAGGCTTGAGCTCTAAACCCTCACAATCCAACCTGTTTAGGGCCGTCTTGGGTAATACATTTAATGAAGAACCGGTGTCTACCAACACATGGGCAAGAGTAGTGCCCCTGCATTCAATGGAGACATGCAGGGCGTCGTTATGGTTCTTTCCTCTAGCAGTCAGATCGGCGTCAGAGAAGCCCAATCCATTATCAGCAATCAAGTTGGCCACACAATCGATAAATTGATCAGCAGACGTTTCTTGTGGCACATGGGCCGTCTTCAGGAAAGAAATCAGGGCCTTGGCATGGGCCTCTGAACACAACAATAATGATAGCATAGAAATCTTTGACGGGGTGTGTCCCAACTGCTCAACTACATTGAAATAACTCTTCTTAATGATCTTGAGAATCTCTTCCATCTCTTGCTGGGAAGCTTCAACATTGGTTGTCTTTGGTGCCTCCATCCGGGCAGGCAAATCAGTAGCAATCCCTTTGCCCCGAGCGTCAGATGACTCGGCAGCAGGGGTAGAAACAGGAATTTGATCAGGAAGGGAAGCAGGCACACTTGCAGATGTGATGATAAGAGGTCTCTGAATAGCTGGTGGCGCAATATCTGGTGAGAACAGCCTACCATTGCGAGTAACCTTGGCAGGCCCGGTGATGTTACTGACACCGGTACTTGTATCGAACTCTTGTTTTACTCCGAGCACATAAACATCTACCCCATAGTGCCACGGGACAGCTTTGTCGGACGTATAAGGGAGGGGCCCCGGAACAGTGATGATGATAGGAGCAATCTTCTGAGTAGACATGATTTTGACAGGCTTCTTTGAGAGAGCCTTAGGAGGTTTGTTGGAAATAGTGACAATAGAAACTTCTTCAGCAGGGACAGTAGGAACAAAAATCTTCTCGAACAAGATCTCTTTGCTATCCATCAGGTTTTGGATGCCTGACTTCAGCAAGGGACAACCAGCAGGTGAAACAGAACATAGAAGGCAACCTTTACTACATCCCGGAAATAAACCGGCTAGCAATAGGTTCCTTTTGACAGTCAACAACAGAGTAACAATCTCATCCATAGAGGCTACATACGGGTCTTCTTCCACAGCATTCACTCCATGCTGGGGCATGGGAGCAGTCACAACATTGGGCCTTTCGGGCACCTCAAACTGTATTTCTTTAGCATCAATAAGGTCCTGAACCTTATTCCTCAGATCCCAGCAATCATCTGTAGTATGCCCCGGGCTATCAGAGTGATAAGCGTAACGGGCGTTGGGGTTGTACTTTGGAGAAGCTGTGTTCACTACCTTCGGAGCTTCTTTGACAGTTACCAGATTGGTTGACAGTAGTTGCGGCAAAATCTAAGACAGGGTCATGCTGAGCCGAGTGTACTGCCTTTTGGGTCTCTCACCCCTTGGTTGGTTATACTGCTGAGGAGCAGCAGTAGGTTTTGAAATTACCAATGTGTTGACAGCTTGGCAGCGTTCCGGTTTAATTTGTCTTCTTGGACCATAAACAGCACTAGCTTCCTTCCTGAAGGGCTTCTTTTCAGTACTCGAGGAGGCACCTTTCTGTATCTTCCCCGACTTGATACCAGCTTCTATTCTCTCACCAGTTAAGATCAAATCTGTAAACCCGACAGAAGAATTACCAATCAGATGGTTGAAGAATGGACCGGACAGGGTCCCCAGGAACATGTCAACAAGTTCGCGGTCAGTCAAAGGTGGCTGCACCCTGCCAGCCAGGTCTCTCCACTTTTGCGCATACTCCTTAAAACCTTCGCCCGTCCCCAGCGACATACCCTGGAGTTGGGTACGCGTGGGAGCAAGGTCGGAATTATACTGATACTGCTTATAAAATGCAGTAGCCAAGTCCTCCCAGTTTCAGATACTGGCTCCATCCAGCTGATAGAACCACTCGAGTTGAGCCCCTGAAAGGCTATCCTGGAAGAAATGGATCCAAAGGTTCTTGTCTGTGGTGTAAGGTTGGATCTTCCTTACATATGATCTGAGATGCAGCTTAGGGCAGGAAACCCCTTCGTACTTCGCAAAAGCAGGCGCCTTGAACTTGTGTGGGATCACCACTCCAAAAGATAACCCTAGATCTCCTAAATCCAGCCCCGGCACATGTTAAATCTCCATGGCACTTAAACGGTCCTCTAGTTGCTTGTACCTGTCTTCACCAGGAGGGTACTGTTCGTCATTGTAATCCCTACAGAAGAAGTAGCCTGATCAGCCTCATTCTGTAGTGTATTCCCAAACCTCCGTCCAGAGTTAAACAGCGCAGTCCTCTTCTTCTTCTTCTTCTTCAAGAGCAGATTCTTCAACTCCTGTTGACCCTGGGCTAAGCTCATGACCAGCTCTTGAAACTGGGCGTTCTGGGCCTGGAGGGCCTTGATAGCTTGTTCGGTAGTAGGCTCGGAAGACATGATGATTGGGTGCTGTAATAGACAGCGAAGAAGATTAAGCAACCTGTAGAAAAAGGGTACCTGTTATGCATATGATGAATGATATGTTTGTGTATGCAATGCATTCAAGGATTTAGAAAATTCAAAATTGTTGAAAACAAAAAAGAACACACGTCATATTAATCAGAAGAAATTTTGTCAGTACATAAATGCCCCATGGGCCAAATATTACAAAAACTTCTCAAGGTAAAAAGACGTTGCGCATCCTCTTTGGTGCGATGTAGGTGTTGAGGGTCTCTTCCTCATGGAGTCGGCGGGTAAGCTCCAAAACCTTCTTCTCACTGGCGTAGAAGCTGGCTTCAAAAGTGTTCCGTTCCTCCTTGAGTTGGATCCAACTCTTCTGCATCTCCTCCCATGATGTTGGCATGTCAGGATACAGGATGGTGTAGGGAACCTCTCATTCCTTAACGGGATCTTTAATCATAGGAAGAACATGAGGGTAAGGCATCATGAGACTCTGGGCTCGGGTTCGTACCCACTTGAGATAAGGCTCAAGAGGGATGGAGTTCTTGTGCCCCAGTGTCTTGTTGTCTACCTTGTTAGGCATCCTCCAAGCTCTGATGAATCTTTGGCGAAGTCCTTGCGTATCGTTGTCGAAGTCAAAAACTAGGTCAGGAATCAAAATGTCGTGAGGGCCATCCCTTCGTGCATATCCAAATTGTCTCAAAGCTAGACAAGGGTTGTAGGTAATGCCTCATCTAATGCCAAGTAATGGAACATTATGGAACTCTCCATAACGATCGATGATGATGACATTTTCTCTGGACCGAGAACACCAATGTACATCAGAGTGAGTGAGGGTCATCAATCGTTGCGACCACCTTAAGCCTTGGTCATTCTTCAACACAGATTGTGGAAGGTGCGAAATAAACCACCTTGCAAGGAGAGGAGTACAACACATGAGAACACCCCTGTGATACGGTGGGAGAACTGACTATGAGTTTTGCGTTTGTATTCGCACTTGTTCGGTTGAGCAAGAGTCGCCACCGACTTTTTATTTTATCCTAAAGGAAAGGTTGAAAAAAAGCACAGCAAAAACCTTTTGAGATATTTCGTGGGTTCGGGGGGTAGATTATGAAAAGGGAAGGTATTAGCACCCTTTTCATCCATGGTTATCCATGGGCTCTTAGTTACTTGGTTTTTTAGATCACTTGCCTTGATTTTTGATTGCTTTGAAAATGGTGTGCGTGTGTGTGTGTTTTGAAAATGTTTTGGAAGAAGATGCCTTGTCTTAGGCTACCCTTGTAACAATTCTTTACTCGAATGTTTTACAAAGGCGTGTATCTTTTCGAAAAGATGTTTCAAATGTTTTTGAGAATTTGTTTTGAAAGTGTTTTTGGAATGTGGTTTTTTGAAAAGAAGGCAAGTGTTTTTGCAAGTTGATCTCAAGTAACTAAGAGTTTTGTCTACCCTATTGTACTCAAAGGTTTTCTCTATGTTTTCTACCCTTTTTAACAATTTTGTTCCACTATTGAATTTGGTGGACAATCTTGCGTTTAGGAGGTTTGTTCGGGATGGGCGCGGGTCATCGTATGGACCATGAATGCAATGATGCCAAGTGTCTTTGGCAATTTGCTTTGAAGGGACTATGATCATTCCTTTTAGGCAACATTCGAAAGCGTCATCGAGAGACTTATGATCATTTAAATTTGTTTTGCCAAAGATACTCGACGTGCAAGCATGGCCCATTTTGGAAGGCAACATGTGGGATTACCCTAGAGGGTGCAAGTGTGATTGTGTATTGATTTCATGTATTTGTCTTGTATTAGGTTATCTAGCGTTTGATTTTATGTACATGCAAACCCTAGGTCTAACCATAGTATAATTGAGAACGGTAAATTGCGGAAATGTAAAGTCTACGCTATTACAAAATAAGTATCCGGGAGTGGGGGTACAATTTTACGAATGGGGATGAGACTTTAGGAATGTAATGTCCAATAAGTTACAACCAAATCGAATCTATCAAATGTAAATGTAACGAATATACAAATATAAGCAAATGTGTATAGGGGCAATGTAAATGTATTGTGTAAGTGTACGTGTATATGTGTATGTATATTTGTATATGTAATTATTTACAGGTTAGAGATGTGAAATTGAATGTGTATTAAGTATTATTTAACTTAAAGAAAGAAATTAAAATATTTGTTTAATTAATCTTTGATTTGTAATCTTGTATATTCTTAATATGTACAAAAAAGAATGTTTTGATTAAATGTTTTAAATTCTAATTATGTTATGTATAAAAAATGTATCTTTATTTATTATATACCAAAAGTATGTTTTAAATAAATATCAAGAATTAAATTAGAAAAAATGTATTTTTATTTGTTATGTACAAAAGTAGGTTTTAAATAAATATCAAGAATTAAATTAGAAAAAATGTATTTTTATTTGTTATGTACAAAAGATATTTTAATTAAATGTTTTAAAGTTTATGTATATTGAAAAATATATTTTAAAAGTGTTAAAGTATTAATGTACAAATTAAGTATTAATCTTAAAAATTGTATATTTATGTACAAATATTTATTTTACTTAAAAGAAAAGGAAAATATTTTCAATTTTAATTACATGGTGTATAAAAGATATATTTCATTTATTATGTACAAATAAAAGTATTTTAATTTAGAGAGAAAGATATTGTGTTTAAAAATATAAAAAAAAGTTTGGTGTTAATTTATTAAAATAAACTTGTTTGATAAAAAGGGTTAAGTCAATTAATTAACAAGAAGAACTTGTTTTATAAAAGAAAAGGGTTTAAGCTTCTAAATGGGCCTTGGGTGGTTGGAACGGGCAAGGCCCAGAGTTTTGAAACAAACAGTTTTAGGGTTAATGCGTTTTGTGTTCAGTCTGGAATAAGCTTAGGGTTTGTGCACCGTTTGTTCATCGTTCTTGCTTCATCTTCTTCGTCCTCCATGCTGAAATGCAAACCTCCGCCCAGAGCCACCATGCCATCTCCTCCTCCGTCTACCCTCCTCCATGGGTCATTCACGTTAGGTACAGAAGTTTGTTTTCAGTCTCGTTCAGAATTTCTTTTCGTCTTGCATGCCATGGTTTCACATTTATTTGATTTTTGTTTACTGATTTACGCGAGGTTTTGAAGAAAGAATGAAAAAGATTTTACCTTTGCGAAGGAGGAGGAAGGAGGCACTTGGAGGCTTGACGAGCGGAGGGTTTGCGCGATGAGATTGGCTTTTTGGTGACCCTGGTATTTCTATACTCTTCTCTAGGCTTTATGATGTTTGCCTGAAAGCTTGATACACATGTCTTCTTTTCTTCTTCTCCTTCTTGTGTTGCCTTCTGTTTATGTCGCCTCAAATGTTTGCTTTTGAATGATTTGCCTTTGAGTTGCCTTTTGAAATGTGATGCCTTTGATGTTGCTTCGGAACGATTTGCCTTTGAGTTGTTTGTCGCCTGTGATGAAAAATTTCTGAGGCTTAGGATTGGCTTTGAATGCTTTAGACATATTTGAGCTTATTTGGAGCCTTTTTTCTTTGAAAAGCTTAGGAGCTTGTATTTGACATAGCGTAGCCTGAGTATGCTTCTTTGTCCCTTCTCTGAGTTGCCTGCCTTGCCTTATTGTTTCTCTGACTTTCTTCTTCTCTTTTACTGCCTCGATACCTCCGTATGCTTGCCTTTTGATTTCCTTTTGATTGCCCTATGATGATCCTTCTGAGGGCTTGGATTTACCACTGAGTGCTTGAGTAGGCTTGCATATGCTTGAATAGCTTCAACCGTCTTGTTGCCTTTTGAATGCTGGTTGAAATATGATGCTTTGAATATGCTGAGATTGATGTTGGTATGCCCATTTTTTACGCCCAATGATGAAGAAATTCTGAGGGTCTTTGTTTGGATGCTTTGATGTTGCCTCTGGTTCTTTAGGCTTGGTTATGATCTTGAACAAGTTTTACTTGGTGTTGGGTTTTTAGCTTGACCAAAGTTATGTTACTATAGCTTAGGCTTTGAAAATGGCTATATGGTTTGGAGATTTCACATGTTGTGAGGCTTTGAGGCTTCAGGCTTCATGTTAGGCTTTTTGACAGGTTATCTGGTTTTTTGTGTTTGAGTTTTTGACAGGGTATACAGGTTTGTGAGGTTTCAGCAGGCTTTGGGTGATTTTGTATGTTTTCTGATACACAGTTTTTGGCTTTCTTCCTGCAGTTTGAGTTTCAACTGCAGGTTATAGGCTTTTTACTTGCTTCAGGCAGGTTTGAGGTCTTTGGCATATGTTGGTTATGTTTGTGTGTTTGAAGGTTTTAAGCTTGAGGTTTTGCAGGTTCTGATACTTGACAGTGTTTTAAGGCTTTCTTGGATTTGCTCTCCTTCTTTTCTTACTGTACTGTGTTTAGTTCTTTATATTTTCTTCCTTTCTGCCTAAAGCCTAAAGCCTACTTTCTTTTTCTCTTCTTCTTCTCTCTCTAGTACAGCTTTGCATTAAGATATTATTTATGCTTTGTACTTCTTTTTCTGAAAGGGCCACTTATTTTGGGAAATGATGAAAAGAAAATGTGTTTTGCTTGCATAACAATTTTTCTCTGCATTCTTGTCTCTTCTTTTGACAGCTTTTGTACTTTTGGATCTTTTGATATCTTCCCAAATCTTCTTTTCTTTGACAGCTTGGGTAGCCTTTTGGCATTTTGACAGCAAGTTTGAATTTTTCAGTTTGGACTTCTAGTTTGATTTGCACTTGGAGTTTTGAGACTTGAACTTATGCAGTTTGGACAATTTTTGAATTGTGCAATTTTGACTTTTGGTGCATTCAATTTTAGCAAATAAAAACTCGTCCCTCTTTGTGAACCGGGAGAAATCCCGTGATTTGCAGAGAGGGTTAACTGATCCCAATCAGTGGCCCTTAATGATGAACTGTCTTTTATTTATCTGTCATTATTTATTTATCTGCTATTTGACCTTTCTTCTTTCTTTTGCAGATGAATATTTGAATGGAGAGGGGTATTAAATGAAGAATGAAGAATTAGAAAAAATAGGATAGTTTCATTTTTTTTATTTAAATTTAAACTAATGTAAAATCATTGTTGTAAATAAATTGTAAACAATAATTGTACGAATAATTTAAAAATAAATAAAAGTTTTTATTATCCAATTAATTCTATTTCCTCTTTTATTGTTTATTTATTATTTAAAATTCTTTGAATTAAAATAATTGAAAAATAAATTCCAATCACTTAACCTCAGAATAATAGATAATTTAAATAAACAATGCTTTAGCAATTTACTCAGTTAAACCTGGCCTTTCCAATATCCAAAGCAAAGCAAACAGTTAACCAAAACAACTGATCATGCGCATTCCCTTTTCACTGATTTTTACCAAACACTGTAAATCCAAACTGAATGTATCCTTTGACTGGTTCAAACAAACAAATGTGAATTCAAACCAAATGCCTTCTTTTACTGATTAAGTCAAACAATGCGAATCCAACCCAAATCTCGGAATAACTTGCAAAGTGCTGTAGAATTTAAATCCTTCTGAGAACGTGCCCACAAAAACCCCAATTCCTGATTAAATTCCAAGGAGCGTTCGCCTGATCAAAGTTGAGCCAAAATCAACCAAAACCCTAAGCCAACTGTTTGAAACATTCCAGAGCCCTGAAAAATCAATAAAACCCTAATTGTGTCCTGAATGACGAGAAAAGTCTGTTTGACCGATTCTTGAGCCAGTTTGAAAAATCAGGAAACGCCTGAAGCTGCGATTTCTTATGGAAAAATGCGAGGGCAAATTTTGGGGTACAACAGTTGCCCCTGTTCAATTTTCTTGAACCTGAAGAGTTAGATTGGCAAGTTTGCCTTTCGCGACTTGAAGGTAAAAGAAGATTGGACACAAAAGTGCCCAGAAAATTTGCACTCGGTGATGTGATGGTAGAGGTGAATGGGCTTAAAGATGCCATTTGGTGATGGGCTTAAAGATGCCATCTGATGCGATAGAATCTTGTCGGGGGATGGGCTTAGAGATGCCATCTGGAAATGTTGAACTGTATGCCAATGGTGAGTGGACGAGTATCAGAAGGGCCTCCCTGTTTTGGAACATCTCTGAATTGGGGGTCCGAGTAAGCAATAGATTGACATCCATGTTTGGAGAATCCGTAAACTATTTTGAAGTTGAGATTGAATAAGCAATAGAGCCACATTCGTTGTTGGGAAGCGTCCGTAAACTGTTTTCAAAAGTTGGCATCTGAACAAGTTGGTAGATTAACATCCGTTGTTGGGAAGAATCTGTAAACTGTTTTCAGAAGTCTTGAGAAGAATCTGAACAAGTGATAGGTTAGCATCCGTTACTGGAGAACCCGTGAACTGTTTTCAGAAGTCTTGAAGTTGAAGAGGAACCGGTGTAGGGTTTCCTGATGATGCGTCTGAATGGATCTGAAATAAGTATCAGAATGTCGCCATGTCCGGGTCACATCTGAACTATTTCTGGATGAATCTCGGGAGGTGATCTTTGTCTGTCGACTGATCTTTCCTGAAAAGGTAAAGGGTTAGTTGCATGCAATGTTATGATGCATGATGCAATGTATGTGACATCAATGTTTATAACATGAACGTGATGAATGCGCATGTAAGCTGATGAGCTATCTTGCTGAGGATAAATGAATCCTGAATTGGCTGCAGATAAAAGAATCTTGACTGCTGCCTGGGAGAATAATTCTTTGGCTGCTGCTGTGGAAGAGAATTCCTGATGACCTCTACTGGGGAGTTCCAATCTAATAAACTCATGCTGGGGATGTAAGACTGAGAATCTTCAGTTTGGTGGGAAGTATTTCTGGCGACTTCACTGGGGAACTCAAGATTTGCCCTCCCAAAACTCTGTGGGGAGAAGGTTCATTAGTCTGGCTCCACTAGGGATTGATAATTTGAAGTTTTAGCTTCGCTGGGGATAATGAAACTTGACTCTGAGTGGAGTTAGCTTCTGGAAGGTTCTCTGGCTGGGGATTGCGAGAGTCCTCTGATTGCTGCAGGTGAAGGCTTGGAATCTGAACAAGCGATAGATTGACATCCGTTACTGGAGAATCCGTAAACTGTTTTCAGAACGTTGAGAAGTGTCTGAACAAGCGATAGGTTAACATCCGTTACTGGAGAACCCGTGAACTGTTTTCAGAAATCTTGAGATTGAATAAGCAATAGAGCAGCATCCGTTGTTGGGAAGCGTCCGTAAACTGTTTTCAAAAGTTGCATCTAAACAAGTTGATAGATTAATATCCGTTGTTGGGAAGAATCCATAAACTGTTTTCAGAAGTCTTGAGAAGAATCTGAACAAGTGATAGGTCACCATCCGTTACTTGGAGAACCCGTGAACTGTTTTCAAAAATCTTGAGATTGAATAAGCAATAGAGCAGCATCCGTTGTTGGGAAGCGTCCGTAAACTGTTTTCAAAAGTTGCATCTGAACAAGTTGATAGATTAACATCCGTTGTTGGGAAGAATCCATAAACTGTTTTCAGAAGTCTTGAGATTGAAGGAGGAACCGGTGTAGGGTTTCCTGACGATGAGCTCGTGTAAAACTGCATCTAGATGAATCTGGAATAAGTGTCAGAATGTCGCCGTGTTCGGGTCACATCTGAACTAATTCTTGTCTTTTGAGGTGATAAGGAAATTGTTGAACACTTTTGACATTCGAATGCCCCAAGCAGTGATGAAGGAGTCTTGAATCAGATTACTCTACATATTGAGAGATTTCTTGAAATCTTGACTGGACTTCCCCAGGTTAACTGAACTTTGAAAGATCTATTGAAACATGACTAGACTGCCCCAGGTTAATTGGATTCTGAGAGATCTGTTGGACCTCAACTGGACTGCCCCAGGTTAATTGGATGGTGACATGTCATGCCCCCTGCTGATAGGAGATTTGCAATGGAAGTGTTATCCTCTTGAAGTGATTTTCACTTACTGAGAGAGTTTTCGTTCCTCCGAACATTCGCTATATGAATTTCTTCGCTGTCAAACAAAAAGCCAAATGCGGATAGTGATATTCAAGCAATGCAAAGTTTATGTTTGTCTCGAAGTTTTGAAAAATGCGTTTTTAGCAGAAAACTTTTTATAAGACAGATCAACACAAGATTTAGAGCAAATCCTTACAGGAGTCAGGATACCTTTTGTAACAGCATGCTTTCGAACTAACCCATGCTTCAATTAGGACTTTTGAAGGGTTGTAACGTGGCTTGGTTCACGGTTTAAGAAACAAAGGATAAAGGCTCAAAGTGTATTTGTACCCACCCGCTCTTCGTGATGTTCTTCAAACCTAAGCTCAGTTAATTGTGCGTCGCACTCTGTTTTGAGTTTGGAGCGACCTTTTGGGCGATGGTTCACCAGTTGAATTTGGGGAGACAGTCATCATCTCCTTTTTTCTTTTTCAACATTTTTCATGTTGTTGAGGATTTTGTAATGACCTCACTATTTTGATTTTGATTTGTTATCCCTATCTTTTGCCTGACTGTTACCGTTTTCCGGGATTACCGTCAGCAGGATGCCCCAGCTTTCTTAAGCCTCCTTTATAGGTTTTGGCTTGGTGGGCTTTTTCTCTTTTGAGAGATTGACTGTCTATGTGATAGGGAACCACCCTTGTCTTTTGATTCCAAAGGAATGTTTTCTTTTTCGACTTCGTTCGTTGTATTACGAACTGAGAGTTTGCGACTTCAATGCGCATTTTCTTTCGAATTAAACTGAGATACTACCCTGCCCCAGGTTTATATCAAAGGTTTCGATTGTTTTAGAACAGAAAACTCCTACTTCTTTGGCTCGAAGGGGTTGACTAGGGATTAACTTCCTTATAACTCCAGTGTTTGGGAATTGAAAGAAATGCATGTACATCATCAGCAAGGTCTGTTCGAAAGCATATTGTATAAGATCATGGCATTGTTTTGTCATCCTCCCTCTAAAGGCTTGCAGCTTTTTATCAAGAGTCAAATATCATAAAGAAAAGCATAAGAGTAGTGAAACGAATGGATGAATTCAAGACAAACATATGCAATGCATTAATGAAAACAGAGTTTAACATCAACAAATAATTGTTTGACAGCAAAAGAAATTACAACTTTGAAAATTCAAAAAGAAGCAAAAGTCTTTCAGCTTGAGCTTCGTCATTTCAGGTGGAGAACCCTTTAACGGAAGATTTTCATCTCGCCGTCTGGCATGAATTCCAGCACTCCAATGTCGATCAGATCTTGAATCTTGTTCTTCAAGGCCCAACAATCGTTGGTGTCGTGTCCCGGGCTGTAGGAGTGGTAAACACAGAATGCGTCGGGATGATAGTGAGGAGAGGAGATATTGGGCTTCTGAGGAGGGTCCTTTAAGGTAAGCAAGTTGACCTCCAACAGGCGCTTTAGTATGAAAAATGATGGTATTTCAGTCTCCGTGAACTGTCTTCCCGATGTTTCTTGCTTACGCCGATTGCCCCGTTGACGCTGGCGAGGTTGTTGATGGGCTTGTGACCCTGAAGCAAGCAAAGGAGCTTTCCCCTTGTCTTCTTGAGTGGATGGAGGCTGAGTGGTGACTTGCTCTTCAACCTCAGCTATTTGCCCCAATTGGTTATTTGGAAGCAGTTGGCGGACAAGAACTCTGAGTTCCTCTTGTCTTTGAGATAGGTCTTAGATGAGAGCCATCTGGCCCACCAACTGTCCCATCACTTGGGTCCTCAAGGTTGTCAGATCAAACTGCAGCTCCGCAAGCTGATCACTCCTGGCATTGTTGGAATTCTCCAAGCCCTTTGTGAGGAGAGCTTTCATCTCTTCTTGCCCCAGAGACAAGTTCAGGAACATCTCCTGCAGCTGAGCAGTCTGGTCTTGGATGTCTTTGACAGACCTTTCTAGAGCCATCTCTTACTGAAATAAACAGCAGGAGAGTAAGGAAACCTGAAAAAGGAGAGACTGTCAAAATGCAATGCATGATATGTGGATGCATGCTTTCAAGGATCTCTTGGGGTAAACACAAGAAAATGTTAGAGGTTGAACTTTGCTCTTGGATTGGAGATCTCCGCACCGGTGGATGTCTTTCCACGAGAATCAAGCTCACCATGTCAAGTGGGTCATCGCCACTGATTCAAGTTGTTCCGCTTGATCTTTGATTGGAGAACTTTGTATCGATGGATGTCTTTCCACGAGAATCAAGCTCACCATGTCGAGTGGGTCATAGCCACTGATTCAAGTTGTTGCACTTGATCTTTGATTGGAGAACTTTGTATCGATGGATGTCTTTCCACGAGAATCAAACTCACCATGTCGAGTGGGTCATATCCACTGATTCAAGTTGTTGCGCTTGATCTTTGTTTGGCATTGGTTAAAGGAGAAACCTCTTGCCCCTTGGTAGACGTCTGGTTCAACGTAACCCTGCATCAAAAGAACCCTCGAGATCCTTGAAATGGTTATTGAAAATGCTATGGTATGATGTTATGATGTTATGTACATGTATGCAAAAAGCAAGTGAGTGTATATACAGGCAAACATATTCACACAAAGAAAACAAGTCCTTAGGTTTAGGCTTGCATGAGGTTTAGGTAAGTACCCTCTTGAAGTTAGTTGGCTCATCCTGTCCTAAAATAGAAACCGGGTTCTAAGGAGCTCAATATCATTGGATTGTTTTCTGTGTTCATTGTTTCGGTTTAGCCACTTACTAGCGACCAAAATATTCCAAGAAAACAATCCTCAAATGAGTGTAGTATCGAGTATCTACCAACTTCGGACTGCACCAAATTCGGTCATCTCACTACCCCTAAAAAGGCTAAGATGGTCAATTAAAGTTCTAATAGTTCGTTAGTGCTTCACGACATCACTCGGCGGCCCCGTACTCTCCTTGACTACTCAAGGGTTACCGGTACTCACAAATATGTCACACTAACATAGCTTACTGCTTCAACCGTGTCGGTATACCCCGCACAGTTCCCTCGCAGTTTTTTACTATTTACCTAAAAAGGTGCCCCAAATCCGGGTGGAGGATTTACAACAAACCCAAAAGATAAAGCAATCAAGTCAATCAAAGCAAGAAAGTAAAGGTGATCTAAACCCTAAGGTAACCCCACTTTTAAGAAACTCCCCAGCAGAGTCGCCAGTTCTGTGATACGGTGGGAGAACTGACTATGAGTTTTGCGTTTGTATTCGCACTTGTTCGGTTGAGCAAGAGTCGCCACCGACTTTTTATTTTATCCTAAAGGAAAGGTTGAAAAAAAGCACAGCAAAAACCTTTTGAGATATTTCGTGGGTTCGGGGGGTAGATTATGAAAAGGGAAGGTATTAGCACCCTTTTCATCCATGGTTATCCATGGGCTCTTAGTTACTTGGTTTTTTAGATCACTTGCCTTGATTTTTGATTGCTTTGAAAATGGTGTGCGTGTGTGTGTGTTTTGAAAATGTTTTGGAAGAAGATGCCTTGTCTTAGGCTACCCTTGTAACAATTCTTTACTCGAATGTTTTACAAAGGCGTGTATCTTTTCGAAAAGATGTTTCAAATGTTTTTGAGAATTTATTTTGAAAGTGTTTGTGGAATGTGGTTTTTTGAAAAGAAGGCAAGTGTTTTTGCAAGTTGATCTCAAGTAACTAAGAGTTTTGTCTACCCTATTGTACTCAAAGGTTTTCTCTATGTTTTCTACCCTTTTTAACAATTTTGTTCCACTATTGAATTTGGTGGACAATCTTGCGTTTAGGAGGTTTGTTCGGGATGGGCGCGGGTCATCGTATGGACCATGAATGCAATGATGCCAAGTGTCTTTGGCAATTTGCTTTGAAGGGACTATGATCATTCCTTTTAGGCAACATTCGAAAGCGTCATCGAGGGACTTATGATCATTTGAATTTGTTTTGCCAAAGATACTCGACGTGCAAGCATGGCCCATTTTGGAAGGCAACATGTGGGATTACCCTAGAGGGTGCAAGTGTGATTGTGTATTGATTTCATGTATTTGTCTTGTATTAGGTTATCTAGCGTTTGATTTTATGTACATGCAAACCCTAGGTCTAACCATAGTATAATTGAGAACGGTAAATTGCGGAAATGTAAAGTCTACGCTATTACAAAATAAGTATCCGGGAGTGGGGGTACAATTTTACGAATGGGGATGAGACTTTAGGAATGTAATGTCCAATAAGTTACAATCAAATCGAATCTATCAAATGTAAATGTAACGAATATACAAATATAAGCAAATGTGTATAGGGGCAATGTAAATGTATTGTGTAAGTGTACGTGTATATGTGTATGTATATTTGTATATATAATTATTTACAGGTTAGAGATGTGAAATTGAATGTGTATTAAGTATTATTTAACTTAAAGAAAGAAATTAAAATATTTGTTTAATTAATCTTTGATTTGTAATCTTGTATATTCTTAATATGTACAAAAAAGAATGTTTTGATTAAATGTTTTAAATTCTAATTATGTTATGTATAAAAAATGTATCTTTATTTATTATATACCAAAAGTATGTTTTAAATAAATATCAAGAATTAAATTAGAAAAAATGTATTTTTATTTGTTATGTACAAAAGTAGGTTTTAAATAAATATCAAGAATTAAATTAGAAAAAATGTATTTTTATTTGTTATGTACAAAAGATATTTTAATTAAATGTTTTAAAGTTTATGTATATTGAAAAATATATTTTAAAAGTGTTAAAGTATTAATGTACAAATTAAGTATTAATCTTAAAAATTGTATATTTATGTACAAATATTTATTTTACTTAAAAGAAAAGGAAAATATTTTCAATTTTAATTACATGGTGTATAAAAGATACATTTCATTTATTATGTACAAATAAAAGTATTTTAATTTAGAGAGAAAGATATTGTGTTTAAAAATATTTAAAAAAAATTTGGTGTTAATTTATTAAAATAAACTTGTTTGATAAAAAGGGTTAAGTCAATTAATTAACAAGAAGAACTTGTTTTATAAAAGAAAAGGGTTTAAGCTTCTAAATGGGCCTTGGGTGGTTGGAACGGGCAAGGCCCAGAGTTTTGAAACAAACAGTTTTAGGGTTAATGCGTTTTGTGTTCAGTCTGGAATAAGCTTAGGGTTTGTGCGCCGTTTGTTCATCGTTCTTGCTTCATCTTCTTCATCCTCCATGCTGAAATGCAAACCTCCGCCCAGAGCCACCATGCCATCTCCTCCTCCGTCTACCCTCCTCCATGGGTCATTCACGTTAGGTACAGAAGTTTGTTTTCAGTCTCGTTCAGAATTTCTTTTCGTCTTGCATGCCATGGTTTCACATTTATTTGATTTTTGTTTACTGATTTACGCGAGGTTTTGAAGAAAGAATGAAAAAGATTTTACCTTTGCGAAGGAGGATGAAGGAGGCACTTGGAGGCTTGACGAGCGGAGGGTTTGCGCGATGAGATTGGCTTTTTGGTGACCCTGGTATTTCTATACTCTTCTCTAGGCTTTATGATGTTTGCCTGAAAGCTTGATACACATGTCTTCTTTTCTTCTTCTCCTTCTTGTGTTGCCTTCTGTTTATGTCGCCTCAAATGTTTGCTTTTGAATGATTTGCCTTTGAGTTGCCTTTTGAAATGTGATGCCTTTGATGTTGCTTCGGAATGATTTGCCTTTGAGTTGTTTGTCGCCTGTGATGAAAAATTTCTGAGGCTTAGGATTGGCTTTGAATGCTTTAGACATATTTGAGCTTATTTGGAGCCTTTTTTCTTTGAAAAGCTTAGGAGCTTGTATTTGACATAGCGTAGCCTGAGTATGCTTCTTTGTCCCTTCTCTGAGTTGCCTGCCTTGCCTTATTGTTTCTCTGACTTTCTTCTTCTCTTTTACTGCCTCGATACCTCCGTATGCTTGCCTTTTGATTTCCTTTTGATTGCCCTATGATGATCCTTCTGAGGGCTTGGATTTACCACTGAGTGCTTGAGTAGGCTTGCATATGCTTGAATAGCTTCAACCGTCTTGTTGCCTTTTGAATGCTGGTTGAAATATGATGCTTTGAATATGCTGAGATTGATGTTGGTATGCCCCTTTTTTACGCCCAATGATGAAGAAATTCTGAGGGTCTTTGTTTGGATGCTTTGATGTTGCCTCTGGTTCTTTAGGCTTGGTTATGATCTTGAACAAGTTTTACTTGGTGTTGGGTTTTTAGCTTGACCAAAGTTATGTTACTATAGCTTAGGCTTTGAAAATGGCTATATGGTTTGGAGATTTCACATGTTGTGAGGCTTTGAGGCTTCAGGCTTCATGTTAGGCTTTTTGACAGGTTATCTGGTTTTTTGTGTTTGAGTTTTTGACAGGGTATACAGGTTTGTGAGGTTTCAGCAGGCTTTGGGTGATTTTGTATGTTTTCTGATACACAGTTTTTGGCTTTCTTCCTGCAGTTTGAGTTTCAACTGCAGGTTATAGGCTTTTTACTTGCTTCAGGCAGGTTTGAGGTCTTTGGCATATGTTGGTTATGTTTGTGTGTTTGAAGGTTTTAAGCTTGAGGTTTTGCAGGTTCTGATACTTGACAGTGTTTTAAGGCTTTCTTGGATTTGCTCTCCTTCTTTTCTTACTGTACTGTGTTTAGTTCTTTATATTTTCTTCCTTTCTGCCTAAAGCCTAAAGCCTACTTTCTTTTTCTCTTCTTCTTCTCTCTCTAGTACAGCTTTGCATTAAGATATTATTTATGCTTTGTACTTCTTTTTCTGAAAGGGCCACTTATTTTGGGAAATGATGAAAAGAAAATGTGTTTTGCTTGCATAACAATTTTTCTCTGCATTCTTGTCTCTTCTTTTGACAGCTTTTGTACTTTTGGATCTTTTGATATCTTCCCAAATCTTCTTTTCTTTGACAGCTTGGGTAGCCTTTTGGCATTTTGACAGCAAGTTTGAATTTTTCAGTTTGGACTTCTAGTTTGATTTGCACTTGGAGTTTTGAGACTTGAACTTATGCAGTTTGGACAATTTTTGAATTGTGCAATTTTGACTTTTGGTGCATTCAATTTTAGCAAATAAAAACTCGTCCCTCTTTGTGAACCGGGAGAAATCCCGTGATTTGCAGAGAGGGTTAACTGATCCCAATCAGTGGCCCTTAATGATGAACTGTCTTTTATTTATCTGTCATTATTTATTTATCTGCTATTTGACCTTTCTTCTTTCTTTTGCAGATGAATATTTGAATGGAGAGGGGTATTAAATGAAGAATGAAGAATTAGAAAAAATAGGATAGTTTCATTTTTTTTATTTAAATTTAAACTAATGTAAAATCATTGTTGTAAATAAATTGTAAACAATAATTGTACGAATAATTTAAAAATAAATAAAAGTTTTTATTATCCAATTAATTCTATTTCCTCTTTTATTGTTTATTTATTATTTAAAATTCTTTGAATTAAAATAATTGAAAAATAAATTCCAATCACTTAACCTCAGAATAATAGATAATTTAAATAAACAATGCTTTAGCAATTTACTCAGTTAAACCTGGCCTTTCCAATATCTAAAGCAAACAGTTAACCAAAACAACTGATCAGGCGCATTCCCTTTTCACTGATTTTTACCAAACACTGTAAATCCAAACTGAATGTATCCTTTGACTGGTTCAAACAAACAAATGTGAATTCAAACCAAATGCCTTCTTTTACTGATTAAGTCAAACAATGTGAATCCAACCCAAATCTCGGAATAACTTGCAAAGTGCTGTAGAATTTAAATCCTTCTGAGAACGTGCCCACAAAAACCCCAATTCCTGATTAAATTCCAAGGAGCGTTCGCCTGATCAAAGTTGAGCCAAAATCAACCAAAACCCTAAGCCAACTGTTTGAAACATTCCAGAGCCCTGAAAAATCAATAAAACCCTAATTGTGTCCTGACTGACGAGAAAAGTCTGTTTGACCGATTCTTGAGCCAGTTTGAAAAATCAGGAAACGCCTGAAGCTGGGATTTCTTGTGGAAAAATGTGAGGGCAAATTTTGGGGTACAACAACCCCTCTTTCTCATTGTTCGTGTGTAAAATGAGTGGAGGATGTCCCCAAGTAATGTTGGTATTGGATTCCTGGATAAGAAGATCTTGACGGCGTTGACATCTATAAGCTGGTCAGGATTCGGGAACAGGACCAACCCATAAACGAGGAGTGCCACAATTTCTTCAAAGGCTTGTAGATCCAATGAATTCCAACACTCTTGTGCCTTCTCAAACAAGAATTTTGCCAAGAAGCCTTTGACACCGCTTCTAGTTTCCCAATGTCCCTTGATGTCAGAGGGTTGCAAGTGTAGTGCTTGAGCAACATCTTCAGGATTTGGTTCCTTTTCCGTACCGTTGTAGGGTAGTTGATTAAGAATAGGAATTCTCAAGAGTTGAGAAAATTCCTCCAAAGTGGGCACCAATTGGTAGTCGGGGAATGTGAAACAGTGGTGAAGGGGGTCAAAGAATTGGAATAACACCTTTACCATGTCCTCTTCAATGCTGGTGCTGACTAGGATGAGCAGTCTACCATGTCTCTCACTGAAGGGAGAGCTTTCGGGAATTCTGGATGTGAGCTCCTTGAGTTGAGGAGGGATTCTCACAAGGTTGACTTGGATAGTTTTCCTGCGAAGAATTTCCATGACCTACAAAACAAGAACAAAGATGAAGATCTAAACCCTTGAAATGGTTAGTGTATGCATATGATGCTTTATGATGTTCATGATGTATGCACAAACATATGTACAAGCAAATCACACAAAACCCTAGTTTCAGGCTTGCATGGGTTTCATAGGTAAGTACCCTCTTGAGTGAAGTTGGCTTAAAACCTGTCCTAAATAGTAACCGGGTTCTAAGGAGCTCAATATCATTGGATTGTTTTCTATGTTCATTGTTTTGGTTTAGCCACTTAACTAGCGACCAAAATATTCCAAGAAAACAACCCTCAATGAGTGTAGTATTGAGTATCTACCAACTTCGGACTGCACCAAAGCCGGTCATCTCACTACCCCTAATGAAAGGCCAAGATGGTCAAGTAAGGTTCTAGGTCATTAGTGCTTAGTGACATCACTCAGCGGCCCCGTACTCTCCTTGATTGAACTCAAGGGTTACCGGTACTCACAAATATGTCGCACTAATATAGCTATTGCTTCAACCGTGTCGGTATACCCCGCACAGTTTCCACAATGTATTGTTATCTATGAATGTTTCCCCAAATCCGGGTTAGGATTTCAAGCCCAAACAAGAGAACCAAAAGATAAAGCAAACAAATCAAACAATTAGTCATGCAAGAGGGTGATCTAAGCCCTAAGGTTACTCCATTTCAGAGCCATTCCCCAGCAGCGTCACCAGTTCTGTGATACGGTGGGAGAACTGACTTGGGTTTTGCGTTTGTTTTTGCAAATGCTTCGGTTGAGCAAGAGTCGCTACCGACTTTTTATTTTATCCTAAGGAAAGGTTAAAAAGCACAGCAAAAACCTTTGAGATGTTTTCTTGGGTTCGGGGAGTAGATTATAGAAAGGGAAGGTATTAGCACCCTTTCTATCCATGGTTATCCATGGGCTCTTAGTTACTTGCTTAGATCACTTGCCTTGCATTTTCAATTGTTTGAAATGGTGCTTTGTGTGTGGGTTTGAAAATGATTTTGAAAAGAGGCCATTTATTGTGGCAACCTTTGTAATGATCCGTGTTTGAATGTATACAAAGGTGTACTTATCTTTTGAAAAAAAAATTTCAATGTTTTTGAAAGTTGTTTTGAAAGTGTGTGTGTTTTGAAAAGTAGGCAAGTGTGTATTGCAAGATTGGTCAAGTAACCAAGAGTTGTCTACCCCTAAATTTCTCAAAGATCTTTCCTATGATTTAACCCTTTTAACAATTTTGTTCCACCATTGTATTTGGTGGACAATCTTGTGTTAGGATGTTAACGGGACAGGCGCGGGTCATCGTATGGACCATGAATGCAATGGTGCCAAGTATCTTTGGCAATTTTCCTTAAGGGACTTGATCATTTTTGTTTAGGATAAAGTCATCGAGAGACTATGATCATTTGATTTGTTTTGTTTTGTTTTGCCAAAGAAACTCAACATGCAACATGGCCCATTATTGAAGGCAACAAGTGGAGTAATCCTAGGGGTGCAAGTGTGATTGGTGCTGTCCATTTTCATGCTTTTTTGTCTTTGAATTAGGTCAAGCTATTTGTTATTTTTTATTTGCATACAAACCCTAAGTCTATCATGGCATATTTAGAAAGCTTTAAAATGCGGAATTTAAAGTCCTAAATTATTACAACATAATTATGGGATGGGGGGTACAAATGTTCAAATGGGGATATTTAGCAAGAAATTTAAATCTAAGCTATTACAATCCAAATTGAATATACAAGTTATTTAATTATACAAAAATTAAATAAAATACAATAAATATGCAAGATGCAAAAAAATGATTTTTATGTGTATGTAAAAGTATTTTTCATGTGACATATAAACAAAAATAAAAAGGATTAATTTTGGATAATTTCATGTTTTTAGGGCAAAACCCTAATTTTGTAAATAAAAAGTATTTATTATTTATTATATACAATATTTATTAATTGTATACAAGAAAATAAATAAAAAGAAGAAGTATATTGTAAAAAAGTGATTTTTGAGGTTAAATATTAATAAAAGAAAAAATGTATTATTTTTATGTCTTTATCCTAAATATTCTAATAATTATATAAGTATTTATATTATATATTAAATATATACAAAAAATAAAGTATTTATTATTTATCAAAAAAGGTGTATTTTAAGAAAATGTTTTCAAAAGATAAAATAAAATAAAATCAGAAAAAAAATGTATTTATATTATTTTTAACATTTTAAATAAAAGAAGTAATATGTTTACTTATATGTACAAGTTTAATAAAGCAAATAAATTCAAAATAAATGCAAAAATGGTTGAAAAAATATTTTTTATGTTTTTTATATTTTAACAAAAAATAACAAGTCAGAGTCAAAAAGAAAAAATCAAAAATGATAAAAATAACACACAATGGGCCAAGGGGTGTATGTGAAAAAATGTGGTGCAAATAGAAAGAACAAGTCAGGCCCAGCCCAAAGCAAGCTTCTTCAACCTCCAGCCACACTTTTGTCCAAAACGCGCGCCTTTCCTACTTTGTTCAAACATCTTGATTCTTTGATTTTTAGCACAAACTTATAACACCAAAAATGTAAAGCATCAAACCACGAATTCATACATATCAAGAACTTGATCTAACTCTCAGAAATGAGAGAGAATTTCTTCTCCCCCAATTCCTGACCTACCTTTTGTTCAATGTTCAGACTCAAAATTCTCTCAACACACATAACATAAATGAAAAGTAATGATATGGGTAGATTCAGGGCCATGAGTAGGACATAACTTCTTCACAAACCTAAGCCTAGATATGATTGGATAGAGAGATAGAAGTTCAAACTTTTACCTGTTCAGCTTGAATCGTGTGCAACAATGGAGGCACTTTCAATGCAGTGTGAGGACTTGTACAGCTTGCTTGAGGTCCAGGGATGCTCTTCCAACCTTTAGCTTGCTTTGAAACTAACTGAAACAAGCTATGTAACTCAACCTGCACAACTGAAAAAATGAAAATGGTGAACTTAGTTAGAGGTGTTACAGTCTGTTTCCAAGGCTTGGAGTAGTTTGTATGGATGTTATGGAGTGTGTATGAACTGGTTTGGATGAAAATGCATGAGGGAAATGAACTGGCCAAGTCAATCTGCAACAGGGACTCTGTTTTGCAGAAAAATGGGCTTTGATGGATGAGGGAGTTTTTAGGGATGGTTAGTGTGATCGGTGGATCTGGAACTGACTGTTTAAAGCTGGTTCGCGAAATGTCGCGGAAGCAAGAGTCGCCACCGTCTTTTATTTTCTCCAATATGGAAAGGACAAAAGCACAGAAAAATTCCTTATAGAGATTGCTCTCGGTTCGGGAGGTAGATTTATAGAAAGGGAAGGTGTTAGCACCCTTTCTATCCATGGTTATCCATGGGCTCTTAGATACTTGCTCATATGTGTTTTCAAAATGTTTGTTTGCTTTTCAACTGTGGGTTTAAAAAAAGTTTCGTTTAAAATTTCAGTTCGACCCTTGTATCAGTCCTCAAGAGTGTTTGAAAAGTTGTTTTTGAAATCTTTTTGCAAAGTGTCGGTGTGAAAAGAAGTTTTGATTTGTTTTGAATTAGAGCAAGTATCTACGAGTCGTCTACCTACCCTAAGGAATTCGTCTGTCTAAATGTCCTTAAGATAGTGCCATCCCACCATTGAGAGGTAGGTAGCACCACCGTTGGAGGTGTTCGGGTCAATTCGAGGGTTCGGGACAATGTGGTCACCAGAGCAATAGGAAGACACCTTAGAAGCTACCCTCATGCCATGTTCATGGACATGAGGACTTACTAAAACATCCTCTACTCGACGACCACGTTTCGAGGGGCAAGGCAACAGTGAGGCGTACCCTAGGAGTGGTGTGTGAATTATGTGTTATTTTCATGTTATGTTTTATCTTGTACATGTATCATGGTGATCTACACTTTGTTTTTATTTTTGGCATTCATTCTTTCATGCAAGTTATTAACAGTTAAAAGATGCGAGAAGATAAAAGTCCTACGCTATTACAAAGGCGCGGGTCTACATCGCCAAATTAATCCACGACCCGATTTGAATAAAATAAAAATGCGGAAAGATAAATATCCTAATTAATCTATTACAAGGCTTTGGGGCAATTACATTAAATTTATAAAAGGGAAATGAAAGTAAATGTGCGAAAAGGAATTATAATCGAATGCGAGGGCGTTGGACCTTTTAAAGAAATTACATTACAATTAATAAATTAATTAAGTTTAAATAAAAGAAAGAACTTATTTTTTTGGAGTTTTTGTATTCATGGAATTTTAATGAGAAAGTTAATTATTATAGGAAACCCTAATTCTAATTGTTTTTAATTTATTAAAAAAATGTTTAACTTGTAACCTAATTTAACCCTAATTATTTAAAAAGGCATATTTATTTACAAAAATAATTAATATTTAATAACGGTAAAAAAAAAGAATAAAAGTGTTAAAACCCTAATTTCTACATTTTTTAGTTTATTAAAAAAAACATTAAAATTAAACCTAAGATTAAAACTAAATTAGTTAATAAAATTTATTTACAAAAACTATTAAATAAAATATATTTTTATTTTTTGTCTTTTCTGATTTTTGTATTTTTATTATTTAAAATTAATTTGTGGAATTTAAAAAAAAGAAAGCAATTAAATTAAAGCAAATAAAAAAAATAGAACAAAGAATGAAGGAGAGAAATACAAACAAAAGGGGTGGTAGACCCAATTATGGAGGCTTGTAGCAAGAAATTAGGCCCACTGATTTCTGGCCTTGTTTGACTTTTTCAGCGCGTGTGTGGCATGGTCAACTGATGTGTATGATGGACCTCTCATCCCGACCTTCAGATTCGTCTCTTGGGACATGTGGCGCGCCAGGATATTGGATGCATGGTGGACCACTGAAAGACACGCTGCGTAGGAACACATTAGGCAAAATAATATTGAGAAGGGAGGGGACCTGGGAATTGAATCCAGGTCCCAATGTTCAAAGGACAACGCATCAACCAACCAACCAAGTGCGTTCGTTTGTAAGATTACTGGAACGTGATTAATATGAGAGAGAATATGTGCCATTGATAAATATGAAGGAAAAAAATGCGCGAACGTTTGAATGGCCCTATCACGTGAGGACACCTAATCTTCTTCTTCGTTTTCCTATAACAAAACACGTTAGATAGCGGGGGTTTTAAACCCCCACTAAATGAAGCCACGGATAATAGCGAATAGGGCCTGGTTCATCATAAATTGAGCGCGAGGCATGGCTTTGAATCGTCATGAGCTTCTGGTTTCAATGGTGCCATTTAGGTTGGCCAATTTTTCCCCAAGCGTAAAGCCCCAATTCATGGTTCCTGAAACCCTAAAAAATAGCCATGGCAATTTTCTATACAAGCAATATTAATTCAATTCAATGATACCATGAGTTTCGTTGAGTTCATGTTAGTGCAAAACAATCATTAGAATGCATTAATATGGCATGGAAAGGCAAATACGAATATGCAAAATTTCAAGAACAGGGAGGCTTCGTTCTACCCGTTCTTTGTGTATGGAGATGTGATTTTGATTGGGTTATGATCAGAGAGGTCCCAGCAAACTTTTGAGGTACTTTCCACGCCTTGAAACGCCTTGCAACCACGAAAACAGGTTTGAAGTTTTTAAGGAAAAAGTGAGTTTGTGTTCTTAGGTTCTAGCGCAGCATTCAGCTCTCTAGCATTAGGGTTGTGTTCTGGCTTTTATGAGGAGTGTTTTAGGTTTGCAAAACAAGTCCAAAACCTTTGTAATCATGAATCAAATATTTGATTTTTAATGGTATCTTTTCCAATCTTTTCCATGTGAAGATCATGCCAATCATTGCCAATTCTTTCCATATTGAGTGTGCACGAAATCTTGGAGTTATGATGAGTAGAAATGCTGCATAAAAAGATTTGCAAGGTGGCATGTAGTATTTTTTTCATATTTAATTTGAATTAAATGAATTAATAGATTTAAAAATTCAATTAATAAATTAAAAATAAGAAAACAACTTCCCTTTGGGCCAATGGGTCGTGCATAGCTTTTGGGTGATGATTCTTGGAAGAAAATGTGGCCCATTAGCAATTTTGAGGCATTTGAAGCAAAGTTGACTTTTCAAAATTCTTAAATATTTCCCAACTTCCACAAGGCATATCTTGCTCAATGTTTAAGCTTTGATCATGTTTTTGGACATTTTGGAAAGGTCTTGAAGTCCTCTAACCAATGCCTTTGGTCCCATGTCATTTTGATTTACCAATCTCAAGTTATGGTCTTTGACTTAAAGTGCCTTTTTGTTGACTTTTGAAAATGACCTATAATGTTGAGATTGATAACTTTTTGTGAGAGCATTTCTTGGACTTGAAGTGTGAAGATGAGTTGTAGGAAATGTCATTCTCTTCCAAATGAGCTTTGTATGGAATTTTTCTGATAAACCATGTGGAAGTTATGCCTTGGTCAAGTTACAGTTGACTTTTTTCAACTGTCCAAATATGGAAACTTTTGCATCTTGAGACTTTTTGAGCCATGCCTTGAGAATCATGATCAAGAATTGATCAAATGATGTTTGTGGCTTCAAAATAAGATGTTGATCAAAAATTTGGACTTTTGACTATCAAATGACCATTTTGCCCCTACAGTTGACTGTTGAGCAATTAGGGTTTTTGACTGTGCAATTTTATGATGTAAGTCTTCAAACTTGGCATGTGGATGCTTGACCATGTTTGTAGGCATGTGGGACTTGTTTGGACCCTTGAGAACTTCAACTTCTTTGCCAGAACCAAAACCCTAATTTTTGACTGTTAGGAGGCCCTTGAACTGTGCAACCCTTGGGAGATTTTGAAGCATGCTCTTGGCAATTCTTGGAGAACATGGGAGGGAAAATTTTGGGGTACAACAGTTAGGTCATGTTTCAGGTTAGTTAGTGAGTATGAAGTGTATGGACAAGGTTTGTTTTGGCTCTTGCTTGCAGGAAGTGAATGTTGGACCAGTTTTGCAAAGTTTCTTCTTATCTAAGCAAGAGTTGTCAAGTTAGATTGTAGGCTCATACAGGACCCTCAAACATGCTGCACAAATCACTCTTGATCAGTGGAATTAGTTCATGAACTTGTGCCCAAAAGATCTGCTTTGGTACTTCTTTGATTTGCTTTTGACATAAAGCACTTCTTTTCCAAAATGGCAAAAATGCTTTATCCATTTAAAGGTTAATCTTTCATGTAATGACCAAATGCACAAAATAACATCTTGGCACAATGGTTTAGCATTGAATTATTGAGTAAGAATGGGATTAGAGGCATGTAACCTAGCTTGTGCAAGCTGACTTGAAAAATGCAAAGTGTTATGAACATGAAATTGGCCATGAACAAAGTGACTTTTGCCTAACTTCACAAATTCGAATCTCCCTAACCACAAGGGTGTTTGATGAGTTCTTGGACAATTTGGAAAGCTTGGAATGTGTACTACAATCCATCTTTGTAATACAAGTTGATATTCCAAGTGGAAGCATGTGAAAAGTGGTCATGAAGTTGGGCAAAAATCCTGCCTAAAATAGGTCAAAAATTTTCTAAGTTAAGAATGTTTTGCACCCTTGTTCCAAAAATCATAACTTGAGCTACAAGCTTCTTTTGAGGAGACTTTGTGAATCAAAGTTGTAGATTTTGAAATGGACTATAACTTTCATGTTTTGAGTTTTGCTTTAATCAAAATATATCTTGATGAAAAGATGGGACAAAGTTAGGAAAAAATTAGGAATTTTCATAACTTAGAAAATTTCTAAGTTATGAAATTTCTTCATTTCAAACCCTAATTTGTAATTTTTGGTTTCTTGATGAACAAGTTTCATAATTTGACATGTTTTGATGAAAAACGAATCTTGACACTTGATTTTGACCAAAAAGTCAAAGTTTGACTTTTCAGTATACAGTCAAATTTTGATCAGTTGACTGGAAAATTCATCTGTCAACCTTGTGCATTTGGGATCTTTTGAACTTGTTGAACATGTCAAGACAATTCCATTGAGTCCTTGAGTCCATATGTGAGCTTGGTTTGCCATTGGCTAGGTCAAACAGTCAAAAATTTCCTTTGTGCACTCAAAACCCTAGAAATGACCATTTTGCCCTTTTGGTGATCTGATCAAATTTCTTATGGAATTTTGATCCAAACTTGACCAAATGATTCATATGAGTTCATAATGTTGATGTGGGTCAAAAATCATGAAGTTTGACTGTCAATTGACCACAGTTGACTTTTTCCCCAATACAGCTGATTTCTAGGTCAACTGTCCAATTGACTGGGCAAAGATTGGAATCAAGGCTTGAAACTTGGTATGGATAAACTTGTGAGTTCAACATGAAGCATGAAAGTCATTTTGGGAATTTTGGGTCAAAACATCCTTGTGCAAACTCAAACCCTAATTTGGGTCAACAGTACAAGGAGGGGTCTTGAGCAGAGCAAACCCTAACTTGATCTTGAGCTTCAAGGGTCTTGTGGTGAGAAAATATTGATGAAATGGGAGGGAAAATTTTGGGGTACAACACTATGGCCAAGTTGGTCAATTATAGGTTCTAAGGTCATTTGATGCTTAACGACCCATATAGCATCCTCGTATTCTCCTTGTTCCTCCACAAGGGATACCGGTACCAACTAATGTGCCACATCAACATAGCTACTGCTTCAACCGTATCGGTCTACGTCGTACAGTTCCCTCACAGTTTATTGCTACTTACCTAAAAGGTGTCCCCAGATCCAGGTTAGGATCTATAGTAACTCTGATACAAAGCCCACAAAAATAAAGCAATCAAATCAAACAATAGAAAACAACATGATGAACTAGTCCTAAGGTATACCCCACTTATTGACTCCCCAGCAGAGTCGCCAGTTATGTGATACGATGGCCAGAATTGGGACTATTTTTTAGTAATGCTGGTTTGCGTTTTGCGTTTTTGTTCGTAAAATGTCGCGGTAAGCAAGAGTCGCCACCGACTTTTATTTTATCCAACAAGGAAAGGAAAAAAGCACAGAAAAATTCCTTTTTCGAGATTTTCTGAGTACGGGGGTAGATTATAGAAAGGGAAGGTATTAGCACTCTTTCTATCTGTAGTTATCTACGGGCTCTTAGTTACTTGCTCATCATTTTCAAAATTGCTTCTTTGTGTTTGTGTGATTTGAAAAGTTTTTGTTTTGACTTCGATTTAACCCTTGCTTCTGTCTTCAAGAGTGTTACGAAGTGTTTTTGAAACTTTGTTTGAAAAGGAGTGTAAGTGTGAAAAAAGTTTGTTTGGATTGAGCAAGTACTTAAGAACTAATCTACCTACTCGAAAAGAAAATTCTATGTTTGTTTCCTTTAGATAGCGCTATCCCACTATTAATGAGTAAGTATCACCATCGTTGGAGTTTGAGGGTCAATTCGAAAAGGGACGTACGGTCACTAAAGCAATGTTAGGACGTCTTAGTAATAACCCTAATGTCTTAGATCAATTATTCGAGGAAACAATATTCGAGGCAACCTTTCTGAGGCAACTTTAATCTTTTGGACAAGAGGGTGGCCACTAAAACATCCTATACTCAATGACCGTTTATCGAAGGCAACCGAAGTGGGAGTGTACCCCAGGAGTGCGTATGTGCGAGTGATTCAATTTCAGATTATTATCTTTGCACATTTTAGGGTTATCTAACCGTTTTAAAGTTAATCATACATTCTTGTCATGCATCCTAATATCATACATCTAACAGTTTAATATTTTGCGGAATTTAAGTGCGGAAATTAAACTACGCTATTACAAGGCTTCGGGTATTTACATAGCCAAAAACAAACCCTTAAATAATAAAGCGATAAATAAAAATAAAAGTCCTAATTAAACTATTACAAACTTGTGAGCAATTACAATAATAGGATAAAAATAAAACAATAAAGCGCGCGCGAGGAAATTTAGATCGGGAGAGAACTAGGGTTTTGACCCTTTCTAACCTAATTAAAAGAAAATTTGTTTTTGTTGTTTTTTATTATTTTTTTAAGAAAAAAGAATTAGGTTTTAAAAAATTAAATATACAATTAATTAGTAATTAAAGAAAATAATCAAATGGCCTATTTTTGGTTTTTTTGGTTATTTTAAGAAAAAAGAAAATATAATTAAGTTAGAAATAAAACCCTAATTATTCTAATTAATTTTAATTTATTTACAAAACAATTAAAGTTACCTAAAATTAATAACCTGATTAAATTAATTAATTTATTGACAAAAAATAAACCTAAGTCTAATTGGGTGAAAAATATTTTTATGTGGTTTTTTGATGAAAGAAAAATTAATTTTGTGTTAGTAAATAAATTAAATAAAACAAAATGTAAAAAGAAAAAGAAAAGAAACTTGAGCCTGAGAAAGCAGTTTGGGGGGGTGCAGATAGCCAAGTCTGGGCCCAAAACAAGGAGTTCCACGTTGACTTCCAGAATCCCATGTATTGTATTGACCATGGCTTATGATGCTCCTCCATTGATGGCTTTCAGATCTGGATCTCAGGACACTTGGCAATCTGGATCATGATGGACCATGGTGGTCACTGGCCTTATGTACGCATGTAATCACTGAAAAGAAAATAACATGAAGCAATTTGGGGGACCTGGGATTCAAACGCAGGCACTGATGCATTGTATACTCGCCTGGCTACCAACTGTGCTACATGCGTTAGTTGTTATATAATTAAACATAAATAATAATATGGAAAACAACAACATTCCCAGATCCAAACGCACGAATTTTCAAACACGCGAATGATGGCTTGCCACGACATCTTCTTCCTCCTTGCTTTGTTGGTAAAAGTCCCAGACTTTTACCTACGGCACCATGTCCGTCACTACAAATTTGTACATTCTCAAAATCAAACACACGCATGATAAATAAAAACTAAAGCCATGGATAGCTTCGTCTGGACCTGCTGAGTTCAATGGTGGCCCTTTCATGGCCCAATTTTACCTATATGAAGAAATCTCAAATCGAAGCACAAAAACCTAGCAATGGTGAAATCTCATACATGCCATAAAAATGAAATTAAATGTTACAGAAAGCTTGCATATGTGATGATGAACAAGAATATATGATTATATCATGCTATATGTGCCAGAATTATGCAAATCGAATTCAAAAAAAGTCCAATGTCGTGAATGCCTTACAGTGGTTTTTGGCACTGGAACAGACTTGTTCTTGATTGGTTTCGCTTGCCTACACTCCCAGGAAGCGATTGGAATGGTCAGGAGGCTTTGAGGATGCCTGGAAATAGGAATTCGAATTACCATTTTTTTTTGTTTTTTGCAAGTTTGGTTCTGGTTACTGTGCCTCCTTCTAGCCTTCTTTTGGGTCTGCACACGTTCTTTATGTATTGAGGACTGAATTAGGGTTCCAAAACTGATCTCAATCTTCCTCCATCAATGTCTTTCATTTGGATTTGATTCACTTTGAATATCTTTCTAAAATTAGGCAAATTCAATCTTTTTGTGCACACAAATTCTTTGCACGATTTCAAATGCTTGCCAACTGGATTTGAGACCTGAAACAAGTACAAAATCTTGAGTTTTCAATGCTTTAGATTTTTTTCATGATTTGCTTTGTTTAAAATTGATTTAATTCAAATAAAAATCAAAATAAATAATAAAAACAAGATAATGACAAGTGGCAAGGGCTAGGGCTCGTGGACCATGTTTTTCAACTCAAAACAAGTGCAAAAGATTGGGCCCATTTGACAAAAATTGCATTTTAAGGCATAGTTGACTTTTGACAATTTTGTAAAAAAGGTCAACTTCACCAATGCATAACTTCCTCAATTTTGACTCTTTGAAGGTGTTCTTGGACTTTTTAGAAATCTTGAGATGTCCTCTAAGCAACCCTTTTGGTATCATCTTAATTTGATATTCCATGCTCATATATGAAGCTTTGACAAAAAAATGTGTTTTTGTTGACTTTTCAAAATGACCTATAATGTCAAAATTCATAACTTCTTGTGGGTGCATATTTTGAACTTGGTAGATGAATATGGATTGTAGAGCATTGCATCCTCTTCAAAATGAGCTTTGGATGGGTCATTCATCATAAAGTATGAGAAAGTTATGCTTGGTCAAAGTTGAGTTGACTTTTTCTGCAAAACCCTAATTTAGATACTTATGATTCTTGATGAATTATGAGCAATCCTTGATGAATCATGATCAACCCTTGATAAAATGATGAAATATACTTCAAAATAAAGATGTTGACCAAAAATATCGAAGTTTGACTGTATGTAGGCCACAGTTGACTTTTGCCCTAGCACGGTCGATTTTCAGGCCTTTGAGCAATTGACTGAGCAAACTTCTTTTGCAAGGCTTGAAACTTGACATGGATGATCTTGAGAACATATTAGGACAATGGTGAGAATTTTGGATCCCTTGGACTCAAGTATCTTGATGCAACATGAAATCCTAATTTGAGGTAGACTGCCTTAAGAGGGAGCTTGTCTGGTCAACCCTTGGACTACCTTGAGCAACTTGAGGACCTTTCTTGAAATAATTTTTTGAGAAATATGGGAGGTAAAATTTTGGGGTACAACATTTGGGCTATTGTTTTAGAGTCCAAACGTGTTCTACACTTCATAATGAACCTCAAGACTTATTCATGCACCCCCTTGGGTTTTTATTTTTTTATTTTTATTTAGTTAAAAGTCAAAATAAAACAAAATAAAAATAAAGGCTCATTACAAAGAGTCCAAGCCCATATATGTTGACCTAACTCTCTATTATATATTCTCAGTGAATTCAGACAAGAGGCCATGAAAAAAACCTTGTCCAAGAATCCTCCAAAAAATCACAAAATACTCAAACCTAGGGCAATTTGCAAAACCCATTTGCAGTCGTTTCCAACACACACCAACCACTCCAATTGATTTCAAGAAGATCATAGGATAAGTTTGGATCGTTTAAAATGATCCAAAAGGCCAGAAACACCACAAGCATGTGTCACCGATTCCAACATTGCATGCTTTTCATATCTCTTATTTCATGTTGTTTTTTCGCATACTAACTGTTCTAACATGTTCATGAGGTGTAATGGTGCAGGAATAACCCAAAGAACGAGTCCCATAATGGCCAAATCATGAACCACCATATTCGTACAGATCTGTGTAGTTTTTTCCATAGTTCAAAACCTAGCGTGATTCAGTCTAAAAAAATCATTCCATTGGATTCGTAGGGCCTGATTTAGGGGGATAGGGTCCCCCTGGATCTCTAACGTGTGCTGTTTTGCAGGAACAAGAAATTTACTCACCGGAGAAGATGACCGAAGCTAGGGCTCCAGCGTCTCTTCAGCCCATGCGTTCGTGTTTTATATTTGTTTTAATTGTTTCAGTTCAGATAACAGATGTATTACCGTCCCAGTGGTTGAAGTGTGCATGATAAGATATTATTATGCCAAGGCGTCGGTTCGATCCTAGCCTTTTGGAATTTTTATATTTTTCACATATTTTTCTATTTTGCAGATACCGTGCGCCATATTCTCACGCATCCACCATGCACCCTCTCGTCATCACCCTTGGATCTCAATTGATCCAGATCAACACACCAGAGCTCGTGTGCCCATCATAGAACTCCTAGAGCTGCTCGCGCTAGATCACACATACCATGTCAGCATATTGGGCCTCTCATCTTGGGCTTTGACAAGTCCTGTTATTCGCACCCCTCTGGTTTGCTACCTTTAGGCCAAATTTCTATTTTTTTATTTAACCATTACTCTTTTTTTTATACAACATAATTGTTTTTTAATTTAATTAATTAAAATTAATTTAGACTTTTTAGGGTTTTTTAATCATTTTTTATTAATTAACCAATCAACTTTTTTTAATAAATAAATTATTTTCTTTTTTTTAATAAAAAATTAATTAGGTTTTCTTAGGTTTTATTTTAATTAATAAATTCTTTTTCTTAATCAAAATTAATTAGTTTTTTAGATTAATTATCAAGCTCTTTTCTTAATCAAAAATCACTAAAAAAACTCTTTCGCTTTCCTATCTTACATTTTCGCATAGTTTATTATTTCCATGTTTTTTTTTTCTTTCAATTATTACAATTGCTCATGGTTTGTAATAGTAATTAGATTTTCATTCTCCACAATTTCTTTTTGTAACTGCCCCAAAGCGATGTAATAGCTTAGGATTTACCTTCCGCTTTTACTTTTCTGCACTTATACTTTATGCCTTGTATATATAACTGCCTAGCTAATAGGATTGTATGGCAAGATAAAATAAAACGGTAGCTAATCCTAATTAAAGATAAATGATACTTGAATCACAATACACTTTGCACACCCGCACCTCTAGGGTAACCTCCCTTGTTGCCTTTCGGAAAAATAGTCATGTCCCTCGAGCGTGAGGACGCTTTAGCAATGTCCCTCGGAAAAAAAGATCGTAGTCCCTCGATGACCCTTTCGATGTTGCCTTCGGTAAATGATATAGTCCCTTAATGAAATTGCTAAAGCGCCCCTACGTGTTGCCTTCTATGACTGTACGATGACCCGCGCCTGTCCCTTCACATCCAACGATAGGGCTTCCTACCAACTAATGGTATGGATAGTACTATCTAAAGGAGGAGGAAAATTACAAGAAAGACTTTGAGTAGGTAAAACACTTATAATCACTTGCTCACAAACCATTTCAAAACAAAAACATTCTTTTACAAACACTTTTCAATAAATATTTCCAAACAAACGCTTTGTACGCATTCTCGAGGACAAATACGAGAATCATTACAAAGTTGCCTCACATTGGCATTTAAAATATTTTCAAACACACGAACACAAAGAAAATTTTCAAAACAAAGTGAGCTAGCGATTAAGAGTCCGTAGATAACTACGGATGAAAAGGATGCTAACACCTTCCCTTTTCATAACCCACCCCCCGAATTCAATAATATCAAGGTCTTTCTTGTTATTTTCACCCTTTCCTTATTGGATAAAAGAAAAGTCAAAGGTGACTCTTGCTATTCGTAACATTTGCGATAAAATGCAAAACCAAGTCAGTTCTCCTACCGTATTACACTTTGAAAAGATATATAGAAGTTGCTTAGGAAGTAATGGGAACATTCAAAAAGCCATAAAAATTATTTTGAATGGATCCAATGGATTAGCACAAAGTGTCAATAAATTACATTAGCGCATTTCTGAAGATAAATCCAGTTTGAATATACCCAAGCGATTAGCAAAGGCTACATATCACTTCTTACCTATTTTAGAAATCATAGTTTTTTAAATGATTTAATCGATTGGTAACAATCATTTTTTATTTAATGATGTTTCTTCTTTTGGAGGATTTGAACACCATAAATAAAATTCTAATTCCTCGGTTCAAATCATCCATAATGTGAAATGTGTATTGACACACACACAACTCTCTCTCTCTCTCAATTTTCTTTGTCACTTTTTCTCACTAGTTCTTATAGCCAAATTCTTTTGTGAGGAGAGATCTTTTGTAAGCGAGAGGCTTATGTTATTCTGGATGGGTAGAATTGTATGAAGTTCTTCAAGGTAGTTATTGATGCACCTTGATGAACATAATCCATTTTAGGGAAAAATTATATGGTTCGAAGCTAAACCAAATAAAAGCTTTGGTTGGGGATTGTGTGATTAGTTTCCATGTTCATTGTGGTTGAAGATTGTTAATATTGATGAGCTTCCCTTAAGGCTATTATAAAGTCTTGTTTATTCAAATGTAGCGTGATTTAAACAGTATACAGTTCAGTCGGGATACTAACTGCAAGTATACAGTTCAGTTGTTCTAGTTTTAAAAGATTATCGAACCCAGAGACTGAGGATCAATCGCATACGATCTAATGCTACAGTTTGTTTAACTAAGCGATGAATATTCGATTTTTGGGGGAAACAGTTTAATTAAAAATAATAGTAATAGTTACACCGGTATGTGATAATCGGACTTCGGGAATTCGGGGAATCGCTTGGCCTATAAAGTATTTCGGTAAAAGCTAATTGTTTAAAAACCTGAGACATACACTCTCGTGTTCATGAAATAAGTTATGTTACTAAACCTAGTGGATGCACTTTAAATTTAATAACACTTTTTGAAAACAATTTGAATTTAATTAATTTATTAAAACACTCTCGTGTATTTAAAAATTAATGTTTCGTTACCACTATCTGGGTTGAACCCCAGCTCTCGCATGCAGGTTCTTGCCTTAATTAATTTCCCACTCCCGTGGCAAAATCGTGTTAATTAACCTCTCACTCTCGTGACAAGGATAGTTAAATTAATCTTGGAAATTGGAAACCAGAAATTGTTTTATAAATATTTTTGGCCAAGGTATCACTAAATTCTTTCAGTTCTTAAGAGTCACATATCGGTATTAATAATTTAGCTGGACATAATTAACTTAACAGCAATACAATTCAAAATATAATTCATAACAACAATTGGCATAATATAGAAACTGAATAAATATTAATTGCAATAAAAACCTGGAATCAAAGTTGCTATGGTAATCTTGAAGTATTACAATAATCCTTGAGCTTGATTGCAGTAAATAAATCGTGTTAATTCTTGAAGGAAGAATTAACACCTAAAACTAAAAACTAAAGCTTGGAATGAAAATTACAGGAACGTAAAACAATATTCCAAAACAAGGAAATGGAAAATAAATGCAAAAGAATAACAAATTTGTTCTGAGGAAATTTCTTCCACCCCTGGTACTTTGCACTGGCACACGTATATATAGCAGAGGAAAAACAGCAGTTAAAAAATCTTGAAGAAATCTTCAATGGAGAAAATATAGGGAGCACTAATAGTGGGTGGCAGGAAAATAGGAGAACGAGTCTGCCCTTCAATGCCCACGTCTCTATCCATGTACAACGTCCACCTTCACGCGCGTGACGGTCGTCACAGGTGGGTGACGGTCGTAACGCGCTTAAGTGGCGCATTACGCTCGTCAGTGATGTGTGACGAGCGTTACTCCAAGTTGGGGGGTGTTACGCCCGTCACAAGGGTGTGACGACCGTCGTAGCTCCAAAAATCCAAACTTTGTATTTTTAATTCTTTTTTCTCTTTGTTTATTGTCTAGCCTTCTTCATGTTGTCCTTTTCCATTGGTTTGAGTTGACAAATGTTATACCTATAAAAAGACAAATAATCTCGGAATAATCGGGGGTTAGACGACTTAATGAAATATAAAATCGGTAAAAAGCATGGTAATTATATGATATGTTTTCTCGTTATCAAATTCCCCCATACTTAAACCTTTGCTTGTCCTCAAGCAAATAGTCATTCGAAAGGTCGGACAAGTTTTGTCAAGCACATAAGCATGACATACCTTGGATTTTTAAAGTAATTTCGGGAAATCCTCGTCGGTTCGGCCAATACTTGAGTAAAACACTAAAGATACGCTAATGACACAAGCAATAAGCTTAGTCGTAGGCTTCCATTCCAAACGAGCTATCCAACAGTTCCGTTATAATTTTTCCCGGAGTTCCTCGTATCTATTTCACCCGGTTTCGTTCTGGCGCAATCACATTAAGCCATTTGTCTTAGCACGTACGTAGTGGAGTAACCGGTTAGTGATTTTGATCCTTTTAGAATGGGGTCTGGTACATGAATGTGGCAACCCTACATATGTTATCCAAATTGGAGGTTGTGGGGGATCGGGCCGTAGCACGCCCTACCGAGTTCAGAACCAGATACCTCTGAACCAACCAACACTGGATTCCTTCATTATTTGCTCAGCTCTTATATGTGCCCGTATATTTTGGTACACAAATTTTCTTTTCTTTTAGCAGCGAGATAGGAAGGATATTTTAGAATCAGGCATCAAACACTTATATTCATCGATTCTCCACGTAGTTTATGTCAAGACGGTGCTGACTGCTAGTATAAACTACTAGGGGTTACTTCTAGAACTTGAAACTCCAGATATCGGTATAATGGTTATTGAAACGGATCGCGTAAGTAGGAAGTCTACGGTGTCATAACCATATCGATCTTGTTATGTCATTTTCGGCTTCCTCAACTCGGATTTTGTTAAAATAGGTATGTCGGGCTAATGCGAAGATAAAAAAATTTCGGTACGGCTAAATAAAGCGAAGAATTTGAATTGAGACATATCGTAAGAATTTACTAGTTTATAAAAGATTGAAAGGTACCTCTCCCACACAAAATCTGACATTGTCCTCAATGTTGCGGTATATAGGCGGGGAAGTACAATTACAAAAAAAAAACAGAAAAGAAATGAAACAGAAAAATAATAAAGGGTTAATACCTATTTTCACCCCTGACATATGGGGTGTATTTGAAAAATCCCCCTGCCAAAAAAAAAGTTCCAATTGTTACCTTGACAAATTTTAAAAGTTTCAGTTTTTACCTTGAGGATGCCACATCACCTAAAAGGCTGATGTGCCTTATATTTTTGTTATATTTTTATTATTATTGCAATGAACGCTTCTTACCACTAGACCAATGCATTTTCTTTGTTACATATATGCATCAATAAATATTCATATCATTAACATATTAAATGATTACAAAACTAAAATGACTTTTGAAACATCACTTATATAACTTTATATATGGTTATTAAACATCAGCATATTACATACTGTCTACATTTCATATTAGGGATGTCAATGGGGCGGGGCGGGGCCGGGGGGACACTTCCCCCATCTTTTTCCCCGCCATCAAATTCATTCCCCGTCCCCGTCCCCGATCTCCGTCACGGGGGAATTTCTATCCCCATCTCCGTTCCCCGCGGATCCCCGTTCCCCGCGGGGATCCCCATAGATCCTACATTTATTCATTAATATTTTATTTTTTTAAAATGTTTATATTTTCTATAAAAATAAAAAGCACAAAGAATTCACATATTTATTATGTTATTAAAAAATACTAGTATTTGACATTTATTATTTTTTATTAAAAATACTAATGGAACACAAAATAATAATATTTTTTTTATAAATTTCTATAAAATGCTATAAAATTCAACAAAATGAACTATAATACTTTTTAAAGTAACAATATGCCTAAACAACTAAAAAAATCCAACAACATAATTATGCTTTAAAAACTATACTTCATCAAAACTAATAAGGGATAATTATAAAATTTAGCATCATGAGTATGCTTGAAAAGCTAAAAAATACTTCATAATAAGTCAACTAAAAGCAAAAGTCAACATATCTCTATTTGCTCAATTGATAACACACGTAAAGTAGAAATATCAAAATACTTAAAACAAAGTTACATATAAATAAACTAAAATATTAAGCAAAATATCCAAACAAGTAATGATCAATCATGTCTCTCTTTCCAACTTCTCCTTGCAAGGTCTTCTTCCTCATTCCACAATTAGATATGACTTTCTTTTTCCTACGAAAAGTAAACAATCAATAATTATATTTACTTAAAAAAATACTTTAAAAACTAAAAGGTAATCAACACTAATATGTAAATTACCTTATTATCATCATCATCATCATCATCCATATCTTCATCCACACATTCGAATTGAGTCAACGTTTTTGAATAACCTAAGAAACAAATAGCTAAATTAAAATTAAAAAATCCTTTTCAATTAATCTTGTAAAAGATAAAAATATATTACCTTTTATATCTTTTCGGATCCAATCTTGAGTGCACATCAAAGCCTCTAAAGTGTCTTCCTTCAACCTACTACGTTGTTGACTTAAAACACGACCACTAGTACTAAAGGCGGACTCTGAAGCAACGGTAGAGATAGGAATTGCTAAAAAGTCCCTTGCAGTCTTTTGCAAAGTTGGAAATTTCAAACCATTTTGTTTCCACCATCCTAAGATGTCAAAATTTTCCTTTTTTTGTTTATCAAGCAAGACACCATCTTCCAAGTAGGAAGTAAATTCTGACTTGACATTTGTAGTTGAAGTATTTTCCATCACATATTCCGAATAAGCCTTCTCCCAATCTTGACTTGTGACATCAATGTCATCTACCAATGTTGATGCACCAACTTCACTACTTGTAGGAACCATATCATTATTTGGTTGATATTCTTCAACTAAATCTTCACACATTTGTATTACCTTTTCCAATTCTTTGGGAGCATTATTCCCATACATAAGTGGGAAGAAGTAATTCAACAAAGTTATTTTATATCTAGGATCCAAAACAGCCCCTATTGCCATCACCCCATTAATCAAACTCCAATATTTGTCAAACTTCACTATCATACTTCTTGACATACTTTGTATAGTATCACTAGAAGAATCTTCCCACTTTCTTAAAGCTAATCTTATTTGACAAACTTTGGGAAAATAAATGTTTGATGTTGGATACTTAGTACCCGAGAACAACTCAGTGACACTAAAAAATAATTTCAACTTGTCACAAATTTCTCTTTCCATTTTCCAATCTTCTTCACTTGGTGCACACTTATATTGGGAATCACGGCGTTGTTTTAAACGTTTAAAAACTTGTTCGTAAGGCAATGCAGAAGCAAGCATTAAATAAGTAGAGTTCCATCTTGTTCTACAATCTTGTGCAAGCTTCTTTTCATAAGTCATGTTCAATTGATTACAAGTTTCTTTAAATTTCTCCTCCCTCTTTGGTGTTGCTACCCAAAAACCGACACTTTCCCTAATCTTTTCAATTGAACTAGAAATTGTTTGCATGCCATCTTTCACTATCAAGTTTAATATGTGGGCGCAACAACGCATATGAAACAATTTCTCTTTTAAAATAAAAGAAGAAGGTGACATCTTATCAATCAAATGGTCAATCAGAGCATCATTGGTGCTACAATTATCAACGGTTAATGTTGACAATTTTCTATCAATATTCCAATCCATCAAACAATCTACCAAAAAATCACAAATGACCTCAGCAGTATGTGGCGTAGGGACATAAATGAACCTAAAAATAAATTATAATAAATATCACATAAAATAACTATATTATAATAATAACGTAAATGGAAGGGAGAAGTTACCTGATGATCCGATTCTGCAAAATCCAATTTTCATCAATGTAATGAGCTGTAACAGACATATATCCTTTGTTCTGGTTGCTAGCAGTCCACATATCAGTAGTTATTGCAATGCGGCTTTTATTCTTTGCAAGTATTTTCATTTGCTTTGACTTCTCACTTTCATACAACTTCATTATATCATTCTTCATGGTGTTGCGAGAAACTATCTTGAACAAAGGTTGAAGAGAATGGCTATAATTTCTAAAACCAATATGGTTAACCATCATGATGGGATATTCATGCAATATAATCATCTTCGTGAGTTCATTCCTAGAAACATCTTGATTAAATGTATAATTTCCAACCACAAATGATTCATGTCTGTTTCCGGATTTTTTTTCTGTCACTTTAAGCATGGCTTGTTTTGGACCTCTCTCTGTGCGTTTTGGACATATGCTAATATGATCAAATAAATGTTTAGTACCATTTTTTGTATCACCACCAATTTTCTTATCACAAGATTTGCATATAGCCTTCCAAATGCCTCCTATTTTTTGCCTTTTAAAATAGGGCCAAGCATCTGATTTTAATCCCCTTTTGTTAGGACTTGTAGTGGGTTCAACGGGAGCTTCAGGATCTTGATTTTCTATATTTATTTCATTTGGAGTAGATTGAACTTCCTGTGTGAGTGAAACTCCACTACTTTCTATAGGAACTTCATTCCCTTCCAAAGCAACATTAGGACTATTAGATGATTGAACTTCACCAACCATTCTTTTACCAAAAACCTGGCACACACAAACACAAATTTTAAAAGGCTACATGGAAGTAGAACAAAAATAATAAATATATGAAAAAATAATAAATAAATGAAATAGTAAATACATGAAATTCACACAAAAAATAATTAATAAGAAAAATCTTATATTTCTAAATATATGATGCATTACACATATTTCTAAATATGCCTTATTTACTGTAACTTTTCAATTAGAAATAATAACATATATTAATTAATTATATACATTGAGAATACATTTATTTACCTATATACATGATATATTTACTCGTGTAAAAAGTTATATGTTATTATTTCACTTAATGGCTTTCGTTTTATAATTAGAAATATAAGATTTTTTTTTTATGGGTGATAGCATGATATATTATTGTTTATATGTTATTATTTCATTAATAATTAGAAATATAAGATATTTGGTTTTTTTTATGGGTGATACCGTGATAGCATGATATATTGATTCATTTAAAAAGTAATATTTTTTTGTTTAATATAGAAAATCAAATTATAGTGTGATATATTAATAAAAAATAGGAAAAGTATATTTTAATATTTTTTAAGGAAAAACTGATGACATTATTTTAATTACAAATGCATAGTATAGATAAAAAATGAACACAAAAATATTTAAAAGGAGATAAAAATGAGTAATTTTTTGATTATTTTATATTTTTTTAATATGCAAATGATTTGATAACTCTAAAATTTCTAAACAATTTAATTTAAATTTAATCAAAATAATCAACTTTTCCTATAAGCAATTACATGAACAGGTTTATGAGAATCAAGGAGAAACAATCTACTTTTTTCTATAAACAATAATATAAACAGATTTATGAGAATCAAAGAGAAATAATCTATTTTTTCCTATAAATAATTACATGAACAAATTTATGAAAATCAAACCTTATTGATGAAATTGTAAGAGCTGTGAATAATGGAAGCACACCAAATAGAGAAGATGGAATTGGAAGAGGAAGATGAATGGAGATTTGACTGGAGAAGAAAAAAAGGAGTCTAACGTGTGAGACTCTAAATGTCTGGCAGAAGAAAATGAAACGCTTCAACTTTTTTAGGGTCTAATATTTACATTTCTCTCTCTTAATAAATACATGAATATTTATTTATTTATTTTTATAAATAAACATAAAGGAAATGACTAAAAAACCTAATCTAAAATATATATATTAAATTAACTATATTAAAATAATAGGCGGGGCGGGGGGTGTATTCCCCGTCCCCGTCCCCGAAATGCTCTCGGGGGAATTTTTCTCCCCATCCCCGCCCCCACGGGGGAAAATTCCCCATCTTTGGGGCCCCGAACGGGGCGTTCCCCGCGGGGATCCCCATTAACAGGTCCAAACTGACATCCCTATTTCATATCACTTATATAATTTCATAAATACGCTTCTTACATACTGTCTATATTACTTATATATGGTTTTTCCAACATCAGCATATTACATGTTACTCTATGTTGCTGCATTACACATTCACAATTTAAAGTCTAGCATATTACATGTTACTCTATGTTGCTGCATTACACATTCACAATTTAAAGTCTACAATATGGTGGAAATTTAATTATTATTTTTTTGAATAAGCTAAAAAAATTAAATTAAACCATTGTCTAAGCCAATAGTCCACAGAGATAAAGAAATATTTCCAAAAAATTCTAATAAGCTGCATAAAATTTTTCAGTAAAAGCACATTAAAATTCTTATGCTAAAAGTATATTAGCAGCAAATCCGAAGTAAAATAAGAGATAAATCAATTATTTAATAGTTACGGAAAATACTAACTATTAATTATAGAGATAAATATGTTTTGGTTCCTATAAATATTTCAATTTTGGTTTTTAGTCTCTATAAAAAAGTTGGAATATATATTAATGATATGAGTGGCTTATATAAGTGATGTTTCAAAAGTCATTTTAGTTTTGTAATCATTTAATATGTTAATGATATGAATATTTATTGATGCATATATATAACAAACAAAATGCATTGGTCTAGTGGTAAGAAGTGTTCACCATAGCCAATATGTCCATGGTTCGATTCCTGTTGAAGGACTAAATTTTTTTAACTTTGAATTAACACTCAATTAATAAAATATTAATATAAATGCCATATGGAATTACAAATTAAAAATTAATTAAAAATGACAACTAATCAAGTCATGTCATTAAAATAATAATAAAAATATAACAAAAATATAAGCCACATCAGCCTTTTAGGTGATGTGGCATCCTCAAGGTAAAAACTGAAACTTTTAAAATTTGTCAAGGTAACAATTGGAACTTTTTTTTGGCAGGGGGGTTTTTCAAATACACCTCATATGTCAGGGGTGAAAATAGGTATTAACCCAATAATAAATTAACTAGAAATTAAAGAAAGACTACTGGTGACCACGTCCTCTACTCCTGGTGCGAGAGCGTCTGGTAGGAGTGGCTTCAGTGTCAGTGTCCTGGAAACCAAGGGTGCTGACGTCCATCCTTAAGGCGTTAAGCTCCGACAGGGCCTCATGTAACCTCTCATTCATGTTGCGCTGCCCAGTCAAGATCTGAGCGTTTTGACCGCACAGAGACTCAAATTGCTCGTGTTGCCTCCTTTCAAGTGTCGCGTTCATTTGGTTTTGCATATGGAGGGCGCGGAGGATGTCTTCAAGATTAATAGGAGGAGGTGCAGATGAGGATCCTGGAATGTCGTGGACTGGAGGAGCACTATCCAACTCTTCTTGTATTTCATCTGCGGGGGCTGCAGGTTGGTCTTCATGGGCAGGTGCACGCTCTCTGGGAATTTCAGGATCGAACAACCAGTTTGCTCGGTTTCTTGGATCGATTCGGTCCCTGTTTGGCAAAATGATATTCTGATAGACAGTGTTCCTGATTACAGGGTGGAATCCGCCATCTTCCCGCTCGTAGATGAGATGTGCGGCTTTGCAGTGATCCAAAGTTAGCAAAGCCGGTGCCATAGAAGGCAAGGTTGCGAGAGCAGCACCGTAGTTCAGACCAATGGCAAGTGAAGTGACCAGCCCTCCGAAATAAAATGGTTTTCCACCTCTAGCACAAATAGAGTGGATGTGAGCAAGTAGGAACGGGGCAGCATTGATCTTTTGCCCAGTGAACGCGCAATGTAAAAAGAAGAGCTCCTTGGAGTTGAGCTTATGGTTGCTGTCGCGGGCGAAGACTGTGTTGCTAAGGATGCGGTGGAAGTACCAGATGGCCGGATTATGAATGTGGGTGGCATTCAGGTGGTCGTAAGATCCGGCACGGATATTCGTCAAACTGTTCCATAAGTTGAAAGCTTCCTCACCAAAATTATCCGGCACCCAGAGATGAACACCTTCGTCTGAACAAAAGCCTAGAAGTCACGCAACGTCAGATTGAGGCAACTCGTGCTCAATGCCAAACATGCGGAATTTGGCCAGGCCTGACAGTTGGTTCGTGGCACCTGGCGGAGTGATGTAAACAAATGAACTCAAGAACTCAAGAGTAAGAGTTTCGTAGATTGGTCTTGGTTCGCGGCACAAGTTACATAAATCCACACTTTGCAATAATTGGAGGACACTGTCGAGTAGTCCCAAACTTCTCAGGCGGTCGATGTCAACGTACCTTGTGGGTTGGAGACCTCGACGTTGAAATTTCTGAAACTTTGCCCGTTGATTTTCTCCTTGTTCGTCGATTCTGAAATTGAGGGTGGGAGCTTGTGGGTTGTTGGCCATGGTGTAGGTAGAATTTGATTTTGGAATATGAAATTGAGGTACTATATAGATGGTAATTTGGTGTTGGGAGTTTAGAAGTTAGAAGAAAAATGGAGTGAGTGGGTAGTTTTTCGTGTGATGTGGTAACTGTGATACGGTGGGAGAACTGACTATTGTTTTGTGTTTGTTTTCGCAAATGTTTCGGTTGAGCAAGAGTCGCCACCGACTTTTTATTTTATCCTAAGGAAAGGTTAAAAAAGCACAGCAAAAACCTTTGAGATGTTTTCTTGGGTTCGGGGAGTAGATTATAGAAAGGGAAGGTATTAGCACCCTTTCTATCCATGGTTATCCATGGGCTCTTAGTTACTTGCTTAGATCACTTGCCTTTTGTTTTCAATTGTTTGAAATGGTGCTTTGTGTGTGTGGGTTTGAAAAATGTTTTTGAAAAGAAGCCAATGTGGTGGCAATCTTTGTAATGATCCATGTGGGGATGTATACAAAGATGTATGTCTTTTGAAAAGTTTTTCATTTGTTTTTGAAAATTGTTTTGAAAGTGTTGTGAAATGTGGTTTTAGAAAATAGGCAAGTGTTTTGTATTTGCAAGTTTGATTCAAGTAACTAAGAGGTTATCTACTCCTAAATTTCTCAAAGTTTATTGCTATGTTTTAACCCTTGTAATAAGTTTGTTCCACCATTGTATTTGGTGGACAATCTCATGTTAGGATGTGAAAGGGACGGGCGCGGGTCATCGTTTAGACCATAATTGCAATGGTGCCAAGTATCTTAGGGCATTTTCTTTAAGGGACTTGATCATTTGTTTAGGCAACATTTTGAAAGTGTTATTGAGGGACTATGATCATTTGATTTGTTTGTTTTTCCCAAAGAGACCTAACATGCAATATGGCCCAATTTTGAATGGCAACAAGTGGAATACCCTAGGGGGTGCAAGTGTGATTTTGTGTGTTCATTTTCATGCTTGTTTGTCTTGAGATTAGGTCATAACTATTTTGTCGTTTTTCGCATACAAACCTTAATTCTAACATGGTATAATTAGAAAGAAATAAAGTGCGAAAATAAATTTACTAAGCTATTACAAAACCATATATGGGAAGGGGGGTACAAATGTTCGAATGGGGATTTTGACAAGGAATTTAAACCTAAAACTATTACATCAATGTTGAATTACTTACAAGGTGATCAATTTGCATAATATTAAATAAAATAAAAGCAAATATGCAAGAATGCAAAAAGAATTTGTATATGTATGAAAAAAAAGGTATTATTTATGTAAAATAAAAATAAAAATAAAAAGGTATTGTTTTTTGGAGTTTTTTCATATTTAAGGTCAAACCCTAATTCTATAAAAATGTATTATTTATTCAATATATATATAATATTTATTATTTGTGTACAAAAATAAAATAGAAATAAAGTATATTTGTAAAAAATGATTTTTTAGTGTTTAATATTAATAAAATAAAATATGTGTATTTTTAGTATTTTATTCTAAGTATATTAATATATATGTATTTATTTTTGTTATTCACAAATTATCTTAAATATGCACAAAAATAATGACATTTAATTTTTGTAAAAAAGGGGTATATTTCACATAAAATATTTTCAGAATATAAAATGAAATAAAATAGAAAGAAAAATATATTTACACCATTTTAACATTTTTTAAATAAAAGTATATTTATTTATCTATTTATGTTCAAATAACTAGTCTAACTAAATAAATATCCAATAAATAGAAAAATGGTATAAAAAAATATTTTTATGTTTTATATATGATGAGGAAAAATAAATAAATCAGGCCAAAAAAGAAAAGTTAAAAAAACATTAAAATGAATGAAATGGGCTTGGGGGGTGCAAAACCAAAAACATGGTGTGAATAAGAAATATGAAACAAGCCCAGCCCAATAGACCCTTCTTCAACCTCCAGCCAAAAACGTTCAGAAAACGCGCGCTTGGTTCCAACATTCAAACATCCTGATTCCTGGCTTATTAATGAAAACTCATAACATAAAAAATGTTCAGCATCAAGAGACGAATCCAACCATATGCAGAACTTGTCCTAACTCTCTAAGATGAGGGAGAATTTCTTCTCCCCCAAATTCTAACCTAGATTTTCTGCCATTTTCAAACCTTAAATTCTCACAGCTCAAGCAAAAGAAATGAAAAGTAAAAACATGTACATGTTCAGTGGCATGAGTAGAACATTGTTTATTCACAAACTTAAAGCTAATGATGCCTAAATAGAGAGATACGAATTCAAAAACTTACCTGTTCAGTTGAAGTTCTATCTGTCAATGTAGGAACTTTCAGTGCAAGGTGATGATTGGAAAAGCTTCCTTGAGGTCCAGGGATGCTATTCCAATGTTTACTTTGTCTTGAAAGCTTCTGAATCGAGCTAGAGAACTTCACCTGCAAGTCAAAAATGTGAAAATGGTGGAAGTGGTTAGAGTGATTACAGGTCGTGCCTTTGCTTTTGGTTAGCTTGTATAGATGTTAGGGAATGTACGTGAGCTGGTTTGGGCAAGAATGCTTGAAGGGATTGAGAGTTGGAACTCAATCTGCAGAGGTTGCTCTGTTTGAGCAGTTTCAAGGTGATTCTGAGTTTTGGGATGGATTGGAGGTAAAAGGCTCGTGCAATAGCTTGGTTATGATCTGTGGAATGTGTTTGATAAGTTTGTCTAAGTGTTTGTAAGCTGGTTTGTGAGTTGGTTTGTGAGTTGGTTTGTGAGTTATGCTACTTTACTTGAATTTGAAGCAAGCAATGGCCACTTGATGATTCTAGCCTGTACAGGCCCTCACACTATGCTGCTATCCCTTTCCTTGATCAGTGCAATTTGCTCACAAACTTGTGCCAAGAAGATTTGGACTGTACCACTTGGATTGCAAACTTGACATAAAGTTCTCCTTTTCAAAAATGGAAATAGTGCTTTTTCTAGTTTAGGGTTAATTCTCCATGTAATGTCCAAAGGCTTAGAATAACAACTTGGTTCAATGGTTTTGCATTAAATTTATGAGTGTAAAAGGGTTTTAGGACCTGTAATGTAGCTCAAACTATGCTGAGGTTAAAATGCACCAAAGTATGAACATGTCTTGGCCAAGAACAAAAGTGACTTTTCCCCATTTTGCAAAATTCGATTCTCTCAAGTTATGAGGTTGTTTGATGAGTTCTTGGACATTTTGGAAAACTTGGAATGTGTACTACAATCCATCTTTGAAATGCAATTTGAAATTCCAAGTGGAAGTGTATGGAAAATGGCCTTGAAGTGGGGTAGAAAACCTTGTCAAAATAGGTCAAAAATTCACTAAGTTAAGAATGGTTTAGTGCCCTTATTCAAAAATTTGTAACTTGAGATACAAGCTTCAAATGAGAAAACTTTGTGAATCAAAGTTGTAGATTATGCAACAAGCTACAACTTTCATGTTTTGACTTTTGTTTGAATCCAAATGAATCATGGTGAAAAAGTGGGGCAAATTTGGGAAAAAATTAGGGTTTTCCATAACTTAGAAAAATTCTAAGTTATGAAAAATTCCATTTCAAACCCTAATTTGCATTTCTTGGTTTCTTGGTGAACAATTTTCATGATTTGGCATGTTTTTGATGAAAAATGAAACTTGACTCTTGATTTTGACCAAAAAGTCAAAGTTTTACTTTTCAGTGTACAGTCAAAATTGATCAATTGACTGGGAAATTCAACTATCAATCTTGTGTACTTGGGATCTTTTGAGCTTGTTGAGAATGTCAAGACAATTCCATGGGGTCCTTGAGTCTATAGGTGATCTTGGTTGGCCATTGGCTAGGTCAAACAGTCAAATACTGCCTTTGTGCAGTCAAAACCCTAAAAATGACCATTTTGCCCTTTTGATGACCTGATCAAATTTCTTGAGGAATTGTGATCCAAACTTGATCAAATGGTCCATATGAGTTCATGATGTTGATGTGGGTCAATTTTCATGAGATTTGACTGTCAATTGGCCACAGTTGACTTTTTCCCCAATACAGCTGATTTTTAGGTCATCTGTCCAATTGACTGGGCAAAACTTGGAATCAAGACTTGAAACTTGGTATGGATAAACTTGGGAGTCCAACATGAAACATGAAAGTCATCTTAGGCATTTTAGGTCAAAACATCTTTGTTCAAACACAAACCCTAATTTGAGTCCACAGTGCAAGGAGAAGTCTTGAGCAGAGGGAACCCTAACTGGATCTTGATCTTCAAGGTTTTTGTGATGAGAAAATGTTGAGGAAATGGGAGGGCAAATTTTGGGGTACAACAGTTGCCCCTGTTCAATCTTCTTGAACCTGAAGATTTAGATTGGAAAGTTTGCCTTTCGTGACTCGAGGGTAAAAGGAGATTGGACACTAGAGTGCCCGGAAATTTGCACTCGCATGTTGAAGTATCAGCAATGTGATGTCAGGAATGGGCTTACAGATGCCATTTGGAGAGGTGGTGGATAGGGAGATGGGCTTATAGATGCCATCTGGAGATGTGACAGAACCTTGTCGGGAATGGGCTTATAGATGCCATTTGGAAGTGTTGATCGCATAAGAGATTCCTCAGCGAGAACTTGTGTATTTGAGAAAGACAGATGTTTTCCTGGCTTGTTACAGGCGTTTGATCTTCAATCTCCTGATGTAGATATTCCCTGGCTAGATACAGGTATCGAATCTACAATTGGTTGCTCACAGATGTGCCCTGGCTAGATACAGGAGTCGAATCCGGAAATAGTCGTCAATAGATGTGCCCTGGCTGGATACAGGAATCGAATCTTCGAACTCTTCAGACGTGCCCTGGCTAGATACAGGAATCGAGTCTGGAAACGTGGTCAACAAATATGCCCTGGCTGGATACAGGAATCGAATCTGGAGTTGTTGTAGTTGATAGATGTGCCCTGGCTGGATACAGGAATCGAATCTTCGAACTCTTCAGACGTGCCCTGGCTAGATACAGGAATCGAGTCTGGAAACATGGTCAACAGATATGCCCTGGCTGGATACAGGAATCGAATCTGGAGATGTTGTAGTTGATAGATGTGCCCTGGCTGGATACAGGAATCGAATCTTCGAACTCTTCAGACGTGCCCTGGCTAGATACAGGAATCGAGTCTGGAAACGTGGTCAACAGATATGCCCTGGCTGGATATAGGAATCGAATCTGGAGATGTTGTAGTTGATAGATGTGCCCTGGCTGGATACAGGAATCGAATCTTCGAACTCTTCAGACGTGCCCTGGCTAGATACAGGAATCGAGTCTGGAAACGGTCACTCTCAGATGTGCCCTGGCTAGATACAGGTATCGAATCTGGAATTGTGACAGTTGAAGGTAGTTGTCTTTGGGATTGTCTTTTCCCTGAAAAGGCAAAAACATAAGTTGTATGCAATGTCATGATGTATGATATGCATGATGTCATGATGTTCAACATGAGATAGTGTTGTATGCACTTTATCATATATGTAAGCAAGATGTATGGAAATGTGAAATGTTTATGAATGTAATTTCGTCTAGGAAAATAAATCCTTGACGAACGGCTGGGGAGTTGCTCTGTGGAAGAGATACTTGGCCGAAGTTTTGATGAGAGGCCTGTTGAGGACTTTAATGATGGATTCCGCTGGGGATAATGATGATAAACTCCGCTGGGGAACACCAAAGATAAACTCCGCCGGGGATTGAAAGAACTTTGTCGAGGGCGATCTTCCGTGGCAATTATCTGAGGATAACCCAGTTATAAGTCCTTGTGAGGAAATAACTCTAAATAAAACTCGGGAGAGACGTCCGTACTCTACAGGGAACAAGCTTCCAGAATCTACTGGGGATGAGCTTTAAGACCTGCCGGGGAATGTTGTACCTTTTTAGGATTGATGGGGAGTCAACTCTGCTTGGGGAAAGTACTGTTGAATCTTGTTTTACTCTGCGGGGAGTTGAGATGATTTGGTCACCTTCTTCAGTTGAACCTATCTTGGTACCTTGGCAGACAAAGCAACCAGACTGCATTAGACAGCTTCACATTGCCCCTGTTTCTGATGTCACCTGTAATTAATCTTTCGTTTCATGTGCAAATATTTATGAATCGGCAATTTAATGTCAAATGCATATATCAAAAATGAACATTGGACGTTCTTCGCAAGACAAAACAGAAAAAAGAAAAAACAATGGCGATTTGTCTGAAAAGTGTATTTGTATTGATTTGAATTTTGCCTGTGAATAGGCGTTTTTGTACAAGAGGCTGACATCCTAGTAAGAGAATGCCGCCAAATAACATAGAATTTACAAATTTTGAAAAGAAAACAAAACAGCTATGTGAACAATCCCACTGGGTTCCAACTCTGCTATCGCCTTTATGTCTCCAAGCGTCTCATCGCTTTGCTGCCTAGTCGAAGATGAAGCTGATTGGTCGATGCCGAAGTCTGAGCCAGATAGTCGATGCCGAATTCCGGATGCGAAGTGATCCAATGAGACATAGTGTTACGCTTTATCCCTAACTTTTGCCTGGACCGCCCTTTCGGGTTTTCAGTCCACCGGGATACCCATTTTTGCCCAAGCCGCCTTTTCAGGTTTTCGACTTGCCGGGTGTACAGATTTTTTTCATTTCATCCCTTATTTTTGCCCGAACCCTTTTGGTTCGCCGGGAAGCCCTAATTTTTGCCTAGGTATGTCAACCTAGCGGGTCTTTTATTTATGCGTAGTATTTTTTCACTATGTCTGCATTGGCGGGGTGAGGAAGGTCGTCACCATCCATGGTGGTTAGGATCATGGCTCCTCCTGAGAACACATGTTTAACCACAAATGGCCCTTCGTAAGTAGGGGTCCATTTACCACGGGGATCACTTTGAGGAAGGATGATGCGTTTGATGACCAGGTCCCCAACTTGATACTCTTGCGGCCTGACTTTCTTGTTAAATGCCTTGATCATCCGTTTTTGATACGTTTGACCATGACAGATAGCGGTGAGTCTCTTTTCATCAATCAGGTTTAATTGATTAAGTCGAGTCTGGATCCAGTCATCTTCGTTCAAATCTGCATCCTTCATTATTCGGAGAGAGGGTATCTGGACTTCAATTGGCAAGACTGCCTCCATGCCATAGACCAAGGAGAAAGGAGTTGCCCCGGTCGACGTCCTTGCTGAGGTACGGTACCCATGAAGAGAGAACGGTAACATCTCGTGCCAATCTTTATAGGTCACTGTCATCTTCTGCACAATTTTCTTAATATTTTTATTTGCTGCTTCTACAGCCCCATTCATCTTCGGCCGATAAGGAGAAGAGTTGTGGTGCTGTATCTTAAACTGTTCGCATAGCTCAGTGATCATCTTGTTATTAAGATTGGTACCGTTGTCCGTAATGATCCTTTCAGGGACTCCGTATCGACAGATTAGATTATGCCGAATGAACCGTGCCACGACGCTCTTGGTTACTGTGGCGTAGGAAGCTGCCTCAACCCACTTCGTGAAGTAATCGATCGCCACCAAGATGAAGCGATGCCCGTTGGTTGCCGTTGGTCGGATCTCACCGATCATATCGATGCCCCACATTGCGAAAGGCCAAGGTGCCGTCAAGACATTCAAAGGAACCGGAGGGATGTGCACCTTGTCAGCATAGATCTGGCACTTGTGACACGTTCGAGAGTGTTGGTAACAATCGGCTTCCATTGTGGACCAGAAATATCCTGCCCTAAGGATTTTCTTTGCCATGGTGTGTCCACTGGAATGTGTTCCGAATGTACCTTCATGCAATTCCATCATGATCTTCTCTGCTTCAGCCTTATCCACACAACGCAGTAGAGTTGAATCATGATTCCGTTTGTAGAGAATGTCGTTGCTAAGGAAGAATTTTGCAGCAAACCTCCTCATAAACTTCTTGTCATTGACAGATGCACCCTCAGGATATTCCTGAGCTTCCAAGTACCTTTTCACCTCGTGATACCAGGGTTTTTCAATCACCTTTTCGGCCTCAAGGTCGCAGCAGTATGCCGGTTCGTCCAACTTCCAGATAACGATCCGGGGTGCCTCATTGTCCCATTTAACTTTAAACATTGAAGACATCGTAGCTAGTGCGTCTGCTAGCTGATTCTCCTCTCTTGGGAAGTGCTCAAAAGTTATTTCTTCAAAGTGTGGAAGCAAGGTCGACACATACTCCTTGTAAGGAATAAGATTTGGGTGTTTCGTATCCCACTCGCCTTTGATCTGATTGATCACGAGAGCGGAATCTCCGAAGACACTCAGAAACTTGATCCTTAAGTCGATTGCGGCTTGTAGGCCCATGATACATGCCTCATATTCTGCCATGTTGTTGGTGCAATTGAAACATAATCGGGCGGTGAGTGGAGTATGAGTTCCTTTGGGAGATATGATTACAGCGCCGACGCCGTTACCCAAAGCATTGGAGGCTCCATCAAAGTGCATAGACCATCGGGATCCTTCCTCGGGTCCTTCATCCGGTCCAGGCACTTCACAATCAGTTACCACCATGATGTCTTCGTCCGGAAAATCAAAATTCAATGATTGGTAATCGTCCACAGGTTGGTGTGCCAGATGATCTGCCAGTACACTTCCTTTGATAGCTTTCTGAGTGGTATACTGGATATCATATTCTGTCAAGATCATTTGCCATCTCGCTATTCTTCCAGACAGAGCAGGCTTTTCAAATATATACTTGATGGGATCCATTTTTGAAATCAACAAAGTAGTGTGAGTCAGCATATACTGTCTCAGCCGGCGAGCAGCCCATACTAGAGCGCAGCAAGTTTTCTCAAGCAGTGAGTAACGAGACTCACAGTCGGTAAACTTTTTGCTCAAGTAATAAATAGCGTGCTCTTTTTGGCCAGACTCGTCATGCTGCCCCAGCACACACCCCATTGAATTATCAAGCACTGTCAAGTATAGTATCAGAGGTCTTCCTTCCACTGGTGGCATAAGAATGGGTGGCTCTTTGAGGTATTCTTTTATCTTTTCAAAAGCAGCCTGACATTCATCGTTCCAACGTACCACTTGATCTTTCTTCAATAATTTGAAGATTGGCTCACAAGTAGCAGTCAGATGTGAGATGAATCGGGCAATGTAATTCAGTCGTCCCAGGAAGCCTCTGACTTCTTTCTCTGTCTTTGGAGTCGGCATCTCTTGTATGGCTTTTACCTTGGCTGGATCCACCTGAATACCCTTATCACTTACAATGAAACCTAGCAACTTTCCGGACCTCACCCCAAAGGTACATTTGTTGGGATTTAACCTCAGCTTGTATAACTTGAGTCGGTCAAACAACTTTCTCAGATGGTCAAGGTGCTCCTCCTCAGCTTGAGACCTCGCAATCATGTCATCAACGTATACCTCAATCTCATGATGGATCATGTCATGAAATAAAGCAACCATGGCGCGTTGGTAGGTTGCCCCAGCATTCTTCAACCCGAATGGCATGACCTTGTAACAGAAGGTCCCCCACTGAGTCACAAAGGTAGTCTTCTCCATATCTTCCGGAGCCATCTTGATCTGATTATACCCTGAAAAACCATCCATGAAGGAGAACACCTTGTGTTGAGCAGTATTGTCGACAAGAACGTCGATGTGAGGTAAGGGGAAGTCATCCTTGGGGCTTGCCCTGTTCAAGTCCCTATAGTCGACACACATTCTGACTTTACCGTCCTTCTTCGGCACCGGCACCACATTAGCAACCCATTGAGGGTAAGAAGTTACCGCAAGAAACTCGGCATCGAATTGCTTCATAACCTCAGCCTTGATCTTTCCGGACATCTCTGGGCGCATACGGCGGACCTTTTGCTTTACCGGAGGGCAGTCTTCCTTCGTCGGTAGGTGATGAACTACAATGTCGGCATCCAAATCTGGCATGTCCTCATAGGACCACGCAAATATCTCCATGTAATCACATAGCATCTGGATCAATCGTTGCTTCACGCTGAGTTCTAGATTAGCCCCAATCTTGACCTCTTTCCTATCTGTCTCAGTACCCAGGTTAATCGTTTCTACCGGCTCTTCATGTGGTTGAATAGCCCTCTCTTCCTGGAGCAGCAGTCTTGCGAGTTCACCAGGCACTTCGCAATCATCTTCACCTTCGTCTTCGGCCAAGTTGATCGGATTCTCGAAGTCATAACTGGCGGTAGCAGAGCTGTTACCAGTGAGATCCAGAGTGGATTGAAACCTGTATAAGTGGGTGTGTGTAAATATAGCTGTTTTGCAATATATATAACACAGAAAGAAAAAGAGCACAAGATTTGAAATGCAACAAACGTCCAATGTTTTGATTGATGATATATGGAAATGTCATACAAAAAGCCCTCACAAATGGAGCTACGATGCCTCGGGTAGGACACCGAGCCAACAAAGTTTTAACATATTGCTTGTTACAAATTGGAAATCAAAAGAAATTAATTACTGCGTGACAAATGTGATAGGTGTAAAATCCTTTGCCGTCCAGTTGCTCGGTCCGTTGCTGGTAGTCGGGTAGATCCAACTGTCAAATTCTGCTTCCTCTATATCCTCCTCGATAGCATTCACCCTTGGGTTGGAGATAAACACCGGAGCCTTTCTGATCTTTTCCTTGCGCACAGCCCTCTGAGCCTCTGCAGTAAAGCCCAGCCCAAACTTGTCGTTCTTTTGAGTGAAGTCAAGAAGCTGACCCCAGTTTGCACAATTGCCTTTCTCGATTACAGCCCGGGCATCCTTCAAGGACGCCATCTTCAATGGAAAGTCTTCTTCAACCACTGCCTCAGCTGATGCCAACACTGGAGGTACCTCCTCAAAATGCTGAAAGGGGGTTTCAATAAACTCCCCGTCCATCTCGATATACCGGAATGAATTCAAGTGACTAACCATGTATTCCTCCTCACCCTGCACAGTAACAATCTTCCCTTTGACAGGGTATTTGAGCTTTTGGTGTAGAGTGGATGTTACTGCCCCAGCCTTATGAATCCAGGGTCGTCCCAACAAGCAGGAATAAGATGGACGAATATCCATTACATAGAACGTTGAGTCAAAAACTTGGGAACCCACACGAATAGGAATGTCTACTTCACCGTGCACCATCCTTTTAGAACCGTCGAAGGCTCTAACAATGATGTTGCTAGGTTTTAACTCCAGACCCTCACAATCCAAGCGATCCAATGCTTTCTTGGGCAAAACATTCAGGGAAGAGCCAGTATCCACTAACACGTGTGCGAGAGTAGTGCCCCTGCATTCTATAGGGACATGCAGGGCATCATTGTGATTTTTCCCTTTGGCGGTAAGGTCAGCATCCGAGAACCCTAAGCCATTGTCAGCCGTCAAATTAGCCACACAGTCAGTGAATTGATCCGCGGAGGTCTCTTGCGGCACATGGGCCGTTTTCAGAAATGAAATCAGGGCTTTTGCATGGGCCTCTGAGCATAGTAACAGTGATAGCATAGAGATTTTGGAAGGAGTATGCCCTAATTGTTCAACAACATTAAAGTCACTCTTTTTGATAATTTTAAGAATTTCCTCCATTTCTTGTTGGGAGGCTTCCACATCAGTCTTCTTTGGTGCCTCCGTCCTGGCAGGCAAATCGGTAGCAACTTCTTTGCCCCGAGTATTAGAGGACTCGGCGGCAGTAGTAGACACAGGAACTTGAATTGGAACATGCACACTTGCGGGTGTGATGGTGAGAGGTCTTCGGATAACTGGCGGTGCAATGTCAGGCGAGAAGAGCCTGCCACTGCGGGTAATCTTGGCGGGACCAGTGATGTTACTGATACTGGTATTGGTATTGAATTCTTGCTTCACCCCAAGCACATACACGTCGGCTCCATAATGCCATGGAACAGCTTTATCAGACTCGTATGGGAGAGGCCCCGGGACAGTAATAGTAATGGGTGCAACAGACATAATTTGGACTGGTTTCTTCACGGGAGCTTTGGCAGGATGGTAAATTGTGACAACAGATATTTCTTCAATGGAAACAGATGGAACAGCAGTTTTCTTGAACAGAATTTCCTTGCTATCCATCAGGCTTTGGATGCCTGATTTCAGTAGTGGACAACCGGTAGGGATAACAGCACACAGGAGGCAACCCTTACTACAACCTGGAAATAAACCGGCTAGTAGCAAGTTCCTCTTAACAGTCAAAAGAGGGGTAACAACTTCATTCACCGAAACAGCATACAATTCTTCCTCAATGGCATTTACTCTATGCTGGGGCATAGGAGCAGTTACAACATTCGGCCTTTCAGGCGCTTCAAACTGAATTTCCTTCGCGTCGATTAGATCTTGCACTTTGTTTCTCAAGGCCCAGCAATCATCAGTAGAGTGCCCGGGACTATCAGAATGATAAGCACACCGGGCATTCGGATTATACTTAGGAGACGCAGTGTTGACGACCTTAGGAGCTTCTTTGAGGGTCACCAAGTTGGTTGATAACAGTTGGGGTAAAATTTGAGATAAGGTCATATTCAGCCGAGTATACTGCCTCTTGGGCCTTTCACTTCTTTGTTGATTGTACTGCTGAGGAGCAGCAACAGGTTTTGAAATGACCAAAGCATTGACGGCTTGGCGACTTTCGGGCTTGACCTGTCTTCTAGGACCATAGACGGCACTTGCTTCTTTCTTAAACGGCCTCTTCTCAGTACTTGTAGGGGCAGCCTTTTGTATCTTGCCTGACCTGATGCCAGCTTCAATTCTTTCTCCCGTTAGAATCAAATCCGTAAACCCAGCGGAGGAGTTACCAACCAAATGATTGAAAAATGGACCAGACAAAGTCCCTAAAAACATATCAACCAGCTCACGATCAGTTAATGGAGGCTGCACCCTGCCAGCCAAATCTCTCCATTTTTGTGCATATTCTTTGAACCCTTCACCCGTTCCTAGAGACATACCCTGAAGTTGGGTACGCGTCGGAGCGAGATCAGAATTGTATTGATATTGTCTGTAGAATGCAGTTGCCAAATCTTCCCAGTGTCGGATGCTAGTTCCATCTAGTTGGTAGAACCACTCAAGCTGTGACCCCGAAAGGCTATCTTGGAAGAAGTGAATCCAAAGGTTCTTATCTGCCGTGTAAGGTTGGATCTTCCTTACGTACGACCTTAGATGCAGCTTGGGACAGGAAGCCCCGTCATATTTGGCAAAGGCAGGCGCCTTAAACTTGTGTGGAATTACTACCCCAGAAGATAACCTCAGATCTCCGAAATCCAGCCCCGGTACATTCTGAATTTCCATGGCGCTCAAGCGATCCTCCAATTGCTTGTATCTGTCAGCAGCAGGTGGGTATTGTTCGTCATTGTAGTCCGTCTCGTTGTCAGAGACTGCAGGACTAGGAGCTCCTCCCCCTTGGGGACTATTTTTCTCAGCAGAAGAAGTAGTTGGTTCAGCTTCATTGCGGAGTGTGTTCCCAAATCTGCATCCAGTGTTGAACAATGCAGTCCTCTTTTTCTTCTTCTTCTTCAGGAGTAGAGTCTTCAACTCTTGCTGACCTTGGGCTAGGCTTAGGACCATCTCTTGAAACTGTGCACTTTGGGCCTGAAGGGCCTTGATTGCTTGCTCACTGGAGGAGTCTGGATTCATGATGACTGTTCAAACAAACAGCGAAGAAGATTAAGCAACCTGTGAAATAGGGTACCTGCTATACATATGGTGCAATGGAATGCGTATGTTTTATGTTTTCAAAGACAAACAAGATTTAACTTTGTAGACAAAAAAGGAAACACACTTCATTAGATTAAAATTTTCAATTTGTTCAACAATTTGCCCTCAGGCATTACAGGAATGAAAAATAATGGAAAGGAAATAAAACTATAAAAGGAAATATCCAAAGCTCATCAATGCTCCCATGGCCTCCTCTTCTCAGTGCTGATGTAGTTGTTCAGGACCCGTTCTTCCTCCAACTGCTTAGTCAGCCTCTGGATCTTCCGTTCCTGCTCGTTGAACTTCTCCCGATAGAAATCCCGTTCTTCCTTTAGCTGCGTCCAAGATCTCTTCATTGTGTCAAAATCAGTAGGTATCTGAGGAGGGAGGACAGTTGGAGAAGCCCCATCTTCATTAGGAGATTCAAGAATGAGAGGTCTAACAGCTTCGTACGGCATACCTAACCTCTGAGCACGGATGCGGACCCACTTGCAATAGGGTTCCAATGGTAGAGAAGTCTTTGGTCCCAACTCATGTGGGTCAGCCTTGTGAATTTTGTCCCAAGCTCTAATGAATCCATGACGTAGTTTGTCACTGTCTGCCTGAAACTCAAAATGGAAATGAGGAACCAGCATTTCATGAGGCCCATCTCCTCTGGCTCTTCCAAACTGACGGAGAGCTAAGCATGGATTGTAAGAGATTCCCCCTTGGATACCAATCAACGGAACATTAGGGTATTCTCCGCAACGGTCAATAACAGCTACCTCATCCAAACCTCTGAGAGTCCAGGTGATGTCATTATCAGTGAGAGACATTAACCTCCGAGCCCAACCTTTTCCTTCTTCATTCTTCAGCATGAACTTAGGAAGGTGCGAAATAAACCACCTCACTAGCAAAGGAGCACAACACCACGGAGTTCCCCGTTTTCGAGCGGTACGAGCATAGAGTTGTTGTAGAATATCACCCAAAAGAGTGGGTACAGGATTCCGAGACATGAAGATCCTTATGACATGGATACTGATAAAGGTGTCAGGATTGGGAAACAATACTAGGCCATAGATCAAAAGAGCCAGAATATCCTCGTACGCCTTGAAGTCCAAATCATTCCAGAAATCATTAGCCTTGCCAACCAGAAATTTGACCAAAAAGCCCTTGACCCCATTTCTAGTTTCCCAGTTAGCTAATACCTCTTCTTTGGTCAAGGGGAGAATTGCAGCAATCTCTTCAGGCCTAGGAGTCTTTTCCAAACCAGTGAATGGAGTTTGTTCCAAGACAGGGATCCCAAGCAAATAGGAGAATTCTTCCAGGGTAGGAACCAGCTGGAAGTCTTGAAAGGTGAAACAATGATACAGAGGGTCATAAAACTGGGTCAGGACACTTATCAGCTGTTGGTCCCATTTTGCAGTGATCAAGCCAAGGAGAGAACCATGTCTGCTGATGAAGGAGGAAGTGTTTGGTATCCTACCAACCAAATCCTTGAGCAAAACTGGTGGTTGAACAAAGTTGAGCCGGACAGTATTCCTATGCACGGGCATCATGATGTCCTACAAAACAGAGCAAAGATGAAACCTTTTTGTCTTTGAAATGGGTTAGTCCTTTGTACAGGATGCATGCAATGGTATGATGGAATGATGCTATGATGAAGCACACCACAAGTATTCACATAGGCAAGCATGGTAAGGCACACAAGACAACCCTTAGGTTTCAGGCCAGCATGAAGTTTGGGTATTACCCTCTGTTAGTTTGGTTGGTTAAAACCTGTCCTATCAAAAAGTAACCGGGTTCTAGAGCATCTCATATCATTGGCTACCCTCAATCGGTCATAACTCCAGCATCGCAATCTTTTCTCGCGGCCAGAACCATCTCGAGAGTTTAGCCTCAATGAGTGTAGCATATTGCTACTGTCCTAATAGCCAAGTTGGTCAATTTAAGGTTCTAAGGTCAATTGGTGTTTAATGACTCCTTAGAAGACCTATATTCTCCTCGTTGCAACACAAGGGATATAGGTACATACCAAGGTGCCACACCAACGTAGCCACTGCTTCACCCATGTCGGTCTACGCCGGACAGGTCCCTCACAGATTATGCTACCTAAAAAAGGGTATTTCCCAGATCCGGGTTAGGATCTATGAAACTCCGATGCAAAGCCCACAAATATAAAAGCAAACAAAGCAAACAATTGAAAACAAAGGTGATCTAGGCCCTAAGGTTACTCCACTTTTAAAAATTCCCCAGCAGAGTCGCCAGTTCTGTGATACGGTGGGAGAACTGACTATTGTTTTGCGTTTGTTTTCGCAAATGTTTCGGTTGAGCAAGAGTCGCCACCGACTTTTTATTTTATCCTAAGGAAAGGTTAAAAAAGCACAGCAAAAACCTTTGAGATGTTTTCTTGTGTTCGGGGAGTAGATTATAGAAAGGGAAGGTATTAGCACCCTTTCTATCCATGGTTATCCATGGGCTCTTAGTTACTTGCTTAGATCACTTGCCTTTTGTTTTCAATTGTTTGAAATGGTGCTTTGTGTGTGTGGGTTTGAAAAATGTTTTTGAAAAGAAGCCAATGTGGTGGCAATCTTTGTAATGATCCATGTGGAGATGTATACAAAGATGTATGTCTTTTGAAAAGTTTTTCATTTGTTTTTGAAAATTGTTTTGAAAGTGTTGTGAAATGTGGTTTTAGAAAATAGGCAAGTGTTTTGTTTTTTCAAGTTTGATTCAAGTAACTAAGAGGTTATCTACTCCTAAATTTCTCAAAGTTTATTGCTATGTTTTAACCCTTGTAATAAGTTTGTTCCACCATTGTATTTGGTGGACAATCTCATGTTAGGATGTGAAAGGGACGGGCGCGGGTCATCGTTTAGACCATAATTGCAATGGTGCCAAGTATCTTTGGGCATTTTCTTTAAGGGACTTGATCATTTGTTTAGGCAACATTTTGAAAGTGTTATTGAGGGACTATGATCATTTGATTTGTTTGTTTTGCCCAAAGAGACCTAACATGCAATATGGCCCAATTTTGAATGGAAACAAGTGGAATACCCTAGGGGGTGCAAGTGTGATTTTGTGTGTTCATTTTCATGCTTGTTTGTCTTGAGATTAGGTCATAACTATTTTGTCGTTTTTCGCATACAAACCCTAATTCTAACATGGTATAATTAGAAAGAAATAAAGTGCGAAAATAAATTTACTAAGCTATTGCAAAACCATATATGGGAAGGGGGGTACAAATGTTCGAATGGGGATTTTGACAAGGAATTTAAACCTAAAACTATTACATCAATGTTGAATTACTTACAAGGTGATCAATTTGCATAATATTAAATAAAATAAAAGCAAATATGCAAGAATGCAAAAAGAATTTTTATATGTATGAAAAAAAAGGTATTATTTATGTAAAATAAAAATAAAAATAAAAAGGTATTGTTTTTTGGAGTTTTTTCATATTTAAGGTCAAACCCTAATTCTATAAAAATGTATTATTTATTCAATATATATATATAATATTTATTATTTGTGTACAAAAATAAAATAGAAATAAAGTATATTTGTAAAAAATGATTTTTTAGTGTTTAATTTTAATAAAATAAAATATGTGTATTTTTAGTATTTTATTCTAAGTATATTAATATATATGTATTTATTTTTGTTATTCACAAATTATCTTAAATATGCACAAAAATAATGACATTTAATTTTTGTAAAAAAGGGGTATATTTCACATAAAATATTTTCAGAATATAAAATGAAATAAAATAGAAAGAAAAATATATTTACACCATTTTAACATTTTTTAAATAAAAGTATATTTATTTATCTATTTATGTTCAAATAACTAGTCTAACTAAATAAATATCCAATAAATAGAAAAATGGTATAAAAAAATATTTTTATGTTTTATATATGATGAGGAAAAATAAATAAATCAGGCCAAAAAATAAAAGTAAAAAAAATATTAAAATGAATGAAATGGGCTTGGGGGGTGCAAAACCAAAAACATGGTGTGAATAAGAAATATGAAACAAGCCCAGCCCAATAGACCCTTCTTCAACCTCCAGCCAAAAACGTTCAGAAAACGCGCGCTTGGTTCCAACATTCAAACATCCTGATTCCTGGCTTATTAATGAAAACTCATAACATAAAAAATGTTCAGCATCAAGAGACGAATCCAACCATATGCATAACTTGTCCTAACTCTCTAAGATGAGGGAGAATTTCTTCTCCCCCAAATTCTAACCTAGATTTTCTGCCATTTTCAAACCTTAAATTCTCACAGCTCAAGCAAAAGAAATGAAAAGTAAAAACATGTACATGTTCAGTGGCATGAGTAGAACATTGTTTATTCACAAACTTAAAGCTAATGATGCCTAAATAGAGAGATACGAATTCAAAAACTTACCTGTTCAGTTGAAGTTCTATCTGTCAATGTAGGAACTTTCAGTGCAAGGTGATGATTGGAAAAGCTTCCTTGAGGTCCAGGGATGCTATTCCAATGTTTACTTTGTCTTGAAAGCTTCTGAATCGAGCTAGAGAACTTCACCTGCAAGTCAAAAATGTGAAAATGGTGGAAGTGGTTAGAGTGATTACAGGTCGTGCCTTTGCTTTTGGTTAGCTTGTATAGATGTTAGGGAATGTATGTGAGCTGGTTTGGGCAAGAATGCTTGAAGGGATTGAGAGTTGGAACTCAATCTGCAGAGGTTGCTCTGTTTGAGCAGTTTCAAGGTGATTCTGAGTTTTGGGATGGATTGGAGGTAAAAGGCTCGTGCAATAGCTTGGTTATGATCTGTGGAATGTGTTTGATAAGTTTGTCTAAGTGTTTGTAAGCTGGTTTGTGAGTTGGTTTGTGAGTTGGTTTGTGAGTTATGCTACTTTACTTGAATTTGAAGCAAGCAATGGCCACTTGATGATTCTAGCCTGTACAGGCCCTCACACTATGCTGCTATCCCTTTCCTTGATCAGTGCAATTTGCTCACAAACTTGTGCCAAGAAGATTTGGACTGTACCACTTGGATTGCAAACTTGACATAAAGTTCTCCTTTTCAAAAATGGAAATAATGCTTTTTCTAGTTTAGGGTTAATTCTCCATGTAATGTCCAAAGGCTTAGAATAACAACTTGGTTCAATGGTTTTGCATTAAATTTATGAGTGTCAAAGGGTTTTAGGACCTGTAATGTAGCTCAAACTATGTTGAGGTTAAAATGCACCAAAGTATGAACATGTCTTGGCCAAGAACAAAAGTGACTTTTCCCCATTTTGCAAAATTCGATTCTCTCAAGTTATGAGGTTGTTTGATGAGTTCTTGGACATTTTGGAAAGCTTGGAATGTGTACTACAATCCATCTTTGAAATGCAATTTGAAATTACAAGTGGAAGTGTATGGAAAATGGCCTTGAAGTGGGGTAGAAAACCTTGTCAAAATAGGTCAAAAATTCACTAAGTTAAGAATGGTTTAGTGCCCTTATTCAAAAATTTGTAACTTGAGATACAAGCTTCAAATGAGAAAACTTTGTGAATAAAAGTTGTAGATTATGCAACAAGCTACAACTTTCATGTTTTGACTTTTGTTTGAATCCAAATGAATCATGGTAAAAAAGTGGGGCAAAGTTGGGAAAAAATTAGGGTTTTCCATAACTTAGAAAAATTCTAAGTTATGAAAAATTCCATTTCAAACCCTAATTTGCATTTCTTGGTTTCTTGGTGAACAAGTTTCATGATTTGGCATGTTTTTGATAAAAAATGAAACTTGACTCTTGATTTTGACCAAAAAGTCAAAGTTTGACTTTTCAGTGTACAGTCAAAATTGATCAATTGACTGGGAAATTCAACTGTCAATCTTGTGTACTTGGGATCTTTTGAGCTTGTTGAGAATGTCAAGACAATTCCATGGGGTCCTTGAGTCTATAGGTGAGCTTGGTTGGCCATTGGCTAGGTCAAACAGTCAAATACTGCCTTTGTGCAGTCAAAACCCTAAAAATGACCATTTTGCCCTTTTGATGACCTGATCAAATTTCTTGAGGAATTGTGATCCAAACTTGATCAAATGGTCCATATGAGTTCATGATGTTGATGTGGGTCAATTTTCATGAGATTTGACTTTCAATTGGCCACAGTTGACTTTTTCCCCAATACAGTTGATTTCTAGGTCATCTGTCCAATTGACTGGGCAAAACTTGGAATCAAGACTTGAAACTTGGTATGGATAAACTTGGGAGTCCAACATGAAACATGAAAGTCATCTTAGGCATTTTAGGTCAAAACATATTTGTTCAAACACAAACCCTAATTTGAGTCCACAGTGCAAGGAGAAGTCTTGAGCAGAGGGAACCCTAACTGGATCTTGATCTTCAAGGTTTTTGTGATGAGAAAATGTTGAGGAAATGGGAGGGCAAATTTTGGGGTACAACAGTAACAATGGGGGAAATGGGTTTACGAAGGCAATGGTTGAAAGTTGGAACGGTTCTGTAATAGCCGTTCTGATACATTGTATGCGTGACGGTCGTCACGAGGATGTGACGGTCGTCATAAGGCAAAAAGACGTGTTACGCTCGTCACAAGGGTGTGACGGTCGTAACGCGTTCAGCGTCATTAATGAGACGACCGTTACAGGACCGTTGGGATGTTATATATTTTTATATTTTATTATTTTCTTGGTAATAAGGTTTGAAGTTTTTTAAATTTTAAAATATTTTAATTAATTAAATTTTTGAATATATTAAAGTAATTTAATAATTAAAGTTTTGTAATATTAGTTACCAGCACATAACGAAATAGTAATATTGCGTAAACATAAACCGAAAATGCAAAAGAAATAAACAGTAAGCTGGAAATGAAAAGAAATGAAAATTAAAATAAAATTGGTACGTTAAATAATTGAATAAATTCATAAGAAATTGTTTCAAAATAACTAGGAATAAAAAATGATAAAATGCTGAAATAATAACTAGAATCCCTCCCACACTAAAACTAAACAGTGTCCCCACTGTATGTACAAATGCGAGAGAAAAGAATAGGAAAACAATGGCAACTCTAGCCACGGGGAGGCGGAAACATATGCTGATGCATGTAGTCCAGCTGATCGGTCACCAAATCCACGAAGGTTATGAAGTCCACCCGGAGAGATGTCAGCTCGCCCCGCATGTCAATAATTGCTTCATGCAAAGAGTGCATGGTAACAGTAGGTGAATGCGGTGGAATTTCAGGAGCTTGGGTGGCGGTCTCAGCGGAAGTAGCCTGCTGTTCCCAAGGATCGGGGAACTCATGGTATCTGATAACGAGAGATCGTATCATATATTTACCATGAAATTAAACCGCTTTATATCGTATTGACCCAATTAACTCCCGAATACTCCGAGTTTTGTATGATTTTATGCAGGTACAACATATCTTAGCTCAAACTAGAAAGAAACATGAAATGTACAAGATTGCGGCCAAGACTAGAAGAGAAAAGATAAAGCTGTCAAAAATCCAAATTTCGCTGCTATTACGGTCGTCACACCCTTTCCACGACCGTAAGACACTTCAGAAGCGTGTTACGACCGTCATGCATTGGCCACGACTGTAACACGCTATTTCATGGAATCTGCACGTAACGCACCAGCCACGACCGTTACAAGCATATTATTAGTTGTTTTGAACGTGCAGAACGTGGTCAATAACGAAGCATGCATGCGTGCCTTATTTTTCTCCAACTTCCAAGACCACCTTCTCCTTATTTTTCTCAGCAAACCAAGAATCTAGCAACGTGAAATATAATTCCAACTGTATTCATTCTCTATAAATAGCTTGGACTTCAAAGAAGAGGGGAGAGTTCAGTTCAGAAAATTCTTGCGGAAGCTCTGCCGATTTAAAACCCGATTCTATTTTCGCATTTCGTTTATTTAATTTTCATTCCAACGTTCCAATCTTGCCGACTTGTGGAAGAAGGATCTAAGATATTATTGCCTTTTAGGTTTTTATTGTATTCAATATAATTGCAATTTATTTATGTTAAATTTATGTTCTTTATTTATAATGCATGTGTTATTGTTTTCTGATTCTATTTCCTGCATTTTAATTTCGAGCATTATGAGTAGCTAAATACCCGTAGTCTGTGCGTGATGAAATAACCGAATGAATTAATGTATTTCTAAGCTAAAACCTTAATTAACTTAATTTCTGGTCGTGACATTTTATAATTAAAAATTAAGCTTTTTGTTACGAGAGTAAGGAAAGTAAAATAGGGAGAAATCAAGACCACGAGAGTGTGAGGTTTTAACCGGATAGCTAAAGTTAGGCATTCGATTTAAATACAGCGAGAGCGCTTTAAAACGAATTAGATTTATTTAGTTTTCAAAAAGATGCTTTCTAAACACTTATGGGCTAGCGAGAGCATACATTTGGCTTTAGGAGTATGATCCGAGGTAAGACCACGAGAGTGTGAATCGAGGGTTTTTAAACTGATAAGTACTACAGAACAATTTAAGTTAAATATTTTTATATGCTTAGGTACAATTTAATTCGCATAGGTTCAAAACATTACGCTACGACCACTTTAATATTATAATTCTTTTAATTGAATTTAGTTTCTCCTTTAGTTTTAAACTTCTAAAAACCAAACGTGACAATTTCCTCCTTAGCTAAACTAACTTGTTTTATAACACTAGAGTGATTACAAAGTCCCTATGGGTTCGACATCTTTTTATTACTACCGCGATAGACTGTGCACTTGCAGTTAAGATACCGTTAGACACATTAGGTCAATCGCTACATCAAGTTTTTGGTGTCGTTGTCGGGGACTTTAGTTTAGTCACTAGTGTATTCTGAAAACAACGCTGTCTAGACTAAGGCAACTTTTTATATTTCCCTCTGTTGTATGCCAAACACTCGTTCTCAAAACGAGCCTTTGCATCTACAAATTAACGATATCGAGCGTTACTTAAGATTAAGACGCCGAATTCAAGAATACCGATCTCTCAACAATCTTCCTCCGACTAAAATTCCTGATATCCCGGTACCAGAATTTATCGAAGAATCGATAATGGATGATGTACCAAATCCGCCTCGCGCTCTTAAGGACTACGCAGTTCCTTCGCAAGCGGAACCTCACAACAGCATTGCCGTTCCTGCTATTGCTCGAAACGATTTCGAGCTGAAACCTTCGCTTTTATCCGCCGTTCAGCAGAACCAATTTTCTGGATCTCCTACTGACGACCCTAACCTACATCTGTCAGTGTTTGTGCAGTACGCAGACACTGTAAAAGCGAATGGAGTAAACCCCGAGGCGATACGATTGCGCCTATTTCCTTTTTCTTTAAGAGACAGAGCCCGAGCCTGGCTCCAATCTCTTCCTTCAAATTCAATCACCACATGGGATGAATTGAAGAAAGTCTTCTTGGCTAGATATTTCCCACCAAGCAAAACTAATATGCTTAGAGCTAACATCAATGGTTTTAGACAAAAAGATAACGAATCACTTTTCGAAGCATGGGAACGTTACAAGGATATGATTAGACTCTATCCTCATCATGGTTTAGAAGAGTGGCTAATCATTCATACGTTTTATAACGGTCTCTTGTATAACACAAGATTGACTATAGACGCCGCTGCTGGTGGCGCACTGATGGATAAACCATATGCCGAAGCAAATCAACTTATCGAAAGTATGGCCCAGAACCACTATCAATAGGGAAGCGAAAGAGCTAATATGGAGAAATCCCAAACCAAAGGTGGAATGTCTGAAGTGAATATTCTGGACCAAGTCAATGCTAAAGTGGAAGCTCTTACCCAAAAGCTAGAAAACCTTACCACTACTCCTGCAGCCACCGTAGCTGCAGTTGTCCAAACTTGCGATCTATGTGGTCTTCAATCACATCCTGCTCCAGAATGCCCACTTCTAACGGGAGTTCCAGCTGAACAAGCAAATTACGTACAAGGGAACCCTTATAGCAATACCTATAACCCTGGTTGGAAAAATCATCTGAATTTTTCATACAAAAGTAACAACGCGTTATACGCACCTGGACAAGCTCCTGCCACACCACCCGGTTATCCAAAAGTTATCCCAAATCATCCTGGTAATGGACCTAATACTCCTAGGAAATCTAACCTAGAAATCATGATAGAACACTACATTGCTTCCCAAGCTCAGACTAATAAAGACGTTATGAATCAGAATTTACATACTAATGAGCAGATAAAACAATTAGCTAGCAAAGTTGATGCTTTAGCCACCCATAACAAGATGCTTGAGACGCAAATTTCACAGGTAGCTCAACAACAAGCACCTACTGCATGCACCGGCTGGAATTTTTCCTGGTCAACCATAACCCAACCCAAAAGGACATGTTAATGCTGTGATACTGAGAAGTGGAAAAGAACTCGACAGACTTGTTGACCCAAGACTAGAAAATCCAGCCATGTACCAAAAACAGAGCGAGTCGACTGACAAAGCCAATGAACCTAAAGAAAAAGAAAAGGAAAACGAAACTCAAGAGGCAGTGGAGCAAGAGAAGCCTTATGTACCTCCACCACCTTATAAACTACCAATTCCGTATCCTCAGAGACTTACAAATTCCAAAACGATGGGCCAATTCAAGAAATTCGTTGAACTTCTGAAACAACTCAATATCACAATACCTTTTACAGAAGCCATCACTCAGATACCCTCGTACGCTAAATTTCTCAAGGAAATTCTATCTAACAAGAAAAAGATAGAAGATAACGGAACAGTTACACTCACTGCCGAGTGTAGCGCGATCATTCAAAACAATATGCCTCCTAAGTTAAAAGACCCAGGTAGTTTCTCTATACCTTGTAATATTGGAAAGTTTGTCATAGACAAAGCTCTATGTGACTTAGGAGCAAGTATTAGCGTCATGCCCCTATCTATCTGCAAAAAGCTAGAGATGGGAGAACTCAGACCCACGAAAATGTCCGTTTAATTAGCTGACCGATCAGTTAAATACCCTGTAGGTATACTGGAAAACGTTCCAGTTAGGATAGGTCAATTCTATATCCCAACCGATTTCATCATCATGGACATAACCGAGGACTCAGTTACCCCTATCATATTAGGAAGACCCTTCCTAGCCACCGCCGGAGCTATAATTGATGTAAAGAAGGGCAGACTAACATTCAAAGTTGGAGAAGAAAAAGTGGAATTCATCCTTACTCAATTCTTACAAGCACCGGCCATGAACGACACATGCTATCTTATAGATGTCATAGACGAGTGCGTAAGAGAAATGGAAGCAGAACAAACAAAATATTCTAAGATAATGGAAATCCAAACCCCTCCAATATTCGAAAACGATGACAGTCTAAACGAAAGCTTAGCACTCACGCCCGATCATATGCCATGCCCGAAAAACCCCAGTGTAGAATTGAAAATCTTACCTAAGAATCTAAGATACAAATTCCTTGATACCGAACACACGCGACCAGTAATAGTAAACTCCAACTTAGGAAAGCTCGAAACTGAAAAACTTTTAGACGTCCTAAGGAGGTACCCAACCGCACTAGGTTATAACATATCTGATTTGAAAGGAATATTCCCTTAAATTTGTATGCACCGTATTTTGCTAGAAGAGAATTGTAAAACCTCTAGAGAACCTCAAAGAAGGATTAACCTGATTCTTAGCACTATAGTCAGAGATGAAATTACAAAGCTTATGGAAGCTGGAATCATATACCCGATCTCTGATAGTAAGTGGGTGAGCCCAGTACACGTGGTGCCCAAGAAAGGAGGTATCACTGTTGTTAAGAACGCAAAAGGCGAACCAATAACACAAAGAGTAGTCAATGGACATAGAATGTGTATAGATTATAGAAAACTAAACAAAACCACTCGTAAAGACCATTTTCCTCTACCCTTCATAGACCAAATGCTAGAACGGTTAGCCAAACATTCCTATTTCTGCTATCTAGACGGTTACTGCGGATTCTTTCAAATTCCCATTCACCCTGACGATCAAGAAAAGACTACTTTCACATGTCCGTATGGAACGTTCGCATATAGACGAATGCCTTTCGGATTGTGTAATGCCCCAGCTACCTTCCAACGATGTATGATGTCAATCTTTGCAGATTTTATAGACAACATCATGGAAGTGTTCATGGATGATTTCTCAGTGTGTGGGGGAAGTTTCGAAGGATGTCTATCAAACCTAGAGAAAGTCTTAGAAAGATGTGTAAAAGTAAACCTCGTGCTCAATTGGGAAAAATGCCATTTCATGGTCAGAGAAGGAATCGTACTAGGACATGTCATATCCAATAAAGGGATTGAAGTTGACAAAGCCAAAATAGAAGTCATAAAAGAACTTCGACCACCTAAGACCGTTAGAGAAATACGAAGCTTTTTAGGACACGCCGGTTTTTACCGGCGATTCATTAAAGATTTCTCAAAAATTACTAAACCACTTACCGGTCTGTTAATGAAAGACGTTGAGTTCGTATTCAACGATGATTGTCATAAAGCATTTGAAACTCTAAAATCAGCCCTTATCACCGCACCAATCATGCAACTGCCCGATTGGAATTTACCCTTCGAAATCATGTGCGACGCGAGTGATTACGCCGTAGGCGCGGTTCTTGGACAAAGGAAGGACAAGAAACTACACGCCATTTACTATGCTAGTAGAATGTTAGACCCGGCCCAAATAAACTACGCCATGACTGAGAAAGAGCTGTTAGCAGTCGTCTTCGCGCTTGACAAATTCCGTTCCTATCTAGTAGGAGCGAAAATCATCATCTACACGGATCACGCTGCTATAAGATATCTATTAAATAAGAAAGATGCAAAACCAAGGCTCCTCAGATGGATCCTGCTTTTGCAAGAATTTGACTTAGAGATTAAGGATAAAAAAGGGACCGAAAACGTCGTAGCGGATCACTTGTCGAGATTGGAAGATATAAAACCTGAACAAGTGTCGATTAACGACGATTTTCCATATGAACAACTGATAACCCTAATAAGGAGCGACCTGGCTCAGTTAAACCTAAACGAACCAAAACCCAAGGAATCCGTAAAAGCAATCCATGCAACCATGGGATTGCCATGGTATGCCGACATAGTTAACTATCTGTTGTACCCCAAAATTTGCCCTCGTATTTTTCCACAAGAAATCACAACTTCAGGCTTTTCCTGATTTTTCAGATTGGCTCAAGAATCGGTCAAACAGACTTTTCTCGTCAGTCAGACAAAATTAGGGTTTTCATTGATTTTCATGGCTCTGGAACAATTCAAACAGTTTGTTTAGGGTTTGATTGATTTTGGCTCAACTTTGATCAGGCGAACGCTTCTTTGGCGTTTAATCAGGAATTAGGGTTTTCATGCGTGGTTCCTCAGAAATATTTAATTCTACGGTGCTTTGCAAGTTATTCCGAGATTTGGATTGAATTCGCATTGTTTGACTTAATCAGTGAAAAGATGCATTTGGATTGGATTTGCAATGTTTGGTTAAAATCAGTAAAAGGAAAAACGTCTGGGCAATGGCTGTGATTGACTGTTGTTTTGCTTTGGATGTTGGAAGCGCCAAGTTTATTAATTGATCAACGCTGAAACAATGTTTAGTTAATTATTTATTATTCTAAAGATTAAATAGTTGGAATTTATTTTCAATTATTTTAATTTAAAGAACTATAAATAATAAATAAACAATTGAAAGGAAGGAAAGGAATTAACTGATAAAAAAATGGATTTTTTATTCATCTTTTAATTATTCGTTACAATTATTGTTTGAATACGGTATTTATTTACAATGTATTCATAATAATAAATGTTTACAAATGATTAAATTTGAAATAAAACTATCCTATTTTTTCTAAGTTTCCTAATCTTCATTCTTCTATCCAATGCTCCCTCTCCATTTAATTTTCATCTGCAAAGAAAAGAAAAAGAAGTCAGAAGCAGATAAATAATTAAAAAGCAGACAATTAATTTGGGCTCATCATTAAGGGCAACTGACTGAAATCAGTTAGCCCTCTCTGCAAATCACGGGATTTCTCCCGGTTCACAAAGAGGGATGAATATTTGCTTGCTCAACTTGGAATGCACAGAATTAAAAAATGCACAAGTTCAAAGTTTGTCAAAAAACTACATAGTTCAAAGCAAGACAGCACTACAAAGTCCAAATCCAAATTGAACCACAAAGTCCCAAACTGAGTTCATATTCAAACTTTCCACAAGCTTCCAAGAAAGCTGTCAAAGATATCAAAGTATCAAAAGGTACAAGATGCAGCACAAAGTATGGAAAAGAGAAAGAAAATATGCAGGCTAAAACTAGTTTTGCAAGCAAGCACAGTCAAAGCATCATTTCCCAAACAGCTGCCCTTTCAGAAAAGTACACATAACATATTTTAATGTTTTGAATTGTACTGAAGAGAGAGAGAGAGAAGAGAAAAGAAGTGCAGGTTTTGCAGGCTTAGGCTTTAGGCATGAGAAACAAAATATAAAACAATTTGTTCATAACACAGTAAAAGGGGGGCAGAGATCAAAGAGATATCAAAAAGAAATCAAAAGATAACTGAGAGCAACCTGATAAACCAGTGCACATAACACCAAACTAAAAGAACCTGAACCATCAAAAAGCCTTTAATCCTGACCAAGCAAAAGAAGCATCAGACTTCAAACCTAAAGCCTCCAAATCGTTCTAAACCCCTTCAAAAAAATTGGCCAACCTGTAAAGCCATATCAAAACAGCATCAAGCCTTACCAGTTAAAACAAAAACCTGCACATCAACAAATACATAACCTTCAAACTAGATAAAATACCCAGCCTATAGCCATAACCAAAAAAACTCATCAAAAGCCAAGAATCAGTTTCAAACCCAAAGGCCTAAGCCTGCCCTTTCAAGCTCATTACCATTAACCCCTGTCAAAAGGCTTCAACCTGTTTTCAAGCCTTAAACCATAGAACCTGTAATAAAACAACAAGAAACTTGTCCAGCTCTAAAGCCTAAGCCACAAAAGCCATAGCCATGAACCAGAACAGCATAAGCCTAAAAACTGATTCAAACCTTCCAATCTTAACCTGTCAAAGGCTACAACTTTAAACCTGTAACGCAAACAGGGCCAAACCTAAATATTCAAAATCATCAAGCCCTCAGAGCATCCTCATCATTGGGCATATCAACACCACAGCTCTGAATAAGCATACAAGGCAACCCGAAGAAAGTGAAACAATTCCAAGAGGCAACAGAAGCGAGGAAGAAAGAAGAGAGGAAAACATATTCAAGGCAACACAAACCCTCAGAGGAAGCCTCATCACTGGGTTAACATACAGAGGCATCAAGCTAAAGCATACATTGGCAAACATATAGAAGCATACAGAAAGCGAAGCAGACAGAGAAGAAGAAAGAAGCGACAAAGAGGTTCTCAGCTTAACATCATCAAAACCCAAAGGTAAAGAATACACAAACCAGGAAGCAGAAGCTTCATCATCGTCAAACCCTCATCGTCAAAACCGTCTTACGCGCCTCCGACCCTTCCTCCTCCATCTCCGACCAAGGTATATCTCCTTTCCTTTTCATACGCCTCGAATAAGCGAGCAAATACCACCATAGAAAGTCAGTACATGAAAGTAACAAAGCAGAAATTTGAAACCCAAATGCGATAGAAATAGAATCACTACCTTTTAACGGTTGTCTGGACGCTCCATGGAGGGAAGAGGAAAGGGTGATGGCGCATGACAACCAAGCACAGGGAGACGTTCAGTGGCCATGGCGAGAAAGATGAAGTGAAATGAAGAACGGCGCCGCTTCTGTGTACATCAAGCCCTAAGCTTTTTCCCAATTGAAAACAAAATCAATGAACCCTAAAAACCCTTGTCACAAAACTTGGGCCTTGCCCCACAAATCAGCCTAAGCCCAATCACGAATGCACCCCCCATTTTCTCCTTCTGATTGTTTAAAGCCTGGGCCTGCCTCCCCTCTTACACCTTTGGGCCCATCCCATTCTTTTTTTTTAACAAAAAAAAACTATTGATCTTTAAATTAATTTTACATTAATTTTTGCTTTGTTAAATAAATACACTAATATATTTTACATTAATTAACCATACTTTTTATAACTTACTTAATACTAATTTTATTTTATTTTTACACTAACAATACCTTTTTATGTATATATCATGATTAAATTTCATATAGAAACTAATAAAAATAATATTTTTCTTTACAATTAAACTTACACTTTCTTTAAATTTTTATACATGGAATATTAATTTTTCTTAAAGATAATACTTTTCTTTTGTTTCTAAAAAATACTTTATTTGTACATAATCCATTAAAATATATTTTTTTATATACATAATATAATTTAAAACATTTTTCTTTCTTTTAAGTAAAATACTCTTTTGTACATATCAAACAAAGATATAAAAATACAAATTTAAAACAAAAACATACAATACTTAATCTTCACATTAAAATTCACATTTTCTTAACCTGTAAATAAATTACATACACATATACACTTACACAATACACTTTACATTTGACAATATACATTTGCTATTCTTATACTTTACATTACATTGTTTACATTTGATCGCGATTCAATTTGGTTGTAAATTATTGGACACTACATTCCTAAAGTCTCATCCCCATTTGTGAATTTGTACCCCCACTCCCGGATACTATTTGTAATAGCGTAGACTTTAAATTCTTGCAATTTACCGCTTTCAAATTATACCATGGTTAGACCTAGGGTTTGTATGTACGTAAAATCAAACGCTAGATAACCTAATACAAAGACAAATACATGAAATCAATACACAATCACACTTGCACCCCCTAGGGTAATCCCACATGTTGCCTTTCAAAATGGGCCATGCTTGCACGTCGAGTTTCTTTGGTAAAACAAATTCAAATGATCATAAGTCCCTCGATGACGCTTTCGAAAGTCGCCTATCAAAATGATCAAGTCCCTTCAAAGCAAATTGCCAAAGACACTTGGCACCATTGCATTCATGGTCCATACGATGACCCGCGCCCGTCCCGTTAAACTTCCTAAACGCAAGATTGTCCACCAAATTCAATGGTGGAACAAAATTGTTAAAAAGAGTTGAAAACATAGAGAAAACCTTTGAGTACAATAGGGGTAGACAAAACTCTTAGTTACTTGAGATCAATTTGCAAAAAAAACACTTGCCTTCTTTTCAAAAACCACACTCCACCAACACTTTCAAACAAACTTTCAAAAAACATTTGAAATATCTTTTCGAAAAGATACACACCTTCGTATATACTCAAACACGAGTCATTATGTTGGTTGCCTAAAATAAGGCATCTTCTTCAAAAACATTTTCAAACACACACACACACACACACACACACACACCATTTTCAAGCAATCGAGAATCAAGGCAAGTGATCTAAAAAACCAAGTAACTAAGAGCCCATGGATAACCATGGATGAAAAGGGTGCTAATACCTTCCCTTTTCATAATCTACCCCCCGAACCCACGAAATATCTCAAAAGGTTTTTGCTGTGCTTTTTAACCTTTCCTTTAGGATAAAATAAAAAGTCGGTGGCGACTCTTGCTCAACCGAACAAGTGTGAATACAAACGCAAAACTCAAGTCAGTTCTCCCACTGTATCACACAACTGGCGACTCTGCTGGGGATTAACTTAAAAGTGGGGTTACCTTAGGATTTAGATCACCTTTGTTTTCAATTGATTGCTTTGTTTGCTTTTACATTTGTGGGCTTTTGTATCGGAGTTTCATAGATCCTAACCCGGATCTGGGGAATACCTTTTTTTAGGTAGCATAATCTGCGAGGGACCTGTCCGGGGTATACCGACATGGGTGAAGCAGTGGCTACGTTGGTGTGGCACCTTGGTCTGTACCGATATCCCTTGTGTTGAAACGAGGAGAATATGGGTCTTCCAAGGAGTCATTAAGCACCAACCGACTTTAGAACCCTAAATTGACCCAACTTGGCCATTAGAACAGTAGCAGTATGCTACACTCATTGAGGCTAAACTCTCGCGATGGTTCCGGTCGCAAGAAAAGATAGCGATGCTGGAGTTATGACCGATTGAGGGTAGTCAATGATTTGAGATCCTCTAGAACCCGGTTACTTTTAATAGGACAGGTTTTAACCAACGAAACTGAAAGAGGGTAGTACCTGAACCTCATGCAAGCCTAAACCTAAGGACTTGTTTGCTCTGTGTGAATATGTTTGTCTGTATATACACTCACTTGCTTTTGCATACATGTACATAACATCATGACATCATACCATAGCATTTTCAATAACCATTTCAAGGATCTCGAGGGTTCTTTTGATACAGGGTTACGTTGAACCAGACGTCTACCAAGGGGCAAGAGGTTTCTCCTCTAACCAATGCTAACCAAAGATCAGGTGCAACAACTTGAATCAGGGGCTATGACCCACTTGACATGGTGAGCTTGATTCTCGTGGAAAGACATCCACCAGTGCACAGTTCTCTAATCAAAGTTCAAGTGCAACAACTTGAATCATTGGCTATGACCCACTCGACATGGTGAGCTTGATTCTCGTGGAAAGACATCCACCAGTGCAAAGTTCTCCAATCAAAGATCGAAGTTCAACCTCTAACATTCTCTTGTGTTTACCCCAAGAGATCCTTGAAAACATTGCATATATATCACATATATCATTGCATAACAGGTTTCTCCCATACAGGTCTCCTTATTCTTCCTACTGTTTATTTCAGTAAGATGGATATAGAACAAACAGTGAAAGATCTTCAAGCTCAAAATGCTCAATTCCAACAAATGCTGCTGGCTATGGGTAAAGGGCAAGAGGATCTGACAGCTCTTCTTCTCGAAGACAAGAAGAAGAAGTCCAAGAAGGCAGTCTGCATCCTGAACTTGAGGAGAAGACCTAAGACCCAAGACCTTGCAACTCCATCCAACACAGGAGGTAGTCTTGAAGAAGACCACAATGTGGAGATTGTTGAAGAAGAAGCTGACTACTCCGAAGGGCAATATCCTCTCGTTGATGACAAGTAGAAAGAGTTGGAGGATCGCCTCAGTGCTATGGAGATCCAACAAATACCTGGCTTGGATCTAGGAGACATGGGCCTAGTCCCTGGATTGGTCATCCCTTCAAAGTTCAAAGTTCCTACCTTTGCTCTGTACGATGGAGTCTCTTGCCCTAAGATGCATCTAAAGTCTTATGTCCGCAAGATTCAACCATACACAGCTGATAAGAGGCTTTGGATCCATTTCTTCCAAGAAAGTCTAGTAGGGGCTCAACTCGAGTGGTTCTATCAATTGGAGAGTTCTCACATCCACACCTGGGAAGATCTAGCCAGGTATTTTTACGAACAGTACCAGTACAATGCTGATCTCGCACCAACTCGAGTACAATTGCAGAGCATGACCATGGGTTCTGACGAGAGCTTCAAGGGATATGCCCAAAAGTGGAGAGATTTGGCTGGTAGGGTGCAACCTCCTTTAACTGACAGAGAGCTGATTGACATCTTCATGGGAACTTTGACAGGACCTTTCTTCAAGCACTTAATTGGAAGCTCCTCAGCTGGGTTCACCGAGCTAATACTGACCGGCGAAAGGGTCGAAGCTGGCATCAAAAGTGGAAAGATCCAAGGAACTATATCCTCGGATACTCGGATAATTCCCTACAACGGAAAGAAGGAGTCCAATGCCGCGAGCAGTCAAAAAGGTCGTCTTGACCAACATGTAGGGGCAGTCGTGATATCTAACCCTACACTTGCCCAACAAAGACAGGGGCATCAACATAAGGAGGTCGCACCTAAGAGGCAATTCACCAAGATCAACATGTCACTGTCTCAAGCACTGCAACACTTGTTGAAGAGGGATCTGATTACATTGAGGGCTCCTCTCCGGAACCCAAACACTTCTGCTCCTACCTATCACCCCAATGAAAGATGTGAATACCACTCTGATAGCCCGGGGCATGATACCAACAACTGTTGGCCTCTGAAGAACAAGATCCAAGACATGATCGATGCCAAGGAGATTGAGTTTGGTTCCCCAGAGACCCCAGCATGATCACTCCTCCTATGCCAAATCATTGAGTTTGTTTTTGTTTCGTTCGAATTTTCAAGTTGTAACTTCTTGTATTATTCAAACAATTATATTTTAATGTCAAACTCTGTTTCATTAATGCATTGCATATGGTTGTCTTGAATTCATCCATTCGTTTTCACTACTCTTATGCTTTCTTGATATTTGACTCTTGATAAGAGGCTACAAGCCTTTAGAGGGAGGATGACGAAACAATACCATAATCTCATACAGTATGCTTTTGAACAGACCTTGCTGATGATGTACAGGCATTTCTTTCAATTCCCAAACACTGGAGTTATAAGGAAGATAATCCCTAGTCAACCCCTTCGAGCCAAAGAAGTAGGAGTTTTATGTTCTAAACAATCAAAACCTTTGAAATAAACCTGGGGCAGGGTAGTATCTCAGTTAATTCAAAGAAAATGCGCATTGAAATCGCAAACTCTCAGTTCGTAACACAACGAACGACGTCAAAGCAAAAGAAAAGCATTCCTTTGAAATCAAAAGACAAGGGTGGTTCCCTATCACATAGGCAGTCAATCTCTCAAAAGAGAAAAGCCCACCAAGCCAAAACCTATAAAGGAGGCTTAAGAAAGCTGGGGCATCCCGTTGACTGTAATCTCGAAAATGGGAACAGTCAGGCAAAAGTTAGGGATAACAAATCAAAATCAAAATAGTGAGGTCATTACAAATCCTCAACAACATGAAAAAAAAGTGTTGCAAAAGGAGATGATGATTGTCTCCCAAATTCAATGGGTGAACCATCACCCAAAAAGTCGTTCCAAACTCAAAACAGAGTGCGACGCACAATTAACTGAGCTTAGGGTTGAAGAACATCACGAAGAGCGGGTGGGTACAAATATACTTTGAGCCTTTACCCTTTGTTTCTTAAAACGTGAACCAGGCCACGTTACAACCCTTTAAAAGTCCTAATTGAAGCATGGTTTAGTTCGAAAGCGTATTGTTTCAAAAGGTATCCTGACTCCTGTAAGGCTTTGCTCTAAATCTTGTGTTGACTTGTCTTATAAAAAGTTTTCTGCTAAAAAACGCATTTTGCAAAACTTCGAGACAAACATAAACTTTGCATTGTTTGAATATCACTGTCTGCATTTGGCTTTTTGTTTGACAGCAAAGAAATTCATACAGCGAAGGTTCGGAGGGACGAAAACTCTCTCAGTGAACAAAATCACTTCAAAAGGATGACACTGCCAACGACAAATCTCCTATCAACAAGGGGCATAACATGTCGCCATCCTATTAACCAGGGGCAGTCCAGTCAAGGTCCAACAGATCTTTCAAAGTTCAGTTAACCTGGGGCAGTCCAGTCAAGATTTCAAGAAATCTCTCAATCTGCAGAGTAATCTGATTCAAGACTCCATCATCACCACTTGGGGCATTCGAATGTCAAAAGTGTTCAACAATTTCCTTATCACCTCAGAAGATAAATATAGTTCAAGATGTGACCCAGAGATGGCGACATTTTATAACTCATTCAGATTTCATTCCAGATATAGTCAAGATGTGACCCAAGTTTGGCGACATTCTATAACTCATTTAGATTTTCATTCCAGATATAGTTCAAGATGTGACCCAAGTTTGGCGACATTCTATAACTCATTCAGATTTTCATTCCAGATATAGTTCAAGATGTGACCCAAGTTTGGCAACATTCTATAACTCATTCAGATTTTCATTCCAGATATAGTTCAAGATGTGACCTAAGTTTGGCGACATTCTATAACTCATTCAGATTTTCATTCCAGATATAGTTCAAGATGTGACCCAAGTTTGGCGACATTCTATAACTCATTCAGATTTTCATTCCAGATATAGTTCAAGATGTGACCTAAGTTTGGCGACATTCTATAACTCATTCAGATTTTCATTCATGATATAGTTCAAGATGTGACCCAAGATTTGGCGACATTCTATAACTTATTCAGATTTCCCTCCAGATATAGTTCAAGATGTGACCCAAGTTTGGCGACATTCTATAACTCATTCAGATTTTCATTCCAGATATAGTTCAAGATGTGACCCAAGTTTGGCGACATTCTATAACTCATTCAGATTTTCATTCCAGATATAGTTCAAGATGTGACCTAAGTTTGGCGACATTCTATAACTCATTCATATTTTCATTCCAGATATAGTTCAAGATGTGACCCAAGTTTGGCGACATTCTATAACTCATTCAGATTTTCATTCCAGATATAGTTCAAGATGTGACCTAAGTTTGGAGACATTCTATAACTCATTCAGATTTTCATTCCAGATATAGTTCAAGATGTGACCCAAGTTTGGCGACATTCTATAACTCATTCAGATTTTCATTCCAGATATAGTTCAATATGTGACCCAAGTTTGGCGACATTCTATAACTCATTCAGATTTTCATTCCAGATATAGTTCAAGATGTGACCTAAGTTTGGCGACATTCTATAACTCATTCAGATTTTCATTCCAGATATAGTTCAAGATATGACCTAAGTTTGGCGACATTCTATAACTCATTCAGATTTTCATTCATGATATAGTTCAAGATGTGACCCAAGATTTGGCGACATTCTATAACTTATTCAGATTTCCCTCCAGAAATAGTTCAGATGTGACCCTGATTCGGCGACATTCCGTAACTTATTCAAGATTTCCTTCTAGATATAGTTCAGATGTGACCCTGATTCGGCAACATTCCGCAACTTATTCAGATTTTCATTCATGATATAGTTCAAGATGTGACCCAAGATTTGGCGACATTCTATAACTTATCCAAGCCTGCTTCCAGAAATAGTTCAGATGTGACCCACGATTTGGCGACATTCTATAACTTATTCAGATTTGTTTCTAGAGATAGTTCAAGATGTGACCCAGAGATGGCGACGTTCAGTAACTTATTCCAGACCAACACATGCAGCAATCAGAGGACTCTCGCAATCCCCAGCCAGAGAACCTTCCAGAAGCTAACTCCGCTCAGAGTCAAGTTTCATTATCCCCAGCGAAGCTAAAACTTCCAACTATCAATCCCCAAGCAGATTGAAGACTCTCATTCTCAGTTCCCCACAGAATATTCGAATATTCTCCGGTGAAGATCTCCTCAAGATAGGAATTCCCCAGTAGTTTGGCATACAACCCAAGCTTCTGATTTCCCCAACAGTGGTCCCAAGACTTCTCATTTTTTAACAATCAAAGATTCTTGCCCTCCACAGTAGCAGCCAAGGAATTGTCTTCCCCGGCGGCAGTCAAGATCCCTTTATCTTCAACCATCCAGGATTTATCTATCCTCAGCAAGACAGCTCATTAGCTTACATGCACATTCATCACATTCATGTCATAAACATTAATGTCACATACATTGCATCATGCATCATGACATTGCATACAACTAACTCTTTACCTTTTCAGGAAAGATCAGTCAACAAACTAGGACCATCATCTTCCAAGATTCTTTTCTAGAAATAGTTCAGATGTGATCCAGACATGGCGACATTCTGATACTTATTCCAGATTCACTCAGAGACAGTTCAGATGTGACCCAGACACGGCGACATTCTGATACTTGTTCCAGATTCATCCAGATGCAGTTTTACACGGACTCATCATCAGGAAACCCTACACTGGTTCCTCCTTCAGACTTCTGAAAATAGTTCACGGATTCTTCCCAACACCGGATGTTAATCTATCACTTGTTCAGATGCAACTTCTTCACGGACGCTTCCCAACAACGGATGCTGCTTCAACCCCTGAAAACAGTTCACGGATTCTCCAGACACGGATGTCAATCTATTACTTGCTCAGACCCCCAGTTCAGAGACGTTCCAAAACATGGATACCTTTCTGATACTCGTCCACTCACCAGTAACATACAGTTCAACAATCATTTCCAGATGGCATCTATAAGCCCATCCTCCTACCAGCAGTCACCAGATGGCATCTTTAAGCCCACCACCAAATGGCATCTTTAAGCCCATTCCCTCTACCATCACGTCACCGAGTGCAAATTTTCTGGGCACTTTAGTGTCCAATCTCCTTTCACCTTCGAGTCGCGAAAGGCAAACTTGCAAATCTAACTCTTCAGGTTCAAGAAGATTGAACAGGGGAAACTGTTGTACCCCAAAATTTGCCCTCGTATTTTTCCACAAGAAATCACAACTTCAGGCTTTTCCTGATTTTTCAGATTGGCTCAAGAATCGGTCAAACAGACTTTTCTCGTCAGTCAGACAAAATTAGGGTTTTCATTGATTTTCATAGCTCTGGAACAATTCAAACAGTTTGTTTAGGGTTTGATTGATTTTGGCTCAACTTTGATCAGGCGAACGCTTCTTTGGCGTTTAATCAGGAATTAGGGTTTTCATGCGTGGTTCCTCAGAAATATTTAATTCTACGGTGCTTTGCAAGTTATTCCGAGATTTGGATTGAATTCGCATTGTTTGACTTAATCAGTGAAAAGATGCATTTGGATTGGATTTGCAATGTTTGGTTAAAATCAGTAAAAGGAAAAACGTCTGGGCAATGGCTGTGATTGACTGTTGTTTTGCTTTGGATGTTGGAAGCGCCAAGTTTATTAATTGATCAACGCTGAAACAATGTTTAGTTAATTATTTATTATTCTAAAGATTATATAGTTGGAATTTATTTTCAATTATTTTAATTTAAAGAACTATAAATAATAAATAAACAATTGAAAGGAAGGAAAGGAATTAACTGATAAAAAAGTGGATTTTTTATTCATCTTTTAATTATTCGTTACAATTATTGTTTGAATACGGTATTTATTTACAATGTATTCATAATAATAAATGTTTACAAATGATTAAATTTGAAATAAAACTATCCTATGTTTTCTAAGTTTCTTAATCTTCATTCTTCTATCCAATGCTCCCTCTCCATTTAATTTTCATCTGCAAAGAAAAGAAAAAGAAGTCAGAAGCAGATAAATAATTAAAAAGCAGACAATTAATTTGGGCTCATCATTAAGGGCAACTGACTGGAATCAGTTAGCCCTCTCTGCAAATCACAGGATTTCTCCTGGTTCACAAAGAGGGATGAATATTTGCTTGCTCAACTTGGAATACACAGAATTAAAAAATGCACAAGTTCAAAGTTTGTCAAAAAACTACATAGTTCAAAGCAAGACAGCACTACAAAGTCCAAATCCAAATTGAACCACAAAGTCCCAAACTGAGTTCATATTCAAACTTTCCACAAGCTGCCAAGAAAGTTGTCAAAGATATCAAAGTATCAAAAGGTACAAGATGCAGCACAAAGTATGGAAAAGAGAAAGAAAATATGCAGGCTAAAACTAGTTTTGCAAGCAAGCACAGTCAAAGCATCATTTCCCAAACAGCTGCCCTTTCAGAAAAGTACACATAACATATTTTAATGTTTTGAATTGTACTGAAGAGAGAGAGAAGAGAAAAGAAGTGCAGGTTTTTCAGGCTTAGGCTTTAGGCATGAGAAACAAAATATAAAACAATTTGTTCATAACACAGTAAAAGGGGGGCAGAGATCAAAGAGATATCAAAAAGAAATCAAAAGATAACTGAGAGCAACCTGATAAACCAGTGCACATAACACCAAACTAAAAGAACCTGAACCATCAAAAAGCCTTTAAGCCTGACCAAGCAAAAGAAGCATCAGGCTTCAAACCTAAAGCCTCCAAATCGTTCTAAACCCCTTCAAAAAAACTGGCCAACCTGTAAAGCCATATCAAAACAGTATCAAGCCTTACCAGTTAAAACAAAAACCTGCACATCAACAAATACATAACCTTCAAACTAGATAAAATACCCAGCCTATATCCATAACCAGAAAACTCATCAAAAGCCAAGAATCAGTTTCAAACCCAAAGGCCTAAGCCTGCCCTTTCAAGCTCATTACCATTAACCCCTGTCAAAAGGCTTCAACCTGTTTTCAAGCCTTAAACCATAGAACCTGTAATAAAACAACAAGAAACCTGTCCAGCTCTAAAGCCTAAGCCACAAAAGCCATAGCCATGAACCAGAACAGCATAAGCCTAAAAACTGATTCAAACCTTCCAATCTTAACCTGTCAAAGGCTACAACTTTAAACCTGTAACGCAAACAGAGCCAAACCTAAATATTCAAAATCATCAAGCCCTCAGAGCATCCTCATCATTGGGCATATCAACACCACAGCTCTGAATAAGCATACAAGGCAACCCGAAGAAAGTGAAACAATTCCAAGAGGCAACAGAAGCGAGGCAGAAAGAAGAGAGGAAAACATATTCAAGGCAACACAAACCCTCAGAGGAAGCCTCATCACTGGGTTAACATACAAAGGCATCAAGCTAAAGCATACATTGGCAAACATATAGAAGCATACAGAAAGAGAAGCAGACAGAGAAGAAGAAAGAAGCGACAAAGAGGTTCTCAGCTTAACATCATCAAAACCCAAAGGTAAAGAATACACAAACCAGGAAGCAGAAGCTTCATCATCGTCAAACCCTCGTCGTCAAAACCGTCTTACGCGCCTCCGACCCTTCCTCCTCCATCTCCGACCAAGGTATATCTCCTTTCCTTTTCATACGCCTCGAATAAGCGAGCAAATACCACCATAGAAAGTCAGTACATGAAAGTAACAAAGCAGAAATTTGAAACCCAAATGCGATAGAAATAGAATCACAACCTTTTAACGGTTGTCTGGACGCTCCATGGAGGGAAGAGGAAAGGGTGATGGCGCATGACAACCAAGCACAGGGAGACGTTCAGTGGCCATGGCGAGAAAGACGAAGTGAAACGAAGAACGGCGCCGCTTCTGTGTACATCAAGCCCTAAGCTTTTTCCCAATTGAAAACAAAATCAATGAACCCTAAAAACCCTTGTCACAAAACCTGGGCCTTGCCCCACAAATCAGCCTAAGCCCAATCACGGATGAACCCCCCATTTTCTCCTTCTGATTGTTTAAAGCCTGGGCCTGCCTCCCCTCTTACACCTTTGGGCCCATCCCATTCTTTTTTTTTAACAAAAAAAAACTATTGATCTTTAAATTAATTTTACATTAATTTTTGCTTTGTTAAATAAATACACTAATATATTTTACATTAATTAACCATACTTTTTATAACTTACTTAATACTAATTTTATTTTATTTTTACACTAACAATACCTTTTTATGTATATATCATGATTAAATTCCATATAGAAACTAATAAAAATAATATTTTTCTTTACAATTAAACTTACACTTTCTTTAAATTTTTATACATGGAATATTAATTTTTCTTAAAGATAATACTTTTCTTTTGTTTCTAAAAAATACTTTATTTGTACATAATCCATTAAAATATTTTTTTTTATATACATAATATAATTTAAAACATTTTTCTTTCTTTTAAGTAAAATACTCTTTTGTACATATCAAACAAAGATATAAAAATACAAATTTAAAACAAAAACATACAATACTTAATCTTCACATTAAAATTCACATTTTCTTAACCTGTAAATAAATTACATACACATATACACTTACACAATACACTTTACATTTGACAATATACATTTGCTATTCTTATACTTTACATTACATTGTTTACATTTGATCGCGATTCAATTTGGTTGTAAATTATTGGACACTACATTCCTAAAGTCTCATCCCCATTTGTGAATTTGTACCCCCACTCCCGGATACTATTTGTAATAGCGTAGACTTTAAATTCTTGCAATTTACCGCTTTCAAATTATACCATGGTTAGACCTAGGGTTTGTATGTACGTAAAATCAAACGCTAGATAACCTAATACAAAGACAAATACATGAAATTAATACACAATCACACTTGCACCCCCTAGGGTAATCCCACATGTTGCCTTCCAAAATGGGCCATGCTTGCACGTCGAGTTTCTTTGGTAAAACAAATTCAAATGATCATAAGTCCCTCGATGACGCTTTCGAAAGTCGCCTATCAAAATGATCAAGTCCCTTCAAAGCAAATTGCCAAAGACACTTGGCACCATTGTATTCATGGTCCATACGATGACCCGCGCCCGTCCCGTTAAACTTCCTAAACGCAAGATTGTCCACCAAATTCAATGGTGGAACAAAATTGTTAAAAAGGGTTGAAAACATAGAGAAAACCTTTGAGTACAATAGGGGTAGACAAAACTCTTAGTTACTTGAGATCAATTTGCAAAAAAAACACTTGCATTCTTTTCAAAAACCACACTCCACGAACACTTTCAAACAAACTTTCAAAAAACATTTGAAATATCTTTTCGAAAAGATACACACCTTCGTATATACTCAAACACAAGTCATTACGTTGGTTGCCTAAAACAAGGCATCTTCTTCAAAAACATTTTCAAACACACACACACACACACACCATTTTCAAGCAATCGAAAATCAAGGCAAGTGATCTAAAAAACCAAGTAACTAAGAGCCCATGGATAACCATGGATGAAAAGGGTGCTAATACCTTCCCTTTTCATAATCTACCCCCCGAACCCACGAAATATCTCAAAAGGTTTTTGCTGTGCTTTTTAACCTTTCCTTTAGGATAAAATAAAAAGTCGGTGGAGACTCTTGCTCAACCGAACAAGTGCGAATACAAACGCAAAACTCAAGTCAGTTCTCCCACCGTATCACACTATCTAGCTGCAAACGCGCTCCCACCAGACCTTACCTACCAACAGAAAAAGAAATTCTTCCACGATCTCAAACACTACTATTGGGACGAACCCTTACTGTTTAAAAGAGGACCAGACAGAATCTTCCGTCGATGCATACCCGAAGAAGAGATAGAAGATGTCATTTCCCACTGTCATTCATCTCCTTACGGGGGGCACGCAAGCACTTCCAAAACTTGTGCAAAGATCTTACAAGCCGGCCTATTCTGGCCTAATCTATGGAAAGATGTCTACATCGCTGTTAGAAATTGCAATCGGTGTCAACGCACCGGTAATATTTCAAGACGCGATGAAATGCCTCAAAGAGGAATCCTAGAGGTAGAAATCTTCGACATATGGGGAATCGATTTCATGGTACCCTTCCCATCTTCTTTTGGAAACAAATATATACTCGTCGCGGTCGATTATGTTTCAAAATGGATCGAGGCCATAGCCTCTCCTACAAATGACACACGAGTGGTAATCAAACTCTTTAGAAACATAATCTTTCCAAGATTCGGTGTACCGAGACTCGTCATTAGTGACGGTGGCTCCCATTTCATCTCAAAGATATTTGACAAATTACTATTTAAGTATGGAGTGAAACATCGTATAGCGACACCATACCACCCACAAACCAGTGGATAGGTCGAAGTCTCAAACAGAGAAATTAAGCAGATCTTAGAAAAAACTGTAGCCACATCCAGGAAAGATTGGTCATCAAAGCTCAACGAAGCTTTACGGGCCTATATGACGGCCTACAAGACTCCTATAGGAACTACACCCTTCAAGCTCGTATACGGAAAATCCTGTCACCTCCCAGTAGAATTAGAACACAAAGCGTATTGGGCAATTAAAATGCTCAACATGAACTACACTGCTGTGGGAGAAAAACGAGTCTTTGATTTAAATGAATTAGAAGAATTAAGATTAGATGCTTATGAGAATGCTAAAATATACAAAGAGAGAACTAAAAAATGGCATGATAAGCGTTTATCTAGGAAAGAATTTAGTGTGGGAGATATCATACTATTATTTAACTCAAGACTTAGGCTTTTCCCTGGTAAATTAAAATCTAGATGGTCAGGTCCGTATGAAATTACAAAAGTGTTTCCTAGTGGAGCAATAGAAATTAAGGGTAGAAATACTGACCCATTTACAGTAAACGGGCAGCGGTTAAAAATATACAATAACATTGAAAATAGAGACTATAAGAATAGTCTAAGACTTTTAAAATTGCCCAATATTTCACCCGAATAATCTGCTGCTAGACACTATGTCAGGCTTTTGACGTTAAAAACAGCGCTAAGTGGGAGGCAACCCACCTATTTGTTAATTGTTATTTGTTTCTATTTATTTATTTATTATACTTTTCGTTTTTGCATTTATTCCTATTTAAGTTTTATTTTTCATTTTCTTTCTTTTGTTACAATTTTCATAAAACTGCTGCTGATTTCAAAAATAATTTTACTTGCCACAGGATTTCTGAAAAGTTTTTGTTTCTCTTATACCTTCTCTCCTGACTTGTTTCCCTGACTAACAATAACCATGGAACCTAAACCACATAATTTCTTGGAAACCACCTTTAGGGGTAGAAACCAAAAGAGAAAATTCGAGAAATTATCAAAAAGAAACATTGGTATGACACTTTATTATGATGAACCCACTATGAATGCCTTAGGTATATTAGATAGTGTTCTGTACTTGTTTAACCAGTTGGGGTGGGAAAAAGCCCACATTAAGAATAGGTTTGCCACCTACCGTGAGCTCACCTTTGAATTTCTAAGCTCACTAGTCCATATACCAGAACATGGAAAAGGAACCCGAAAAGGATTTATAAGTTTCCGTCTCTTTGGCATTGATTTTGTTTACACTCATAAGGAACTAATTGACCTGTTAGGATTCTCTAGTGGCCCTTTTGCTTACTCTACTACCCAGGTTGAACTGATGGATATTGAGCTAGACTACTTTTGGGGAACTTTAACTGGTAATTATCACCCTGATCCGGATAACATGGATAATGATGAGATACATAACCCTGATATCCGCTATTTTCATAAGATTCTAGCCCATACTGTATTCGGGAAAGAGGAGAATCGTACTGCAGTGTCTAAGGACGAGATATTTTTACTATATTGTATGCACCAAGGCCACCCCGTTAATGTCGTGCCATTCCTAATGCAAACATTTTACCGCATTATCGATAACCCTGATGAACCAATCATCATAGGTGGCCTGGTCACAATGATTGCACATGCCCTCGGCCTGAGACACCAGCTGAATATGTGCCCACATTTTGGTACGATTCGTCCCATGAATATTGCTTTTTGCTTTGACCTCCGTATAATAGCAAACCATGATTACCCACCTTATGAGTATTTGATAAGAGATGAAGTTGTAAACCTATTCACCCTTCCAAACCATAACAAAGTAAGTGTCCATAACCGTGATAACTGGCTTTATGAGCTAAACCCACCTGACCACCCTCCTACACCTGAGACACCATAATATTATCAAATTTATGATGATGTTATGTCCGACATTAGTGACCCTAAGACTCCTCCTGGTTACTACGAAAACTTCAACATGGCAGAGGCCCATGAAGCCTCTGAAACAACCAAGAAGGATTACACTGATAATCTTAATAAAATTGTTACCACACTTGATACCTACCAGACTAACATTAATGGAATAAAAGATGAAATAAAAAGCATGCGTCTGGAGATAATCGGATTATCTGACATAACCGTGGAGAAATTTTATCACATTCATAATACACTCGAAGACATAAAAACAAAGCTTGGATGAACTCACAAAAAGTAGCTCTAGTTTTATATTTCCTTTTGTTTTGTTTCTAGGAAGTTTCCCATTTTCGCATATTTTCAGTTTCGTTTTAATTTGGAACAAATTTACTTTTATGTAGTTTTTGAATTTCTGGTGTTGAACAAGCAAATTTATGGAATCAAAGCTTCAGTTATTTAGTATTCATTTGCTAGTTTCACCTATGCCAATTATAATGCTATACATAAAATTGCGAGCTTTGCTCTGATCGGTTGATGTTTTGATGTTTTGGAATATGTATATTTGCATTTGCTTGGTATAACACTGAATGTATACTGCTATTGAAATGCCTCTGTGTGAAGATACGATGTTGCAGAATTGGTACATAACTGTCTGCTAAAAATTGCATATTTTGCTGCTGTTACGACCGTCACAACCCCCTTACGATCGCCACACGCCTTTTAGCGTGTTACGACCGTCATGCCTGTGTTACGACCGTAACACGGGTTATATCAGTAACCCCTATAGCAGACAGAAGCTCTTCTTCTTCAACCTTTCCCTCTTCTTCCACTACTTCAAAACCGTTCCACTACCTCCATCAATCCCCATTCACACCACTTAACTCACCATTATTCTCCACTAATTTTCAAACTTCCCATTACTTTCCCTCATTATATCTACATCTCCTAAACTGTATCCCTCACCAATCACAACCAACAACCCACTCTCTCTAACACTACTGCATTTCAAAAATGGCAAACGTAAACCTGCAAATCCCATGCATCTACTTACGCGATGGTGAACAAGGTGAAACCCATCGCACAAAGTTCTTGAAGTTCCAACGCCGAGGCCTCCATCCCACTAGGTACGTCGATGTTGACTGCCTCAGAGACCTTGGATTGCTTCAAAGTGTCCAACATCTCCTTCAAAATGTCAACCTTTGGACCCTCTGTAGCCAGCCCCAACCCACGTACGAGAATCTCACCCTCGAGTTCCTCAGTACCTTCTGCTACATCACTCCTAATGGTCCCACAAATCAACTTACTGGTGCGGTAATGTTTCGCATTTTCGGAACCGAATACGACTTCTCCCAGAATGCATTCGGTCGATTACTTGACTTCTGTACTGATGAAGGCGCTCACCTCCGTGTACCTGACACCTTCCACGAGGAATCCTTTAATCTATGGCATAGCCTGACCAACAACCGCGCTAACTCCTACGATCACCTCAATGCCACACAAATCCATAACCCCGCCATTCGCTATTTCCATCGCATCCTGTGCAACACCATTTTCGCAAGGGATAGTAACCATAAGCTCAACTCCAAAGAGCTATTCTTCATGCACTGCGCGTTCACCGATCAGAAAATCAACGCCGCACCCTTCCTCTTGGCCCATATTCATTCCATTTGCACTCGAGGCGACAAACCTTTCTACTTCGGAGGGCTTGTCACTTCTATTGCCTTGGCTTTGAATCATGGCGATACCCTTGCCCATCTGCCCTCCAGAGCACCAGTTTTGCTCACCTTAGACCATTGCAAATCTGCTCATCTCATTCACGAGTGGGACGATGGCAAGTTCAATCCAGTGATCCGAAACATTGTTTATTCTAACATTGTTTTGCCTTGCAGGGACCGTATCGATCCATAAAACCGAACCAATTGGCTATTTGATTCCCCTGACGGCCATGCTCCCGTGCACGATGCCCAGCCAGATGCTCCAACTGACGAGATCCAGGAGGAATTGGACCGCGAAGCTTCTGCTCCCGACATTCCTGAGTCCTCTTCTGCACCACCTCCTTTCACTATGGAGGACATCCTCAGAGCCCTCCATCAGCAAAATCAGATGGTTGTAGCTCTTGAAAGGAAGCATCAGGAGCAGTATGACACTCTACATGCACAGAACATCCAAATTCTGAGCGGCCAGCACAACGTCAACGAGAAGCTGGACGAGGTTTTCTCTGAGCTTAACGCCTTACGGATGGACGTAACCGCTCTTGGCTCGCATGATACCGACCTTGAGGCCACACCTACCCGACGCTCCCGCACCCGAAGCAGAGGCAGAGGCCACCAATAGTTTTCTTTTGTTTTTGTTTCTGTATTACATTCATTTCCCTTTCCGTACAGTTTTTCTATTTGTAATCCTTCCTACCATATATCATGACATTGAGACAATGTCTGATATAGTGTGGGAGAGGCACTATGCTTTTCATTCCGCATTTTCTTCATGTTGCAAATTCTAGTAATTTTATGGTAATTCTATGATATTTTCAAGTTTTTCAAGTTTTCCCCGTATTATAAGCCATACCAAAAAAATTCTCTGTTCGCATAGCTCGACATACCTACCTTAAACGGAAACCTAGTTAGGAAGACGAGAACGAGTAAACAAAATCAATACGATTATGACACTGCAAACATCCTGCTTATGCAACCCGTCTAAACGAAACGTTATACGTACACCTCGATTTTTAAGTTCTGAAGTAACCCCTAGTAGTTTATACTAGCAGTCAGCACCGTCTGGACACAAACCACGTGGGGAGCCGATGAATATAAGTGTTTAATGCCTAATCAATGAAACACCCTTCTCATCTCGATGCTAAGCAAAGAAAATCTTGTGCCAAAAGACAAAGATCGCATACGAGACATAAGTATAAGAGAAGAAGTCCATTGTTGGCTGGTTCAGAGGTATCTGGTTCTGAACTTGGTAGGGCGTGCTACGGCTCGATCCCCCGCAACCTCTGATTTGGAAAAATATAGGGTAACCACATCCGTGTACCAGACCCCGTGACAAAAATAGGATCAAAGTCACTAACCGGCATCTCCACTACGTGCGTGCAAAGACAAAGGGCTTAATGTGATTGCGCCAGAACGAAACCGGGCGAAAAAGCACGAGAGGATCGAGGTTGAAATGTGACGAAACGATTAAGCGGTTTGTTAAAGTGGAAATACGCGACTCAATTGTGTCATTGGCGTATCACTGACGTTTTACTCAAGTACCGACCGACTGACGATTGGTTTCACGTGTTTTATCTCGAAAATAAAAGGTATGTCGTGCATGTGCGCCTGACGAACACTTGTCTGATTTTTATGATTATTTGCTTGAGGACAAGCAAAGGTTTAAGTATGGGAGGATTTGATAACGAGAGATCGTATCATATATTTACCATGAAATTAAACCGCTTTATATCGTATTGACCCAATTAACTCCCGAATACTCCGATTTTTGTATGATTTTATGCAGGTACAACATATCTTAGCTCAAACTAGAAAGAAACATGAAATGTACAAGATTGCGGCCAAGACCAGAAGAGAAAAGATAAAGCTGTCAAAAATCCAAATTTCGCTGCTATTACGGTTGTCACACCCTTGCCACGACCGTAAGACACTTCAGAAGCGTGTTACGACTGTCATGCATTGGCCACGATCGTAACATGTTATTTCATGGAATCTGCACGTAACGCACCAGCCACGACCGTAACAAGCATATTATTAGTTGTTTTGAACGTGCAGGACGTGGTCAATAACGAAGCATGCATGCGTGCCTTATTTTTCTCCAACTTCCAAGACCACCTTCTCCTTATTTTTCTCAGCAAACCAAGAATCTAGAAACGTGAAATATAATTCCAACTGTATTCATTCTCTATAAATAGCTTGGACTTCAAAGAAGAGGGGAGAGTTCAGTTCAGAAAATTCTTGCGGAAGCTCTGCCGATTTAAAACCTGATTCTATTTTCACATTTCGTTTATTTAATTTTCATTCCGACGTTCCAATCTTGCCGGCTTGTGGAATAAGGATCTAGGATATTATTGCTTTTCAGGTTTTTATTGTATTCAATATAATTGCAATTTATTTATGTTAAATTTCTGTTCTTTATTTATAATGCATGTGTTATTGTTTTCTGATTCTATTTCCTGCATTTTAATTTCGAGCATTATGAGTAGCTAAATACCCGTAGTCGGGGCGTGATGAAATAACCGAATGAATTAATGTATTTCTAAGCTAAAACCTTAATTAACTTAATTTCTGGCCGTGACTTTTTATAATTAAAAATTAAGCTTTTTGTTACGAGAGTAAGGAAAGTAAAATAGGGAGAAATCAAGACCACGAGAGTGTGAGGTTTTAACCAGATAGCTAAAGTTAGGCATTCGATTTAAATACAGCGAGAGCGCTTTAAAACGAATTAGATTTATTTAGTTTTCAAAAAGATGCTTTCTAAACACTTATGGGCTAGCGAGAGTAGACATTTGGCTTTAGGAGTATGATCCGAGGTAAGACCACGAGAGTGTGAATCGAGGGTTTTTAAACTGATAAGTACTACAGAACAATTTAAGTTAAATATTTTTATATGCTTAGTGTGATCGGTGGAAATAGAACTGACTGTTTAAAGCTGGTTCGCGAAATGTCGCGGAAAGCAAGAGTCGCCACCGTCTTTTATTTTCTCCAACATGGACAGGACAAAAGCATAGTAAAATTCCTTATGAGATAGTTTCTCGGTTCGGGAGGTAGATTTATAGAAAGGGAAGGTGTTAGCACCCTTTCTATCCATGGTTATCCATGGGCTCTTAGATACTTGCTCTTATGTTTTCAAAATGTTTGCTTTTCAATTGTGAGTGGGTTTGAAAAAAGTTTCTTTGAAAGATTTCATAATGACTCTTGTATTTGTCCTCAAGAGTGTTTGAAAAATTGTTTTGAAAGCTTTTTGAAAGTGTCTGTGTGAAAAGGTTTTGTTTTGTTTTTTAGAAGAGAGCAAGTATCTACGAGTCATCTACCTACCCTAAGGAATTAGGCTGTGTAAATGTCCTTAAGGTAGTGCTATCCCACCATTGAGAGGTAGGTAGCACCACCGTTGGAGGTGTTCGGGTCAATTCGTTTGTAGGGACAGTGTGGTCACCAGAGCAACAGTAGGATACCTTAGAAGCTACCCTTATGCCCTTGATCCTTTTTTATTCCGAGGCAACCGTTTCGAGGCAACTGGATCATGGACATAAGGACTTACTAAAACGTCCTATACTCGACGACCACGTTTCGAAGGCAAGGCAACCAGTGAGGCGTACCCTAAAAGTGGTGTGTGAATTGGTGTGTTGTTTTCATGTATTGTTATCTTTGATCAGGGCATTGTGAGCTACGCTTGTTTTTAATTAGTCATTCATTCTTTCATGCAAAGTTTAGCAGTTAAGAGTGCGGAAATTTAAAGGCGGGAAGATAAATCCTACGCTATTACAAGGCGCGGGTCTATACATCGCCAAATTACAAAGACCCGTTTGGTAAAAGATGCGGAAAGTAAAAGACCTAATTGCTATTACATGGCTTGAGCAGTTACATAATATTCGAAAAGAAAATAAATGCGCGAAACAGAAATTAGAATCGAATGTCCGAGGGTTTTGACCCTTTTGAAATTAAATTAAATTAAAAAGCTAATTAATTATTTAATTAAAGAAAAATAATTATTTTTTATGTTTTTTTGTATTTGTGAAATAAAGAAAAGAATTAAAATTAGAAGGAAACCCTAGTTCTAAATATTTTAATTATTAATGAAAATATTAAAGTTAACCTAATTTACTAAATAATTAATGTACATGTTTATTTACAAAAAATATTTAGTAATTAATAATAATAATAATAATAATGATGAGAAAATTATTTATTAAAAAAAAAAGATGAAAAGGTTAAAAACCCTAATTCTACTTATTTTATTTATTAAAAAAAGTATTAAAATTGAAACCTAAATTAATCTAATTAATTGTTAGAATTTGTTTACAAAAACATTTTAATGGTGAAATTAAATATTAATAAAACATATTTTAGTTTCTGATTTTTTTATTATGAAAATTAATTATTGGTGAATAAAACAATTAAAACAAGTGAAAACAAAAAAGAAAAGAAAAGGAAGTTAAAAATATAATACAAACATTGGGGGTGTCTGGCCCATTTGGGAGGTTTTTTGGAATGGTTTGGCCCAAGAACATGAAGCCTGTTTGACCTTTCCTGGTTGAGTGCACGTGGGTTGACTAGCGTGTACCATGGACTGCATTCAATGGCCCTTGGATTGATCATCAGGGGCGCGTGGCAAGACTGAGTGTGAGCGTGCATGGTGAGCCTTTTGATGAACACTGCATGGAAGCACATTAGGAAGAAAAATATGAAATATGTGGGGGACCTGGGAATCGAACCCAGGTCCCAAGGCTTGCAACGCATGTCCACTACCAACTGAGCTGTTGTACGCGTTTGTTATTTGGATAGATAAAGAACATAATATACAAAAACGTTAGTTAATGCTGTAAACAAAAAATCACGCGCCAGTATTTGAATCCCCCTATCATGTAATGACACGCAGGCTTCTTCTTTGTTTGTATACCTGCAACATAAGCAAATAGCGGGGGTTTTAAACCCCCACAAAAACAAAGGCCAGAAAATAGCGATTAGAGCATGTTGTAATATAAAAAGGGCGCGAGGTCATGGTTTGTCTCGTCTTGAGGTCACGAATTCAATGGCATAGGTTTTAAGGGCCAATTTTTCCATATGTGAGAACCCCTAATTCGAAGCTTCTGAAACCCTAAAACACGTTAATGGTGAATCATGATACAGGGCATGATAATGCAATTGAGTTATGTCATTAGCTTCAGAAAGTTAATATTAGTATAAATCACTCAAGAAAAATGATTAAAAGTGCATGAATCATGATGTGGAATTCAAGAAATTGTTGCAAATCGTATGGCCTGTATTCTATGATTCTTGGCACGTTTCGATTGATTCTTGATTGCAAAAGCTTCCTGGATGCTTAGGCAACATGTTGGAATCCCTTAGAAGCTTTGAATTATCCTCTAGCTGTGATTTCAGATTTCAACTTTTGGTCGAAATTTTGCAATTTGGTTCTTAGCTTTTGAACAGTTTTTCATGTGTATTTGAATAGGGTTGAGTTGTGCCTTTGTACATGAAGCAAATTAGGTCAAGAAAACAAGCCCAAAGTCCATGAATTAATGATTTTTATATTTGATTTTTCCACATCTTTTTTCAATCTTTTTGCCATGAAAACCATGCCAATTATGGAAGATTTGGTCTTGTTGATTGATGCACGATTTTCCACTTTTCCCTAGTTTGATTTGCTGCACAAAAAAAAATTTAAAGGCATGATTTGATATTTTTCTCATATTTAAAACTAATTAAATGAATAAATAAGAATAAAAATTCAATTAATTAATTAAAAATAAGAAAATAAATCCCTTTGAGCTTAATGGGTCGTGCATATGCTTTGGGTAATGATTCATGGAAGAATTTGTGGCCCATTAGCAATTTTGAAGCTTTTGAAGCAAAGTTGACTTTTCAAAGTTCCCAAAAATTTCCCAACTTCTCCAAGGCATATCTTGCTCAATTTTGAAGCTATGATCATGTTCTTGGACATTTTGGAAAGGTCTTGAAGTCCTCTAACCAATGTCTTTGGTCCCATGTCATTTTGATTTACCAATCTCAAGTTATGGTCTTTGACTTAAAGTGCCTTTTTGTTGACTTTTGAAAATGACCTATAATGTTGAAATTGATAACTTTTTGTGAGAGCATTTCTTGGACTTTGAGTGTGAAGATGAGTTGTAGTAAATGTCATTCTCTTCAAAATGAGCTTTGGATTAGATTTTTCTGATAAACCATGAAGAAGTTATGCCTTGGTCAATTTGCAGTTGACTTTTCAGCTGTCCAAAAATAGAAACTTTTGCATCTTGAGACTTTTTGAGCCATGCTTTGAGAATCATGATAAAGAATTGATCAAATGATGTTTGTGGCTTCAAAATAAGATGTTGACCAAAAATTTTGACTTTTGACTATCAAATGACCATTTTGCCCCTGCAGTTGACTGTGAAGCAATTAGGGTTTTTGACTGTGCAATTTGATGCTGTGAGTCTTGAAACTTGACATATGGATGCTTGAAAATGTTGGTAGGCATATGGGACTTGATTGGACCCTTGGAAACCTCAACTTCTTTGCCAGAACCAAAACCCTAATTTTTGATTGTGTTAGGAGGCCATTGGACTGTGCAACCCTTGAGTGATTTTGAATCATTTGGAGATTGATCTTGGCAAATCTTGAAGAATATGGGAGGGCAAATTTTGGGGTACAACAGTTGCCCCTGTTCAATCTTTTTAGACCTGAGGATGTAGATTGGCTGGCGTGCCTTCCGTAATCCGAAGGTGGAAGATGATTGAACACTAGAGTGCCCTGAAATTTGCACTCACATAGTAGAATGTCAGCAGTGTGATGGTGGGAATGGGCTTATAGATGCCATTTGGAGAGATGATGGATATGAGGATGGGCTTATAGATTCCATCTGGAAGTGTGACAGAACCTTGTCGGGAATGGGCTTATAGGATGCCATTTGGAGAGATGATGGATAGGAGGATGGGCTTATAGATGCCATCTGGAGCTGTGACGGAGCTTTGTCGGGAATGGGCTTATAGATGCCATTTGGAGACTGTTGATATGTGGATGGGCTTATAGATGCCATCTAGGTGTCGATCGCGTAAGAGATTCCTTAGCGAGAACTCGCGTACCTGAGAAAGAAAGATAATTACCTGGCCTGTTACAGGGATTGATCTTCAAACTCTTTATGTAGATGTGCCCTGGCTGGATACAGGAATCGAATATTTAAACTCTTCAGACGTGCCCTGGCAAGATACAAGAATCGAGTCTGGAATATAGTCGTCAACAGATACACCCTGGCAAGATACATGAATCGGATCTTCAAACTCTTCAGACGTGCCCTGGCAGGATACAGGAATCGAGTCTGGAATTAGTCGTCAACAGATACACCCTGGCAAGATACAGGAATCGGATCTGGAATATAGTCGTCAACAGATACACCCTGTGTAGGGTAGCCTGATGATGAGCTCGTGTAAAACTACGTCTGAAGTTTGAGAGGGGAACCTGTGTGGGGTTACCTTGATGATGAGCCCGTGTAAAACTGCATCCTGGGAGAAGTAAAACCTGTGTAGGGTTTCTTGATGACGAGTCCGCGTAGAACTGCATTTTTGGAAGAGAGAACCTGTGTAGGGTTTCTTTGACGATGAGCCCGTGTAAAACTACGTCTGGAGAGAGAGAACCTGTGTAGGGTTTCTTCGGGATAAGTTCGTGTAAAACTTCTGGATGAACCGGGGGTAAGGTCATCTTGAGGGAAGTTCGTGTAAAACTTTGGGATGAACCGGGGTAAGGTTACTGTGAGATAAGTTCGTGTGAAACTTCAAGATGAACCGGGGTAAGGTTATCTTGACGATGAGTTCGTGTAAAACTTCGTCTTGGAACTGAGGAGGAACCGGTGTAGGGTTGCCTGAGGACGAGTCCGTGTAAAACTTCATCTTGGAATAGAGAAGGAACCAGTGTAGGGTTACTTGATGATGAGTCCGTGTAAAACTTCATCTTGGAATTGAGAAGGAACCGGTGTAGGGTTTCCTGATGATGAGTTCGTGTAAAACCACATCTGAGGTTGAGAAGGAACCGGTGTAGGGTTGCCTGTTGATGAGCCCGTGTAAGGCCGTATCTGAAGTTGAGAAGGAACCAGTGTGGGGTTGCTTCATGATAAGTCCGTGTAAGACTTCTTTTGAAAAGAAAAGGAACCGGTGTTGGGTTGCCCGAGGATGATCAAGTAGATAATTGTCCTATTTGGTTTCGGATATTAACCCACGATCAGTTGTCCACAGAATTTTCCTGGCTTGTTACCGGTGTTGATCTGGAACTGTAAAGGTAGATGGTAATCATCTTTTGATTGACTTTTTTCTAAAAAGGCAAAGTATTAGTCATATGCAATGTCATGATGCATGAACTGCATGATTTTAAGATGTTCTCAAAGATAAATGAGATTTGTGTTGTATGATGCGTATGCATGCTATAATGTATGAAGATGTGATGTTTATGAATGTATTTTCGTCTAGGAAAATAAATTCTTGACGAATGCCGGGAGCTTGTTGAATCCTGGGCTGATGTTGAAGAGTAGAGTTCTTCATTTCCGCTGGGGATGATGGTTGCAAGAATAAACCGGTAGGAGAAGATGACTCCGTTGGGGAATAAACTTGTTGGAGAGATTACTCTGCGGGGAATTACTCTGTGGGGAGAGATACTTCGCTGAGGTTTGATGATAACTCCGCTGGGGATACCGTTGATAAGCTTTGTAGAGGGAATTAATGAACTCCGCTGGGGGGTAGGAAGAACTTCGCCGAGGACGATCTTTCCGTGGTAATTGGTTGAGGATAACCCAGTTATAAGCTCTGGGGCTGAGGATAACCCAGTTATAAGCTCTGGTGGGGAATAACCTTTGAATAAAACCGGGGAGATGCGTTCGTGCTCTGCGGGTGACAAGCTTCCATAATCTACTGGGGATGAGCTTTAAGACCTGTTGGGGAGATTGGTTGAACTCTCCTGGGGAAACTTCTCAGATTAGACTGGGGAATAGCTCCGCTGAATGTCTGGTATACCGCCGGGGAACAATCTTAGATCAAGACTGCCGGGGATGCTTGTTAAGAATGTTTGTAGACTCCACTGAGGAACGTTGAGATCTGCTGGGGATACCCAATTTCCTTGAGGCTGACTGAGTAGGCTAACTCTGCTTGGGGATAGCGTCGCTGACTTGCTAGGAGATACTGTGCCTTTTAGGGCTGATTGGAGACCCACTGCTTGGAAGAGAATTGTTGAATCTTGGCTCACTCTCTGGGGAATTAAGGTATCTTGGTTACGTTCTTCAGCTGAACATACCTTATACCTGGAGGATAGAGCAGCTTGTACAATTTGGACCACTTTGATTGCCCCCAGCTTCTGTGGGAGAATGTATCTGTGGAGGTGCTCGATGACTGCCGATTTGACAAATCTCCTTCTGGTAGGCAAGTGACGAGATGACAGGACATAGTCGTACGCTTTAATCCCTAACTTTTGCTTGGACCGCCCTTTTGGGTTTTCAGTCCACCGGGATACCCATTTTTGCCCAAGCCGTCTTTTCAGGTTTTCGACTTGTCGGGTGTACAGATTTTTTCCATTTCATCCCTTATTTTTGCCCGAACCCTTTTGGTTCGCTGGGAAGCCCTTATTTTTGCCTAGGTATGTCAACCTAGCGGGTCTTTGACTATGCGCAGTATTTTTTCGACTATGTCCACGCTCTCAGGATGTAGGGAGGTTGCCCCTGTTAGAAGTGTTTTGCCATGCCACCAGAAGGTGTTTGATCAGGCAAGATTCTTTGCTGGAATGCCCCAAGTGACTCAGGCGGAGATTTGCCCCAGGCTATTTGGCCTTTGAGAGATTCTCCGAATCTTGATTGGGCTGCCCCAGATAATAGACCATGATTATGTCTGCCCCTTGATTGGAAGTGCTTCTTCCATTTGAGCTTTTGTTGAGAAGATTTTGTTCACTAGATATTCGTCGTGCGAATTTCTCTGCTGTTCAAACAAGAAGTCATATGCAAACAAGGTTATGTTAAAAATGCAACGCTTATGTCTGTCTTGAAGATTTTGAAAATGCATTTTTCAGTAAAACAAGCAAATTTTGTAAAATGTGATGTCAACTCAGTATTTTACAGCAAGCCTTAAGGAGTCAGGATACCTTTCGTAACAGTATGCTTTCGAACTAACCCATGCTTCAGCTAGGACTTTTGAGGGTTATAGCGTGGCCTGGTTCACGGTTTAAGAAACAAAGGATAAAGGCTCAAATTATTTGTACCCACCCGTTCTTCGTGATGTTCTTCAAACCTAAACCCAACTGATCGTGCGTTAGACCTTGTTTGAGTCTTTGCTTTAATATACCAGTGATGATTCGGATATTGACAGTTTATTTGGAATAGGCAGTCATTTCCTTTTTGTTGAGGGTTTGTAAGACCTCTTTCTTTTTGATTTCGTTATCCCTGTTTTTTGCCTGAACTGTTTCTTTTGTGATTACAGTCAGCGGGATGCCCCAATTTTGTAAGTCTCCTTCATAGGTTTTGACTTATTGGGTTTTTATTTTTGAGATATAATGACTGCCTATCCTTATGATTATTCGGAATCATCACTGTCTTTGATTTGTAAGGACTTCTTTGGTGCCGTTCATCGTGCACCTGGATCAACTGAGAAAACTACCCTGCCCCAGGTTATGATTAAGGGTTTAATTTTTGTGAAAAGAAAAACTCCTACTTCTTTGGCTCGAAGGGGTTGACGAGGGATTATCTTCCTTATAACTCCAGTGTTTAGGATTTGAAACAATGCCTGTACCTCATCAGCGGGGTCTATTTAAAATCATATTGTAGATTGTGGTATCGTTTTCGTCATCCTCCCTCAAGAGGCTTAGAATTTAAAAATCGAGAGTTGAACATCAAAAATAAGAGCAATTTTGAATATAGTGAACACAATTACTTCAAAACAGACATGTGTAATGCATTAATGAAATAACCAAGTTTGACATGAAATAAAATGTTTGAACAATCCCAGAAAATTACAACTTGAACATTCGAATGAACAAAAAAAAAATTTCAATCCTAGCCATGTTTGGGCAATGGAGCAGTGATCACATTGGGAGTCTCAGCAGGCTCGAATTCGATCTCCTTGGCGTCGATCATATTCTGGATCTTGTATTTTAACGCCCAACAATCCTCAGTATCATGCCCCGGGCTATCAGAATGATAAGCACACCTCGCTTCTGGGTTGTAGTTTGGAGAGGAGGTCTTGGGATTTGCAGGAGGGTTGATCACCGCAATCAGATTCATTTTCAACATGTGATGCAATGCTTGTGACAATGGCATGTTGATATTGGTGAATTGTCTTTTAGGCTCGTCCGGCCTTCGCTGATTTCCCTTTTGTGGTTGTCGGCGTGGTGCAGAACCAGAGATCATGACTTCCCCTACATGTTGGTCACGATGACTCTTTTGACTGTATGCAGCATTAGACTCTTTCTTCCCCATGTAAGGATTTTTCTGAGTGTCAGAAGGTGTGATACGGTGGGAGAACTGACTATGGTTTTGCGTTTATTTTCGCAAATGTTTCGGTTGAGCAAGAGTCGCCACCGACTTTTTATTTTATCCTAAGGAAAGGTTTAAAAAGCACAGCAAAAACCTTTGAGATTTTTTTTCTTAGGTTCGGGGAGTAGATTATAGAAAGGGAAGGTATTAGCACCCTTTCTATCCATGGTTATCCATGGGCTCTTAGGTACTTGCTTAGATCAACTTGCCTTGGTTTTCAATTGTTTGAAATGGTGCTTTGTGTGTGGTTTTGAAAATGTTTTAAAAAAGATGCCTTGTCTAGGCTACCCTTGTAACAATTCTTTACTCGAATGTTTTACAAAAGGTGTTCGTCTTTTTGAAAAGATGTTTCAAGGTTTTTTGAAAGTTTGTTTTGAAAGGTGTTTGTGAAGTGTGGTTTGAAAAAAATAGGCAAGTGTTTTGTTTTGCAAGTTGACAAGTACTTAAGAGCTATCTACCCTAAAGTTCTCAAAGATTTTTGTTATGTTTTAACCCTTTTAACAATTTTGTTCCACCATTGCATTTGGTGGACAATCTTGTGTTAGGAGGTGAAAGGGACGGGCGCGGGTCATCGTTTAGACCATAATTGCAATAGTGCTAAGTATCTTTGGGAAATTTTTCTTTGAAAGGGACTTGATCATTTTAGGCAACTTTTCGAAAGCATCATCGAGGGACTATGATCATTTGATTGTGTTTGTTTTACCCAAAAGAAACCTAACATGCAATATGGCCCATTTATTGAAGGCAACAAGTGGAATACCCTAGGGGTGCAAGTGTGATATGTGTTGTCCATATTCATGCTTGTTTATCTTGAAATTAGGTCAAACTATTTTTGTTCGTTTTATTTGCATACAAACCCTAATTCTAGCATGGTATATTTAGAAAGCGTTAAAGTGCGAAAAGTAAAATTCCTACACTATTACAACATAATATGGGAAGGGGGGTACAAATGTTCAAATGGGGGATATTGACAAGGAAATTAAACCTAGCTATTACATCAATATTGAATTATTTACAAGGTAATTAATTTGCACAAATTAAAGAGAAATAAAATAAATATGCAAGATGCAAAAAGGGTTTTTATATGTATGGAAAAAAGATATTTTTTATGTCAAATAAATAAAATGAATAAAATAAAAAAAAGTAATATTTTTGGAGTTTTTGTGTTTTAAGGGTAAAACCCTAATTTCATTAAGTAAAAGGTAATATTTATTTAAAGTGTACAATATTTAATAATTATGTACAAAATAAAATAAAAATAAAGTATATTCATAAAAAAGTATTTTTCATGTGAAATATTAATAAAATAAAAAATGTATATATTTTTTGTATTATTTACCTAAATATACTAATATATATAAATATCTTTATTATTTACTAAATAAATATTATATATACAAAATAATAATATTTAATATTTATAATAAAAAAATATTTTTTGATACAAAATGTTTTCAAAAGAGAAAATGAAATAAAAATCAGAAATAAAATATACTTGCATTATTTTTTTTTCTAGTTTTTCTAAATAATAGTATATATATATTATTTATGTACAAATGGTTCATATAAACAAATAAATGCTTAAAAAATATAAAAATGGTGTAAAAATAATTTTTCATGTTTTTAATATTACTAGCAAAAATAAATAAATCAGAATAAAAAGAGAAAAGTCAAAAAATCAATAAAACAAACAAAATGGGCTCAGGGGGTATGAAAGCAAAAATAGGGTGTGAAGAGAAATAGCACAACAGGCCCAGCCCACCAAGCCTTTCTTCAACCTCCAGCCAGAAAGATGTTCAAAAACGCGCGCCTGAACACCAATTCAAACATCTGGATTCCTTGATCTTTTGCACAAACTTTCAACATAAGAAATGTTAAGCATTGAATCACGATTCTAAATATGTAAAGAAATCATCCTAACTCTCAGAAATGAGAGAGAATTTTAACATTCCCAAATCTTGACCTAACTTTTCTTCCATATTCAGACCTTAAATTCTCATAGCTCAGGCAAAATAAATGAAAAGTAAAAGTATGTATAGATTCAGGGGCATGAGTAGAACACTTCTTATTCACAAACCTAGAGCTAACAATGCCTACATTAAGAGTTAGAAGTTCAAGAAGATACCTGTTCAGTTGAAGTTGTATCTGGCAATGGGGGAGTTTTCAGGGCAAGATGATGATTTGTACAGCTTGCCTGAAGTGTAGTGATGCTATTCCAATGCTTACTTTGCTTTGAAAGACCTTGAATCGAGCTATGGACCTTCAACTGCAAAACAAGAAAGTGAAAATGGTGGAACTGACTAGAGGAGTTACAGGTCGTGTTTTATGTTTGGGTTAGCTTCAAGTGATGCTAGGGAATGTGTTTGATGAGCTTTTAGCAAGAATGCATGAAAGGGATGAGAGTTGGCACTCAAACTGCAGTAGGAGCTCTGTTTGGGCAGTTTGAGGGTGGTTCTGTATCCTAGAGGGCAATGGAGGTGTTAGAGTCGTGTGCTAGCTCAGTTAGGAGGTCTTGAATGTGTACAAAATATTTGCTTAAGGGTTCTATTGCTGAGAGGAAAGTTGTGTCTAGTTATGCCATATTTCTTACACTTTAAGCAACCAAAAGCCAAGTTGGTGTTTAGACAGGTAGAGGCCCCCATAACATGCTGCAAACCTTGGCATTGATCAGTGTGATTAGTCCCTAAACTTGTGCCAAGGGGATTTGATCTGTACTTCTTGGATTTTCATTTTGACATAAAGCTTACTTTTGCAAAAATGGTTAAAGTGATTTATCTATTTTGGGATTAATCCATCATGCAATGCTTGAACACATAGAACATGGTCTTGGCACAAAGAGTTTGCATTAAATTTATGAGTGTTGAATGGTTTAGAGGCCTGTAATCAAGTTGCATGCTGATTTGAGAAATTTGCACAAGTTATGAACATGGAAATTGGCCAATTCAAAAGTGAGTTTTTGCCATATTGCAAAATTAGATTCTCTCAAGTCATGAGGTTGTTTGATGATTTCTTGGACATTTTGGAAAGCTTGGAATGTATACTACAATCCATCTTTGAAATGCAAATTGAAATTACAAGTGGAAGTATGTGAAAAATGGTCTTGAAGTTAGGTAAAAACCTTGCCTAAAAAGGTCAAAATTTCACTAAGTTAAGAATGGTTTAGTACCCTTATTCCAAAAATTGTAACTTGAGATACAAGCCTCTTTTGGGAAAACTTTGTGAATCAAAGTTATAGATTATGCAATAAGCTACAACTTTCATGTTTTGACTTTTGCTTGAATCCAAATGAATCTTGGTGAGAAAGTGGGGCAAAGTTGGGAAAAAATTAGGGTTTTTCATAACTTAGAAAAATTCTAAGTTATGAAAAATTCCCATTTCAAACCCTAATTTGCAATTCTTGATTTCTTGATGAACAAGTTTCATGATTTGGCATGTTTTGATGAAAAATGGATTTTGACCCTTGATTTTGACCAAAAAGTCAAAGTTTGACTTTTTAGTATACAGTCAAAATTGATCAATTGACTGGGAAATTCAACTGTCAATCTTGTGCATTTGGGATCCTTTGAACTTGTTGAGCATGTCAAGACAATTCCATGGGGTCCTTGAGTCCATATGTGAGCTTGGTTTACCATTGGCTAGGTCAAACAGTCAAAAATTGTCTTTGTGCAGCCAAAACCCTAGAAATGACCATTTTGCCCTTTTGGTGATCTGATCAAATTTCTTGTGGAATTGTGATCCAAACTTGATCAAATGGTCCATGTGAGTTCATGATGTTGATGTGGGTCAATTTTCATGAGATTTGACTGTCAATTGGCTACAGTTGACTTTTTCCTCAATACAGCTGATTTCTAGGTCAACTGTCAAATTGACTGGGCAAAATTTGGAATCAAGACTTGAAATTTGGTATGGATAAACTTGGGAGTCCAACATGAAGCATGAAAGTCATCTTAGGCATTTTAGGTCAAAATATCTTTGTTCAAACACAAACCCTAATTTGGGTCAACAGTGCAAGGAGAAGTCTTGAGCAGAGGAAACCCTAACTGGATCTTGATCTCCAAGGGCTTTGTTGATGAGAAATCAATGAGAAAGGGGAGGGCAATTTTTGGGGTACAACAGTTGCCCCTGTTCAATCTTCTTGAACCTGAAGAGTTAGATTGGCAAGTTTGCCTTTCGTGACTCGAGGGTAAAAGGAGATTGGACACTAGAGTGCCCGGAAATTTACACTCGTCAAAGCGATGGATGCAGGAATGGGCTTATAGATGCCATTTGGAGATGGGCTTAACGATGCCATCGGGAGGAGTGATAGAAACTTGTTGGGGATGGGCTTAAAGATGCCATCTGGAATGAGTATCAGGAAGGTGTCCATGCTTTGGACCATCTCTGAACTGGGGGTCTGAATAAGCAATAGATTGACATCCGTTGTTGGGAGGAATCCGTAAACTGTTTTCAAAAATCGCATCTGAACAAGTTGATAGATTAACATCCGTTGTTGGGAAGAATCCATAAACTGTTTTCAGAAGTTTTGAGAAGAAACTGAACAAGCGATAGGTTAACATCCGTTACTTGGAGAACCCGTAAACTGTTTTCAGAAATCTTGAAGTTGAATAAGCGATAGAGCAGCATCCGTTGTTGGGAAGCATCCGTAAACTGTTTTCAAAGGTTGCGTCTGAACAAGTGATAGATTAACATCCGTTGTTGGGAAGAATTCATAAACTGTTTTCAGAAGTCTTGAAGAGGAACCGGTGTAGGGCTTCCTGATGATGAGCTCGTGTAAAACTGCATCTGGATGAATTTGGAATAAGCATTTAGAATGTTGCCATGTCTGGGTCATATCTGAACTATTCCTGGAAAGAATCTCGGAAGATAATGATTTTAGTCTGTCGACTAGTCTTACCTGAAAAGGTAAAGAGTTAGTTGTATGCAATGTCATGATGCATGATACAATGTATGTTATATGATATGAATGTAAATGGATGCGCATGTAAGCTGGAGAGCTGTCTTGCAAAGGATAGATGAATTCGGGATGGCTGAAGATAAAAGTATCTTGACTGCTGCTGGGAAGAATAATTCCTGGTTGTTGCTGGAGAATGAAGACCTTGGGTTGCATACCAATCTTCTGGGGAATTCCTGATGACTTCTACTGGGGAGTTCCAATCTAATAGACTCATGCTGGGGATGTAAGACTGAGAATCTTCAGTTTGGTGGGAAGTATCTCTGGCGACTTCACTGGGGAACTCAAGATTTGCCCTCCCAAAACTCCGTGGGGAGAAGGTTCATTAGTCTGGCTTCGCTGGGGATTGATAATTTGAAGTTTTAGCTCGGCTGGGGATAGGAATAAATTTGGCGAGTGCGATCTTCCGTGGCAATAAGCTGAGGATAACCCAGTTATAAGCCCTTGTGAGGAATAACCTTGAATAAAGCTCGGGAGACCTCCGTACTCTGCAGGGGATAAGCTTCCAGAATCTACTGGGGATAAGCCTCAAGACTTGCTGGGGGATATGGATTCCAAATCTCCTAGGGGTTTCCTTTGAAAGGGTATCAAGATATCCAACTGTATCTTCAACCTATCAGTAATCCTCTTTCTTGATTCATAAGGAAATGATTATGTTCAAATGCATATGCCTATTTAACAAAACATTGGACGTTTCTCAAAATAAAACAAATAGTGCAAGAGAAAAATGAAAGGAAATGACACAAATTTCTGGGAAAAGTATTTGTATTAACTTTCTCTGAGTATATTTGTACAAAAGAGACAATCATCCTAGTAAGAGGATTTTGTCGTAAGTATTTGAAAGATTTATACAAAATAAAGATGGCTATGTGAAATAATTCCATGGGATTCCATCCTGCTATTGCCTTCACAACTCTGAATATCTGTCCATTCGATGCTTCGTCTGCCGATGACTGGATTGATCAGAAGCCTGGAACTGGTTGATGAAGAGATTGTCTTTGAAGTGATCCGATGAGACATAGTCATACGCTTTAATTCCCTAACTTTTGCCTGAATCGCCCTTTCGGGTTTTCGATCCACCGGGAAACCCCTTTTTGCCCAAGCTGCCCTTTCGGGTTTTCGACTTGCCGGGTGTACAGATTTTTTTTTTTTTTATCCCTAACTTTTGCCTGAACCGCCCCTTCGGGTTTTCGGTTCACCGGGATGCCCATTTTTGCCCAAGCCGCCCTTTCGGGTTTTCGACTTGTCGGGTTATTTTATGCGTAGTATCTTTTGACTATGTCTGCGTTCGCAGGGTGCGGCAAATCGTCGTCGTCCATGGTGGTTAGAATCATTGCACCACCAGAAAATATGCTCTTGATCACAAATGGTCCTTCATATGTAGGAGTCCATTTGCCCCTGGGATCACTTTGCGGCAAGATAATCCGCTTGATCACGAGATCTCCGACTTGATACACCTGACGTCTGACTTTCTTATTGAAGGCCTTGATCATCCGTTTTTGATACGTCTGACCATGGTAGATAGCAGCGAGTCGCTTCTCGTCGATCAGATTGAGTTGATCAAGTCGGGTCTGCATCCAATCATCTTCATTCAAACCTGTGTCCTTCATAATCCTTAGAGAAGGAATCTGAACCTCCATAGGCAGGACAGCTTCCATGCCATATACCAACGAAAATGGGGTTGCCCCGGTTGAAGTATGTGTCGTCGTACGGTATCCATGTAGAGAAAACGGTAACATCTTATGCCAGTCTTTGTAAGTGACTGTCATTTTCTGAATGATCTTCTTAATGTTTTTGTTCGCAGCTTCAACAGCACCGTTCATCTTCGGCCGATAGGGAGATGAATTGTGATGATAAATCTTGAACTGTTCGTACAATGCGGTGCTCATCGTGTTATTCAGATTAGTACCATTGTCTATGATGATCCTGTCTGGAACACCATACCGACATATGAGATTTTGCTTGATGAAGCGGGCAACCACATTTTTAGTGACAGAGGCGAAGGAAGTCGCTTCGACCCATTTGGTGAAATAGTCAATGGCAACCAGGATGAAGCGATGTCCGTTGGAAGCCGTGGGCTTGATCTCTCCAATCATGTCAATGCCCCACATTGCAAATGGCCAAGGAGCAGTCAGAACGTTGAGAGGAACCGGAGGGATATGAACTTTGTCAGCGTAGACTTGGCATTTGTGGAAAGTACGGGAATGTTGATGGCAGTCAGCTTCCATGGTAGACCAGTAATAGCCTGCCCTTAGGATCTTCTTAGCCATTGTATGCCCGCTCAAGTGAGTGCCAAATGTGTCGCTGTGTATCTCAGTCATGATCAACTCTGCTTCAGATTTGTCTACGCATCGGAGTAATACACAATCATGGCTTCGTTTGTAAAGGATGTCGTTGCTCAGGAAGAATTTAGCAGCGAATTTCCTTAAGAACTTCTTGTCATTTACAGAAGCTCCTTCGGGATAATCTCTAGTCTGGAGATACCTTTTGATTTCATGGAACCAGGGTTGTTCCACTACTTCCTCAGTATTGATCTTGTGACAATATGCCGGTTCATCCATTCGCTCGATGGTGATTTGGGGAGCCTCGTTATCCCAGTTGAGTTTAAACATGGAGGACATTGTAGCTAGAGCATCTGCTAGCTGATTCTCTTCTCGCGGGAAATGCTCAAAGGTAATTTGCTCGAAATGAGGCAACAATGTCAAGACATGTTCTTTGTACGGGATAAGATTAGGATGCTTGGTATCCCACTCTCCTTTGATTTGACTGATAACCAAAGCTGAGTCCCCAAATACGATCAAAGATTTGATCCCCAAGTCTATAGCAGCCTTGAGACCAAAGATGCAAGCTTCATACTCAGCCATGTTGTTTGTGCAGCTGAAGCAAAGTCGGGCCGTGAAAGGTGTGTGACAGCCTTCCGGGGAAATGAGTACCGCGCTGATACTGTTTCCAAGTGCATTTGAAGCACCATCAAAGTATAGGGTCCATCGGGATCCCTTTTCGGGTCCGTCATACGGTCCGTTACCTTCAATGTTGTCCAAATTCATGATGTCCTCATCTGGGAAGTCAAATCTCATGGGTTGATAATCTTCGATAGCTTGATGAGCCAGATGGTCAGCTAGTACACTCCCTTTTATAGCTTTTTGGGTGGTGTACTGGATGTCATACTCAGTTAGGATCATTTGCCATCTAGTTATCCTTCCAGATAAAGCGGGCTTTTCGAAGATATACTTGATAGGATCCATTTTGGAAATCAACAAGGTAGTATGAGTCAACATATACTGTCTTAGTCGGCGAGCAGCCCATACCAAAGCGCAACAAGTTTTCTCGAGCAGTGAGTAGCGAGTCTCACAGTCGGTAAACTTTTTGCTAAGGTAATAAATAGCATGCTCTTTTCGACCAGACTCGTCATGCTGGCCCAAAACACACCCCATTGAGTTATCCAAGACAGTCAAATACATGATCAATGGTCTTCCTTCGATGGGTGGCATCAGAATAGGAGGTTCTAGCAAATACTCCTTGATTTTATCAAAAGCAGCTTGGCAATCGTCGTTCCATTCAACTACCTGATCTTTCTTCAAGAGTTTGAAAATTGGCTCACAGGTAGAAGTCAGATGAGAGATGAATCTGGCAATATAGTTCAAGCGCCCCAAGAACCCTCTAACCTCCTTTTCAGTACGGGGAGCAGGCATCTCTTGTATTGCTTTCACTTTTGCTGGATCGACCTCAATGCCTTTGTTGCTTACGATGAATCCCAGAAGTTTACCAGACCTAACTCCAAAAGTGCACTTACTTGGATTCAGCCTGAGTTTGTATTCTTTCAATCTGGCAAACAGCTTTTCTAGATGTTCAAGGTGCTCCTCCTCTGTTTGTGACCGAGCTATCATATCGTCTACGTAAACTTCAATCTCATGATGAATCATATTGTGAAACAAAGCTACCATGGCGCGTTGATAAGTTGCCCCTGCGTTCTTCAGTCCGAACGGCATCACCTTGTAACAGAAAGTGCCCCATTGTGTGACAAAAGTTGTTTTCTCCATATCCTCAGGGGCCATTTTGATTTGATTGTAGCCCGAGAATCCATCCATGAAGGAAAACACTTTGTGCTGAGCTGTATTGTCGATCAAAATGTCGATGTGTGGAAGTGGGAAATCATCTTTGGGGCTGGCCCTATTCAAATCCCGGTAGTCCATGCACATCCTGACTTTGCCATCTTTCTTAGGTACGGGCACGATGTTAGCGACCCATTGAGGATAGGACGTAACAGCCAGAAAGCCAGCGTTGAATTGCTTCATCACTTCTGCCTTGATCTTTTCAGACATGTCAGGCCTCATTCGGCGGACTTTTTGCTTGATCGGTGGACAATCCTCTCTTGTAGGGAGACGGTGAACCACGATGTCTGTGTCTAAACCCGGCATGTCTTCATAAGACCAAGCGAAGATTTCAACATACTCATTCAACAACTGTATCAGGCGTTTCTTGACACTCGGTTCCAGATTGGCACCCACTTGCACCTCCTTCCGGTCTTCCTCGGTCCCTAAGTTGACAGTTTCCAATGACTCTTCGTGCGGTAAGATGGCCCTTTCCTCTTGCTGTAGAAGTCTGGCTAGTTCCCCTGGTACTTCACAACCTTCATCATCTTCATACTCGGCTTGATTGACCAGATCTTCAGAGTTATTGAAGGATAGAGCAGAATAGTCACCCATGGAATCTGGAGTGGATGGGTACCTGCATTTGTGAGTGTGGGTGTGTGTAAGGGATAGCCATCCTTAAACAAAAAATGCAAAAGGAAAGAAAATGAACACAAGCAGTTTATCAAATGAAAAATGTCCAATGAATCATTAAACATGGCATATGGATATGAAAAATAATCAAAACCCTTACAAATGGACCTACATGCCCCGGGCAAGGCATGAGGTGAAAAGATAGTGTACGAATTGTTTGAAAATAAATATTACAGACCAAATAAGAAATGTTTGACAGATAAATTATTGATGAATAAAAGTGATGGGGACAAAGTCTTTTGCCTCCCATTTGCACAATCCTCCTTTGACAGTTGGGTAAATCCACTCTTCGATGTTGCTCTCTTTGTCTTCGTCCTCCAAAGCATTGATTCCGTAGGGAGAAATTTTGACTGGCGCTCTTTCAATCTTCGAACGGCGCATAGCTTTCTGGCCTACGGTAGTGAACCCTAATCCAAATTTGTCGGTTTTATGTGGAATGTCAGGTAACTGCCCCCATGCTGAATTCTTCCCTTCCTTTATTGCGGCCCTTGCGTCCTCCAGAGATGCCATCCTGGCCATCTGCCTCGGTGTCTCAGCTGCCAACTTTGCTACTGTTATCTCAGGAAGGACTTCTTCGAAATGCTGAAAAGGCGTCTCAATGAACTCCCCTTCAACCTCCACATATCGGAAAGAGTTCAAATGGCTAATCATGTACTCCTCTTCGCCATGGACAGTAATGATCTTTCCCTTGACAGGATACTTCAAGATCTGATGTAAGGAGGAGGTGACTGCCCCAGCACGATGTATCCAAGGCCTACCCAACAAGCAAGAGTATGACGGACGGATGTCCATCACATAGAAAGTAGACTTAAACACCTCAGTGCCTATCTTGATGGGAATTTCAACCTCCCCATGGACCATTCTCTTCGAACCATCGAAAGCTCTGACAACAATATCACTCGGCTTCAATTCCAACCCTTCACAATCTAGCCGGTCCAAGGCCTTCTTAGGCAATACATTCAGCGACGAAGCAGTGTCGACCAAGACATGTGCGAGAGTAGTTCCTCGGCACTCGACTGAAATGTGCAAAGCATCATTGTGGTTTCTACCTTTAGGAGTTAGGTCGGCATCAGAGAAACCTAATCCATTGTCCGCAGTAAGGCTAGCCACGCAATTTTGAAATTGATTCGCAGAGGTTTCCTGGGGCACATGGGCTGCCTTCAGGAATTTTATCAGAGCTTTAGCGTGCGCTTCCAAGCAAAGTAGTAGTGCCAGCATAGAGATCTTTGAGGGGGTTTGCCCCAGTTGTTCTACCACATCGTAATCACTCCTTTTGATTATTTTCAAGATCTCATCCATTTCCTTCTTGGAGGTCTCCGGAATGACCAAGGGTTGAGCCCTCGTCCTGACGAGCTCATCTTGGATTCCCTTACCTTTATCAGCAGCGGTAGGAGGGACAGTATTAGGAACAACAACATCTTCAATCAAAGGGGTTCTAGCGGAGAGTTTTATTGGTGCAGGGATGACCTTGTCGGCAGATGAGGGTCCAAAGATTGCTCTTGGAGGGGCAATCTCTGGAGAAAATATTCTCCCGCTCCGGGTGATTTTGCTCATGCATGCAATGTTACCAATGTTGGCTTCTTCATCATCCGAACTTTCTTCAGTTATTTCGATTTGTTTAATACCATGGTAGTAGACGTCACCGCCATAGTTCCATGGTATTGACTTCTCAAAAACATAGGGGACAGGCCCTGGCATTGTTATCTTCAAAGGAACAGATTTCGTAGCTGGTGTAATCTTAACAGGCTTTTTGACGGCCTTGGAAAGATTGGTGTGAATGGTTATGATTGAGACATCTTCATTATGGGTTGGAACAGCAAAAACTTTTTCAAACAAAATTTGTCGATTATCCATTAGGCCTTGGATGCCTTTCTTTAGTAACGGACAGTCAAACGGCAAAGAGTAACAGCAATAGCAGTCTTCTTTACATCCCGGGAAAATCCCGGCCCTTAACAGATTCAACTTGATGGTTAACAATGGAGTTATCAGACCATTGACATCAGCAACATACAAATCTTCTTCAATGGCATTGACATTTCGGCCGTGCTTCGGCATGGGAGCAGATATCACATTAGGCTTCTCCGGAGCGTCAAACTCTACCTCTTTCGCCTCTATCAGATCTTGGATCTTATGCTTGAGTTCCCAACAATCATTGGTGTCGTGCCCAACACTGTCAGAATGGTAGGCGCATTTAGCATTAGGATGATAATGTGGAGAGGACGTATTCACATTCTTTGGTGCCTCTTTGATAGTGGCGAGATTCAACTTCAACAGATGGGGAAGCACTTGCGCTGGAGTCATATTAACACGGGTGAACTGCCGTTGTGGCCGTTCCACTCGTTGTTGATTTGGTCTGGACTAGTTATAGCGAGGCTGCTCACTTGAAGAGTTTTGAATCATTACGGCCCCCACGGTCGGTCGGCGCTCAGTCTTCCCTGCTCTTCTCTGAGAATATACCACATATGTTTCCTTCTTAAAAGGCTTCTTCTCAATGCTTGCAGCAACAACCTTCTGAATCTCTCCTGACTTGATGCCAGCTTCTATTCTTTCGCCCGTTAAGATCAAATCGGTAAACCCCGCGGAAGAGTTACCAATTAGATGATTGAAAAATGGCCCAGACAGGGTCCCTAGAAACATATCAACAAGTTCACGGTCGGTTAAAGGAGGCTGCACCCTGCCAGCCAAATCCCTCCATTTTTGTGCATATTCTTTGAATCCCTCGCCTGTTCCTAGTGACATACCCTGAAGTTGGGTACGAGTAGGAGCAAGGTCAGAATTATACTGGTATTGTTTGTAAAAGGCGGTGGCCAAGTCTTCCCAATTTCGGACGCTGGTTCCCTCTAGCTGATAAAACCACTCCAATTGAGCTCCAGAAAGGCTGTCTTGAAAGAAATGTACCCACAGGTTCTTATCTGCCGTATAAGGTTGAATCTTTCTCACGTAGGACCTGAGATGCATTTTTGGACAGGACAACCCATCATACCTCACAAAAACTGGCACTTTGAATTTTGGGGGAATCACAATCCCGGCAACCAAACCCAAGTCTTCAAAATCCAAACCTGGTACTCTTTGTAGCTCCATGGCGGCCAACCTGTCTTCTAAACCCTTGTATTTATCATCAGCTGGAGGGTATTGTTGATCAGAATAATCTTCATCCTCTTCAACCTCCTCTTCTTCCACATCGGACTCGGAAGGTACCGTAGCCCCACCTCCTTTGCTGGTTCCTTCATCAGAAGTAGGAGGAAACTCAAGCACTCTCCTAGCTTCTCCGTCAAATCTTCTCCCCAAAGTAGCCACCCTGAGTCTCTTTTTCTTCTTTTTCAATGGGTCTTTATTCCCCAGCAAGGTCTTGAGATCCTCCTGACCTTTAGCCAAGGTTGTCAGGAGTTTCTGGAACTGTGCATTCTGAGCTTGTAGGTCTTTGACTGTTTGCTCAAGATCCATCCTACTGAAATAAACAGCAGACAGATAAGGAAACCTGGCGTGAGACCTGCTTATGCACATGATGAATGGTATGCTTATGTATGCAATGCATTCAAGGATTTAGAACATTCAAAATTGTTGCAGACAAAGAAGAACGCACGTCATATTAATAAGAAGAAATTTGTTAGTACATAAATGCCCCGTGGGATCAAATATTACAAAAACAACTTCTCAAGGTAAAAAGACATTGCGCATCCTCTTTGGCGTAATGTAGGTGTTGAGGGCCTCTTGCTCATGGAGTCGGCGGGTAAGCTCTAGAACCTTCTTCTCACTGGCGTAGAAGCTAGCTTCAAAAGTGTTCCGTTCTTCCTTGAGCTGAATCCAACTTTTCTGCATTTCCTCCCATGATGTAGGCATGTCTGGATGTAGGATGGTGTAGGGAACCTCTCCTTCCTTGACGGGCTCTTTAATCACAGGGAGTACATGAGGATAAGGCATCATTAGACTTTGGGCTCGGGCTCGTACCCACTTGAGATAAGGCTCAAGAGGGATGGAGTTCTTGTGTCCCAGAGTCTTGCTATCAACCTTGTTGGGCCTCCCCCAAGCTCTGATGAATCTTTGGCGAAGTCCTTGCGCATCATTGTCGAAGTCAAAAACTAGGTCAGGAATCAACATGTCGTGAGGTCCATCCCTCCGTGCATATCCAAATTGCCTCAAAGCTAGGCAAGGGTTGTAGGTGATACCTCATCTGATTCCAAGTAAAGGAACATTAGGAAACTCTCCACAACGATCGACGATGATGACATTTTCTCTGGACCGAGAACACCAATGTACATCAGAGTGAGTAAGAGTCATTAACCGTTGGGACCACCTTGAGCCTTGGTCATTCTTCAAGACAGATTGTGGAAGGTGCGAAATAAACCACCTTGCAAGGAGAGGAGTACAGCACATGAGAACACCCCTGTGATACGGTGGGAGAACTGACTGTGAGTTTTGCGTTTGTATTCGCAAATGTTGCGGTTAGCAAGAGTCGCCACCGACTTTTTATTTTATCCTAAGGAAAGGTTAAAAAGCACAGCAAAAACCTTTTGAGATGTTTTCTTGGGTTCGGGGAGTAGATTATAGAAAGGGAAGGTATTAGCACCCTTTCTATCCATGGTTATCCATGGGCTCTTAGTTACTTGCTTAGATCACTTGCCTTTTATTTTCAATTTGTTTGAAATGGTGCTTTGTGTGTGGGTTTTGAAAATGTTTTTGAAAAGATGCCAATGTGGTGGCAACCTTTGTAATGATCCATGTGGGGATGTATACAAAGATGTATGTCTCTTGAAAAGGTTTTCATTTGTTTTTGAAAGTTGTTTTGAAAGTGTTGTGGATTGTGGTTTTAAAATTAGGCAAGTGTTTTGTTTTGCAAGTTAATTTAAGTAACCAAGAGTTTATCGACTCCTAAATTTCTCAAAAGATCATTGCTATACTTTAACCCTTTTAACAAGTTTGCTCCACCATTGTATTTGGTGGGCAACCTTGTGTTAGGATGTGAAAGGGACAGGCGCGGGTCATCGTTTAGACCATAATTGCAACGGTGTTAAATGTCTTTGGGCAATTTTCTTTAAGGGACTTGATCATTTGTTTTTGTTTGTTTTGAAAAGTTTTGTCGAGGGACTATGATCATTCAAATTGTTTGCTTTGTCCAAAGAAGTTCAACATACAATATGGCCCATTTATTTGAAGGCAACAAGTGGAATACCCTAGGGGGTGCAAGTGTGATTTGTGTGTCCATTTTCATGCTTGTTTATCTTGTATTAGGTCAAACTATTTTTTTATCGTTTTTTCGCATACAAACCCTAATTCTAACATGTTATCATTAGAAAGCAATAAAGTGCGAAATTAAAATTTACTAAGCTATTACAAAACCAAATATGGGAAGGGGGTACAATTGTTCAAATGGGGATATTGACAAGAATTTAAATCTAAATTATTACACCAATTTGAATATTTGCAATTTAATCAATGTACAAAAATTAAATAAGAATGCAAGATGCACAAAAATGTTTTGTATATGTATGAAAAAATATTATTTATGTAAAAGAGAAAAGAAAATAAAAATTATATTATTTTTTGGAGTATTTTGAATTTAGGGCAAAAACCCTAGTTTTAAGAAAAATGTATTATTATCTAATAAAATACAAATATTTGTTTATTATTTATGAAAATAAAATAAAATGAAGTATATTATGAAAAAGAGTATTTTTGTATCAAATATTAATAAAAGTAAAAAACTCAAGTATTTTTATATTTTAACTTAAACATATTAATAAACATATATATATATATATATATATATATATATATATATATATATATATATTAATTTCTTAAATATGCATTATGTGCAAAATATTTAATATTTAATAAAATAAATAAAAAGGTATTTTTTATGTGGAATATTTTCAGAAGGTAAAAATAATAAAAATGTATTTACACTATTTTTATATTTATTCTAATAATAATGTATTTACACAGCTTCTGGTGCAAGGTGGAGGTCACTGCCCCAGCTTTATGGATCCAAGGTCGACCCAGTAGACAAGAGTACGATGGACGTATATCCATCACATAAAAAGTAGAGTCAAACACTTGAGAGCCCACACGAATAGGGATGTTAACCTCTCCATGAACCATCCTTTTGGAACCGTCAAAGGCCCTGACGATGATATTGCTGGGCTTTAATTCCAGGCCTTCATAATCCAAACGGTCTAAAGCCTTTTTCGGTAGAACATTCAAGGAAGAACCAGTATCTACCAATACATGCGCCAGAGTAGTGCCCCTGCATTCGATAGAGACATGCAGGGCATCGTTGTGGTCTTTTCCCTTCGCAGTCAGGTCAGCATCTGAGAAGCCCAAGCCATTGTCTGCTGTCAGATTCGCTATGCAATCAGTGAACTGGACTGCAGACGTCTCCTGCGGCACATGGGCCGTCTTGAGAAAAGAGATCAAGGCCTTAGCATGGGCCTCGGAGCATAGCAATAAGGAGAGCAGGGAGATCTTGGAGGGCGTATGCCCCAGCTGTTCGACAACATTGAAATCACTTTTCTTTATTATTTTCAGAATCTCCTCCATTTCTTGTCGGGAGGCCTCAGCATTTATAGGTATTGGTGCCTCCATCCGGGCAAGCTCTTATTCAATCCCTTTGCCCCGAGCATTTGATGACTCGGCAGCAGGGGAAACAACTTGATCAGCAGCAGGAACAGGTAAACTTGTAGGTTTTATGAGGAGGGGTCTTCGGATAGCGGGTGGTGCAATGTCAGGCGAGAAGAGCCTGCCACTGCGGGTAACTTTGGCTGGACCAGTGATATCGCAGATACTGGCACCAGCATCGAATTCTTGTTTGATTCCATTCACATACACGTCTGCCCCATAATGCCAGGGGACCACTTTATCAGATACATATGGGAGAGGCTCCGGAACAGTAATAATCACAGGTGCAACAGTCATGATTTGAACAGGCTTCTTCGGGGGAGCCTTGATTGGATTTTTGAAGATGGTAATCACAGAAACTTCTTTTATTGGAAACAACTGAACAGCAGACTTTTTGAATAGAATTTCCTTGCTATCCATTAGGCCTTGGATGCCTAACCTCAGCAAGGGACAACCAGACATGGAAACAGCACAAAACAGGCAACCTTCACCGCAACCCGGAAATAAACCGGCCCGCAGTAGGTTCTTCTTAACGGTCTTCAGAGGGGTAACAACTTCATCTACTGAAACAGCGTACATTTCTTCCTCAATGGCATTTACCCTATGCTGGGGCATAGGAGCAGTTACAACATTTGGTCTCTCCGGCGCTTCAAACTGAATTTCCTTTGCGTCGATCAGATCTTGCACTTTGTTCCTCAAGGCCCAGCAATCATCAGTAGTGTGCCCGGGACTATCAGAATGATAAGCACACCGGGCATTTGGGTTATACTTAGGAGACGCAGTGTTGACGACCTTAGGAGCTTCTTTGAGGGTCACTAGGTTGGTGGATAACAGTTGGGGTAAAATTTGAGATAAGGTCATACTTAGTCGGGTATACTGCCTTTTGGGCCTTTCGCTTCTTTGTTGATTGTACTGCTGAGGAGCAGCAACAGGTTTTGAGATGACCAAAGCATTGATGGCTTGGCGACTTTCGGGCTTGACTTGTCTTCTAGGACCATAGACGACGCTTGCTTATTTCTTAAACGGCCTCTTCTCAGCACTTGTAGAGGCAGCCTTTTGTATCTTGCCTGACCTGATGCCAGCTTCGATTCTTTCTCCTGTTAATATCAAATCTGTAAACCCAGCGGAGGAGTTACCAACCAAATGATTGAAAAACGGACCAGACAACTTCCCTAGAAACATATCAACCAGCTCTCGATCAGTCAATGGAGGCTGCACCCTGCCAGCCAAATCTCTCCATTTTTTAGCGTACTCTTTGAACCCTTCACTCGTCCCTAGAGACATACCCTGAAGTTGGGTACGCGTGGGAGCGAGATCAGAATTGTATTGGTATTGTCTGTAGAATGCGGTTGCCAAGTCTTCCCAGTGTCGGATGCTAGTTCCATCTAATTGGTAGAACCATTCAAGCTGTGACCCCGAGAGGCTATCTTGGAAGAAGTGAATCCAGAGGTTCTTATCCGCCGTATAAGGTTGGATCTTCCTTACGTACGACCTTAGATGCAGCTTTGGGCAGGAGACCCCATCATACTTGGCAAAGGCAGGCGCCTTAAACTTGTGTGGAATTACTACCCCAAAAGATAACCCCAAATCTCCGAAATCCAGTCCCGGCACATTCTGAATTTCCATGGCGCTCAAGCGGTCCTCCAATTGCTTGTATCTGTCAGCAGCAGGTGGGTATTGTTCGTCGTTATAGTCCGTCTCGTTGTCGGAGACTGCGGGACTAGGAGCTCCTCCCCCTTGGGGACTGTTTTTCTCAGCAGAAGAAGTAGTTGGATCAGCTTCATTGTGGAGTGTGTTCCCAAATCTGCGTCCGGTGTTGAACAGTGCAGTTCTCTTTTTCTTCTTCTTCTTCAGGAGTAGAGTCTTCAACTCTTGCTGACCTTGGGCTAGGCTTAGGACCATCTCTTGAAATTGTGCACTTTGGGCCTGCAGGGCCTTGATTGCTTGCTCACTGGAGGAGTCTGGATTCATGATGGCTGTGCACACAAACAGCGAAGAAAATTAAGCAACCTGTGAAATAGGGTACCTGCGATGCATATGGTGCAATGGAATGCGTATGTTTTATGTTTTCAAAGACAAACAAGATTCAACTTTGTAGACAAAAAGGGAAACACATTTCATTAGATTAAAATTTTCAATTGTTCAACAACTTGCCCTTAGGCATTACAGGAATGAAAAATACTGGAAAGGAAATAAACTACAAAAGGAAACAATCAAAGCTCATCAATGCTCCCATGGCCTCCTCTTTTCAGTGCTGATGTAGTTGTTCAGGACCCGTTCTTCCTCCAATTGCTTAGTCAGCCTCTGGATCTTCCGTTCCTGCTCGTTGAACTTCTCCCGATAGAAATCCCATTCTTCCTTTAGCTGCGCCCAAGATCTCTTCATGGTGTCGAAATCAGTAGGTATCTGAGGAGGGAGGACAGTCGGAGGAACCCCATCTTCATCAGGAGATTCCAGAATGAGAGGTCTAACAGCTTCGTAGGGCATACCTAACCTTTGAGCACGGATGCGGACCCATTTGCAATAAGGCTTCAATGGCAGAGAAGTCTTTAGTCCCAACTCATGTGGGTTGGCTTTGTGGATTCTGTCCCAAGCTCTAATGAATCCATGGCGTAGTTTGTCACTGCCTGCCTGAAACTCAAAATGGAAGTGAGGAACCAGCATTTCATGAGGCCCGTCTCCTCGGGCTCTTCCAAACTGACGGAGAGCTAAACACGGATTGTAAGAGATCCCTCCTTGGACACCAATCAATGGAACATTAGGGTATTCTCCGCAACGGTCAATAACAGCTATCTCATCCAAACCTCTGAGAGTCCAGGTGATGTCATTATCAGTGAGAGCCATTAACCTCCTAGCCCAACCTTTTCCTTCTTCATTCTTCAGCACGAACTTAGGAAGGTGCGAAATAAACCACCTTACTAGCAAGGGAGCACAGCACCATGGAGTTCCCCGTTTTCGAGCAGTACGAGCATAGAGTTGTTGTAGAATATCACCCAAAAGAGTGGGTACCGGATTCCGAGACATGAAGATCCTTATGACATGGATACTGATAAAAGTGTCAGGGTTGGGAAACAATACCAGACCATAGATCAAAAGAGCCAGAATATCCTCGTACGCCTTGAAGTCCAAGTCATTCCAGAAATCATTAGCCTTGCCAACCAGAAATTTGACCAAAAAGCCCTTGACCCCATTTCTAGTTTCCCAGTTGGACAATACCTCTTCTTTAGTCAAGGGGAAAATTGCAGCAATCTCTTCAGGCCTAGGAGTCTTTTCCAAACCAGTGAATGGAGTTTGTTCCAAGACAGGGATCCCAAGCAGATAAGAGAATTCTTCCAGGGTAGGGACCAGCTGGAAGTCTTGAAAGGTGAAACAGTGATACAGAGGGTCATAAAACTGGGTCAGAACACTTATCAGTTGTTGGTCCCATTTTGCAGTGATCAAGCCAAGGAGAGAACCATGTCTGTTGATGAAGGAAGAAGTGTTTGGAATCCTTCCAACCAAATCTTTGAGTAACACTGGTGGTTGAACAAAGTTGAGCCGGACAGTATTTCTACGCACGGGCATCATGATGTCCTACAAAACAGAGCAAAGATGAAACCTTTTTTGTCTTTGAAATGGGTTAGTCCTTTATACAGGATGCATGCAATGGTATGATGGAATGATGCTATGATGAAGCACATCACAAGTATTCACATAGGCAAATAAGGCACACAAGTCACACAAGACACCCTTAGGTTTCAGGCCAGCATGAGTTTCAGGTATTACCCTCTTTTGGTTTTGTCGGTTAAAAACCTGTCCTATCAAAAGTAACCGGGTTCTAGAGGATCTCAAATCATTGGCTACCCTCAATCGGTCATAACTCCAGCATCGCAATCTTTTCTCGCGGCCAGAACCATCTCGAGAGTTTAGCCTCAATGAGTGTAGCATACTGCTACTGTCCTAATAGCCAAGTTGGTCAATTTAGGGTTCTAAGGTTGGTTGGTGTTTAATGACCCCTTAGAAGACCTATATTCTCCCCGTTGCAACACAAGGGATATAGGTACAGACTAAGATGCCACACCAACGTAGCCACTGCTTCACCCATGTCGGTCTACGCCGGACAGGTCCCTCACAGATTATGCTACCTAAAAAGGGTATTTCCCAGATCCGGGTTAGGATCTACAAAACTCCGATGCAAAGCCCACAAATATGAAAGCAAACAAAGCAAACAATTGAAAACAAAGGTGATCTAAACCCTAAGGTTACTCCACTTTATAAGTAATCCCCAGCAGAGTCGCCAGTTCTGTGATACGGTGGGAGAACTGACTGTGAGTTTTGCGTTTGTATTCGCAAATGTTGCGGTTAGCAAGAGTCGCCACCGACTTTTTATTTTATCCTAAGGAAAGGTTAAAAAGCACAGCAAAAACCTTTTGAGATGTTTTCTTGGGTTCGGGGAGTAGATTATAGAAAGGGAAGGTATTAGCACCCTTTCTATCCATGGTTATCCATGGGCTCTTAGTTACTTGCTTAGATCACTTGCCTTTTATTTTCAATTTGTTTGAAATGGTGCTTTGTGTGTGGGTTTTGAAAATGTTTTTGAAAAGATGCCAATGTGGTGGCAACCTTTGTAATGATCCATGTGGGGATGTATACAAAGATGTATGTCTCTTGAAAAGGTTTTCATTTGTTTTTGAAAGTTGTTTTGAAAGTGTTGTGGATTGTGGTTTTAAAATTAGGCAAGTGTTTTGTTTTGCAAGTTAATTTAAGTAACCAAGAGTTTATCGACTCCTAAATTTCTCAAAAGATCATTGCTATACTTTAACCCTTTTAACAAGTTTGCTCCACCATTGTATTTGGTGGGCAACCTTGTGTTAGGATGTGAAAGGGACAGGCGCGGGTCATCGTTTAGACCATAATTGCAACGGTGTTAAATGTCTTTGGGCAATTTTCTTTAAGGGACTTGATCATTTGTTTTTGTTTGTTTTGAAAAGTTTTGTCGAGGGACTATGATCATTCAAATTGTTTGCTTTGCCCAAAGAAGTTCAACATACAATATGGCCCATTTATTTGAAGGCAACAAGTGGAATACCCTAGGGGGTGCAAGTGTGATTTGTGTGTCCATTTTCATGCTTGTTTATCTTGTATTAGGTCAAACTATTTTTTTATCGTTTTTTCGCATACAAACCCTAATTCTAACATGTTATCATTAGAAAGCAATAAAGTGCGAAATTAAAATTTACTAAGCTATTACAAAACCAAATATGGGAAGGGGGGTACAATTGTTCAAATGGGGATATTGACAAGAATTTAAATCTAAATTATTACACCAATTTGAATATTTGCAATTTAATCAATGTACAAAAATTAAATAAGAATGCAAGATGCACAAAAATGTTTTGTATATGTATGAAAAAATATTATTTATGTAAAAGAGAAAAGAAAATAAAAATTATATTATTTTTTGGAGTATTTTGAATTTAGGGCAAAAACCCTAGTTTTAAGAAAAATGTATTATTATCTAATAAAATACAAATATTTGTTTATTATTTATGAAAATAAAATAAAATGAAGTATATTATGAAAAAGAGTATTTTTGTATCAAATATTAATAAAAGTAAAAACTCAAGTATTTTTATATTTTAACTTAAACATATTAATAAACATATATATATATATATATATATTAATTTCTTAAATATGCATTATGTGCAAAATATTTAATATTTAATAAAATAAATAAAAAGGTATTTTTTATGTGGAATATTTTCAGAAGGTAAAAATAATAAAAATGTATTTACACTATTTTTATATTTATTCTAATAATAATATATATATAATGTTTATGTATAAACAAAAGAAATAAACAAATAAATATGCAATAAATACAAAAAATGATGGAAAAAATATTTTTAATTTTTTAATGTCATGAGAAAAAATAAACAAAGTCAACCAAAAAAGAAAAAGTCAAAAAGAGTCAAAAATGAGGCAAATGGGCTCAGGGGGTTCATGAGTAATGAAGTGGTGCAAATAAGAAAAATTTCCAGGCCCAGCCCAATGATCATTGTCTTCAACCTCCAGCACAAACATTTGAAAAAACGCGCGCCCCTGTTCTTCAATGTCTAACTCCTGATTCCTGGCTTTTCAGCAAAAACTCATAACACAAGAAATGCTCAGCATGAAGAGACGGTTCTAACCATATAAAGAACTTGACCTATCTCTCTAAGATGAGGGAGAATTTCTCCTCCCCCAAATCCTAACCTAGTTTTTCATCAATGTTCATAACCAAAATTCTCTCTACTCAGGCAAAAGAAATGAAATGTAAAGATATGTACATGTTCAGGGCTATGAGTAGGACCTTGTTTCTTCACAAACTTAAGACTAAAGATGCATGATAAGAGAGATACGAGTTCAAAGTTTTACCTGTGCAGTTGAACTTCAATCTGGAGAATGAGGAACTTCTAGTGCAAGGTAATGATTGGAAAAGCTTCCTTGAGGTCCAGGGATGCTTTTTCAATGCTTACTTTGTCTTGAAACTTCTTGTATCGAGCTGTGGAACTTCAACTGCAAAAGGAAAAAATGAAAATGGTGGAAACTGTTAGAGTGATTACAGGTCAGGTTTTAGGCCATGGTTAGCTTGCATATGTTGTAAGGAAGGTGTATGAATTGTTTTTGGTGAGAATGCTCGAGGGAAGTGGGAGTTTGCACTCAATCTGCAGGGGCTCCCCTGTTTGTGCAGTTTCAAGGTGATTAGGGCAATGGGAGTGTTTCAGATGGCAAGGGCTCGTGTGTTAGCTTGGATATGGTCTATGGAATGTGTTTGATAACTTCTCTCTTGTGTTTGTAAGCTGAGATGAGATATGGCACAAGTTATGCAATGTTACTTGAAAATGAAGCAAGCAATGGTCACTTTGTGTTTTAGGTCAGTAGGGGCCTCTAATCCTGCTGCATAAGCCTCTCTTGATCAGAGCAATTTGCCCATAATCTTGTGTCAAGCAGATTTTCCATGTACTTTCTTGATTTGCAATTGGACATAAAGTTAACCTTTTCAAAAATGGAAAGTTCACTTTATCTAGTTTAGGATTAATCTTGCATACAATGCTTGCACTCAAAGAACAACACCTTAACACATTGAACAAGCATTAAATTATTGAGTATGGAATGGTTCAAGGACCTGTAATCAAGCATAAAGCAAGCTAAGTTCAGATTTGCAAGTTTATGAACATGTCTTGATGAAGAACAAAAGTGAATTTTTGCCAACTTGTGAAATTCGAATCTCTCAAGTTATGAGGTTGTTTGATGAGTTCTTGGACATTTTGGAAAGCTTGGAATGTGTACTACAATCCATCTTTGAAATGAAAATTAAAATTCCAAGTGGAAGGGTATGAAAAGTGGCCTTGAAGTGGGGTAGAAAACCTTGTCAAAATAGGTCAAATTTCACTAAGTTAAAAAAATGGTTTAGTGCCCTTATTCAAAAAATTATAACTTGATATACAAGCTTCAAATGAGAAAACTTTGTGAATCAAAGTTGTAGATTATGCAACAAGCTACAACTTTCATGTTTTGACTTTTGTTTGAATCCAAATGGATCATGGTGAAAAAGTTGGGCAAAGTTGGGAAAAAATTAGGGTTTTTCATAACTTAGAAAAATTCTAAGTTATGAAAAATTCCATTTTCAAACCCTAATTTGCATTTTGTGATTTCTTGGTGAACAAGTTTCATGATTTGGCATGTTTTGATGAAAAATGAATCTTGACTCTTGATTTTGACCAAAAAGTCAAAGTTTGACTTTTCAGTGTACAGTCAAAATTGATCAATTGACTGGGAAATTCAACTGTCAATCTTGTGTACTTGGGATCTTTTGAGCTTGATGAATGTGTCAAGATAATTCCATGGGGTCCTTGAGTCCATATGTGAACTTGATTTGCCATTGGCTAGGTCAAACAGTCAAAAATTGCCTTTGTGCAGTCAAAACCCTAAAAATGACCATTTTGCCCTTTTGGTGATCTGATCAAATTTCTTGTGGAATTGTGATCCAAACTTGATCAAATGGTTCATATGAGTTCATAATGTTGATGAGGATCAAATTTCATGAGATTTGACTGTCAATTGGCCACAGTTGACTTTTTCCCCAATACAGCTGATTTCTAGGTCAACTGTCCAATTGACTGGGCAAAACTTGGAATCAAGACTTGAAACTTGGCATGGGTAAACTTGGGAGTCCAATATGAAGCATGAAAGTCATCTTAGGCATTCTAGGTCAAAACATCTTTGTTCAAACACAAACCCTAATTTGAGTCCACAGTGCAAGGAGAAGTCTTGAGCAGAGGAAACCCTAACTGGATCTTGATCTTCAAAGGTCTTGTGATGAGAAAATGTTGAGGAAATGGGAGGGCAAATTTTGGGGTACAACAGTTGCCCCTGTTCAATCTTCTTGAACCTGAAGAGTTAGATTGGCAAGTTTGCCTTTCGTGACTCGAGGGTAAAAGGAGATTGGACACTAGAGTGCCCGGAAATTTGCACTCGCATGCTGGAGTCTCAACAGTGTGATGTCAGGAATGGGCTTATAGATGCCATTTGGAGAGATGGTGGATAGGGAGATGGGCTTATAGATGCCATCTGGAGATGTGACAGAACCTTGTCGAGAATGGGCTTATAGATGCCATTTGGAACTGTAGTGGTAGTTGACCGCATAAGAGATTCCTTAGCGAGAACTTGTGTATTTGAGAAAGACAGATGTTTTCCTGGCTTGTTACAGGTGTTTGATCTTCAGTCTCCTTATGCAGATATGCCCTGGCTAGATACAAGAGTCGAATCTTCGAACTCTTCAGACATGCCCTGGCTAGATACAGGAATCGAGTCTGGAAACGGATCACTCTCAGATGTGCCCTGGCTAGATACAGGTATCGAATCTGGAAATGTGGTCAACAGATATGCCCTGGCTGGATACAGGAATCGAATCTGGAAATGTAGTCAACAGATATGCCCTGGCTGGATACAGGAATCGAATCTGGAAATGTAGTCAACAGATATGCCCTGGCTGGATACAGGAATCGAATCTGGAAATGTTGTAGTTGATAGATGTGCCCTGGCTGGATACAGGAATCGAATCTTTGAACTCTTCAGACGTGCCCTGGATAGATACAGGAGTCGAGTCTGGAAACTGATCACTCTCAGATGTGCCCTGGCTAGATACAGGTATCGAATCTGGAAATGTTGTAGTTGATAGATGTGCCCTGGCTGGATACAGGAATCGAATCTTTGAACTCTTCAGACGTGCCCTGGCTAGATACAGGAGTCGAGTCTGGAAACTGATCACTCTCAGATGTGCCCTGGCTAGATACAGGTATTGAATCTGGAATTGCGACAGTTGACGGTAATTGTTTTTGGGATTGTCTTTTTCCTGAAAAGGCAAAGACGTAAGTTGTATGCAATGTCATGATGTATGATATGCATGATATCGGGGTGTTCAACATGAGATAGTGTATGCGTTTCACCATGTATGTAAGCAAGATGTATGAAAATGTGAAATGTTTATGGATGTAATTTTGCCTTAGGAAAATAAATCCTTGACGACCGGCCGGGGAGTTGCTCTGTGGAAGAGATACTTGGCTGAAGTTTTGATGCGAGGCCTGCTGAGGACTTTAACGATGGATTCCGCTGGGGATAATGATGATAAACTCTGTTGGGGATTACCAATGATAAACTCCGCCGGGGATTGGAAGATGAACTCCGCTGGGGATTGGAAGAACTTTGCCGAGGACGATCTTCCGTGGTTTTTAGCTGAGGATAACCCAGTTATAAGTCCTTGTGAGGAAATAACTCTAAATAAAACTCGGGGGAGACGTCCGGACTCCGCAGGGGATATGCTTCCAGAATTTACTGGGGAATGTTGTGCTTTTTCAAGATTGTCGGAGAATCAATTCCGCTTGGGGAAAGTATTGCCGAATCTTGTTTTATTCTGCGGGGAATTAAGATGATTTGGCCACATTCTTCAGTTGAACCTACCTTGGTGCCTTGGCGGACAAAACAACCAGACATTCATTAGACAACTTCAATTGCCCCTGTCTCTGATGTCACCTGTAATCGATCTCTCGTTTCATATGCAAATATTTATGAATTAGCAATTTAATGTCAAATGCATATATCAAAAATGAACATTGGACGTTCTCCGCAAGACAAAACAGAAAAAGGAAAACAACGGTAATTTGTATGGACAAGTGAATTTGTATTGGTTTAAACTTTGCCTGTGAATAGGCGTTTTTGTACAAGAGGCTGACATCCTAGTAAGAGGACGCCGCCAAATAACGTAGAGTTTACAATTTGAAAAAGGAAACAAAACAGCTATGTGAACAATCCCACTGGGTTCCAACTCTGCTATCGCCTTTATGTCTTTGAACGTCTCATCGCTTTGCTACCTAGTTGAAGATGAAGCTGATTGGTCAATGCCGAATCCTGGAGCCAGATAGTTGATGCCGAAATCCGGAGGCGAAGTGATCCAATGAGACACTTTTATCCCTAACTTTTGCCTGGACCGCCCTTTCGGGTTTTCAGTCCACCGGGATACCCATTTTTGCCCAAGCCGCCCTTTCAGGTTTTCGACTTGCCGGGTGTACAGATTTTTATTCGTTTCATTCCTTACTTTTGCCCGAACCCTTTTGGTTCGCCGGGAAGCCCTTATTTTTGCCTAGGTATGTCGACCTAGCGGGTCTTTTATTTATGCGTAGTATTTTTTCACTATGTCTGCATTGGCGGGGTGAGGAAGGTCGTCACCATCCATGGTGGTTAGGATCATGGCTCCTCCTGAGAACACACGTTTAACCACAAACGGCCCTTCGTATGTAGGGGTCCATTTGCCCCGGGGATCGCTTTGAGGAAGGATGATGCGTTTGATTACCAGGTCCCCAACTTGATACTCTTGTGGTCTGACTTTCTTGTTAAATGCCCTGATCATCCGTTTTTGATACGTCTGACCATGACAGATAGCAGTGAGCCTCTTTTCGTCAATCAGATTCAATTGATCAAGTCGAGTCTGGATCCAATCATCTTCATTCAAGTCTGCATCCTTCATTATCCGGAGGGAGGGTATCTGGATTTCAATTGGCAAGACTGCCTCCATGCCATAGACCAAGGAGAAGGGAGTTGCCCCGGTTGACGTTCTGGCTGAGGTACGGTATCCATGAAGAGCGAACGGTAACATCTCGTGCCAATCTTTATAGGTCACCGTCATCTTCTGCACAATTTTCTTGATATTCTTATTGGCTGCCTCTACAGCCCCATTCATCTTCGGCCGGTAGGGAGAAGAATTGTGGTGCTGTATCTTGAATTGTTCACAGAGTTCAGTGATCATTATGTTATTGAGATTGGTACCATTGTCCGTAATGATTCTTTCCGGGACGCCGTACCGACAGATTAGATTATGCCGGATGAAACGTGCCACGACGCTCTTGGTTATTGTGGCGTAGGAGGCTGCCTCAACCCACTTCGTAAAGTAATCGATTGCCACCAGGATGAAGCGATGCCCATTGGATGCCGTCGGTCGGATCTCGCCGATCATATCGATTCCCCACATTGCGAAAGGCCAAGGTGCCGTCAAGACATTCAAAGGAACCGGCGGGATATGCACCTTGTCAGCATAAATCTGGCATTTATGACAAGTTCGGGAGTGTTGGTAACAATCGGCTTCCATTGTGGACCAGAAATATCCTGCCCGAAGGATTTTCTTAGCCATGGTGTGTCCACTGGAATGTGTTCCAAATGTACCTTCATGCAGTTCCATCATGATTTTCTCCGCTTCAGCCTTATCCACACAACGTAGCAGAGTCGAATCATGATTCCGCTTGTAGAGAATGCCGTTGCTGAGGAAGAATTTTGCAGCAAACCTCCTCATGAACTTCTTATCATTGACAGACGCACCTTCAGGGTATTCCTGAGCTTCCAAGTACCTCTTTACCTCATGATACCAGGGTTTTTCAATCACCTTCTCAGCTTCGAGCTCGCAGCAGTATGCCGGTTCATCCAACTTCCAGATAATGATTCGGGGAGCCTCATTACCCCATTTAACTTTGAACATTGAAGACATCGTAGCTAGTGCGTCCGCTAGCTGATTCTCCTCTCTAGGGAAGTGCTCAAAAGTTATCTTTTCAAAGTGAGGGAGCAAGGTCGACACATACTCCTTGTAAGGAATAAGATTCGGGTGTTTCGTATCCCACTCGCCTTTGATCTGATTGATCACGAGAGCGGAATCTCCGAAGACACTTAGAAATTTTATCCTTAGGTCGATTGCAGCTTGTAAACCCATGATACATGCCTCATATTCTGCCATGTTGTTGGTGCAGCTGAAACATAATCGGGCGGTGAGGGGAGTATGAGTTCCTTTGGGAGATATGATTACAGCGCCGACGCCGTTACCCAAAGCATTGGAGGCTCCATCAAAATGCATAGACCATCGGGATCCTTCCTCAGGTCCTTCATCCGGTCCAGGTACTTCACAGTCAGTTACCACCATGATGTCTTCGTCCGGAAAATCAAAGTTCAATGATTGGTAATCGTCCACAGGTTGGTGTGCTAAATGATCTGCCAGTACACTTCCCTTAATGGCTTTCTGAGTTGTATACTGGATGTCATATTCTGTCAAGATCATTTGCCATCTCGCTATTCTTCCAGATAGAGCGGGCTTTTCAAATATGTACTTGATGGGATCCATCTTTGAAATCAATAAAGTAGTGTGAGTCAGCATATACTGTCTCAGCCGGCGAGCAGCCCATACAAGAGCGCAGCAAGTTTTCTCAAGCAGTGAGTAACGAGACTCACAGTCGGTAAACTTTTTGCTCAAGTAATAAATAGCGTGCTCTTTTCGGCCAGACTCGTCATGCTGCCCCAGCACACACCCCATTGAATTGTCAAGTACTGTCAAGTATAGTATCAGAGGTCTTCCTTCCACCGGTGGCATAAGAATGGGTGGCTCTTGGAGATATTCCTTTATTCTTTCAAAGGCGGCCTGACATTCATCATTCCAGCGTACTACTTGATCTTTCTTCAGCAATTTGAAGATTGGCTCACAAGTAGCAGTCAGATGCGAGATAAATCGGGCGATGTAATTCAGTCGTCCTAGGAAACCTCTGACTTCTTCCTCTGTTTTTGGAGTTGGCATCTCTTGAATGGCTTTTACCTTGGCAGGGTCCACCTGAATACCCTTATCACTCACAATGAAACCTAGCAATTTTCCGGAACTTACCCCAAAGGTGCATTTGTTGGGATTCAACCTCAGCTTGTACAACTTGAGTCGGTCAAACAGCTTCCTCAGATGGTCAAGGTGCTCCTCCTCAGTTTGAGACCTTGCAATCATGTCATCAACGTATACCTCAATCTCGTGATGGATCATATCATGAAACAAAGCAACCATGGCACGTTGATAGGTTGCCCCAGCATTTTTCAATCCGAATGGCATGACCTTATAACAGAAGGTGCCCCACTGAGTCACGAATGTAGTTTTCTCCATATCCTCTAGAGCCATCTTGATCTGATTATACCCCGAAAAACCATCCATGAAGGAGAACACTTTGTGTTGAGCTGTATTGTCAACAAGGACATCAATGTGAGGTAGGGGAAGTCATCCTTGGGGCTGGCCCTGTTCAGATCCCTGTAGTCAACACACATTCTGACTTTACCGTCCTTCTTCGGTACTGGTACCACATTGGCAACCCACTGGGGGTAAGAAGTCACTGCAAGGAACCCGGCATCAAACTGCTTCATAACCTCGGCCTTGATCTTTTCAGACATCTCTGGACGCATCCGTCGGACTTTTTGCTTTACCGGAGGGCAATCTTCCTTGGTTGGCAGATGGTGAACTACAATGTCGGCATCCAAACCAGGCATATCTTCATAGGACCAAGCAAAAATCTCCATGTAGTCTTGTAACATTTGGATCAATCGTTGCTTCATGCTGAGCTCTAGATTGGCACCAATCTTGACCTCTTTCCTATCTGTCTCAGTACCTAGGTTAATTGTCTCCACCGGCTCTTCATGTGGCTGAATAGCCCTCTCTTCCTGGAGTAGCAGTCTTGCGAGTTCACCAGGAACTTCGCAATCATCTTCACCTTCGTCTTCGGCCAAGTTGATCGGATTTTCGAAGTCATAACTGGCGGTAGCAGAGCTGTTACCAGTGAGATCCAGAGTGGATTGAAACCTGTATAAGTGAGTGTGTGTAAATATAGCTGTTTTGCAATATGTATAACACAGAAAGAAAAAGAGCACGAGATTTGAAATGCAACAAACGTCCAATGTTTTGATTGATGATATATGAAAATGTCATACAAAAAGCCCTCACAAATGGAGCTACGATGCCCCGGGTAGGACACCGAGCCAACAAAGTTTTAACATATTGTTTGTTACAAATTTGGAAATCAAAAGAAATCAATTACTGCGTGACAAATGTGATAGGGGTAAAATCCTTTGCCGTCCAGTTGCTTGGTCCGTCGCTGGTAGTCGGGTAGATCCAACTGTCAAACTCTGCTTCCTCTATATCCTCCTCGATAGCATTCACCCTTGAGCTGGAGATAAACACCGGAGCCTTTCTGACCTTCTCTTTGCGCACAACCCTCTGAGCCTCCGCAGTAAAGCCTAGCCCAAACTTGTCGTTCTTCTGAGTGAAGTCAGGAAGCTGACCCCAGTTTGCACAATTGCCTTTCTGAACCACAGCCCGGGCATCCCTTAGGGAAGCCATCTTCAAGGAAACATTCTCTTCGACCGCTGCCTCTGCTGCTGCTGAAATTGGATGTACTTCCTCGAAATGCTGAAAGGGGGTTTCAATAAACTCCCCATCCATCTCAATATATCTGAATGAATTCAAATGGCTCACCATATACTCCTCTTCCCCTTGCATAGTGACGATCTTTCCCCTGACGGGATACTTCAGCTTCTGGTGCAAGGTGGAGGTCACTGCCCCAGCTTTATGGATCCAAGGTCGACCCAGTAGACAAGAGTACGATGGACGTATATCCATCACATAAAAAGTAGAGTCAAACACTTGAGAGCCCACACGAATAGGGATGTTAACCTCTCCATGAACCATCCTTTTGGAACCGTCAAAGGCCCTGACGATGATATTGCTGGGCTTTAATTCCAGGCCTTCATAATCCAAACGGTCTAAAGCCTTTTTCGGTAGAACATTCAAGGAAGAACCAGTATCTACCAATACATGCGCCAGAGTAGTGCCCCTGCATTCGATAGAGACATGCAGGGCGTCGTTGTGGTCTTTTCCCTTCGCAGTCAGGTCAGCATCTGAGAAGCCCAAGCCATTGTCTGCTGTCAGATTCGCTATGCAATCAGTGAACTGGACTGCAGACGTCTCCTGCGGCACATGGGCCGTCTTGAGAAAAGAGATCAAGGCCTTAGCATGGGCCTCGGAGCATAGCAATAAGGAGAGCAGGGAGATCTTGGAGGGCGTATGCCCCAGCTGTTCGACAACATTGAAATCACTTTTCTTTATTATTTTCAGAATCTCCTCCATTTCTTGTCGGGAGGCCTCAGCATTTATAGGTATTGGTGCCTCCATCCGGGCAAGCTCTTCTTCAATCCCTTTGCCCCGAGCATTTGATGACTCGGCAGCAGGGGAAACAACTTGATCAGCAGCAGGAACAGGTAAACTTGTAGGTTTTATGAGGAGGGGTCTTCGGATAGCGGGCGGTGCAATGTCAGGCGAGAAGAGCCTGCCACTGCGGGTAACTTTGGCTGGACCAGTGATATCGCAGATACTGGCACCAGCGTCGAATTCTTGTTTGATTCCATTCACATACACGTCTGCCCCATAATGCCAGGGGACCGCTTTATCAGATACATATGGGAGAGGCCCCGGAACAGTAATAATCACAGGTGCAACAGTCATGATTTGAACAGGCTTCTTCGGGGGAGCCTTGATTGGATTTTTGAAGATGGTAATCACAGAAACTTCTTTTATTGGAAACAACTGAACAGCAGACTTTTTGAATAGAATTTCCTTGCTATCCATTAGGCCTTGGATGCCTAACCTCAGCAAGGGACAACCAGACAGGGAAACAACACAGAACAGGCAACCTTCACCGCAACCCGGAAATAAACCGGCCCGCAGTAGGTTCTTCTTAACGGTCTTCAGAGGGGTAACAACTTCATCTACTGAAACAGCGTACATTTCTTCCTCAATGGCATTTACCCTATGCTGGGGCATAGGAGCAGTTACAACATTTGGTCTCTCCGGCGCTTCAAACTGAATTTCCTTTGCGTCGATCAGATCTTGCACTTTGTTCCTCAAGGCCCAGCAATCATCAGTAGTGTGCCCGGGACTATCAGAATGATAAGCACACCGGGCATTTGGGTTATACTTAGGAGACGCAGTGTTGACGACCTTAGGAGCTTCTTTGAGGGTCACCAGGTTGGTGGATAACAGTTGGGGTAAAATTTGAGATAAGGTCATACTTAGTCGGGTATACTGCCTTTTGGGCCTTTCGCTTCTTTGTTGATTGTACTGCTGAGGAGCAGCAACAGGTTTTGAGATGACCAAAGCATTGATGGCTTGGCGACTTTCGGGCTTGACTTGTCTTCTAGGACCATAGACGGCGCTTGCTTATTTCTTAAACGGCCTCTTCTCAGCACTTGTAGAGGCAGCCTTTTGTATCTTGCCTGACCTGATGCCAGCTTCGATTCTTTCTCCTGTTAATATCAAATCTGTAAACCCAGCGGAGGAGTTACCAACCAAATGATTGAAAAACGGACCAGACAACGTCCCTAGAAACATATCAACCAGCTCTCGATCAGTCAATGGAGACTGCACCCTGCCATCCAAATCTCTCCATTTTTGAGCGTACTCTTTGAACCCTTCACTCGTCCCTAGAGACATACCCTGAAGTTGGGTACGCGTGGGAGCGAGATCAGAATTGTATTGGTATTGTCTGTAGAATGCGGTTGCCAAGTCTTCCCAGTGTCAGATGCTAGTTCCATCTAATTGGTAGAACCATTCAAGCTGTGACCCCGAGAGGCTATCTTGGAAGAAGTGAATCCAGAGGTTCTTATCCGCCGTATAAGGTTGGATCTTCCTTACGTACGACCTTAGATGCAGCTTTGGGCAGGAGACCCCATCATACTTGGCAAAGGCAGGCGCCTTAAACTTGTGTGGAATTACTACCCCAAAAGATAACCCCAAATCTCCGAAATCCAGTCCCGGCACATTCTGAATTTCCATGGCGCTCAAGCGGTCCTCCAATTGCTTGTATCTGTCAGCAGCAGGTGGGTATTGTTCGTCGTTATAGTCCGTCTCGTTGTCGGAGACTGCGGGACTAGGAGCTCCTCCCCCTTGGGGACTGTTTTTCTCAGCAGAAGAAGTAGTTGGATCAGCTTCATTGTGGAGTGTGTTCCCAAATCTGCGTCCGGTGTTGAACAGTGCAGTTCTCTTTTTCTTCTTCTTCTTCAGGAGTAGAGTCTTCAACTCTTGCTGACCTTGGGCTAGGCTTAGGACCATCTCTTGAAATTGTGCACTTTGGGCCTGCAGGGCCTTGATTGCTTGCTCACTGGAGGAGTCTGGATTCATGATGGTTGTGCACACAAACAGCGAAGAAAATTAAGCAACCTGTGAAATAGGGTACCTGCGATGCATATGGTGCAATGGAATGCGTATGTTTTATGTTTTCAAAGACAAACAAGATTCAACTTTGTAGACAAAAAGGGAAACACATTTCATTAGATTAAAATTTTCAATTGTTCAACAACTTGCCCTTAGGCATTACAGGAATGAAAAATACTGGAAAGGAAATAAACTACAAAAGGAAACAATCAAAGCTCATCAATGCTCCCATGGCCTCCTCTTTTCAGTGCTGATGTAGTTGTTCAGGACCCGTTCTTCCTCCAATTGCTTAGTCAGCCTCTGGATCTTCCGTTCCTGCTCGTTGAACTTCTCCCGATAGAAATCCCGTTCTTCCTTTAGCTGCGCCCAAGATCTCTTCATGGTGTCAAAATCAGTAGGTATCTGAGGAGGGAGGACAGTCGGAGGAACCCCATCTTCATCAGGAGATTCCAGAATGAGAGGTCTAACAGCTTCGTAGGGCATACCTAACCTTTGAGCACGGATGCGGACCCATTTGCAATAAGGCTTCAATGGCAGAGAAGTCTTTAGTCCCAACTCATGTGGGTTGGCTTTGTGGATTCTGTCCCAAGCTCTAATGAATCCATGGCGTAGTTTGTCACTGCCTGCCTGAAACTCAAAATGGAAGTGAGGAACCAGCATTTCATGAGGCCCGTCTCCTCGGGCTCTTCCAAACTGACGGAGAGCTAAACACGGATTGTAAGAGATCCCTCCTTGGACACCAATCAATGGAACATTAGGGTATTCTCCGCAACAGTCAATAACAGCTATCTCATCCAAACCTCTGAGAGTCCAGGTGATGTCATTATCAGTGAGAGCCATTAACCTCCTAGCCCAACCTTTTCCTTCTTCATTCTTCAGCACGAACTTAGGAAGGTGCGAAATAAACCACCTTACTAGCAAGGGAGCACAGCACCATGGAGTTCCCCGTTTTCGAGCAGTACGAGCATAGAGTTGTTGTAGAATATCACCCAAAAGAGTGGGTACCGGATTCCGAGACATGAAGATCCTTATGACATGGATACTGATAAAAGTGTCAGGGTTGGGAAACAATACCAGACCATAGATCAAAAGAGCCAGAATATCCTCGTACGCCTTGAAGTCCAAGTCATTCCAGAAATCATTAGCCTTGCCAACCAGAAATTTGACCAAAAAGCCCTTGACCCCATTTCTAGTTTCCCAGTTGGACAATACCTCTTCTTTAGTCAAGGGGAAAATTGCAGCAATCTCTTCAGGCCTAGGAGTCTTTTCCAAACCAGTGAATGGAGTTTGTTCCAAGACAGGGATCCCAAGCAGATAAGAGAATTCTTCCAGGGTAGGGACCAGCTGGAAGTCTTGAAAGGTGAAACAGTGATACAGAGGATCATAAAACTGGGTCAGAACACTTATCAGTTGTTGGTCCCATTTTGCAGTGATCAAGCCAAGGAGAGAACCATGTCTGTTGATGAAGGAAGAAGTGTTTGGAATCCTTCCAACCAAATCTTTGAGTAACACTGGTGGTTGAACAAAGTTGAGCCGGACAGTATTTCTACGCACGGGCATCATGATGTCCTACAAAACAGAGCAAAGATGAAACCTTTTTTGTCTTTGAAATGGGTTAGTCCTTTATACAGGATGCATGCAATGGTATGATGGAATGATGTTATGATGAAGCACATCACAAGTATTCACATAGGCAAATAAGGCACACAAGTCACACAAGACACCCTTAGGTTTCAGGCCAGCATGAGTTTCAGGTATTACCCTCTTTTGGTTTTGTCGGTTAAAAACCTGTCCTATCAAAAGTAACCGGGTTCTAGAGGATCTCAAATCATTGGCTACCCTCAATCGGTCATAACTCCAGCATCGCAATCTTTTCTCGCGGCCAGAACCATCTCGAGAGTTTAGCCTCAATGAGTGTAGCATACTGCTACTGTCCTAATAGCCAAGTTGGTCAATTTAGGGTTCTAAGGTTGGTTGGTGTTTAATGACCCCTTAGAAGACCTATATTCTCCCCGTTGCAACACAAGGGATATAGGTACAGACTAAGATGCCACACCAACGTAGCCACTGCTTCACCCATGTCGGTCTACGCCGGACAGGTCCCTCACAGATTATGCTACCTAAAAAGGGTATTTCCCAGATCCGGGTTAGGATCTACAAAACTCCGATGCAAAGCCCACAAATATGAAAGCAAACAAAGCAAACAATTGAAAACAAAGGTGATCTAAACCCTAAGGTTACTCCACTTTATAAGTAATCCCCAGCAGAGTCGCCAGTTCTGTGATACGGTGGGAGAACTGACTGTGAGTTTTGCGTTTGTATTCGCAAATGTTGCGGTTAGCAAGAGTCGCCACCGACTTTTTATTTTATCCTAAGGAAAGGTTAAAAAGCACAGCAAAAACCTTTTGAGATGTTTTCTTGGGTTCGGGGAGTAGATTATAGAAAGGGAAGGTATTAGCACCCTTTCTATCCATGGTTATCCATGGGCTCTTAGTTACTTGCTTAGATCACTTGCCTTTTATTTTCAATTTGTTTGAAATGGTGCTTTGTGTGTGGGTTTTGAAAATGTTTTTGAAAAGATGCCAATGTGGTGGCAACCTTTGTAATGATCCATGTGGGGATGTATACAAAGATGTATGTCTCTTGAAAAGGTTTTCATTTGTTTTTGAAAGTTGTTTTGAAAGTGTTGTGGATTGTGGTTTTAAAATTAGGCAAGTGTTTTGTTTTGCAAGTTAATTTAAGTAACCAAGAGTTTATCGACTCCTAAATTTCTCAAAAGATCATTGCTATACTTTAACCCTTTTAACAAGTTTGCTCCACCATTGTATTTGGTGGGCAACCTTGTGTTAGGATGTGAAAGGGACAGGCGCGGGTCATCGTTTAGACCATAATTGCAACGGTGTTAAATGTCTTTGGGCAATTTTCTTTAAGGGACTTGATCATTTGTTTTTGTTTGTTTTGAAAAGTTTTGTCGAGGGACTATGATCATTCAAATTGTTTGCTTTGCCCAAAGAAGTTCAACATACAATATGGCCCATTTATTTGAAGGCAACAAGTGGAATACCCTAGGGGGTGCAAGTGTGATTTGTGTGTCCATTTTCATGCTTGTTTATCTTGTATTAGGTCAAACTATTTTTTTATCGTTTTTTCGCATACAAACCCTAATTCTAACATGTTATCATTAGAAAGCAATAAAGTGCGAAATTAAAATTTACTAAGCTATTACAAAACCAAATATGGGAAGGGGGGTACAATTGTTCAAATGGGGATATTGACAAGAATTTAAATCTAAATTATTACACCAATTTGAATATTTGCAATTTAATCAATGTACAAAAATTAAATAAGAATGCAAGATGCACAAAAATGTTTTGTATATGTATGAAAAAATATTATTTATGTAAAAGAGAAAAGAAAATAAAAATTATATTATTTTTTGGAGTATTTTGAATTTAGGGCAAAAACCCTAGTTTTAAGAAAAATGTATTATTATCTAATAAAATACAAATATTTGTTTATTATTTATGAAAATAAAATAAAATGAAGTATATTATGAAAAAGAGTATTTTTGTATCAAATATTAATAAAAGTAAAAACTCAAGTATTTTTATATTTTAACTTAAACATATTAATAAACATATATATATATATATATATATATTAATTTCTTAAATATGCATTATGTGCAAAATATTTAATATTTAATAAAATAAATAAAAAGGTATTTTTTATGTGGAATATTTTCAGAAGGTAAAAATAATAAAAATGTATTTACACTATTTTTATATTTATTCTAATAATAATATATATATAATGTTTATGTATAAACAAAAGAAATAAACAAATAAATATGCAATAAATACAAAAAATGATGGAAAAAATATTTTTAATTTTTTAATGTCATGAGAAAAAATAAACAAAGTCAACCAAAAAAGAAAAAGTCAAAAAGAGTCAAAAATGAGGCAAATGGGCTCAGGGGGTTCATGAGTAATGAAGTGGTGCAAATAAGAAAAATTTCCAGGCCCAGCCCAATGATCATTGTCTTCAACCTCCAGCACAAACATTTGAAAAAACGCGCGCCCCTGTTCTTCAATGTCTAACTCCTGATTCCTGGCTTTTCAGCAAAAACTCATAACACAAGAAATGCTCAGCATGAAGAGACGGTTCTAACCATATAAAGAACTTGACCTATCTCTCTAAGATGAGGGAGAATTTCTCCTCCCCCAAATCCTAACCTAGTTTTTCATCAATGTTCATAACCAAAATTCTCTCTACTCAGGCAAAAGAAATGAAATGTAAAGATATGTACATGTTCAGGGCTATGAGTAGGACCTTGTTTCTTCACAAACTTAAGACTAAAGATGCATGATAAGAGAGATACGAGTTCAAAGTTTTACCTGTGCAGTTGAACTTCAATCTGGAGAATGAGGAACTTCTAGTGCAAGGTAATGATTGGAAAAGCTTCCTTGAGGTCCAGGGATGCTTTTTCAATGCTTACTTTGTCTTGAAACTTCTTGTATCGAGCTGTGGAACTTCAACTGCAAAAGGAAAAAATGAAAATGGTGGAAACTGTTAGAGTGATTACAGGTCAGGTTTTAGGCCATGGTTAGCTTGCATATGTTGTAAGGAAGGTGTATGAATTGTTTTTGGTGAGAATGCTCGAGGGAAGTGGGAGTTTGCACTCAATCTGCAGGGGCTCCCCTGTTTGTGCAGTTTCAAGGTGATTAGGGCAATGGGAGTGTTTCAGATGGCAAGGGCTCGTGTGTTAGCTTGGATATGGTCTATGGAATGTGTTTGATAACTTCTCTCTTGTGTTTGTAAGCTGAGATGAGATATGGCACAAGTTATGCAATGTTACTTGAAAATGAAGCAAGCAATGGTCACTTTGTGTTTTAGGTCAGTAGGGGCCTCTAATCCTGCTGCATAAGCCTCTCTTGATCAGAGCAATTTGCCCATAATCTTGTGTCAAGCAGATTTTCCATGTACTTTCTTGATTTGCAATTGGACATAAAGTTAACCTTTTCAAAAATAGAAAGTTCACTTTATCTAGTTTAGGATTAATCTTGCATACAATGCTTGCACTCAAAGAACAACACCTTAACACATTGAACAAGCATTAAATTATTGAGTATGGAATGGTTCAAGGACCTGTAATCAAGCATAAAGCAAGCTAAGTTCAGATTTGCAAGTTTATGAACATGTCTTGATGAAGAACAAAAGTGAATTTTTGCCAACTTGTGAAATTCGAATCTCTCAAGTTATGAGGTTGTTTGATGAGTTCTTGGACATTTTGGAAAGCTTGGAATGTGTACTACAATCCATCTTTGAAATGCAAATTAAAATTCCAAGTGGAAGGGTATGAAAAGTGGCCTTGAAGTGGGGTAGAAAACCTTGTCAAAATAGGTCAAATTTCACTAAGTTAAAAAAATGGTTTAGTGCCCTTATTCAAAAAATTATAACTTGATATACAAGCTTCAAATGAGAAAACTTTGTTAATCAAAGTTGTAGATTATGCAACAAGCTACAACTTTCATGTTTTGACTTTTGTTTGAATCCAAATGGATCATGGTGAAAAAGTTGGGCAAAGTTGGGAAAAAATTAGGGTTTTTCATAACTTAGAAAAATTCTAAGTTATGAAAAATTCCATTTTCAAACCCTAATTTGCATTTTGTGATTTCTTGGTGAACAAGTTTCATGATTTGGCATGTTTTGATGAAAAATGAATCTTGACTCTTGATTTTGACCAAAAAGTCAAAGTTTGACTTTTCAGTGTACAGTCAAAATTGATCAATTGACTGGGAAATTCAACTGTCAATCTTGTGTACTTGGGATCTTTTGAGCTTGATGAATGTGTCAAGATAATTCCATGGGGTCCTTGAGTCCATATGTGAACTTGATTTGCCATTGGCTAGGTCAAACAGTCAAAAATTGCCTTTGTGCAGTCAAAACCCTAAAAATGACCATTTTGCCCTTTTGGTGATCTGATCAAATTTCTTGTGGAATTGTGATCCAAACTTGATCAAATGGTTCATATGAGTTCATAATGTTGATGAGGATCAAATTTCATGAGATTTGACTGTCAATTGGCCACAGTTGACTTTTTCCCCAATACAGCTGATTTCTAGGTCAACTGTCCAATTGACTGGGCAAAACTTGGAATCAAGACTTGAAACTTGGCATGGGTAAACTTGGGAGTCCAATATGAAGCATGAAAGTCATCTTAGGCATTCTAGGTCAAAACATCTTTGTTCAAACACAAACCCTAATTTGAGTCCACAGTGCAAGGAGAAGTCTTGAGCAGAGGAAACCCTAACTGGATCTTGATCTTCAAAGGTCTTATGATGAGAAAATGTTGAGGAAATGGGAGGGCAAATTTTGGGGTACAACAACCCCTCTTTCTCATTGTTCGTGTGTAAAATGAGTGAAGGATGTCCCCAAGCAATGTTGGTATTGGATTTCTGGACAAGAAGATTTTGACGGTGTTGACATCTACCAGCTGGTCAGGATTTGGGAACAAGACCAACCCATAGATAAGGAGTGCCACAATTTCTTCAAAGGCTTGTAGGTCCAATGAATTCCAACATTCTTGTGCCTTCTCAAACAAGAATTTTGCTAAGAATCCTTTGACGCCGCTTCTGGTTTCCCAATGCCCCTTGATGTCGGATGGTTGTAGATGTAATGCTCGAGCAACATCTTCCGGCTTTAGTTCCTTTTCTGTACTGTTGAAGGGTAGTTGATTAAGGATAGGGATTCTTAGAAGTTGAGAAAACTCCTCCAAAGTGGGCACCAACTGGTAATCGGGGAAAGTGAAACAATGGTGAAGGGGGTCAAAGAACTGGAATAGCACTTTCATCATGTCTTCTTCAATGTTGGTGTTGACTAGGCTGAGCAGTCTGCCATGTCTTTCACTGAAGGATGAGCTTTCCGGAATTCTTGAGGTGAGCTCCTTGAGTTAAGGAGAAATTCTCACAAGGTTGACTTGGATGGTGTTTCTGCGAGGAATTTCCATGACCTACAAAACAAGAACAAAGATGAAGATCCAAACCCTTGAAATGGTTAGTGAATGCATATGATGCTTTATGATGTTTATGATGTATGCACAAAACATATGTACAAGCAATTCACACCAAACCCTAGTTTCAGGCTTGCATGGGGTTTCATAGGTAAGTACCCTCTTGAGTGTAGTTGGCTTAAAAACCTGTCCTATAAATAGTAACCGGGTTCTAAGGAGCTCAATATCACGGGATTGTTTTCATTGTTCATTGTTTTGGTTTAGCCACTTAACTAGCGACCAAAATATTCCAAGAAAACAACCCTCAATGAGTGTAGTATCGAGTATCTACCAACTTCGGACTGCACAAAAGCCGGTCATCTCACTACCCCTAATAAAAGGCCAAGATGGTCAAGTAAGGTTCTAGGTCATTAGTGCTTAGTGACATCACTCAGCGGCCTCGTACTCTCCTTGATTGAACTCAAGGGTTACCGGTACTCACAAATATGTCGCACTAATATAGCTATTGCTTCGACCGTGTCGGTATACCCCGCACAGTTTCCACAACGTATTGCTATCTATGAAATGTTTCCCAAAATCCGGGTGTAGGATTGCAAACCCAAACAAGAGAGCCAAGATATAAAGCAATCAAGACAAACAACTAATCATGCAAGAGGGTGATCTAAGCCCTAAGGTTACTCCACTTTTAAAATTTTATCCCCAGCAGAGTCGCCAGTTCTGTGATATGGTGGGAGAACTGACTATGGTTTTGCGTTTGTTTTCGCAAATGTTTCGGTTGAGCAAGAGTCGCCACCGACTTTTTATTTTATCCTAAGGAAAGGTTTAAAAAGCACAGCAAAAACCTTTGAGATTTTTTTTCTTAGGTTCGGGAGTAGATTATAGAAAGGGAAGGTATTAGCACCCTTTCTATCCATGGTTATCCATGGGCTCTTAGGTACTTGCTTAGATCAACTTGCCTTGGTTTTCAATTGTTTGAAATGGTGCTTTGTGCGTGGTTTTGAAAATGTTTTGAAAAAGATGCCTTGTCTAGGCTACCCTTGTAACAATTCTTTACTCGAATGTTTTACAAAAGGTGTTCGTCTTTTTGAAAAGATGTTTCAAGGTTTTTTTAAAGTTTGTTTTGAAAGGTGTTTGTGAAGTGTGGTTTGAAAAAAATAGGCAAGTGTTTTGTTTTGCAAGTTGACAAGTACTTAAGAGCTATCTACCCTAAAGTTCTCAAAGATTTTTGTTATGTTTTAACCCTTTTAACAATTTTGTTCCACCATTGCATTTGGTGGACAATCTTGTGTTAGGAGGTGAAAGGGACGGGCGCGGGTCATCGTTTAGACCATAATTGCAATAGTGCTAAGTATCTTTGGGCAATTTTTCTTTGAAAGGGACTTGATCATTTTAGGCAACTTTTCGAAAGCGTCATCGAGGGACTATGATCATTTGATTGTGTTTGTTTTACCCAAAAGAAACCTAACATGCAATATGGCCCATTTATTGAAGGCAACAAGTGGAATACCCTAGGGGTGCAAGTGTGATATGTGTTGTCCATATTCATGCTTGTTTATCTTGAAATTAGGTCAAACTATTTTTGTTCGTTTTATTTGCATACAAACCCTAATTCTAGCATGGTATATTTAGAAAGCGTTAAAGTGCGAAAAGTAAAATTCCTACACTATTACAACACAATATGGGAAGGGGGGTACAAATGTTCAAATGGGGGATATTGACAAGGAAATTAAACCTAGCTATTACATCAATATTGAATTATTTACAAGGTAATTAATTTGCACAAATTAAAGAGAAATAAAATAAATATGCAAGATGCAAAAAGGGTTTTTATATGTATGGAAAAAAGATATTTTTTATGTCAAATAAATAAAATGAATAAAATAAAAAAAAGTAATATTTTTGGAGTTTTTGTGTTTTAAGGGTAAAACCCTAATTTCATTAAGTAAAAGGTAATATTTATTTAAAGTGTACAATATTTAATAATTATGTACAAAATAAAATAAAAATGAAGTATATTCATAAAAAAGTATTTTTCATGTGAAATATTAATAAAATAAAAAATGTATATATTTTTTGTATTATTTACCTAAATATACTAATATATATAAATATCTTTATTATTTACTAAATAAATATTATATATACAAAATAATAATATTTAATATTTATAAAAAAAAAATATTTTTTGATACAAAATGTTTTCAAAAGAGAAAATGAAATAAAAATCAGAAATAAAATATACTTGCATTATTTTTTTTTTCTAGTTTTTCTAAATAATAGTATATATATATTATTTATGTACAAATGGTTCATATAAACAAATAAATGCTTAAAAAATATAAAAATGGTGTAAAAATAATTTTTCATGTTTTTAATATTACTAGCAAAAATAAATAAATCAGAATAAAAAGAGAAAAGTCAAAAAATCAATAAAACAAACAAAATGGGCTCAGGGGGTATAAAAGCAAAAATAGGGTTTGAAGAGAAATAGCACAACAGGCCCAGCCCACCAAGCCTTTCTTCAACCTCCAGCCAGAAAGATGTTCAAAAACGCGCGCCTGAACACCAATTCAAACATCTGGATTCCTTGATCTTTTGCACAAACTTTCAACATAAGAAATGTTAAGCATTGAATCACGATTCTAAATATGTAAAGAAATCATCCTAACTCTCAGAAATGAGAGAGAATTTTAACATTCCCAAATCTTGACCTAACTTTTCTTCCATATTCAGACCTTAAATTCTCATAGCTCAGGCAAAATAAATGAAAAGTAAAAGTATGTATAGATTCAGGGGCATGAGTAGAACACTTCTTATTCACAAACCTAGAGCTAACAATGCCTACATTAAGAGTTAGAAGTTCAAGAAGATACCTGTTCAGTTGAAGTTGTATCTGGCAATGGGGGAGTTTTCAGGGCAAGATGATGATTTGTACAGCTTTCCTGAAGTGTAGTGATGCTATTCCAATGCTTACTTTGCTTTGAAAGACCTTGAATCGAGCTATGGACCTTCAACTGCAAAACAAGAAAGTGAAAATGGTGGAACTGACTAGAGGAGTTACAGGTCGTGTTTTATGTTTGGGTTAGCTTCAAGTGATGCTAGGGAATGTGTTTGATGAGCTTTTAGCAAGAATGCATGAAAGGGATGAGAGTTGGCACTCAAACTGCAGTAGGAGCTCTGTTTGGGCAGTTTGAGGGTGGTTCTGTATCCTAGAGGGCAATGGAGGTGTTGGAGTCGTGTGCTAGCTCAGTTAGGAGGTCTTGAATGTGTACAAAATATTTGCTTAAGGGTTCTATTGCTGAGAGGAAAGTTGTGTCTAGTTATGCCATATTTCTTACACTTTAAGCAACCAAAAGCCAAGTTGGTGTTTAGACAGGTAGAGGCCCCCATAACATGCTGCAAACCTTGGCATTGATCAGTGTGATTAGTCCCTAAACTTGTGCCAAGGGGATTTGATCTGTACTTCTTGGATTTTCATTTTGACATAAAGCTTACTTTTGCAAAAATGGTTAAAGTGCTTTATCTATTTTGGGATTAATCCATCATGCAATGCTTGAACACATAGAACATGGTCTTGGCACAAAGAGTTTGCATTAAATTTATGAGTGTTGAATGGTTTAGAGGCCTGTAATCAAGTTGCATGCTGATTTGAGAAATTTGCACAAGTTATGAACATGGAAATTGGCCAATTCAAAAGTGAGTTTTTGCCATATTGCAAAATTCGATTCTCTCAAGTCATGAGGTTGTTTGATGATTTCTTGGACATTTTGTAAAGCTTGGAATGTGTACTACAATCCATCTTTGAAATGCAAATTTAAATTCCAAGTGAAAGTATGTGAAAAATGGTCTTGAAGTTAGGTAAAAACCTTGCCTAAAAAGGTCAAAATTTCACTAAGTTAAGAATGGTTTAGTACCCTTATTCCAAAAATTGTAACTTGAGATACAAGCCTCTTTTGGGAAAACTTTGTGAATCAAAGTTGTAGATTATACAATAAGCTATAACTTTCATGTTTTGACTTTTGCTTGAATCCAAATGAATCTTGGTGAGAAAGTGGGGCAAAGTTGGGGAAAAATTAGGGTTTTTCATAACTTAGAAAAATTCTAAGTTATGAAAAATTCCCATTTCAAACCCTAATTTGCAATTCTTGATTTCTTGATGAACAAGTTTCATGATTTGGCATGTTTTGATGAAAAATGGATTTTGACCCTTGATTTTGACCAAAAAGTCAAAGTTTGACTTTTCAGTATACAGTCAAAATTGATCAATTGACTGGGAAATTCAACTGTCAATCTTGTGCATTTGGGATCCTTTGAACTTGTTGAGAATGTCAAGACAATTCCATGGGGTCCTTGAGTCCATATGTGAGCTTGGTTTGCCATTGGCTAGGTCAAACAGTCAAAAATTGCCTTTGTGCAGCCAAAACCCTAGAAATGACCATTTTGCCCTTTTGGTGATCTGATCAAATTTCTTGTGGAATTGTGATCCAAACTTGATCAAATGGTCCATGTGAGTTCATGATGTTGATGTGGGTCAATTTTCATGAGATTTGACTGTCAATTGGCTACAGTTGACTTTTTCCTCAATATAGCTGATTTCTAGGTCAACTGTCTAATTGACTGGGCAAAATTTGGAATCAAGACTTGAAATTTGGTATGGATAAACTTGGGAGTCCAACATGAAGCATGAAAGTCATCTTAGGCATTTTAGGTCAAAATATCTTTGTTCAAACACAAACCCTAATTTGGGTCAACAGTGCAAGGAGAAGTCTTGAGCAGAGGAAACCCTAACTGGATCTTGATCTCCAAGGGCTTTGTTGATGAGAACTCAATGAGAAATGGGAGGGCAAATTTTGGGGTACAACAGAAGGTGTGGCCTCTTGAATCTTCCCAGCCTTGATACCAGCTTCAATTCTTTCCCCAGTCATAATGAGGTTTGTAAACCCTGCAGATGAGTTGCCAATGAGATGATTGAATAACGGCCCGGATAGGGTCCCTAAGAACATGTCCACTAGTTCACGGTCGGTTAATGGTGGTTGCACCCTGCCAGCCAGGTCCCTCCACTTTTGAGCATATTCTTTAAAGCCTTCGCCTGCACCCATAGACATTCCCTGAAGCTGAGTGCGCGTGGGAGCAAGGTCGGCATTGTACTGGTACTGCTTGTAGAATGCAGTGGCCAAGTCCTCCCAGCTGCGGATATTGGCTTCATTCAGTTGATAGAACCAGTCGAGTTGGGTTCCTGATAGACTGTCCTGAAAGAAGTGAATCCACAAATTCTTGTCAGTCGTGTAGGGCTGGATCCTCCTTATGTAAGACCTGAGATGCAGTTTAGGACAGGATGCCCCGTCGTACTTTGCAAAGGTAGGTGCCTTGAACTTGTGCGAGATTACTACCCCAGAAGACAGACCTAGATCTTCGAAGTCCAGGCCGAGCACTTTTTGTATCTCCATAGCACTTAGCCGGTCTTCCAACTGTTTATACCGATCCTCAGCAGGGGGGTACTGTACGTCATTGAACTCTGTCTCGTTGTCGGAGACCACTGGACTGGGAACCTCTCTCTCATGGGGGCTGTCCTTTCCAACCGATGGGGTAGTCTGCTCAACTTCATTTAGTGATCCATTCCCAGATTTGCGTCTTGGGTTGAACAGCACAGTCCTCTTCTTCTTCTTCTTCGAGAGCAGGGTCTTCAAATCCTGTTGACCTTGGGCTAGGCTCTTAATCAACTCCTGGAACTGGGCGTTCTGAGCCTGTAGGGGCTTGATGGATTGCTCAGTGGATGATTCAGGATTCATAATGAGACTGCTGAAATAAACAGCGAAGAAGGTAAGTGACCTGTCAAAAGGGTACCTGTAATGCAATGATATGTATGATATGCATGCAATGTTTTCAAGGATCTCGCGGGGTAAACAAGAAAATTGTTAGAATTTGAATTTTGTAGCTTGATGGAAGGAACGTCATGTTGATGAGAGTCCTTCTTCAAGGGTCAAGGCTCACCATATCGAGTGGGTCATAGCCTCTGACAACCTCGGCTAGAGGAAGATAAATCCTCTTTGCCCCTCGCTAGACGTTTGATTCATCATGACCTGCATCACAAGCCCTTAAGATCCTTGAAATGTATTAGTCTTTATGCATGATGTATGCAATGGTATGATGGTATGCTATGCATGGAGTGATGTAAGTAGACCCTGTTATGAGTCCTAATTAAGGACTGTAAACAAAACCTGCAGGGAACTCGCGTTGTTAGATAATAAGTATGCAAGTAGTTCAAGTATGAAGGCACACAAGTCACACAAGAGAGCCCTTAGAGTTTAGGCCAGCATGAATTTTGGGGTACTACCCTCTTTCAGTTTGTTGGTTAAGACCTGCCCTATCAGAAGTAACCGGGTTCTAGAGGATCCCAATATCACTGACTACCCTCAATCGGTCATAACTCCAGCATCGCAATCTTTTCTTGCGGCCAGAACCATCGCGAGAGTTTAGCCTCAATGGGTGTAGCATACTGCTACTATTCTATTGGCCAAGTTGGGTCATTTAAGGTTCTAAGGTCGGTTGGTGCTTAATGACTCCTCAGAAGACCCATATTCTCCTTGTTGCGACACAAGGGATATCGGTACAGACCAAGGTGCCACACCAACGTAGCCACTGCTTCACCAGTGTCGGTCTACGCCGGACAGGTCCCTCACAGCTTATGCTACCTAAAAGGGTATCCCCAGATCCGGGTTAGGATCTATGAAACTCCGATGCAACCCACAAATATAAAGCAAACAAACACAGCAATTGAAAACACAAGTATGAGCTATCCTAAGGTACACCTCACTTTAAGTGTCGTCCCCAGCAGAGTCGCCAGTTCTGTGATCGGTGGAAATAGAACTGACTGTTTAAAGCTGGTTCGCGAAATGTCGCGAAAAGCAAGAGTCGCCACCGTCTTTTATTTTCTCCAACATGGACAGGACAAAAGCACAGCAAAATTCCTTATGAGATAGTTTCTCGGTTCGGGAGGTAGATTTATAGAAAGGGAAGGTGTTAGCACCCTTTCTATCCATGGTTATCCATGGGCTCTTAGATACTTGCTCTTATGTTTTCAAAATGTTTGCTTTTCAATTGTGAGTGGGTTTGAAAAAAGTTTCTTTGAAAGATTTCAGAATGACTCTTGTATCTGTCCTCAAGAGTGTTTGAAAAATTGTTTTGAAAGCTTTTTGAAAGTGTCTATGTGAAAAGGTTTTGTTTTATTTTTTAGAAGAGAGAAAGTATCTACGAGTCATCTACCTACCCTAAGGAATTAGGCTGTGTAAATGTCCTTAAGGTAGTGCCATCCCACCATTGAGAGGTAGGTAGCACCACCGTTGGAGGTGTTCGGTCAATTCATTTGTAGGGACAGTGTGGTCACCAGAGCAACAGTAGGATACCTTAGAAGCTACCCTTATGCCCTTGATCCTTTTTTATTCCGAGGCAACCGTTTTGAGGCAACTGGATCATGGACATAAGGACTTACTAAAATGTCCTATACTCGACGACCACGTTTCGAAGGCAAGGCAACCAGTGAGGCGTACCCTAAAAGTGGTGTGTGAATTGGTGTGTTGTTTTCATGTATTGTTATCTTTTATCAGGGAATTGTGAGCTACGCTTGTTTTTAATTAGTCATTCATTCTTTCATGCAAAGTTTAGCAGTTAAGAGTGCGGAAATTTAAAGGCGGAAAGATAAATCCTACGCTATTACAAGGCGCGGGTCTATACATCGCCAAATTACAAAGACCCGTTTGGTAAAAGATGCGGAAAGTAAAAGACCTAATTGCTATTACATGGCTTGAGCAGTTACATAATATTCGAAAAGAAAATAAATGCGCGAAACAGAAATTAGAATCGAATGTCCGAGGGTTTTGACCCTTTTGAAATTAAATTAAATTAAAAAGCTAATTAATTATTTAATTAAAGAAAAAGAATTATTTTTTATGTTTTTTTTGTATTTGTGAAATAAAGAAAAGAATTAAAATTATAAGGAAACCCTAGTTCTAAATATTTTAATTATTAATGAAAATATTAAAGTTAACCTAATTTACTAAATAATTAATGTACATGTTTATTTACAAAAAATATTTAGTAATTAATAATAATAATAATAATGAGAAAATTATTTATTAAAAAAAAGATGAAAAGGTTAAAAACCCTAATTCTACTTATTTTATTTATAAAAAAAAGTATTAAAATTGAAACCTAAATTAATCTAATTAATTGTTAGAATTTATTTACAAAAACATTTTAATGGTGAAATTAAATATTAATTAAACATATTTTAGTTTCTGATTTTTTTATTATGAAAATTAATTATTGGTGAATAAAACAATTAAAACAAGTGAAAAGAAAAAAGAAAAGAAAAGGAAGTTAAAAATATAATACAAACATTGGGGGTGTCTGGCCCATTTGGGAGGTTTTTTGGAATGGTTTGGCCCAAGAACATGAAGCCTGTTTGACCTTTCCTGGTTGAGTGCACGTGGGTTGACTAGCGTGTACCATGGACTGCATTCAATGGCCCTTGGATTGATCATCAGGGGCGCGTGGCAAGACTGAGTGTGAGCGTGCATGGTGAGCCTTTTGATGAACATTGCATGGAAGCACATTAGGAAGAAAAATATGAAATATGTGGGGGACCTGGGAATCGAACCCAGGTCCCAAGGCTTGCAACGCATGTCCACTACCAACTGAGCTGCTGTACGCGTTTTTTATTTGGATATATAAAGAACATAATATACAAAAACGTTAGTTAATGCTGTAAACAAAAAATCACGCGCCAGTATTTGAATCCCCCTATCATGTAATGACATGCAGGCTTCTTCTTCGTTTGTATACCTGCAACATAAGCAAATAGCGGGGGTTTTAAACCCCCACAAAAACAAAGGCCAGAAAATAGCAATTAGAGCATGCTGTAATATAAAAAGGGCGTGAGGTCATGGTTTGTCTCGTCTTGAGGTCACGAATTCAATGGCATAGGTTTTAAGGGCCAATTTTTCCATATGTGAGAACCCCTAATTCGAAACTTCTGAAACCCTAAAACACGTTAATGGTGAATCACGATACAGGGCCTGATAATGCAATTGAGTCATGTCATTAGCTTCAGAAAGTTAATATTAGTATAAATCACTCAAGAAAAATGATTAAAAGTGCATGAATCATGATGTGGAATTCAAGAAATTGTTGCAAATCGTATGGCCTGTATTCTATGATTCTTGGCACGTTTTGATTGATTCTTGATTGCAAAAGCTTCCTGGATGCTTAGGCAACATGTTGGAATCCCTTAGAAGCTTTGAATTATCCTCTAGCTGTGATTTCAGATTTCAACTTTTGGTCGAAATTTTGCAATTTGGTTCTTAGCTTTTGAGCAGTTTTTCGTGTGTATTTGAATAGGGTTGAGTTGTGCCTTTGTACATGAAGCAAATTAGGTCAAGAAAACAAGCCCAAAGTCCATGAATTAATGATTTTGATATTTGATTTTTCCACATCTTTTTTCAATCTTTTTTCCATGAAAACCATGCCAATTATGGAAGATTTGGTCTTGTTGATTGATGCACGATTTGCCACTTTGCCCTAGTTTGATTTGCTGCACACAAAAAATTTAAAAGGCATGATTTGATATTTTTCTCATATTTAAAACTAATTAAATGAATAAATAAGAATAAAAATTCAATTAATTAATTAAAAATAATAAAATAAATCCCTTTGAGCTTAATGGGTCGTGCATATGCTTTGGGTAATGATTCATGGAAGAATTTGTGGCCCATTAGCAATTTTGAAGCTTTTGAAGCAAAGTTGACTTTTCAAAGTTTCCAAAAATTTCTCAACTTCTCCAAGGCATGTCTTGCTCAATTTTGAAGCTATGATCATGTTCTTGGACATTTTGGAAAGGTCTTGAAATCCTCTAACCAATTTCTTTGGTCCCGTGTCATTTTGATTTACCAATCTCAAGTTATGGTCTTTGACTTAAAGTGCCTTTTTGTTGACTTTTGAAAATGACCTATAATGTTGAAATTGATAACTTTTTGTGAGAGAATTTCTTGGACTTTGAGTGTGAATATGAGTTGTAGGAAATGTCATTCTCTTCAAAATGAGCTTTGGATGGGATTTTTCTGATAAACCATGAAGAAGTTATGCCTTGGTCAATTTGCAGTTGACTTTTCAACTGTCCAAAAATAGAAACTTTTGCATCTTGAGACTTTTTGAGCCATGCTTTGAGAATCATGATCGAGAATTGATCAAATGATGTTTGTGGCTTCAAAATAATATGTTGACCAAAAATTTTGACTTTTGACTGTCAAATGACCATTTTGCCCCTGCAGTTGACTGTGAAGCAATTAGGGTTTTTGACTGTGCAATTTGATGCTGTGAGTCTTGAAACTTGACATATGGATGCTTGACAATGTTGGTAGGCATATGGGACTTAATTGGACCCTTGGAAACCTCAACTTCTTTGCCAGAACCAAAACCCTAATTTTTGACTGTGTTAGGAGGCCATTGGACTGTGCAACCCTTGAGTGATTTTGAATCATCTGGAGATTGATCTTGGCAAATCTTGAAGAATATGGGAGGGCAAATTTTGGGGTACAACACTTAGGTACAATTTAATTCGCATAGGTTCAAAACATTACGCTCCGACCACTTTAATATTATAATTATTTTAATTGAATTTAGTTTCTCCTTTAGTTTTAAACTTCTAAAAACCAAACATGACAATTTCCGCCTTAGCTAAACTAACCTGTTTTATAACACTAGAGTGATTACGAAGTCCCTGTGGGTTCGACATCTTTTTATTACTATCGCGATAGACTGTGCACTTGCAGTTAAGATACCATTAGACACATTAGGTCAATCGCTACATCAGTATCCTGGCGGTGTGGCAGGATCTTCATCAGCATTAGTATAGTTTGGGACCTCGTAAATGTCAACAGTAGATGGTGAGGAGGGCGGTGTAGCAGGATGGTGAAGGTCAAAAAGCCAGTTATCTCTGTTATGCACACTGGTGATAGGGTCTGGAAGCTTAAACTGGTGGACGATCTGATGATTAACTAACAAGTCAAATTGATCTGGTCCTAGGTTCCCGATCATGCTAGTGTTGAAGCAGAGTGCAATGTCCATCGGCTTTATTCCATAAAGCGGAGCTGATCCGAGCATAGGCCGACGGAGTCCAATTGCATTTGATAGCATGGTAACTAATCCTCCCAACAGGATTGGTACATTTGGAGTCTGGATGATACGCTCCATATTAGCGAGCATATAAGCTGCACCGTTTACCGGACGACTCTGGGATGCACAATACATAATGAATAGCTCATTGCGGGATACAGATGTGACATTCTGCTGTTTGCCAAAGATGGTGTGGGCGATGATCTTGTGAAAATACCTGATAGCCGGGTTATGGATGCATTTAGAATAGAGATCAGACGGCTCAGGATGGTTATTACCAGCGATGCTTCCCCAGAAGTAATCAAGATCAGAGTCAGGCAAGAGGTCCTCCTGTGTCATGGTGATAACATCAGGTCCAAAAGGGAACCCAAGCAGATGGCTAAACTCCCTGAGGTTATAGGTGTAATCCATGTCGAACATCCTGAAAGTGATCAACCCACGGTTGAATCCTATCCCATGATTTGGGATGAAGCTCAGAGTACTCAGGAACTCAAGGGTCAGCTTCTTGTAAGTACAGTACCGTCTTCGGATAGGAGCAGTGTCCCAGCCAATCTGATGCAGCAAGTACATGACACTCTCACGAATGCCAAGGGTGGTCATAGCATGGTCATCTGCGTAGATAGTAGGGCACATTTCCCGCTCAGCCAAGTCCTCAAATCGTCTTCTTTGGTGTCTGCTTCTCAAATTGACATTCATGAAGTTTACACGGGCCATAACGCTAAATATGAAAGCAAAAGAATGACCCCCCTGAAAATATTTAATAAATGTTTTGAAAAAATAAATTAAGTTAGTATTTTCGGGTTAAGAAATTGCCAAAGTTAAATCAAAAAGAAAAAGAAAAAGAAAGATTAAAGGGAAAATAAAAACAGAAGAAGAAAATAGAAAGGAGCAAGAGATGCAATCATGAAAATGTTTTAAAGATTAAGAAAAAGAAAAGAAAAAAATAAAAAAATGTTAAAGTAGTAAAAATAATTAAAGTAAAACATGGGTTGCCTCCCACGAAGCGCCTTTATTTTATGCCGACGGCTCGACAGTTAATACCTATTCAGGTAGGTATCGGGGTAGGCGGCTCACTTAACTGAAGATAAGCCGAATATTTGATATTTCCGACATTAAAGTAGTGCTTTAAGCATTGGCCATTGACTATGAATGGTTCGATAGAACTGCCTTTAATTTCTCTCGCGCCACTTGGGAAAACTTTGTTAATTTCGAATGGTCCGGACCATCTGGAACGTAATTTTCCCGGGAAAAGTTTCAGTCTAGAGTTGAATAGGAGTACGATGTCTCCTTCCTTAAATTCTTTTCGCGAGATACGCTTATCGTGCCATTTTTTTGTTCTTTCTTTATAGATTTTAGCATTTTCATAAGCGTCTAAACGCAATTCTTCTAATTCATGGATATCTAACACTCGTTTCTCGCCAGCAGTCTTGTAATTGAAGTTAAGGGTTTTTATGGCCCAATAGGCTTTATGTTCTAATTCTATTGGCAGATGACAAGATTTTCCATAAACTAACTTAAATGGCGTTGTTCCGATAGGTGTTTTAAAAGTTGTCCGATCCGCCCAAAGAGCATCGTTTAGCTTGGAGGACCAGTCTTTTCTGCATGTGGCTACGGTTTTCTCAAGGATTTGTTTTATCTTCCTATTTGACACTTCCACTTGTCCGCTCGTTTGAGGATGGTACGGTGTGGCTATGCGATGTTTAACGCCATATTTTGAAAGTAACTTTTCGAAGATTCTAGAGATAAAATGGGAGCCACCATCACTGATCACTAGTCTTGGTACACCGAATCGTGGGAAGATAATATGCTTGAATAGTTTTAGTACCACACGTCTATTGTTTGTGGGTGCGGCGACGGATACCAAAATATACTTATTTGCAAAAGATGCGGGGAAAGGTCCCATGAAATTGATTCCCCACACATCGAAAACTTCTACTTCGAGGATTCCTTTTTGCGGCATTTCGTCGCGTCTAGATATATTTCTTGTGCGTTGACATCTATCGCAGTTCATAATTGCTACGTGGGCGTCTTTCCATAAGGTAGGCCAAAAGAAGCCAGCTTGAAGTATTTTTGCACAGGTTTTTGACGTACTAGCGTGTCCACCATAAGGGGCGGAATGGCAATGGGAAATGACGTCGTCTATTTCATCGTTAGGAACGCAGCGACGATAGATACCATCGGCGCCTCTTTTAAAGAGTAATGGTTCATCCCAAAAGTAGTGTTTAAGATCATGGAAAAAATTCTTCCACTGTTGGTACGTTAAATCAGGTGGTAAAACACCGGCAGCTAAATAGTTGACGAAGTCAGCGTACCATGGTAATATGGTGTTAGTACAAATGGCTTTTACTACCGCAGTTGTTAAAGGTTCGTTGTGTCGATCTAAACTGTCGGTAGAGTTTATCTCTAGCTTAGCAATAAGGCGTTCATAAGGGAAGTCTTCGTTTATGGGAACACTCTCGGTTTGGATTCCATCTAATCTCGATAAATGGTCAGCTACCACGTTTTCAGTTCCTCTCTTGTCTTTTATTTCTAAGTCAAACTCTTGTAGGAGTAAGATCCATCTGAGTAGTCGCGGTTTGGCGTCCTTCTTGCTTAGTAAGTATCGGATCGCAACATGATCCGTGTAGATAATGATTTTGGCGCCTACTAAGTAGGAACGAAATTTATCCAATGCGAATACCATAACTAAGAGTTCCTTCTCCGTAGTGGCGTAATTCATTTGTGCGGGGTCGAGTGTTCTACTTGCGTAGTAGATAGCGTGAAGCTTTTTTCTTTGCGTTGTCCTAGGACTGCGCCTACAGCATAATCGCTCGCATCGAACATTATATCAAATGGTAGATTCCAATCAGGAGGTTGCATAATAGGTGTTGAGATTAAGGCCTCTTTAAGTGTCTCGAATACGTTCAAGCATTTATCGTCGAAAATAAACTCAGCCTCTTTCATTAATAATTCGGTTAGTGGCTTGGTGATTTTAGAGAAATCTTTTATAAAACGTCGGTAAAAACCCGCGTGTCCTAGAAAGCTTCTTACTTCTCTAATTGTTTTGGGTGGTTGAAGGTTTTTGATAATTTCGATCTTTGCTTTGTCGACTTCAATCCCTCTGTTTGATACAATGTGACCCAACACAATTCCTTGTCTCACCATGAAGTGACATTTTTCCCAATTAAGCACTAGGTTGACATTGACACAGCGTTTCAGTACTAATTCAAGGTTTGATAAACATCCGCCGAAACTCTCTCCGCAGACAGAGAAATCGTCCATGAATACTTCCATAATTTCGTCTAAAAAATCTGCGAAAATCGCCATCATGCATCGTTGGAAAGTTGCAGGTGTGTTACATAGTCCAAATGGAATTCTTCGGTATGCAAAGGTACCATAGGGACATATGAACGTGGTTTTCTCTTGATCATCAGGATGAATGGGAATTTGAAAGAATCCCGAGTACCCGTCAAGATAGCAGAAATGGGAATGTTTGGCTAAACGCTCGAGCATTTGATCAATGAATGGTAATGGGAAATGGTCCTTGCGCGTAGCTTTGTTTAGTTTTCTATAATCGATACACATTCTCCATCCTGTTTGAGTACGTTGTGCTACTGATTCGCCTTTTGTGTTCGTTATAACCGTAACACCTCCTTTCTTAGGCACCACGTGAACTGGACTGATCCAGTTGCTATCTGATATTGGGTATATGATGCCTGCCTCTAGTAGTTTTTGCACTTCCTTCTTAACGACTTCACTTAGGATATGATTTATTCGTCTTTGATGTTCTCTAGAAGTCTTGCAGTCCTCCTTCAGCATAATGCGGTGCATACAGAGAGAAGGGCTTATTCCTTTGAGATCTGAGATATTATAGCCTAACGCGGTTGGATATTTCCGTAACACACTAAGAAGTTTTTCGGTTTCGACCTCTCCTAATTTGGCATTGACTATAACTGGTCGTTCGAGTTCTTTATCTAAGAATTCATACCTAAGATCTTCAGGTAATGTTTTAAGTTCTATACCAGGGTTCTTATTAGTTGGGTCAGGATCGGGTGTTAAGGCTAAACATTCGCTTAGGTTGGCATCTAAGTGTTCTTGTTTCCAGTCTTCGTTCTTGAGGATAGTTGGTGTCTGAATTTTCAGCATCTCATAATAGGTGTCCTCTTGGCATTCAAGTTCTTTGACACATTCATCAATAATATTTAGGAGATAACATGAGTCATCTATAGTAGGGGCTTTAAAGAATTGGGAAAGAATGAATTCTACTTTTTCTTCTCCTACCTCGAAGGTAAGTTTTCCTTTCTTAATGTCAATGATGGCTCCTGCAGTAGCTAAAAATGGTCTTCCTAGTATGATGGGAATGTTTGAATCTTCCTTGATGTCCATTATTATAAAGTCAGTAAGTATGTAAAATTTTCCTATTCGGACAGGAATGTTTTCTAGCATACCAACAGGAAATTTGACTGATTTGTCGGCTAGTTGTAGGGACATATTGGTAGGTCTCATGTCGCCTAATTTGAGCTTCTCGCAAATAGATAAGGGCATTAGACTGACACTGGCTCCTAAATCGCATAGAGCTTTGTCTATGACAGATTTTCCAATTACACATGGTATGGAGAAACTACCAGGATCTTTTAGCTTTGGAGGCATGTTATTTTGAATTATGGCGCTACATTCGGCAGTTAGCATGACGGTTTCGTTTTCAACGATTTTTTTCTTATTATCCAATATTTCTTTTAGGAACTTAGCATATGACGACATTTGGGTTATAGCTTCTGTAAACGGAATAGTAACGTTTAATTGTTTCAGAAGTTCTACAAATTTCTTGAATTGTCCCTCGTTCTTTGATTTTGCAAGTCTTTGGGGGTATGGAATTGGTGGTTTATATGGTGGTGGAGGCACATAAGGTTTTTCTGAAGCCTCTTTGTTCTCATTCGCGTCTTCCTCTACATTTTCAGATTGATCTTTCGACTTTTCTATTTCTTTTTCAGGTTTTTGATACATGGTCGGGTTTTGGAGTCTAGGATCTACCGGTCCATCAAGGGCTGTCCCACTTCGTAATGTGATAGCATTTGCATGTTCTTTAGGATTGGGCTGTGGCTGTCCAGGAAATGTACCAACAGGTGCGGCAGAACTAGCTTGGTGTTGTGCTACTTGGGAGATTTGGGTTTCTAACATTTTATTGTGAGTTGCTAGGGCATCTACCTTATTTGCTAATAGCTTCAACTGTTCACTGGTGTGAACATTTTGATTGAGGAATTCTTTGTTTTGTTGGGCTTGATTAGCGATAAAATTTTCCATTAGGATTTCAAGGTTAGATTTCTTAGGAATGTTAGGAACATTACCAGCGGGTTTTTGATAACCTGGAGGTACAGCAGGTGCTTGGCCAGGTGCATATAAAGCGTTATTGCTCTTGTACGAGAAGTTATGATGGTTCTTCCAACCAGGATTATAGGTATTGGCATAAGGATTACCTTGAGCGTAATTTACCTGATCAACTGATATTCCTGCTAAGATTTGACATTTGGTTCCAACATGACCAGGAACTCCACAAACTTCGCAGCTTGGGGTAACTGCAGCCACGACGCCAAATTTCTGGTTTGGGTAAAGGAATAGCGTGATTTAAATAGTAATCCCTGATTGCACGTCTTACGGAAAGAATGCGTTCAGGTTCGTCCGTCGATTTGTCAAGTGGTTTGCCTTGTGAGCGAGTCCTTGGCATACAAATCGAAAAAGGGTATCTGTTGCCTAGTCTAAACGCACAATAGAAGAATCGTAATTAATTGACTACCAGTCCCCGGCAACGGCGCCAAAAACTTGATCGGGACTTTATGAGTCTGTCGGGATACTAACTGCAAGTATACAGTTCAGTCGTTCTAGTTTTAAAAGATTATCGAACCCACAGAGATTGAGGATCAATCGCATACAATCTAATGCTACAGTTTGTTTAACTAAGCGATGAATATTCGATTTTTGGGGGAAACAGTTTAATTAAAAATAATAGTAATAGTTACACCAGTATGTGATAATCGGACTTCGGGAATTCAGGGAATCGATTGGCCTATAAAGTATTTCGGTAAAAGTTAATTGTTTAAAAACCTGAGACATACACTCTCGTGTTCATGAAATAAGTTATGTTACTAAACCTAGTGGATGCACTTTAAATTTAATAACACTTTTTGAAAACAATTTGAATTTAATTAATTTATTAAAACACTCTCGTGTATTTAAAAATTAATGTTTCGTTACCACTATCTGGGTTGAACTCCAGCTCTCGCATGCAGGTTCTTGCCTTAATTAATTTCCCACTCTCGTGGCAAAATCGTGTTAATTAATCTCCCACTCTCGTGACAAGGATAGTTAAATTAATCTTGGAAATTGAAAACCAGAAATTGTTTTATAAATATTTTTGGCCAAGGTATCACTGAATTCTTTCAGTTCTTAAGAGTCACATACCGGTATTAATAATTTAGCCGGACATAATTAACTTAACAGCAATACAATTCAAAATATAATTCATAACAACAATTGGCATAATATAGAAACTGAATAAATATTAATTGCAATAAAAACCTGGAATCAAAGTTGCTATGGTAATCTTGAAATATTACAATAATCCTTGAGCTTGATTGCAGTAAATAAATCGTGTTAATTCTTGAAGGAAGAATTAACACCTAAAACAAAAAACTAAAGCTTGGAATGAAAATTACAGGAACGTAAAACAATATTCCAAAACAAGGAAATGGAAAATAAATGCAAAAGAATAATAAATTTGTTCTGAGGAAATTTCTTCCACCCCTGGTACTTTGCACTGGCACACATATATATAGCAGAGGAAAAACAGCAGTTGAAAAATCTTGAAGAAATCTTCAATGGAGAAAATATAGGGAGCACTAATAGTGGGTGGCAGGAAAATAGGAGAACGAATATGCCCTTCAATGCCCACGTCTCTATCCATGTACAACGTCCACCTTCACGCGCGTGATGGTCGTCACAGGTGGGTGACGGTCGTAACGCGCTTAAGTAGCGCATTACGCTCGTCAGTGATGTGTGACGAGCGTTACTCCAAGTTGGGGGGTGTTACGCCCGTCACAAGGGTGTGACGACCGTCGCAACTCCAAAAATCCAAACTTTGTATTTTTAATTCTTTTTTCTCTTTGTTTATTGTCTAGCCTTCTTCATGTTGTCATTTTCCATTGGTTTGAGTTGACAAATGTTATACCTGTAAAAAGACAAATAATCTCGGAATAATCGGGGGTTAGACGATTTAATGAAATATAAAATCGGTAAAAAGCGTGGTAATTATATGATATGTTTTCTCGTTATCAAAGATCATCAATATTTATGAACTTACCTATAGGTTCATGGTTAGCCCATTTTAAAACCATAGGTTAGAAGATCAGCTTGTTAAAATCTCAAGAGGTTAATGGTTATCTTGTTAAACCATATTGAGCTCAGATATTTTGTGGAGAGAAGTTTAATCACTTCAATCTATAGTTTGGGAAGGAAGCTTGTCCACTTTAGTCTAAATAATGGAGAATCCGCAAACAATCATATTATACGTCTTGTATTATCATGGTTGTAGGACAACCAACATTTACTTATATAAAGGGATTCGTGAGCTTTACCTACTAAACATTCTCAAGTATATAATGAAAATTCTCAAGACTAGTTCTTAGAGATAGGAGTAGGTCCTTTTGATTTGACCAAACCTCTATACATCGTGATGTTCTTCTTTTCTCTTAATCCTTTACTTCTGTAATTTACTTTAAATTATATTCTGTTGTTAAGTTAAAGAAAAACCTTTTGAAACTCTGATATATCTCAGGTTTTAGGAAAATGTTTTCGAACTCTGTTTTTAATCTTGAAAAAGTTTTCAAAACCATATTTTTCAAACCACACAATTCACCATTATCTTGTGTGTGAAGTCTCAAGTCCAACATAGAGGTGTAATGACTCAAGCATTGACTAATCCCTAGGAGTTGCAACCAATAGACATCAACAATGTATTCTTAAATGGTTCCTTACAAGAGGAAGTTTACATGATGCAACCTCCAGGATTCGAGCATCAAGGAATTGATCTTGTGTATAACCTCCACAAACTCTATGTGGCCACAAGCAGGCTCCTTGGGCCTGGTATGACAAACTCACTCAAGCTCTTGTCCACTTTGTCTTTGTTCACATTAAATGCGACCATTTTTTGTTCATCTACTCACACTATGGAGTCACTAAGTATGGATTGATGTATGTTGATGATATTCTCATCATTAGATGCTCATCTACACTTGTACACAAGTTGAATCACTCTTTGCACACTACATTTTCCCTTACAATGTTGGGGACTCCTGAGTATTTTCTTGGCATCGAGATCAAAGTAGTATCTACTGGTGGCCTTCTTCGCTCAAACCAAATACATTTGTGATCTACTTTCTCGAGCTAAAATGTGGAATACTAATGGTACTCCCACTCCTATGATCACTAAATGAAAACTTAGTAAACATGGCACAAGTCTCTTGTTAAACCATCACTTAAATTGATCGATTGTTGATGCCTTGCAGAATGTGACTCTTACCTAACCTAATATAGCTTTTAGTGTGAAAAAAGCTTGCCAATTCACGGCGTCTCCCCTAGAATCTCACTGGTCAGTTGTGAAGCACATTCTACAATATCTCAAAGGCACCATCACACATGGACTTCTTTCTCATGTTCTCATGACATGGTGTAACTCAATGTAAACTAGGGATACATAAACATGTATGCATCATAGTGTAACTCTTACATAAGATAATTAGTAATGCACCACTCCATATACTCATCTTATCATCTTGTACAACTTAACTAAATTACACTTAGTGTAAAATGATGTACATAATCAAATTTCAATAGCCTATACATGTGAAGTACCTTCCATACTTTTCCAAGTGCCTGAAGATGGTGACTTTAGAATGATGCGAATAATTTTATAGTATTTATTCATAAACACATGAGAACTTGGCAACTGAATATCTCGCCAGTGTTTTGATCATTAATTATGCAAAATTCACTATCCAACTTTACAAGCAAGACACAATAATATTGTTTGAGTGTGGTATCAAATTTAAGATTTGGTGACAGCTACATTAAATTTAAGATTTGATGACAATTACTGTGAATATTGAGCCAATACTTGAAGTGGAAGCGCAACCATCACCTGACGTGAAAGCAGAGCTATTACCTGATGTGAAAGGGGAACAATTACAAAATCTAAACGCAAATGTTTATGCTTGAACCAAAATTGAGTCATCAACAAGTTTTGGTTGACATGCCATTGTCCTATCATGGGATTCCTTTGTATGTTTTCTATAATATTTTTCTGGAAGAGAGGACGACAATGCTTATGTTTTATATACACAAATGAGATCTATGAGATGTTATTTGTTTCAATTTATGTAGTTCTGAAAATATGTTGAAAATATAATAGGATTTGTATATTTATTGCAAAATTCTATTCTAGTGTCATATCATTTAAATGGAGATAACACTTTGTATGTTTATTTTGTATCTATTGTCTTCAATTTAAAACTGATCATGGCGAGTTAAGAAACATTTTCATGATATCGTGTCCTCAGTACTCTCTTATTCATCAACATCCAATTTCTCACTGTTGTGAGACTCATGATTGCTTAACTAGACAATGTGTAGTGTTATAAAACCGTGTGATTGTGTGAACAATATTTGGTGGAAATGACATGCATATAACTATTCAATGTACTTTACAAACACTCCTTACTTTTATTCATAATCATAATAGAGAGAAACTTAATACAAACTTGCATATAAATAAAACATATCTAATCCTCTGAACAAGACATATAACAAAAAGACACTTAGACAAAAAACAACATTATTTCAAATATATAGATATATATGACTATAATATCTCTTATAATCATGGAAGAACATCACTTTCAAGCTTAGGAGCAACACTGCTATTAGGTGCAACGTTTGTGTGATCAATATTAGTACAAACTCTCAAACCTCCATATTGAACTCCTCTGTCACACTCTTTCTCCTTATTCGAAACACAAACAAACTCCAGTAAGAAATGGAAACACGAAATCGTGAGATGCAAATCTTACCGACTGGAGAGCGTCCGGTATTCTTTCAACTCAAAAAGACCAGAAAATCAGCAATGAAACAAGGTAATCCTCTGAGTTATCACTTCTGCGATTCACTTTTTCCATTTCCTCTTCCATTTTCGTGATTTTGGATCTCTGTGTGCTCAGTGTTGTTCAATTGCATTGCAACATCGTGATGTTATATGTGTTGATTGTTGATGAGAGTGCAGATTCGCTATTAGCGATCTATGATTTTGTTGCGATCTTGACGATTTGTTGTTAATTGAAGACGTTGTAGAGGTTTGTTACCGAGAGAGACGAAGAATTCGTTCTGGCTGTTACAGAAAAGATCGCGATGGTGATGCTACTTGAAGGTTGAGGAATGATGATGAAGAAGGTTGAAATTGCAGAGAATTTGGTGAGTTTGTTTTTTTTTCTTTTTTCTTCTGTCATCCTTTTTTCTTTGTGAATAAATGATTGTGGATCTGAGACTCTACTTGTTTTCATCTATTCTCTTTGTCTCTCTCAAAGACATAGCCCGCAATGACTATCTCCTTTTACGGCAGGGATTTCAACCAAATACCACAATTGTTCAGCCAGAGCTCGTCCGATGCGTCTTCAGGCTTGACTAATTTGATGAAAGATCCAGAGAACAGCGGCTCAGGTATGTGATTCGCTCTCGATTCTTCTTCTTTTGCTTGCGATTTCGAGTCTTCTTCCGCCGAATTTCTGTGTTTCTGCGTTTTTGTTATGTTGCAGTATTGTTGAAGTTGTATGAAGAAGATGAAGTTGTTACAGTGGAGGATGATGATGAAGATGGAGAAGAAAGGGAGAGGCTTATGGAGGAAGCAGAGAGAAGGTTCTCTGATTCTTCTGCCAAATTGGAGAGTCAATCTGAGTCGGTAAATTTATATTTTTATCTATTCTGTAGAGTTAAAAAAAAATCCCCCCTGGATCCTGTTATATAGATTGCTGAAAATTGGTTAGAAGATGGGAGTTGGTTAGGTGGTTAGGATACAGTTACAAAATTCTGTTTTGGTTATTGTTATAGAAGTTAGTTATAATTCTGTTTAGAAAATTCTGTTATGTATTGTTAAAACAGTTGGGATTTTCTGTTGAAGTTTGTTAGAAACAGTTAGAAAACTCTCTTGAAGCACAAATATATATTAATTGTTACTGACACTTTTTTATCATCACCTTTTCTACTTTCTGTCAATTGCTTTTTCAGAATTATCATCACCTTCAATTACTTTATTGCAACTATCGATAATTACCTTCTACCTGTTACATCTAAACCCACCTCTTCTACACCTAACAAGAAGTCATCGGTTAGCAGCGAAGCATCATCTAAACCCACCTCTTCTTTCTTATTCATATTTTTTCATTTTGAACAAGTCGTTGATCTTTACGTTGTTTTTATTTGTCGGGAGTGATTGTGACTGCCTGCGTCTTTAGTATCGTTATTTGTTGACCTTTTGACGTGCGAGGGATACTCATTGGGGTATCGTTACTTGATGCACGTTGCTGATAGACGAAGGTTAACCATTGTGGTTTTGACTTCCCTCGACCTTTTGATGGATGACCATTGTTGTATCCTTGGATGCACACTCTTGATGAGTTCTGAATGCTTGATCAGATTAGCTGAACACTACCCGCCCCAGGGTTGAGATGAGGGTTTTTTCTGAATAGAAAAGAAACTCCTACTTCGAAGGCTCAGAGGGGTTGACGAGGGTCTATCTCCCTTATATCTCCAGTATTTAGGGATTGAAACAAGGCCTGTACATCGTCAGCAGGGTCTTACTCAAAAGCGTACCGACCAGAGATTTTTGTGTTTTCAGATTGTCATCATCCTCCTTTGAATCTTTACCTAAGCATAAGACTAGGAAATCTGGCATCAATATGCAAGTAAAAAATTTAAAGAGTGATAACGAATGGATGAGTAAAAATGAAAGGAACACTTCAAGACAAGCATACTTATTGCATTAAGATTTTCGTTCAAAAATAGACAAGTTTCTATATACAAGCAATGTTTAAACAAACAAGCAAGAATGCAAATGAAAATGCAGTAAAGAAACCAATGATTGCCATTGTTGAGGAGACTTGACTCCGTATGGACTTGCTGATTCTGACGACTTTCTGTAGTCTTGATGCTCGAGTGTGCGAGAGCCTTCCCCTTTCAGATCTGATGTGAGCACAGTAGTCTCTGGATTGAGCCTGTCTTGGACATTGTCTTTGGATGACATACCATCTTCAATCGATTGGCCAGGTGCCCCAGTATAATATGCATCACCAAGCATATCATGTCTTAAAGAAATAATAGACATCATTATCAGAGTTTCCATGACCTGGCTTATCTGAGTATTTAATCCATTATCTTCCTGCTTGAAGAAATTTACGACCACAAGCCGAAACTTGCATGCATATCACTCAGATTTATTCCATAACTGATCTCTGGTGACGGTAAGAATCAAGTTAAACCTTTGAAGAAAGCCCCAGGTCTGAATAAGAATCCCCAATCTTCGGGTACCTGCTATGAATGCATGAATGTGCATGGGGGTGCATGAATGAATGTCATGTCATGTTCTGTCATTTCCAAGGAATTTGCGTGCTTTGATTTTGATTTTACGCAAGTAAGGGATGGAAGAATTTTGGCACAAGACTTGCAAATATGATTCCTTGAAAATAACAAAACATGTATGTTAAGCATGTGGTTAGCCATGTTATGTATGAAAAGGCATGAGATCAAAGAGGATCAGGGTTCCATCATTCCTGAATATGATTGATGCACTATTCTGAATCATGTGAGTATCATCAGATCAAAGGTCCGACATAGCTTCTGCATATATAAGAACCAAGTACCATGTGGATCTCCCATTGTACGGGGTCAAGGCTTCTGGAACATCAGATACTGTTGAGAATTTCTGAACATGCTGGGAATACCAAGATTGAAGGCTTGAATGAACCTCCAGGTAAACGAGTCAGGAACTCAGAAAATAAATCTGAGAACCATATGGTCACCAACAGGATATAGCATCTGCATAAAGTCATAACAGAAATCCAGAATATAGCCGTTAGAACCAATAGTCACCGTCTGATCATAGTCACCATCTGAGCATGAGTAACCATCTGAACATAGTCACCAGTTGTACCTGTAATAAGAATTCCCTCCCCGCTCACGGTGAAAACTAGGTCAGGGTAAGGCAATGGCAACTCAGAATCGAGGGTACTCCTGAAAAACTATCGCCGTATCACCTACGTGAAAATGATAGCCCCTCATTTGTACCTCATATGAGCGTGGACGACATGGCGGCGATAGTGAGACCTAAGTCAACTAGCCGTTCATGTTCCACTATATTCCTAGGGTTCCTATGGTATACAGCTCTGGCTTGGGTATTAGGCCTTTTACCTCATAGTAACACCCACCCAATAAGAAGCAGATCCAGTACAACAATAGTATATGGAAGACAGTAAAATGCAATGCATACGTATACTCAAGTATATACAAAATGAATGAATAAACTGAAAGCATAAAGATAAACACCCAAATGAAAGAAAGCAAGAGCTAGGAGCGACTCCGGGATAGACCAACATTTGGTCGACCTGTCCCCAGTGAAGTCGCCAGCTGAAACAACCGGCTGAAAATCATCAAACAATGAAGTCGCCATCGAACGTCTTTTATCCCACATGTAGGGAAAGGTAAACATCGAGAAAACCTGAGAAGGGAGAAGTCACGGTCTTGCGACCGAGAGATTGGGTAAGGGAGTCTATTACGCGAGGGGAAGGTATTAGCATCCCACACGCCCGTAGTACTCTACGGTATCCACTCTTGTTATCTATCTTATGGGTGTGTTCAATCTATGCTTACTGTTTATTATACTACTGGAGGGAGAATGAATGCAAAAGAAAGGGGAAAAGAATGTAGGGAAAATAAAATTTTGCTCGCCTCGGCCCTACCCCAATGCCTACGTATCCTTTTTGAGGAATCAGAGCTACCGTAGTTCGGCTCACATGTTTTTTGTTTGTTTATCTTTTTTATGGACAATGTTAATTCCGCCTTCTGCCGCAGCTCGACCTTTGGAGACTTATGCGTTGGCACAGAAGTAAACTAATCATGTCCTTACCTGAAAAAGGGTTTAGAGAAAAGGTGCTCGAGCGCACAAAATGATTTGAATTTGTTTTGTGTTTTGTTACCTTGAAAAAGGGTTTAAGTATGATTAGCATGTTTTTGATTTGCTAAGAAGAGAAGTTTTTGTTTTGAATGCAAGGATGCAAAAGGGGTAAGAAAAGAGTCTAAGGGAGACTATCCTATTTCTAACCTAACGTTATCATACAATGGTGGTCCTAAGGTTTGGATTAACAAAAGGGAAACGTCTACCTAATGTCAGCATGCGTGGTTTACAACCTGAGGTCTAACTTGCATCCGAATGGAGCAAGCGCATCCTAGGGGAACATGGTATGTACAAGGATGAAGCAAGCAAGCCAGCAAAAAGGAAGCACACCTAAAGGGATCCTGCATAGGTTATCATGTCTAAGAAAAGTCTAAAAAAAGCTATCCTATAGGGAGCATGCAATGAGAGCGAAGTCGTGATCTCAATTTCTAAATTGAGTGACTCATCGATCAACAAGAAAGTAAAGAAAGCGATAAAGTCCTATAGGGAGCATGCACTGAGAGCGAAGTCGTGATCTCAATTGCTAAATTGAGTGACTCATCGATCAACAAGAACGTAAACAAACACAAGCACAACACATATAGAAAATGAAGTGTAGAATGCCTGCTACAGGTCTTTAAACAGCGACTTCGAGCACACGCTCTTTATTTCCTACTTCTCATGATATCTAGAAAAGCGGTAAAGTGCAGAAATGAGGAGTAAAATGAGGTTACGATGGTACCGAACGGAGAAGGTCCGTTGCCTCTTCATAATCACACAAGCAATGAGAAAACTCGGCATAACTTCGAGTAAGCATCAAAGCATCATCAACGTGAAAATAAATCACAAGCGAAAGGTACGCCAATCATATCCGAATATCACACAATAAACCAAATGAACAAGATTTCGTAGCACCACAAGCAAAGAAGAGAAACCCGGAAAACTACGAGGGATATATGAATCATCATGTGATAGTCCTGCACGAAGATACAAAACTATACAATGCAAAATACTCCGCTAATGTCTCATGGTGCGAGAAATCTCCGTTGGAAGGTTGCACAAAAATACACCAAACGAGTTAGCAATTAACAAGGAAATGTAACTCAAAACTCAAGCGCCCATTCAAGGATCATAACCTACCACTAATCATTAATTATGCTAGGGAAACTGAATCAAGGATACATAATCGACAAAGACACGCCAAATTCCTAATTCTAATCATGTATCGAGTCATTAATTCAATTTATTCCTAAACTAATAGAAAATTAAAAAATCATATCATCAAATCAGAAAACATCATGCTAAGGCTCATACAAAATTTCAGTCGAAAATCGTACAAGAAACATTAAAAATTAATTGCTAAAAATTTAAGAACAAGATGAGAATTAGTGTAGAACAGGGGAGTGCAAGGCTGAATCTGGGTGGTGTGCAGAAGCAGGCGCTGAAAGCCCAAGGGAGATAGTCCAATAAGCCAATTTTTTTGTAACATATCATTCAGACTTTCAAAAAATGCGATGATGGGCTCAAAGAGGAAGAAATTCCGGTCCTGCCCTTTGAACACTATCAATCCAATTTAAGCATAATTACTATTATTGCATTGAAAAGATATAAAGGAAAATATATAAAAAAAAAGAAGAAGTAAAACGACATCATGTATTGTGCTTAGGGTTTTGAGTTTTGATGCTTCAACTTGTTAGAAACAGAGTCTATTTGCTTTATCTCTCTCACGTCGTTCCCCAACTTCGCTTCATCTTTTTCTCCAATCAACCTCATCTTCTCTCACCGTCATAGCCGCCGTGAACAACGGTTCGACCTCCAACATCGCAAGCACGCGATTGCGACCAGCTCCTGACGTAACCGCACACATAGATCGAGCAACGGTCGCACCCACACAACACCGGAAACAACGCTCCCTCCGAAGCCACCACTAATCATTAATTATGCTAGGGAAACTGAATCAAGGATACATAATCGACAAAGACACGCCAAATTCCTAATTCTAATCATGTATCGAGTCATTAATTCAATTTATTCCTAAACTAATAGAAAATTAAAAAATCATATCATCAAATCAGAAAACATCATGCTAAGGCTCATACAAAATTTCAGCCGAAAATCGTACAAGAAACATTAAAAATTAATTGCTAAAAATTTAAGAACAAGATGAGAATTAGTGTAGAACAGGGGAGTGCAAGGCTGAATCTGGATGGTGTGCAGAAGCAGGCGCTGAAAGCCCAATGAAGATAGTCCAATAAGCCAATTTTTTTGTAACATATCATTTAGACTTTCAAAAAATGCGATGATGGGCTCAAAGAGGAAGAAATTCCCTTTGAACACTATCAATTCAATTTAAGCATAATTACTATTATTGCATTGAAAAGATATAAAGGAAAATATATAAAAAAAAAAAAAAAGAAGAAGTAAAACGACATATGTATTGTTCTTAGGGTTTTGAGTTTTCATGCTTCAACTTGTTAGAAACAGAGTCTATTTGCTCTCACGCCGTTCCCCAACTTCGCTTCATCTTTTTCTCCGATCAACCTCCTCTTCTCTCACCGCCATAGCCGCCGTGAACAACGGTTCGACCTCCAACATCGCAAGCACGCGATTGCGACCAGCTCCTGACGTAACCGCACACATAGATCGAGCAACGGTCGCACCCACACAGCACCGGAAACAACGCTCCCTCCGAAGCCACCACGAGCAGCCAAACCAATATCGGAAAAATAGAAAAAGAAGAGGAAGAGAATCGAGACACAACATTACCGGTGAAAGCACCACCCCGTCGACGGCATCTCCCTCTGTGGCAACCACCATGGCCTCCCTCGATTTCAGATCAACCGCCACCACTGTTGTGAGTTTCATTTTTTCTTTCTTTGTCGCGGCTTTAACCGGTCACTACAATCACCGTCTCCGTTCCTCTCTTTTACCGATCCAAATCTCACTCGCCTCCATCACGTTTCAGTTCCGCTTTCCTCTCGCGTATCACCTTCATCACAATGACAATGTACGGTGCTTCTTCGATCTTTCTTCTTCTACCTTTTCGTTGTTTTTGCGTTCTTTGAGTTATTGTGATATTGATGCAGTGTTGTCGCGAAGTTGATTATTCGTTCTTGATGCAGGTGCATTGCAGAATTAATCTTGAAGAACCAAGAAAGATGATGATGTTGCAGGAGTAATAATTATGAAGGTTGAAGATATGTTGAGGCTGAAAGTTATTGATGAAGATGAACCATGAAGATGCTTAAACTTGTGGTTCAAAGAGAACGATGAAGATTGATGAAGCAGATTAATTCTGTTAGGAGTTGTTTGGTTGTTTGATTGCAGTTAGTTTGTTGGAATCTGTTAGAAGCGGTTAGTTTCTGTTTGATTGCAGTTAGTTCCGCTTTCCTCTCGCGTATCACCTTCATCACAATGACAATGTACGGTGCTTCTTCGATCTTTCTTCTTCTACCTTTTCGTTGTTTTTGCGTTCTTTGAGTTATTGTGATATTGATGCAGTGTTGTCGCGAAGTTGATTATTCGTTCTTGATGCAGGTGCATTGCAGAATTAATCTTGAAGAACCAAGAAAGATGATGATGTTGCAGGAGTAATAATTATGAAGGTTGAAGATATGTTGAGGCTGAAAGTTATTGATGAAGATGAACCATGAAGATGCTTAAACTTGTGGTTCAAAGAGAACGATGAAGATTGATGAAGCAGATTAATTCTGTTAGGAGTTGTTTGGTTGTTTGATTGCAGTTAGTTTGTTGGAATCTGTTAGAAGCGGTTAGTTTCTGTTTGATTGCAGTTAGTTCCGCTTTCCTCTCGCGTATCACCTTCATCACAATGACAATGTACGGTGCTTCTTCGATCTTTCTTCTTCTACCTTTTCGTTGTTTTTGCGTTCTTTGAGTTATTGTGATATTGATGCAGTGTTGTCGCGAAGTTGATTATTCGTTCTTGATGCAGGTGCATTGCAGAATTAATCTTGAAGAACCAAGAAAGATGATGATGTTGCAGGAGTAATAATTATGAAGGTTGAAGATATGTTGAGGCTGAAACTTATTGATGAAGATGAACCATGAAGATGCTTAAACTTGTGGTTCAAAGAGAACGGTGAAGATTGATGAAGCAGATTAAGATGAAGGAATGGTGAGTGATATGTGGCTTCTGGTTTTTTCTGGTGAGTTTCCTCTCTATCTAATTTTCTGACTTTTTTCACTTATGCTGGAAGTAGTTTCTGTTAGGAGTTGTTTGGTTGTTTGATAGGTTACAGTTAGTTTGTTGGAATCTGTTAGAAGCGGTTAGGATGTTTGATTGGTTACAGTTAGTTTGTTGGAATCTGTTAGAAGCGGTTAGGATTTAGAAACTGTTATGGGAATTCTGGTAGCTGGACTGCTATTTCTCCTATTTTTGTTGACAAGTTGTTATGGAATTTGTTGGAGTTTGTTGAGAGTCTCCTGGAAATTAGTTACAGGGTTGTTATGAGCAGTTGGAAACTGTTAGGGATATTAGGAACAGTAATTTTGAAGTTAGTTGGTTATTGTTATAGAAGTTACAGTTGGGATTTTCTGTTGAAGTTTGTTAGAAACAGTTAGTAGACTCTCTTGAAGCACTAATATATATTAATTGTTACTGTCACTTTTTTATCATCACCTTTTCTACTTTCTGTCAATTGCTTTTTCAGAATTATAATCACCTTCAATTACTTCATTGCAATTATGGATAATTCCCGTCTACCTATTACATCTAAACCCACCTCTTCTACCCCTAATTACAAGAAGTCATCTGAAGAAATAACTGAAGACTCACCGGCAGAAGCCGTAGCCAAACAATCTCCATCGTTATCACCCATCAAGGATCCACCACAAAAAGTTGGCGAAACATCCACTGATGGGCAGTCTGGGTTTAAAGAAAATCCCATTAAAGATTCGTCACCATCGTCACCCATCATCGAGTCGCCACAAGAAACTAAAATTTCCGAAGGCGAGCCATCACTTGAAGCAGTCAAAACATCTGGGTGTGAGCCTTCTCCTGACGAAGACCCCCATACTAAAAGGGAGGTAACACTGCTGCAATTTTATTGGTTTATTTCGGACTTGACTTATAAGTTTTTGTTGGCCATGGGAGGGTATGTTGGATTTTTTGTTCAACAAAAGGAATGGAAAGAGTTGAAAGAACAGAAAAGTACGTTGACTTCTATTGAAGTAATTGGTTTCTTAGCACACACTTGGTTTGTCAAGGAGTTTTTTCTTCTGTCTTGTAACCGCACAGCTTTAAAGTTTGCTTGGAGCATCATTTTCAACATATTGATGTGCGGTGTTATTGCGGGAGTAACTGGAAAACTGTTTTTCGGTGATCTGCTGGCGTTTCTATTTATTTTGCAGTGGTCATTACTTTTTTTTTGGTTTGTATATAAGAAAGTGAGAACAGTATTTCACAAAAATAATGTGTAATCAATAATAATAGCACAGCTTCTAAATTTGCTTGGAGCATCATTATCAACATAATAACATATCCCCTGCATGGGGTTGTTTGTTTTTCTGTAATCTGCTGGCTTGTTATATAAATGTCTTCCTCTATTTGTGCGCTAAATTTTGTTCATGAAGAATTATACTAGGTTTCACCACTAGTGAAAATTTCTCGTGGAAATCCATGTTCTTGATGAAATCCCTTAGCTATTAATTGTGCCTTGATTTATACTCGCACTTGTTTAGATGCCTGGGATTGCACAAAGTACTTTTTAGGATGAAATTCGAAAAAGATATGATTATCTTTGGTAAATTTGGAAACTGGCATGATTGTTAAGAATAAGAAATATAACTAATTGTTTTATGTTTTGGAATTATGGGGTGTTTTGAGTGATCACTGCTCAGCTTAATTTAGTCATATAAATAAGAGTTTAATTAATAAGTTGTTTTTCAAATCCACGGAGTGAAGCGATAAACTCTATATTAACTTTGTATAAATACTTGTTTTGCGTGTAAACTTTCTTCAATAGACTAGCTGAAAATTGTAAACTTTGTAGGGCATCCTGTTTTGGAAGACATTATGGAATTGAATTTGGTACGAGCTTTGTAGTTTCTTAGAACTATTATGTGTGACGTATATATTTGTATTCCTCTTTCTCCTTTAGCAATTTTTTTTGTTTATTTTCCTCGTGTAGTTAAAGTTATGGTTGAGTTTTGTTAGTAACTACTGGATATTTTTTCAGATAAACAGTCCCTCAATCAATGAATGCAAGGCTGAAGGAAACAGCAAAGACTTTCGAAGAAAACATGAAGTTCCCCCAGGTACTTCTAAATTGTAATCAAACACAGCTCCACAAGCTCAATATGCATCTTTAAGAAAAATGTGGTAGTTTATTGTTTCTTTCTGGTATCCAAGGCAACCTTTGAACCTGAAGTTAATTATAGGTCCTAAAAAGAAGGTTTGCGAAAGCCGAGAACCATTTTCTAGATACACTTTGCACAATTTTGTTTAATATTGATGTCATAGTCTGCTTTATCATCTTATCGACTTTAACTTTAAAAGGAGCCACTGTTATTAGCTTGCTTCCTGGGAGCAGAGTACAAGAAGTCAGTCGGATGCTTCCCATTTTCACAAACACAATGGAACTACTGAAAGACAATGTTCCACAGTTGATGACAATCATTCATGTTGCCCCTAATGAACACGTGGAAAACTTCATTGCCGGTGCTGTTCATAGATGGCCTGTCCCTGTTGTATTAATTCCTGGTGGAACGACACACATGAGATATGATGCTTTTAGTGTACGCCCCATTGTCTCATTAAACTTCCATTTGGAGAAAAAATTCTTTTCAGCTTCTGATGTCAATACTTTGCAGTAGTAGTGATGCATGTATTAGTGTATACAGCTGTTAGTAGTTGTATTGGGTTGTTATAACTGCTTAGACAGTTATATATAGTTAGAAAATAACCATCCAATGTATGCTTTTGTTGAATAAATAAAAATACTCTTTCCTCATCTCTACTTTCTATTCTCTCTCTCTCTCTATATTCTCCCTCTCTCCCCTATCATTGGTATCTAGAGCCTGTCGACCTCGGCCACATCATTCATGGCAGAAGCGACGCGAATGCAGAACGCCATTCGTGAGGCAGAGGAACGCATAATGACGGCGGTGGAGCCATGTATCACGAGGCAAATTCGTGAATTGGAGAACCGTTTCGAAACTCAATTCACCAATGTGCAAGAAGCCATGCGCGGAATTGGATTGCAATTGGCGGAATTAACGGCGGCGCGTCGCCATGGTGGCAACGGCGACGGAGCAACTCGACCAGCAACGCGATTAACGCGTCTGGATTTCCCAAAATTCACTCGCGACGATGTCGAATCTTGGATTGCAAAATGTGAACGTTTTTTTTTGTTGGATAGAACGCAAGAAGGGGACAAGGTCTCGGTTGCGAGTATCGCTCTTGATGATAACTCTTTTCGTTGGTTCCAAAGTCTAGAACAGGGATCGAATGGCCGATTGACATGGCAGAATTTCACCGAGGCATTGAAGATGCGATTTAGCCTCGAGTTCGATTCGCCTATGGAAGAACTCAAGAAATTGGTACAGACTGGTTCGCTGGAGGCGTATCAGGAATCGTTTGACAATCTTGTGGGTAGAACAACGTTGACGGAATCTCAAAAGCTCCAATGCTATTTGGGAGGCCTTCAACAGGAATTGTGTAATGGTGTGAAGATGTTCGCTCCGCGAACGGTGTTGGAAGCTACTCGTATGGCAAAGTTGCAAGAACGAAGTTTGGAATTGTTACAGAAACGATTGGGGCCTGCAAATCGAACACAAGGTTCTTGGAGTGAGAAGAAGAATACAGTTTCTCACACCTTTGACAAGAAAGTGATGCCTCAGGAGAAGAAAGGAAATATCGAAGGTTCTCAAAAGAGCGTTTTGGGAAAGCCGGCATATACGTTTCAGAAGAAACTTTCTCCGAAAGAAATGGAGGAACACAGGGCTCAAAACTTGTGTTTTTTCTGTCATGACAAATTCTTTCCTGGACATGATTGTCCTCAGAGGAAGAAAATGCAAGTTTTCCTTATGGAGGTTGGGGAGGAAAACCAATTGGACACAATGGGAGCTGATTCTGTTCCTGAGGAAATTTCTAATGATCCTACTCAAGGTGTTGACCCTACTGTTTCACTTAATGCCATTCAGGGAGACTCTTCTCATCCTATGATGAGATTGATAGGATGGATGGGCAAAAAGAGAGTTCATGTACTCATAGACACAGGCAGCACACATAATTTCATCAACCAGAAATTATGTAAAGAGGGGCTCAATACTCTACAACCTATGCATCCCTTGCGGATAACTGTAGCTGATGGCGGTCTTATACAAGGTACAGGACGGTGTGAAGGCATCCGGTTAAAGCTTCAAGGGTATGATTTTCTTACTAATGCTATTGCAATACCATTGTCCAGTTGTGATATTATATTGGGCATGCAATGGTTAAGGCAATGGGGAGTCATCCACTGGGATTTTACCAATATGGCTATGGAATTTTCTATGAATGGTATGCCGGTGAAGTTGCAGGCTGTTAAAGAAATTAAAAGTAGCATAGTTTCAGCTTCTAAATTGCATCAGTTAATGGTTGAAGACAGTTTCTGTTATATGCTACAATTGCTACCTTGTTCCACAGAGGCAATGTGTTGTTCAGTGACCACTGAGGAGCTACAGGATCAGGTGATGATGGCTCATAGAGAATCTGTTTTACATGAGTTCCAAGAGGTCTTTGAAACACCTACTCAGCTGCCACCCTTTAGGGGTATTCATGATCATCAAATTATGCTAAAGGAGGGTTCTAATCCGGTTAGTTTAAGATCTTATAGATACTCCCCAGCTCAAAAGGATGTCATTGATGGCATGGTTAGAGAGCTCTTGGATTCGGGAGTAATTCAACCAAGCTCTTCCCCTTTTGCTTCTCCAGTTGTGTTGGTCAAAAAGAAAGATGGGAGTTGGCGAATGTGTGTAGATTATAGGCGGTTGAACGAAATGACGGTGAAGGCTAAATTCCCAATTCCTTTGGTGGAGGACTTATTGGATGAATTAGGTGGGGCAATGGTGTTTTCTAAACTGGATCTTAGGGCGGGATATCATCAAATAAGGATGAAAACGGAGGACGTACCAAAGACAGCGTTTCAAACTCATGGGGGGCAGTATGAATATGTGGTGATGCCTTTCGGCTTGTCCAATGCACCAGCTACTTTTCAAGGAACAATGAACACTATTTTTTCTGGTTTATTGAGAAAATGTGTTCTTATTTTCTTTGATGACATACTAGTGTATAGCCCATCTCTGGAGGCACACGTGGATCATCTGCGACAAGTGTTTCAAATCCTCAAAGCTCACACCTTCTATGTTAAGAGAAGTAAATGTGCATTTTTCACAACACGGATCGAATACTTGGGTCATTTCATTACACCTACGGGAGTTACTACTGACCCAATTAAAGTTCAAGCTGTGACAGATTGGCCGGTGCCTCAAACTGTTAAGCAATTGAGGGGATTTTTAGGATTGACGGGTTACTACAGGCGGTTCATTAAAGGTTACAGCATCATTGCTTCTCCTCTTACTGATTTACTCAAGCGAGATTCTTTCCATTGGACACAAGAGACGCACGCTGCCTTCACTGCATTGAAAGATGCTTTGAGTAATTCTCCGGTGTTGGCCATCCCTAATATGCAAAAGCCATTTGTCGTTGAAACAGATGCTTCGGGCACGGGAATTGGGGCTGTGCTAATGCAGGACAGGCACCCTGTGGCTTTTATTAGCAAGGTTTTGTCTCCTAAAAACAGGTTGCTGTCAGTTTATGACAGAGAATTATTAGCATTGGTTCATGCAGTCTCTAAATGGCACCAATATCTTTCTTTGAACACATTTACAATTCTTACTGACCAACATAGTTTGAAGTACCTATTGGAGCAACGCCTATCGACTCCAGCCCAATATAGATGGGTCACTAAGCTCATGGGCCTTTCTTATGAAATTTTGTATAAGAAGGGTAAGGATAATGTGGCTGCAGATGCCTTGTCGAGAGCCTCGCACGGTGAAGTTTTACAATTGACCGTCTCTTCTATTTCTTCTGAGTTATGGGACTCTCTCCTTAAAAGCTATGAACAAGATTCAGCTTTGCATGACCTCAAGCTGCAGGTTCTCGCTAACCCAACCTTGCATCCCCATTTCTCTGTTTTGGACAATTTACTGTATAGGAAACAGAAGCTGGTCATTCCTAATGACGGGCAAGTGCGATTGGTGATTCTACAATGGACACGTGGAAAACTTCATTGCCGGTGCTGTTCATAGATGGCCTGTCCCTGTTGTATTAATTCCTGGTGGAACAACACACATGAGATATGATGCTTTTAGTGTACGCCCCATTGTCTCATTAAACTTCCATTTGGAGAAAAAATTCTTTTCAGCTTCTGATGTCAATACTTGTTGCAGTAGTAGAAAATTGGTTTAACTTCTTACATATCTTACATGAAGGTTGCATTTTGTGCCAAGTTAATTTGAATCAACACATTACAGGCTAGTAAAGTTGCATTGTGCACATCCGGGACAGTTGCTGTGGAGCTGCAGCTTGCACGCTTACCTTGTGTTGTGGCATATCGTGCCCATATTTTGACTGAATGGTTTATTAGGTACAAAGCCAAGATACAATACATATCACTTCCAAATATTCTTTTGGATTCAGCCATTATTCCCGAAGCACTTTTTCAATCCTGCAAACCGGAAAACCTAGCTCTGTTGCTCAAGTAAGAGTGAAGCATTATTTCATTTGCGTTACTAATTCTGAATGTCTCAAAAAGCTTAGAATATGTTCGTCACAGGAAGTATTTATTTCTCATATTTGACATTATGTGCTGCCTTTATTTTGCAGAGATTTAATACATGATCATGTTTGTCGAGAAAAACAAATACTTTCAGCGCAAAAGTTTGTCGAGCTTCTAATGCCTTCAGAAAGAATAAACCAGAACCTTGCAAAGCAAAGTTTGTTGGGAGAATGTCTTGATTACAGTCCAAGTGCTGTTGCAGCATTGACTATATTAAACTTTGGGAAGCCTGTGATTCATGACTAATAAACAAGTTTATGTGGCATTGAATTTATTACCACTAACGTTTAGATGCAAATCAGTTACTTGTTACTATCAGAATAAACATTTTCTGTTGATACATAACTAGTGAGAATAGCTTTCAAAAGTGTAGAGTCAATTTAGGGGTAAATTTAGGTAGGCCACGATTTCGCAGGGATGGAAGCGGTTTTCTGGGTCTGTGATTTGGTGTCGGACATGTGGTTTCCTGGTCTGTGGTATCACTTAAATGAAAGTGCACTTTTAACCATTGATTGAAAAATTGATGATTGATATTTAGACTATTTTATAATTCGTTGTTTATATTCGATGATTTTTAAGGAAATATTTGTAGTAAAAGAACCATCAAAATATTTTCTTGCATGATTAGAATGAGCTTTGCAACAAAAACTATTAGTTGTTGAAAAATAAATATTTTAAAAAAGTTGATTAACTTTTTATGTATGTACGTAGTATGTTCAAATTTTTTTGGTAAGGATTTTATTATTCACTTAAATGGTATAAGTAATTTTATTATTCACTTAAATGGTAGTACAAATAATGATATAAACTATGATTATTTATATAGACAATTTCTTAATGCATCCTTATGTCTTCGTAGAAGTCTTTGGTGAATTTTCCATAATACTCCCTTATTTCGGATATGCACATTTGAACTCACCACGTTGTAGTTTTTATCAAATAGATTCGAAAATGCATATCTGAAATCACCAAATAGTAACTTTCAGACACATATCCGAAATAAACTTTGACTTTCAAATAGAATAAAAAACCTTTAAACCAAAACAACTTAACATAGATAGTCGAAATTACATAGATAGTGGAAAAGAAATTTAACATTACATATTATTATAAACGGATAGCTGAGGACGTCGCAACATTTTGATAACATCTTCTCCTGATCTTTGAAGCTTCACATCCACTTCAATCGGACCCTTGTAGAGTATCGGTAAAAAATACTTCACACAATACTTAAATCGTCATCCGTCTTCAATGAAAATTGGGTGAATTTTATCTTTCATTCAGTGTCAAGTGAGGGTGAATGATACTCGAGCTTGACCACCTTTCGATTTTTTGGATATTGCAAGAGAGAATTTAGTATGGTAATAAGCTCGACGAGAGGTGTGTTCTCGGAGAATCTAAATTGAAATGACGACTTCTCACCACTGAAGTAGACAAAGCTAAGGTGAGGATATGTTTGACTCATCTCTTCATAAAAATGAATGTTATTTCGAATATGCATATCTAAATTATGCAGAATCAGAAACATATTCTATTTTAGTAGAATCATTACTATAGAAACATGGAAAAAATTAAATCGGTAAATGTAAACAATGGTAAAATGTTGAATATATATGTTATACATGTATTGAATCATATATAATTTACATTTTGAACGACAATACATTCAAAAAATGGTTCGATTACATTCTAAAATGTACCGAAGGAATTGTCACCGCTTAAATCTAAAATCGATTCTTTCTTCGACTTTTCCCTATTTGATTCTCTCAAGCTCCGCCAATTAGGTGAACTCTGCTATCCTTTTCAAAAAGTGATCCGACCAAGTTTCCGCCTCTTTTCCAGAATGTGTCGTCCATTCCACTGATGTAGTCAGAATATGACACCCCCGTTTCAAATAAACCTGAACAAAATGGAACGATCTAAGATACCTAATACAAATGATGCAGCCAGATGGGTCTTGAGTTGAGCGACTTCAAAGCGGGAAAATGTCTTCGAAAAACCATATCTCGTTAGATCAATACACACCCTGTCATATGTATTTGTTATAAAATTTCCCATTTAAGAGAAGCACATCCACTTTGCAAATGGTGTGTTACCGCTAACTCATGGAACAAGAGCATTGTGAATTTTATCGAAATCTTCCTTTTTCCCACATAGTCGTGTGTAAAGGGCCTATGCCCTGTCAACTCCGACATAAGTATTTGACGCACAAGAGTGTAATTCTCCTCTCGTTTACAAAGTAAATCAGACACAACTCGAAACCTACAATTATCATCACCCCCACATCTATGATCCTTTCAATGTGTATGTGCATAAAAAACGACATCTCATCAATGAGGATAATCAGTGGTGGAATTAGTAGTTTTTTAATTGGAGGTGTAAGTGGTGGTTTTTTAATAGGCGGTGTACAAGGTGGTTTAGAAATGCGAGCTTCATTGAAAACACTTTTTTTTTGCGATTTTGGGGTTGGAGAATCTAGGAAATGTGAATCAACAACTTCATGGTAAGACGGAGTCCACGTAGTTGAACTGTCATCTTGTGTACTTTTCACCTTTTTTGGGCACCTTTGGTTTTTATCGATTGCGAAAGAGGTTTCAAATCAGTGGTTTCTGAATATGCGATTTTCCCCAACTGTTCTTTAATGTGCAATCTCATAGTGTCATCCGCTTTAGACAATCTATCCATGATGACTTCCAACTCGGTGGCAATAGTTATACTTGATGTACTGTCTTTCGTCGCACTGTAATATTATCAAAGCAGAGTCTTTTTCAATGTTAGATTCATGGTTTTGTGGATTGGTAATATTTTTCTAAAACATTGTTCTGATAAGATGTCAAATAAGATATCATGACATCATGCTCTGTTATGCAGCAGGCTTGCATTGTTGTTTTTAAATCTTGGTAGATTTGATTTGATTCTATTATATTTTCCTTTGAATATATATATAATAGATTTTCACAGGTCAAGAAGATTTGTTTTGGAATAGATTTGTATCTCCAGCTGTGTAAAAACTACTAAATTGGGCCTTGAGAGAATTTAGGAAACTATGTATTGGTTGTTCCAAGATTTAAGGAGATTTACTACACAATTAGTACATCACCCAACTTATAGATTAAAAAACTTTTGGATTCAGAATATCGAAGCCCATAGACCGCAGAGTTGTATTTAAAGGAGAATCCTAATTTAATGTAATTTAAGTTTTCAACAATTGTAAAATTAGGGGAAGCATAAGTCTTAGATTTTAAGAGTCTCTTATGTAGTTTATAAGTCACCCATGTATATTTTGATACTATATGGTCGATTGATTGTTGCTTGACTGTTAGTCAAGTTATTGTCCTCACTCAGAAGTCTTTAGGCAATGAGTTGAGTATTATTCTCACTCGAAGCTTTTAAGCAAGAGTTTGAGTTATTGTAATGGAAGTATGATCTTCTAAATTGAGTTGTATTTGTTGTAGTTACTGGAATTATGATTGTTAGATATCACTGAGGTGATTTAGGAACTGAGATGGCGATTTCTCATATTTAGGGAGGACCTAGGTAGAAGTTGCATTGGATACGAATTATGCAAGAAGTTATAAACGAGGGAGTTTAGCTTTGAACTAATACTGATGATAATGGACTTCCTTCCTGGCTTGGTAGCCTCCGAGTAGGTGATATTGCACCCAACTGGGTTAACAACTCATTGTGTTATTTATCATTCTTTAATTTTATTTTCTGCGTCATATTTAGCTTGATTGATCTGATTTGTTACTCGATGTTGTAACATCTATCTTGATATCATCTGCTGTTACAATTTTGTTTGTATGTGTTTTTTGTACTAGAATTTCATCCAATTTGATCATTTGTAAATTGTTTTCGAATATCTATCTCGACATCAATCTTTTTTAACATCGTCATTCTCCTCACCTGACTTAGCATCATCATTCACCTTGTTTGAAACCTTTACAACAATTTTGGAAACATGTCGGGGTGCACCATATCTAAAATGAGTAAAAACACATAAAATCTGTTAAAACTGTTTTTGTATATGCATATCTAAAATATAGTAGGTGGATTTTGGATATGCATATCCGAATTGACGTTGTTTTTTTCATGTCAAAATCAACATCAATACAAAAAAATGAGAGATGAAATGAGAAAAGTTTACCTTAAATTGCAGCTTTCTATGCTCTCTTTGATATGATAAAATACTTGAAACTTGATTTAGAGACGAAAAGTTGATTGATAATGATTTAAATTTTGTGGTAGGTTTTGATTACAGGGGGAAATGAAAAAAATGAAATAATAGAATAAAATAATACTAACATCTTATCAACCAATAAATATATTATAAATGGTATAAAATAACATATTTGATATTAATAATTATTATTTATTTTGAATATGTAACGTATTTCATTTTTAATATGATTTTATCAATCAAGAAATTTTTAATATTTCAAATAGCAAGATGTAGAGGAGCCACACTATCGTCTATACTCTTTTGAAAGAATAAATTTTGTTTATATTGTCCATATCATTTGTAGTATATACTTATAATTATCATACAAATTAAATATTAATACTAAATCAAAAAATCAAAAAATAATCATAAAATAGGGTCATAATCATGTTGCACGATAAAAAATGACAAAAGTTTCTAAACCAAAAGAAGAATATGCTTAAAATGATTCTATTACAATTTTTTTTTAGTTTCAAAATTGCAGAAAAACATAACCAACAATTAATAAAATATTAAATTAAAATATATATTTTATTGATGTTTTTGGTTTTTGATCTGTCCTGATCAGAAATGGACCGTCACGGCTGGCTCCGAGCAGAAAGCTTTTTTGAACGAGGTGGGGGGTACCTGCAAGACACTCCGATGCTGAAGTAAGTAGGAGTACGAGCAGATAATAGCAAGTTGAGGTTAGAATGATGAATACCTGACCCTCTGGAAACAGAGGGTATTTATAGCCTCCAGCGCTGGGCCAAGGTTCCTTCATTGGGCCGGGCGGATTTGGCCCAATGGAGGAACTGCCAGGTTCTACGTGGGTAGTGGGGACCCGCACGTGGTCCCCTTCCTGGATGTTCTGCGTGAAGTGCGGGCGGACGAAGACGCGGTCTTTCCGGAGTATCGTTGGGGGAACGGTGGACTGAGTCTGCCCTAGTTGGGATGCTCGAGACAACGTCGAACTGGACGGCAGGGTGTCGAGCTGGACGTTAGGACGTGGAGCTGGACGGCAGGATGTCGAGCTGGACGTCAGGACGTCGAGTTGAACGTCAGGAGGTGGAGCTGGACAGCGGGATGTCGATCTGGACATCAAGATATCGGGCACGGATAATTTAGTTATTGTGGCACTTCTCATATCTTTGATGATGTAATAGCAACAAAAAAAAATGGTAATACTTTTTATATTGTGGTAAAATATGAATTGACATGTAATTAAATTTCTTCCAATATTTAAATCTGGCTAGAAAAGTAAGACAAAACAACAATTTCAATCATTAGTTGTCATATATATATATATATATATATATATATATAATAAAACACCATCATTGTGTATCTTAATAATTAATAAGAAGACAATAATGAAAGTTTTAGAAAATTGCACAATTTTGAAACAGTAAGAGAGAAAGATAAAATCAAAAATTTGGAATTTTTAAATTATCACAAGGTCAAATCTTGAAAAATATCAAATCAAAAATCATTTCGAATTCAGAAAAGAATTCTCTTTTTTTCGTATCTATTTTTTTTTTTCAGATCGGCTTTTAATAAGATGTGTAGAACTTTTTTTTAAGATTGAAAATTTCAAATAAATGTGAAACACAAAACCAACAAAAATAAAAATGTATGAGATAACGTGTATATGAATGAAAAGACAAGTTTCATCGTAAGAAAAAAGTTTAAGAGATATCTAATCAAAAGAAATTTTCAATCTAAAAGTGTTTTTATCTAGACCTGCAAGATTTTTTTTAAGATTGTAATTTCTAAATCTATGTAAAATACAACGGCATAAATTTTTCTTACTTCGTAGATATAAAAACAACCGCTGTGTTCCAATAATTTTTTATTTTCAATTAATATCTAATCCCTATACACTATTAGTATGTACTTTTTGTACAGAAAAATAAATACTCTACACGTACTTGATAGTGATTGATGGCACTGAAACTGTCCAAGAGCTTGAACATGCCACGCATTTTTATTTTTAATTATTAATGAATTTTTATCATTACTTACGTCATTTTTAAATATGACGTTGCCATAAATATCCAACCACCAAAAACGTTCACATGGAGTATTATTCAACTATACAAAACAATTATTAAAAATCAACCATGCATTTTTATAAAAAATATACTACAAAAAAAACCAAGCCAATATACATTAGAGCATAAATATGGGTCAAGTTTGAAGGTTTCTATACAGATTTTTAAACTACTTTGTCAGAGTTCAATGGATAATTAAATGGAAAAGTGGTTCTTAAGTTTACAAGCGTTGTGGCAGTAAACAGGTTCTACAAGCATACATCTAAACCCTACTCTATATCAGCTTTGGTGCACTCAATTACATTCAATCACAGAAAATCATATTATAGATTAAAAAGTGCATTGTATTATTCAACATCGATAATGAAGAAAACAATAAAAGGATGTTCGATAAAAACAGACACCCTCTTTGGTATCAGCCTAGTCCTCAAGGCTGAAATTTCAAAATTGATTTCAATGGGAGATGTTGTTTCAAAATTGATTTCTAAATTTAGGGTTGCAAAGCCTAGCGCATATAATATGTGAAAAATAAAACAAATAAAAAAGAACACTAAAGTGGTGTTGAAGATGCCAAAGCTTCTAAGAATGATACTCCTTATCTATGAAATACAACACCAACATTGACACGGTCACACCGTTAATAATTTGAAAAAAAATAAATAAATTAAAGTGTCACTTTCGTAGATAGACACGGACATGGAGAAATTACTCTGTTTCTGATGGCCGAAGAACAACTCTGCCTGCTGTTTCCGATCAGTTGAGTTCAGTGCATTTGATAGAAGAATAATACGGAGTTTGTTATTAAGAATTGTAAATTAAAAAAAAATATTAAAGGGTTGTGGTAATTATTAAAGAAAAAATATTTTGTTAAATATTTCTTTTTAGGCAAAAAAATATTTCTAGATGATTTTTCTTTTCTCTTGTGTATGAAGGTAATTGATAATTTATCTCAAAAATTATAAAATATTTTAAAATCGATTCATCCATTTTTCTATTATGATAATATTAATAGAGGATTTCTTCAAGTTTAATTATAAATCACGAGACTAAACCCATTCTTAAACACTCAATAATGTTGAATTTTCTTAAAAGAGACTTTTGTTATTCATTATCTTTTTTAATTCAAGGCATTAACTTATGCATTAGCACGTAAAAATATGTATGATTTCTATCTTAAAATATTTTATTTATTTACATAAATTAATTGAGGAGGTGAGACTTACCTTACTATTATTCTCTCAATTTAAATGATTAATCTCTATAATTATACGTGAAGAAGAAAGTAAGATCTTCCTTTGAATTTAGTCCAAATGTTTATTATGGAGTAAATACAACATTTTATTCTTGGATCCTAGTGATCAATTTGACCTTAGGAATTTAAAGTTTGTGCCGAAAAATCATAATATTGGATAAACATTATTATTACCCGAAATCAAATTTGAAACTTGTTTACAACTCAAGTCTAAATATTTTGTTGTAATATTGATTATATTATTTAAATATAAGTTGTAGAACACAAAATCTTAGGAATTAATAAAATAAAATTATAGTTACTATGAAGTTGGAGTCTTATATAATTTAACGAAGATCATTTGTCTCATGTTTGACATTATTGTTTCTTTGTTTTTCTCTTTTGTTGTTATTCAAAAGAATTTGAATTTATCATTCAATTTAAAAATAGGGATTTTTTAACCAATTCTATAGTTTTTAGCGCATCATGCGAAAATACATAAATATTTTTATAATCAGAAATATATTTCCGGAACGTACTAAGATGTAATAAAAAATTATATTTTTCGGAGTTATATTTTCGATACCAAACTGATATTATATTTCCGAAAAATATCATTACAGAATTCAGAAAAACGTAAATGAAGATACACCAACTTCTCAAAATATAAATTCCATTGATATCGTAAAATAAGCCATACATAAGAGATTTAAACATAGATTATACATTACACTTTAATATCCAGGTGGACGTTGTAACATCTTGATAACATTATCGATCGATCTTGAAACAATCGCATCCAACTCGAGTGGAACTTTTGATTCTAAGCAGAAAAAAGTTCTCCACATAGCTCATAAATCAACGCTCGTCTTCAGCTCATGGTTGATGAAGTGAAACTTCCATTCGTTGTCAATGGATGGTGAGCAGTATTCGATCTTCACAATTTTCTGATTGTTGTCGTATGATGGAAGTTCCTGCAATATGTATTGCAAATCTTCAAGAGGGGTGTACTCAGTGATATTAAATTCTTGTGATAGTGTATTGTCGGTAAAGTGAATATTTTCAACATTGTCAAATGATGTTCATTCTGATTTTTTGTGTTTTGGTATGAAACAATACGAGGAATGAAATTATTTATAGTAGTGGAAGGATATTATGGACCACATAAATCCTATTTGCTTACAGAGTTCGTATCGAACATTATAAAAGTCACAAATTCTAAATACGACGTATATATTTCCCACTTCTTTCGTATGTCAAAGTCACAAATACATTTTTTCTATCTGAACCATTATCGGACCTTCCAATCACAACACCAAACCCTAGTTTGGTGGCCTCTGTACGAATCTATTGCAGCATGTTGTTAGCTGGCTATTTTGAATAAGGAAGAAATCACTATCAAAATAATATTTCGAATGAAGCACCTAAGGAGATTTAATATCAATATTGGATATTGGTAGGAGATATGGAGTCATTATGTTGAAGCATTATTCAATTCCAGCAGATTTCGATTTGGACTTTTTTAGTGTTCGAATTGTAAAGAGCTCATTTATGCAAGGGTGCAACGGTCCAAGTAATTGGGTTATTTCGAAAGCAACGAAGAAGCAAGATGCTTCGATTGGTACAGATTTCGCAAGATACTTCGATTGGTACAGATTTCGAATTTCAAATAAAAAGCGTCATTCTAGAAGACGCGTGGAAGTCAGCGAACATAGGAAGCCTGCATGCTTCGAACGTGGCGTGATTTTAGAATAGGGCCGTTAGGGTCAAAACACTATAAATAGGTGTTCTTATGTTAGATTTAAGGATGCTCATTTTTATGTACTAAAAGATCTCAAAATACTCATACTTCCGTGAATTAAGGAAAACGAGTCAGAAGATACAATGTACGTCTTGAACATCATTATTTTTTTACAATTTCAATACAAGTCCTGTTATATTTAGTTCACCTTTACAACATTTCCTTGTCTTTAAATACTTTGATTTCCTTGCATTACAGTATTTCCTTGCCCTTTAAATCCTTCGATTACAACATTTCTGTCCTTAAATACTTCGATTTCCTTGCATTTCCTTGTTTTACTTTCTAATTCAAAGCCTTTACTTGTCTTTAAACACAGTCATTTCATTAGACAGTATTTTTACCCTTAAATCCTTCGATTTGATTTTACTTTATCCTTTTAGTCAAACACTTATCTTCACATTCAAGCCATTTTATAATTATCTTTACATTCAAGCCCAAGTCTAATTCGAAGCCTTTCCTGCCTACATTCAGTTAGTTTATTCCTATAGACCATTTTAGAAATCTTTCCTAATATGAACATAAAAATAAGTTATGACACATGTGTTCTAGGATCAATTTAGTCGATCCTGCAAGTAACCGATAATAATTAGCAAAATTGGAAGACTAGTGGTTGTTTACTAGAAATCACTGTAAACAAATTGGCACACCTGGTGGGACAGTGTCATAACAAAAAGTTTTATCAAACAAACATATTAGAGAAGTTTTAGGATTTTCTGAGTGTGGAGCGCGTTTCGGTACATGAACCTTCGAAGCGGCAAAATAAAGAATAACAATCCACATATACCCAAAAAACAACGTACCAAAATAATGGTTAATACAACCAACCAAGATGGGGTACAGAATCCCCCACAGGGGGCTGCAACAATCGTTTCAAGTTCGATTGATGCCTCCAATGTCATTCCTGTTGGCAGTTCGAATACGATCCCAATAAGTACATTAGACATGACATCGAACGTGTCTTCAGTGCAAACTGCGCCACACATAGGAAATCAGCAGTATTCGACCCCCCCTAGGCCTCTAGGTTTCGAACCTTTGAGACCCAGAAATCCTCAGTATGGGATGCCAACTTCGTTTATGGCAGGGTTACATAATGCAACAACTTCGTCCCCACTCCAAGGATCTGGTTCAGGAATGAACCATTTGGGTACAAATTTCAAGAATATAGGAAACTTTTCCCAAATGCCTACTCTTACAACTAATAGTCAGGCAACCCTTAGACAACAGATGGATGATAGCAATCATGACATGGTAGGAATCTTAGCCCGCGAAATGAATGCTATTTTCAATCCCCTAATCCAGAATATAAATAGAATAAACCAAGAAAATGCAGCCCAGATGGCCAGAATAGCAGTTTTTTTAGTGCCCCTAATGCGCCTGCAAGGCGTAGGCAAAACCCAATGGGAATTTGAAATGAAGAACCCATAATCGAACAAATTCGACCCCCTGTGCAAGTGGTCGAAGAAAGAAATATAGGGGTGAGATTAAGAGACCGAGGAATTCAGGAAGTTCAGAATGAACAGCCTAGACCTATACTGATGGTGAATAGGGACCAAAATGCAGACGAAATTGTTCATCGAATTAGGAATGACAATTTAGTGGCAGAAAATAACCTCACCACCATGATTGAAAGAATAATGGCCCAGAATGGTTTAAATTCAAGATTTAGAAGGCCAAATTACACATCTCCTATTATAGATTATATTTTGCAAACAGAATTACCCAGGGGCTTGAAAGTTCCTAAATTCACGAAATTTGCTGGAGATACAAGTGAATCAACAGTGGAACATATAGCAAGATATTTAACAGAAGCAGGAGATATATCAAATGATGAAAATCTTAGGATAAAATATTTCCCAAGTTCTTTGACAAAGAACGCTTTTACTTGGTTCACCACCTTGCCCCCTGGATCTGTGGACACATGGCCTTATTTAGAAAGACTTTTCCATGAACAATTTTACATGGGTCAGTCTAAAATCAGTCTCAAGGAACTAGCAAGCATTAAGAGAAAATTCACGGAACCAATAGATGAATATTTGAATAGATTCCGTTTATTAAAATCCAGATGCTTCACAGTGGTCCCTGAACATGAATTGGTCGAAATGGCTGCTGGGGGCCTAGATTATTCCATTCGAAAGAAATTAGATACTCAATATCTTAGAGATATGGCCCAACTAGCAGACAGAGTGCGTCAGGTCGAAAGATTAAAAGCTGAAAAAGCTAGGGCTAGTAAAAATCATAAGAAAGAGAGAATAGCCTACATAGAGGATGAAGAGGAAAACATAGATGATTCTCAAGACCCTTATAATTTCGATCAGTTCGAAATAGATCTTGCAGAACTAAAAGAAGCACCCCCTTATGCTTGCAAAGTTCTACTTCCTTCCAATGGAAGGGATTCTGTCGAAAGTGAAAGGAATGATAAATACCCCAAGAAAATCTATACTTTCGATATAACTAAATGTGATGAGATATTTGATCTACTTGTTAAAGATGGCCAGTTAATAGTTCCTCCTAACCTTAAGGTTCCTCCGTTGGAACAAAGGAAAAAGAGAGGCTTTTGTAAATATCACAACTTTTTAGGCCATAAGACCTCACAGTGTTTTCTTTTCAGGGATTTGATACAGAATGCAATCAAGGATGGTAGGCTGAAGTTCTCAGACAAGGGAAAGAATCCAATGAAAGTTGATACTGATCCGTTGCTGATGGCGGAGACTAACTATGCTGAACCTCTAGATATCAATATGGTGGAAATTACTGAAGGGGAAGTTGAGTCGAAGGAGGAATTCGAAGAGGATGGGGACTTCATCCTAATCGAAAACAAAAAAGAGGCTAAGGATGGCCTCCCATTGATCAAAAACGAAACAGAAGCCATTGATGGCCTCCCAAAGGTGCTCAAAGCAAAGATCTTAAGTGACAGAAAATTAGCTGAGGCCACTGAAGGTCTTAGGATGAAATTCGAAGAAGTCAAAATTTCTGATGACCAAATGCTGGGAGTGAATATGGTGGATTTCGAACAGCCTAATGCTGAAATGGACGGAGTGGAACGCTGTCTAGAGAGGGAAAGAGAACAGAGAAGAGAGAACTTGCCTAGAAAGGACGCAAGTTTGCGTAAATACCTCTTCCACGGTCATAAGAAAAATCAGGAGAAGTTGATATGCCCAAGGTGCAGTATCATATGCAACCCCAGAATTGCTGCTGAATTCGAAAGGGCCCAGCGTGAACGAACAGGAGTCAACTGGAGGCAAGACAACCAATTATACAAAGTTTATCCAAAAGCTGATGAAAGTCTGCTCGAATTACTGGTTCGTCGCCACAAGATTGGAACATAATGCTTGATATGTCCTAGATGTGCAGCAGTGTATGATAAGGAAATGGCTGAAGCATTCGAGATAATCCCATTTGCGTCAGGATGGGGGCACCAAGGCGGAATGCCTTCGAATCTTGTTAGCACAGCCAGAGGCATGCCAAGGAGGCCAGATAACCCTTATCCTAGGGGAGCAAAGAGAGTTTCCTTTAAACTACCTGCAGAAATCCCCACTGATAGATGGATGCAAGTGAATGTTGATAAGGGAAAAGGGAAGTGGCACAGCTTCGATCGAGGAGGCAGGACTGCAATGGCGTACAGGAGGCAATTCAATTTGAACAGGAGGGAGGAAATAAGGTTGGAGAATTATAAAGGCAGAAACCCAATGTCTCGCTCTCAGTGGCGCAGACACCAGAGAAACCAAAAAGCTGCAAGGGATTCGAAACCTATGGGAGTAGGAGAATCCAGTACCAATAAACCAACATCACTGAACCAAACTGGGGGCAAACCCCCAGTATCCAGGAGACTTTTTTCTCCACAGAAGGACACTAAAGAAAATAGGACTCAGAAGGAAGCTGCGAACGAAGAGGACTTGATGATTGATGCCTTCGAATCTGAGGGGGATTCCTTCTTCAATGCAAACTGCAATGTAGTTTCAGTACTGCCTTGTGAGTACAATCAGGAAACAGAGGTTTATGCTGATGAGGGGACTGATAAGGACGAAATGGCCAGACATAGGCCAGTATGCTATTATGTGATGAACAATGGAGCGGTCGAAGAGCAGAACGCTTTCTTCGAAAAGCCAGACGTAGAAATGAAAAACCATCTCAAACCCTTATTCATCAGGGCAAAGGTGGAACAATATGGTGTGAACAAGGTTTTGGTAGATGGTGGAGCTGCTGTCAATCTGATGCCCCAATTCATGCTGAAGAGAATAGGAATGCAGGATTCGGATGTTAGACCTCACAACATGGTACATTCGAATTATGAAGGGAAGGTTGGCCAGACTTTGGGAGTGATACAAGTTAACCTGACAGTTGGTTCCCTCACAAGGCCAACAATGTTTATGGCCATTGCTGCAAAAGCAAATTACAATTTGTAGTTTGGCAGGGAATGGATACATGGAGTTGGAGTTGTACCTTCTTCAATGCATCAAAGGCTGGCGTTGTGGAGAGATTATGGGATTGTTGAAAATATAGAAGCAGACCAAAGCTAGTATATGGCAGAAATCAACAATGTGGACAAAAGGAATTTCGACAGAAATATGGCCAACATAGGGCCATGTCACCCACCTGAGGAATATTTCGAGCCAAATGAGAACGCTTATTATTCCCTAACCTTGCGTCCCAATGGATTCCAATGGGATAGGGAAATCATGTGGGATGGACAGGTGACTGAGAGAGATGGAGAGACTTCAAAGATACGGACAACTGGCTGGGCAAACGAAGGTTATTATGACTGAATCGAATTACTACCAAAAGATTTCGGCCTATTTGGCTGAGAACAAACGAAGAACGCTCTCGAAGCCGAAATACAAAACATGGTTGTCGAAGCCATATACAAAGAAGAAATAGTAAATCCTGATGGAAACCATTCATCCTCACCATGTGATGGACAAACTTCTGAACTGATGGATCAAAGACTAGATGCAATTTATGATCAAGAGCCCTTGGGGTTCGAAAAGGATCCAGAGTCATCAAGCGCTAAGATGTTGGCCCAAGATCCTTTGGAGGAAGTTGATATTGGGGATGGTGTCGAAAAAAGGATTACATACATCAGTGCGAAGCTTAGTCCCAACTTAAAAGGCAAAGTGGTTGAAATGTTCAAACTAAATAGAGATTGCTTCTCCTGGGACTATGATGAAATGCCTGGTTTAAAGAGGGAACTGGTAGAACATAGGCTTCCAATAAAGGATGGCAAGAAGCCCATCAAGCAGATGCCTAGACGATTCGCTCCAGAAATCCTCTCAAAAATAAAGGCAGAGGTGGAACGGCTCCTTCGATGCAAATTTATCAGGACCACAAGGTATGTAGAATGGCTTGCTAACATTGTACCTGTTATTATGAAAAATGGCTCTTTACGAATTTGCATAGATTTTAGGGATTTAAACACTGCCACCCCAAAAGATGAATATTCCATGCCTATAGCAGAAATGCTAATTGATTCTGCTGCGGGTTTCGAATACCTGAGTATGTTAGATGAATACTCTGGCTATAATCAGATTTTTATTGCTGAGGATGATGTTCCCAAAACTGCATTCAGATGTCCAGGTGCCTTAGGCACTTATGAATGGGTATTTATGCCCTTTGGACTAAAAAATGTTGGGGCAACATATCAAAGGGCAATGAAGACTATTTTTCATGATTTCATTGAGTCATTTATGCAGATTTATATAGATGACATAGTGGTTAAATCTGTTTCTGATGAGGATCATTTGGCTCACCTTTGCTAGTCATTCGAAAGAATGAGAAAACATGGCTTAAAATGAATCCTTTTAAATGTGCTTTCTTTGTTCAGGCTGGGGATTTCCTAGGCTTTGTGGTCCACAAGAAGGGGATCGAAATTAACTTGAACAAGACGAAGGCTATTATGGAGACGAAGCCTCCTTCAACCAAGAAAGAGTTGCAATCTCTATTGGGTAAAATTAACTTTTTAAGGAGATTCATATCTAATTTGAGTGGGCGAACTCAAGCTTTCTCTCCACTGCTCCGTCTCAACCAAGGGAATTTTGAATGGACTGCGCAGCATCAGGAGGCATTCGAGAAAATCAAAGCTTATTTGATGCATCCCCCTATACTTGCACCCCCTTCGAAAGATAAACCAATGAGGTTGTACATCTCTGCCTCCAATGTAACTATAGGTAGTATGTTGGCCCAAGAGAATGATGATGGCGTCAAAAGAGCCATCTATTATCTTAGTAGGGTCCTAAATAAAGAAGAGGCTAAGTATAGTAGCATTGAAAAACTATGCCTTTGTCTGTATTTCTCTTGTACAAAACTTAAATATTATATTAAACCCGTTGATGTTTATGTTTCATCTCACTTTGATGTTATTAAACATATGCTTTCGAAACCAATCATGCACAGCAGGATTGGAAAATGGGCCTTAGCGCTCACTGAGTATAATTTGACCTTCAAGCCTTTAAAAGCTATGAAAGGACAAGTAGTTTCAGATTTCATAGTGGATCACTTTGTGAGTGAGGACTTCGCGTTAGATTATGTTGAGGTCCAGCCTTGGAAATTATCCTTCGATGGGTCAACACATAAATATGGAAGTGGTATTGGAGTCCTTATAATTTCTACTGAAGGAATTCCAACGAAATTCAAGTACAAGTTAGAAGGCCCTCCTTGTTCGAACAACGAAGCTGAGTATGAAGCATTAATTGCTGGACTTGAAGCTTTGCTAGAATTAGGGGCAACCAGAGTCGAAATTAAGGGAGACTCAGAGCTGGTCATCAAACAGATAACCAAAGAATACAAATGTATCAAGGAAAATTTGATCATGTATTTCGTTATTGCTAACAGGTTACTCAAGAAATTTGAATATGTGGATATAAAACATATTCCCATAATTGATAATCAGGAGGCAAATGACTTGGCTCAAATAGCTTCAGGATATAAGATATCTAGAGAAAAACTCCAATATCTCATAGAAACAAGAGGCAGAATATTGGCTACCAAATTATCACCATTAGACTTGGAAAATTCGAAACTGGGTTATGCAGATCAGAAAGAATTCGAAGTTCTGAATATTGATACTTTGGCAGATACAGATTGGAGAAGTCCCATAGTAAATTATCTAAAAGAACCTTCAGTAAGTGCAGAGAAAAAGACCAAATATAGGGCATTGTCTTATGTCCTAATAGGAAATGAACTTTTTAAGAAAACCCCAGAAGGTATATTACTCAAGTGTTTAGGAGAAAATGAAGCATATTTAGCAGTATCCAGTGTGCACAGTGGGGCATGTGGGGCATATCAAGCAGATCACAAAATGAAATGGTTGTTGTTTCGATATGGAATGTATTGGCCCAATATGCTCAAAGACTGCATAGAATTTGCTAAAGGTTGCGAACAATTCCAAGTTCATGCAGGTATTCAACATGCTCCTGCAAGTGAGTTACATTCGATTGTTAAGCCTTGGCCTTTTAGAGGATGGGCATTAGATCTAATTGGTGAAATTCGACCAGCATCATCCAAAGGACAGAAATATATCCTTGTGGGTATAAATTATTTTTCAAAATGGGTCGAAGCAATTCCTCTAGTGAACGTTGATCAAGAGGTCATTATGGAATTTATCCAGAAGCAAGTAATTTACAGGTTCGGAATACCAGAAAGTATTACAACAGATCAAGGTTCAGTTTTCACAAGGCGAAAAATGCAAGAGTTTGCAAAAGAAATGGGATTTAAATTACTCACGTCAACTCCTTACTATGCTCAAGCTAATGGACAAGTAGAAGCAACCAATAAAGTCATTATAGGTTTGATAAAGAAACATGTAGGACGAAAGCCAAGAAATTGGCACACAACTTTGGACCAAGCTTTGTGGGCATGTCGAACATCTCCTAAAGAAGCAACAAATACTACACCGTTTCGACTTACCTTTGGACATGATGCAGTGTTGCCAGTCGAAATACACTTACAATCAGTAAGAATCCAAAGACAAAATGAAATACCAACTGATCAATATTGGGAAATGATGATGAATGAATTAGTGGACGTGGATGAAGATAGGCTACATGCTTTAGAAGTTATGAGAAGACAGAAAGAAAGAGTAGCCAGAGCATACAACAAAAGAGTTAAAAGTAAGTTGTTCTCAACCAATGACCTGGTATGGAAGGTTATATTACCTATGGATAAAAAGAACATATTGTTAGGTAAATGGTCACCCCATTGGGAGGGTCCCTTTCGAGTATTGAAAACATTTTCGAATAATGCTTACGAAATAGAAGAATTAGCAGAAGATAGAAGAATCTTGAGGGTAAATGGGAAATACTTAAAAAGGTATAAACCATGCTTGCAAGAGGTTAGAACCACTGCAGGATAATGCATGAGTTTTTTATACTCTCGAAATAGCCTGGATGAGTCAAAAAACAAGTATTTCTTTATATCTGTCGAAATACATGTTCTTGGGGGGCAATTTGTTAGATGGCTATTTCGAATAAGGAAGAAATCACTATCAAAATAATATTTCGAATGAAGCACCTAAGGAGATTTAATATCAATATTGGATATTGGTAGGAGATATGGAGTCATTATGTTGAAGCATTATTCAATTCCAGCAGATTTCGATTTGTATTTTTTTAGTGTTCGAATTGTAAAGAGCTCCTTTATGCAAGGGTGCAACGGTCCAAGTAATTGGGTTATTTCGAAAGCAACGAAGAAGCAAGATGCTTCGATTGGTACAGATTTCGCAAGATGCTTCGATTGGTACAAATTTCGAATTTCAAATAAAGAGCGTCATTCTAGAAGAAACATGGAAGTCAGCGAACATAGGAAGCCTGCATGCTTCGAACGTGGCGTGATTTTAGAATAGGGCCGTTAGGGTCAAAACACTATAAATAGGTGTTCTTATGTTAGATTTAAGGATGTTCATTTTTATGTACTAAAAGATCTCAAAATACTCATACTTCCGTGAATTAAGGAAAACGAGTCAGAAGATACAATGTACGTCTTGAACATCATTATTTTTTTACAGTTTTAATACAAGTCCTGTTATATTTAGTTCACCTTTACAGCATTTCCTTGTCTTTAAATACTTCGATTTCCATGCATTACAGTATTTCCTTGCCCTTTAAATCCTTCGATTACAGCATTTATGTCCTTAAATACTTTGATTTCCTTGCATTTCCTTGTTTTACTTTCTAATTCAAAGCCTTTACTTGTCTTTAAACACAGTCATTTCATTAGACAGTATTTTTACCCTTAAATCCTTCGATTTGATTTTACTTTATCCTTTTAGTCAAACACTTATCTTCACATTCAAGCCATTTTATAATTATCTTTACATTCAAGCCCAAGTCTAATTCGAAGCCTTTCCTGCCTACATTCAGTTAGTTTATTCCTATAGACCATTTTAGAAATCTTTCCTAATATGAACATAAAAATAAGTTATGACACATGTGTTCTAGGATCAATTTAGTCGATCCTGCAAGTAACCGATAATAATTAGTAAAATTGGAAGACTAGTGGTTGTTTACTAGAAATCACTGTAAACACATGTCATCGCGTAAGTCAAACTCTTCTTCATTTTTAAAATGGTTCTTAATATCTACCACCTTAATTACGAGAGGTGAAACAACTTAAGACACATTAGATTTGGGAATAAAATCGAGATGCACCATACCTAATATGATAAAAAAAATATTAAACTAATAAACATACACAACAAGGAATAAGTTTCTGAAAAATACGCACAAACAGAAACCAGAATTACATTTCTGGTTAAGTTCAACTAACAACCAAAAATATAAATTTGGTATTAGCGAACCTTTTTCAATTGAAAATCATATTGATGTAAAGAATGAGGATTGAAATGAATAAATTTTACTTTAAATTCTACTTCCTTGAGCTACTTTTGATATGATGAACAACAAAAATGAAGATTTGGAGTGAAAAACTTGATTGAGAATGAAAGGGTTTTTGGAGAGTGTTTATGGAAAGTTTAAGAAATGAGAGTGATCATGCTTGTCCATGTTGGTTACTGTTTTAAGCAATATAACTTTTGATTTTTTCGGAAATATATTTCCGATTTTATATAAAATATTAAGGTGGTGAAATTCTCGATCTTCCCGTACTAATTAACTGGAAATAAAAAACCGATTACAACTGGAAATATATCCCCGATTCTGTTTTGTGTTTAGAATAGGGTGAAACCATTTTTGATCTCATGATAGGTGCGTATCGAAAATACATTTCTGATTTTTTCATAGGCATTTTCGAAATTGCATAGAGTATTTTTCAACCGTACAGAATATAGGTATGAAACTCTCTAGAAATATACATACATGCAAATGCACATTGACTCTTTCTCCTTCCTATAACACGAATACACTTTGATTCAAATTAATTCAAACTGTTAGCTTGTCAAAAGATTAAGGCTCCACAAGAAATTCCTCCAAAGACATTGTTTTGAAAGGCATCCAAAGTCATTTAATGGAACTAGTCTGTGTTATGATATATCAGCTCTGAAGTATGGATATTTCTAAAATGATAAAATACTGGTATCAAATATGCATCTGTACTAGATACTCGAACTATACTCGTGGTACTTCTTTTTTTTCATTATGCAATTTTAAGTGGAATTTGTAATTTCTTCATATATCAATGTAATATGTTTATGTATTTTAAGTTCTTTATTATTGAATCTTATTTTTAACGCTATTTTTTATTTTATTTAAAAGTTTTATATTGATGTTTTCGTGTAAATTGAACAATTTAGTTTTATATTTATATATTTTATAAAAAAAAACTTTTATTTTGTACTAACATATTTGTACCTTGATTTTTTTATAAATATTATATCTTGTATCAGTATCCGTATCAGAAACCATACTCTACCTATGCATCATACTATATTAGTGATCATTTTTAAGACAGTCCTATGAGTTGTTAATGTTTGGGGGAGATTATTATGAGCATTGATGTGCAGTGTAGGAACAATCACCTTTTTGTGAGAGACACACCACTATGCATCAATGCTCCTAATAATCTCCCCCCAACATGGTATCAGAGTTTGATTGTCTTTCTTGAATTCCAAGCAATTGGTGCACCACCTAGCATAAACATATATCCTGCTGTTGACTTTCGATCTTCAGCATCACTACACCAACTCGAATCAGTGTATCACACTAACTTGCATTCTTTTCCTTTATCAGCAGCGGGAAACAAAATGCCATAATCGAAAGTTCCTTTGAGATAGTTTAGTATCCTTTTTACTGCTGCTAGATGTGATACCTTTGGCTTCTGCATGAATCTACTTACCATATCTACACTGTATGTTAAGTCAAGCCTTGTATGACAAATATATCTTAATGATCCAATAAATCTTCTGTATTGGGAAGAAATATTAGAAGCATTGATGCATAGTGTAGAAACAAATATTTTTTTGTGAAAGACACACCACTTCTCCCTCCAACAGTTAATTAATGATAAATTTGCCTTAAAAAAAGTTGCCGACTCACTTCATTCAACTAAGCGTTGTTTCACAACTTTGAGGAGGGTAACACATCTTATAAGGTATTACAAAGTTCATATTTCTGTTTACAGCTAGTTATATGAAGTGGTTATCAAGTTCATAACAACACCTTCGGTAACAATTTGCTATTGAATCATTTCAAAATTAAAATCTACAAGTTCACCATTGACTTGAACACATAATCAATCTCTTATATATCTTGAATAAATAGTTAATTGAATAGTAAGATCATAACAGTAACGCCACGAAAGGCCAAAAAAAAAAATTACAATCTTGCAAGAAAATTGTCATTCGAAAGGAAAAAAGGGCACGAAGTAGTTATATGACAGATGCGATTCAATGATATATCTTCCTGCAAAGGAAAGAGAACCTTGGATATTTACAAATGCTAGACAAACCTCATGATCATTCGCAACACTACTTTTCACTTTCTTTTCTTTTCACAAAATACACTTCAAACTTTCCGACAAATCATTTTCTTCCCCAAGCAAAGCAGCAACACTGGAGAAGCAAATAGTACAAAGATAATCATGATCTCTAGTTCGGTTTTTAAAACATTGAGTTAAACAAGAACTACAGGCATACCTGGACTTTTCCATTGGAAGGTTGGTTGCGGATAACATGTGGCCTCTCATTAGGTGTGCCGGGTGCATGTCCGGGCCCACCCTGTCTCTCTGCCCTCACCTTGTTGAAAACTTGAGTATAGCGCTCAGCTGATGCAGGGTTACCCACATCCCACTCACCGAATTTTGGAACAGCCGCGCCTTTCTCAGGCTGCAACATCACAATGCTAAAATCAGAACATATTTGCAATAGAAAATCTCAAAAGATCCAAGATACAATTAATGTATGTGCACTTCATGCAGGGTTGTCTTAAGTTTTCAGAGGTTATGTGTAGGTTACTGACGGCTTTAGTGTGGCAAATTAAATAGAAGCCCTATTTTGTCATTGTTTAACTCTGACAAATATATTTATAAGGCATTTTTTAGCCATAGTTTAAAAAAATTTAGGCCATTTGTGGTTACCCGCCTCGCACACCTTCAAAGATGGCTTTGACTTTATGTCATGCATGGAAATAAAATAGGATAGCAGAAAAGAAAACTAACAGTTTCGTCCCCTCGATTAACTGGTCTTAGCCGAGATCTCCCTGGTGTACCATGGCTGTTGTCGTAAGAATTCTTTGTTTCCAACGAGGGGTTGTCTTTTCCCGGAGCTCTAGCCTGACGATGAAGGGGTGATCGTTCAACGCTGTACTCAGACCCAGCAGTACTTTGTCTTGAAGGTCTTCGGCGGTTATCAGCAGAACCTACTCCAAGACGAGGTGTAGAGTCATTGGAACTCCGATTGCCTACATTGTCATGACGAGCTGGAGAGTCAGCATATTGCTTAGGATCACCATCTTCGAGACTCTTACGTGTCTCAATTGTTGCTCGCGCTGATCCCTTTCCGTATAGATCCTCTGATTCGACCCTAGGTTTGGATTTGGACGGAGGTGGTTGTTCAGATGATGAATTATCAAAAACTAAATCAGGATTTTCCTCCGGGTCATTTGGGTTTATCATCTTTGAGCCAGTTCGACCTTTCCGAGCTTTGTCAAAATATGCCGTATAAGGAACATTGTCACTACCCTCCCAATTGCCAAATTTTGGTACATGATTACGTTGCTGCCAAATTGACACATTGAAAAGATTCTGTTAAGTAGTTTTCAATACAAGTAAAAACCAGATTGCAATGCGCAACATATTACAAAATTGCTTCCAAAGTTAATCTACAAATCTTATTATCAAAAGAATATGCAAGTATACCAACTTATGACGTGATGATCCTAATCTGTATTATGCATTTGTGCATGACTATACTTAATAAAACTCTTTAAATAAAACCATGCCACAAGGTGCGTGTTAGCAAAATTACTGGTTTGAGACTGAAGCGGATAAGGGGAGAGAGTTGTCATCACCCTACAAACCGATTTTATAGGATTGAGTTAGGCTCAATCACATATTCTTAACATGATATCAAAAGCCTCGTTTAAGATCTGATGGGGCACTAGCTATCGGGCCACCCATCATTTATTTGCACGCTCCAGATGTCCAATCTTAGACGTGAAGGGGGTGTGTTGTCCGACATCGGACATTATATGACTTGAACATGTGCTTATAAGTGGGGACAATTCTGACCCTACAAAACAGTTCTGTAGGGTTGACTTAGACTCAACCACACATTCTTAATAGAGTTTGCTCGATTAGGACTTACCAATGACCATCTATAAGCCTATAAGGACTTTTCAATAAGATAAGAACCAGAAACTTATTTTAACTAAGAATCTCCTACAAGTAACTAGGCCATAGTTATCTGAATAATATTGTTGCATGCATTGATTGTTGAATGCTAGTTTTAATAGCTGATTAACTTAACATTCCAGATTCTTGCTTTCAAACCTAAATGGTTCGGGGTGAGGAACATGATGGAACCATAATGAGACAATTTTTGTTATAGATATTGTTGGAGTTCTACATTGTCAAGATTTTCATGCAGATGAATGTATATATATATGGTTAAGCAACCTCATCTTATGAACTAGTTTTTGAGAGTGAAATCTAAACCTATTTAAGATGGTATCAGAGTCGTATTAAGGATCACATTGTAAGAATTAAAACCAGGATCGTCCTAAAAGAGACGAAAAGACCAAAGTAGCATTTTGTTTTGACAAATTTTGATCCAAGTATTTATCAGGCTAAGCTAAACTAGAAACTCAACATGATTTATACTATGAAATTGGCATATTAATAAAAACCTAGAAAACTAACACAATATGACTTTAATTTTAATTGAATTGCTTCATATTTTTTTAAACGAAATGGTAATAATTAATAGAAACTCACACAACCATGAGTATCAGGTTGAATCCTGGTGATGACCATTTAACCTAACAATATCGATTTCTGTCAGTTAAATTATGATTTGCAGAAGAATTGCTTCATGATTCTAAGAAACCAAAAAAAGTAAGTTGACCAAAAGAAATTAAAGTCTAATTTTGGTCAACTATTTTAAAGCAATAGAAGATGAAAATAAACCTTACATGAAAACAAAAATATATATACAGAAGATGAACAGACACAATTTTCTTAGCAATCATAGACATATAGAACAAGACACATAACTAAAGCATGAAAACAACAAAATATACAAAAGAGAATGAAAAAAAAAAACGTACTGCCATTTCCTTTGTAGGTTGAAAAGGCACCAAGAACTTGAAAAGCAAAATTCTCCAAAAAGAAATTTTAAAAAATAGAGCTTTTTTTGGATCAATTTGAGTAGAAGAAAAACTGAGAGAACCCAAGAAGCTCCTCCACAAAATTAAATGACCAAGCAAGAGAGAGAAGTTTAGAAAGAGGTTTATCAACCGTTGACCGGCGCCACCGGTAATGTTTGACTATTATTTTTTTTGTGTCTGTAATTTCTATGTCAAAGTCATGCAGAGCAAATAAGTTTTATTATATTAATAATAAATAAAAAAAGACTAATTATATTTTTAAATTTTAGAACGAATAGTAATTTCTCTTATAGAAACTGAGAATGCCTAATTGTATAAAGTAGAGTTGGATTCGAACTCAGATTTCTGATTAAACATCTCTCTTATTAATTTATTCATTTGAGTTTTTTAAATGAGTTATACTTAATATTTTATATTATTTTACTCTTCTTAATTATTTAAACAATTTAACTATATTTTTCAAATATACATCTAACCTCTCAAAAACTTAAAAATAGGCCCCACCATATCATAATATATAACACATCTATATTAATATTGCTTATTTAAAAAGAAAAAAAGAAATTAAAGAAAAAAAGGAAATAGTTTGTTTGTAGAACCTGTTTACTGCCACAACGCTTGTAAACTTAAGAACCACTTTTCCATTTAATTATCCATTGAACTCTGACAAAGTAGTTTAAAAATCTGTATAGAAACCTTCAAACTTGACCCATATTTATGCTCTAATGTATATTGGCTTGGTTTTTTTTGTAGTATATTTTTTATAAAAATGCATGGTTGATTTTTAATAATTGTTTTGTATAGTTGAATAATACTCCATGTGAACGTTTTTGGTGGTTGGATATTTATGGCAACGTCATATTTAAAAATGACGTAAGTAATGATAAAAATTCATTAATAATTAAAAATAAAAATGCGTGGCATGTTCAAGCTCTTGGACAGTTTCAGTGCCATCAATCACTATCAAGTACGTGTAGAGTATTTATTTTTCTGTACAAAAAGTACATACTAATAGTGTATAGGGATTAGATATTAATTGAAAATAAAAAATTATTGGAACACAGCGGTTGTTTTTATATCTACGAAGTAAGAAAAATTTATGCCGTTGTATTTTCAATTCCGCCCTTGTGTTTTCTAAGCCTTACGCGTGTAATGTTTCATAGTTCTTCTTTCTTCTTTTAATTATTATACTAGTCGATAACCCGTGCTGTCGCACGGGGCCGGTCGAGAATTCATAAAACGTGGAACTAATGTTGTCATGTAACAGTAAAATCGTTTTTATGAAATTCAATAAAAGTTTATCTAATTCGGCCAAATTTAGTGTATCAAACTTATTTGACAACATTAAAAAATGTAAACTGAAATCATGATTGTGTAACAATATAAGAAACTGTGATGACTCTTCAAAATAAGAAACTATCATGAGTGTTCAGATACAACGCAACCAGCTTGGAAACGATGTTTTCAACTTTATCACCTGCACAATATATGATGCAAAAATTAGACAGCATTTACGAAAACAATTTATATTAAAGAAATTATTTGTTATTATGTACTTACCGATCAACAAAGAGATTGGAAAACTTCTTTGTATACAACATTTATAGTGATAGATGTTGATACATTCATACTATCATGTATTAAGATCTTTAGACCACTTTTGCTTGTAACTCTTGAAATGGCTACATACAACTGGCCATGACTGAATACAGGAGTAGGCAAATACAATCCAACTGTATCAAGTGATTGGCCTTGAGACTTATTAATTGTCATTGCGTACGACACAATAATTGGGAACTGTCTCCTAATCAACTTAAATGGCCACGGTGACTCGGAAGGTGACATAGACATTCGAGGGATGAAAAAGATGTTACCAACATTCTTACCAGACATGATCTTTGCCTCAATAACGTGATTTGCCAACCTTGTAACAATTAGTCTTGTTCCGTTACACAAACCATCGTTTTGGTCCAAATTCCTCATAAGCATTATTGGTGTACCAACCTTTAATCTGAGTTTGTGATTTGGGACACCTGAAGTCCTAAGCTTGCTAAGAAATTCTGGAGTAAGACATTCATAGGCTTCGGTGTAACTTGAATCAGTTCTATCAATCGAATCAAAACTCAAATACTCTTTGTCCTCACCTAAGAAATGGGAAAACGCGAATCAATCCATAATGTTTTTTCAAGATTTATTTAATAACGAAACATCTACACGAAAAGAAACATCAAAAGAAAAAAGAGTTTACCCGGTATCATGTCTAACACGTAATGATTAATTTTATCAACAACTTCAATGGTTGAAGCAAGTATTGCTTTTCCTTGTAGAAATTCTACATTTTGAAAGTAGGCAAGCAAATTTGGGTATGTGCTTTCAACTATAGCTCTTATTGGATCCTCAAAATTGGAAATTAACAAATCAGGAGGAATTTCTATATCAGCTAATCCATCGTTAGGTTCACATATTTTACCGTCGCCAACATTTAATATCCATTTAGAGAATTCTGCAAGTTCATCAGAAGTTGTAACGTCCCTCCCATTCTGTAGTCTCATGTTTTTGGTTAGTGTTAAGACTTGGCAATAGTCCCACACATAAGAAGAACAAATGGAAGCATGAACAATATCAGAACGGCCTGCTCTTGGAACAACTGGAAGTATCTGTCGAAAATCTCCTCCAAATATAACTACCTTGCCACCAAAAATTGTATTTGCAAAACCCTTATCGCTCATGACATCCTTAAGGGTCTTATCCAAGGCCTCAAAACAATTCTTATGAGCCATGGGTGCTTCGTCCCATATTATGACATCAGTAGCTTCGAATAACTGTGAATGCTCAGAGTCTTTGTCAACATTGCAAGTAGAGTTGTCAAGCGTTGGAATGGGAATTTTGAACTTCGAATGGGCTGTTCTACCACCTGGCAATAATAAGGAAGCTATGCCACTTGAAGCAACAGCCAGAACAATTTTTTTATCTGAACGAAGTGCACTTGATAATGTCCTCCACATAAACGTTTTACCGGTTCCGCCGTATCCATGTAAAAAAAACACGCCTCCGTTTTGTTTCTTGACGGCGTCCATTATGGTTTCAAAGATTGCACCTTGCTCATCTTGACGTTCAAATGAAAAGAATCAATACAACAGTAGTTTAATGAAAACATTGATATTTGAATAATGAGGAAATACCTGTTAAAGATGAAAATAGATTCTGGAAGTTTTGTCGCTCTGAATCAGCATCGTAATCACGTTCATCAAAAATCAGTCTATTGCCGACATGTCGCGTTATATACAAATCTGGAAACGACATATCTTTGAATTCACGCAAGCTTCTTCTATTTGATTGCATCATATTCTCAATCTCAATTAATGTGAGGTTTGTCAGTTCTGCCGTTGACAATTGCATGTCTTCCAACACAAATACAAACCAAAAGAAAATATAACTATTTTGTACAATAGAAATCACAGTGTTGATGAAGATAGACATGCAAAAGGATCGTTAACCTTACAATGGCAGTATCATGGAAAAGTTCAGTATAATGCAAGAGCATCAGACATTCGGGTTCATTAAAAATGTTATGTTTTTGATCAGTAGCTGTGACAAAAGGTGGTTGAAGGTAAAAGATAAATCACAGAATTATTCTGTTCTGTGTTGATGGGGAGTAATAACAGATTGCATTATATATTTTTATTACTGATGAAATGGCAGCATTGAAAGGACTTGCTTACTGGAACTTATGATTCTTTGAAAGGGCAGCATTGAAAGGGGTTGTTGAAAGGTGCTGTATGAAATGTAACATATATATGGAAGTATAAAGGGATTGAAATTATTGCATCCAAAGTAGTCTAAAAGGTATTATAAGAAGAAAAACTCATTATAATAGTTTCGTACGGTTTGTAATTGTATGAAATTTAACAGAAGTATTTAGGTATTTGTTAAGTGTACCTCTTATTCCAGTGACAATTCTCTGTTGATGAAGAATACCGTCAGATAGCAACTTCCAAGTCTGTTGCCAAACATGTCGCGGCCGATTAACAGTACCAGACAACATCATCGTGACAAATAGTTTCCTCAAAAAATTACCGGAACCCCAATCTTTGGCCTCATTTATGGCTGCAACATATTCTTTGTCGTCGTTAAGAAATCCCATCTCAAAGCATGCATCTCTAAAACTGTCGCGGACGACTCCACCAACCTTTTTTATATCGTCATAGCAAGTAGGTCCCTTGACAACCGTCAACATCATTCTAAGATAATAGAGCTCACCAGTGCTTGGAGGAACCCAAATTAACTGGCCAATCGTACGACCTCTTTTTCGAGGTCTCCATAAACGGTACCTTTTATCATAAACGAACTTGGAAAGAAAGGTAGTGTATGTTAAAGTCTTTGCATCTTCGTATTTTTTGTTTGACTCCATCCAAGCTGTAAACATTGATTCCTTTACAGTTGGTTTTTCAAGAACATTGTCTATGAAATCATAGTCAGTGTAGTAAACCGGATTTTCGCCTTCCAGATGAAAATACAACCTTTCGACAGAAGGAGATCTACCATGGATAGGATATGAAAAAATCCTCCAACACGCCTCACTGGGGGAAACGTACCTGCAATCAAGGTACTGTTTGATTTCATCAACATCTGTACCAAATGAACTTCCGTCTGATTCGGTCCGAACAACCGCTGCAGTTATTCTATCGTAACCTTTGTTAATATACTTGAATAAGTACTTGACAGAAGTACCTTGGTTACACCATTCCATATTAATGTGCGCCTGATATTTCTTTAGAAGATATGCATTATAAGGAACTACATACCTATTATCAAGAACAATACTTTTTTTCAGAACAGTAATGCCAGTATCCCTTCTCCTATAGACGGGATAGCCATCTTGATCGACAATGGTTTGAGGCTGCCAATTTTTGGGAAAGAATTTAGAGCATTTACCATTTTTCATGCAAGGGGAAGATCTGTTAGCCAACCCACATGGACCATGAATCATATGTGTCTTTACCAAATGATTTAATTGTTTATCATCCGTTTCTGCCGGTATTTCTGCTGAAATAATGTTGTTGATGTCATCCGGAGTGGGAAACTTGTTCTGGGGATGCATGAAAAGTAAAATGTGTGCATGGGGCAAACCTCTCTTTTGGAACTCAATGGTGTATATATCTAGAAGAAATTAAAATACAGTAAAACATTAATTTAAAATCATTGGTATAGAATAGGAAAGAATTAAGTATTAGATATTTAATTTCATGTGGCTCACATGCAACAACTCTGCCCAAGACATGCTTCTTTGTTATATCATACAGTAATTCGTCAAACTTCATTTTAAAAACCCTTGAGATTATATCAGGACGATCTTGAGGTTGTAAATTCATGTTGTTAAGAAACCTCTGAATCTTAGGCCAACATGGATTGCAAGTAAAGGTAATGAATAGATCGGGAAATCCAATTTGACTACAAATTGCCATTCCATCAAAGTATAATTGTTCCATGTATCTGCGACTTCCAACGTATGTTGACGGCAACACCACTCTTTTGCCTTTGTGGGCTCCTTCATTTGAAGATTGTTGGTGTACTCCTGACAAATTGGAGTATTTGGATACTCGTAATTTTTTTTGATGCTTACGTATGTAATTGAGTCGCTGTGACTCCATCATAGTGAATCCGTCAACCAAAAATTGCTGAAACAATCTCCTTGACCTGAGCAGTGTATGAGCTTCACGTTGTCTGGTCTGAATGCGAAAGGCCAACCATTCTCTAATAGTAAGTTTGTTCATCTTTCCTTTTTTTTGGGGAACTGTCTCTCTGTGTAGAACACCAAGTCTAAATCCATCTTCCCCGTACGGAAACAGAAGTGGATATTGTAATGCAAGATAGCTCGGATGAAACTCACTTATTCGTTTTAGTCTACCGCTTTGTCTTTCAAGGATAATATCCCTTTTTGAGCCTGTATCAACATCGCCAACAATGAGGGCTGCAACCTCAGACACGGTGGGTTGGTTGTAAATTCGTCCGTCCTTTAATCTATCAGATATTAACTTCAACTTGAGGTCAGGTACAGGACAATCCTTTAGTCTAGCTGATGCCATTCTAAAACATTTAGCATGTGTGTTGAATTCGTCAAGCATGTTCTGTATTCGGCTAACAGTTTCTTCAATAATATTCTGGTTGTTGCTGCATTAAAAAATTAGACACATGTCATGCACGATAATAACAAAGGAAATATAAAGTATGCATCTCAGTTGGCTTAAGAAACATAACCCTATTCCTTGCATCCTATGATGAATCTCATTGTCAGTGTCGTATATATAAAGCTGAGCGAATTTCGGTTTTTCGCCATGCACAGGCATCATGCTACCAATTCTATGGCAAGCCTGCCCTTGAATTCTCATGTTAGGTGGTCCGTTTCCATTATTGAATCTATTGTCAATTTTCATTCCAGGAGACGTAAATGCAAACATTATGTTGTACATTCTGCAATTCTGCTGATAATTTCTACATAGTTCATCGTTTTCATTCGACAGAAGATGTTTAAGAAACGGTGGGGGTGTTCTCAGAAGTGGCAACACAACTTTACCCTTTCCACAACATAATTGGAACTTAGGCACTGCACTATGTTTTCTCTTGACAACCTTCTCCTGATACCACATTTGTGCTCCACACTGAGTGCATTCAATGGAAGGATCACCAATATCTGAATATCATGTATTTATCAGATAGAACAAAACATCATATATCTTATACACATCAGTATATTGAAAGACACCAAACTGGATGACAGTGAATTTAAGTTATGGCTTGCTATTAATAAAAATTCCAGCAATACATACCAGCATTTGTGCAATCAATTGTTGGGACATTTGCAGATTGATCTTCGTCGTTGTCCAGACTTGAACTTGTATCATAATCCCGATCTTCATTTATGAATTCACACGAACTATCGGTTAAAGATTCATCGGATGAATAGTCTGCAACTGATTGTTGAACTGGGTTCACTGAGACAGCACTTCTGAACAGATTGGTATTAAGGGAAGTTGACGTCGTTTCTGTAACACTTGAAAAGGTTTTTAATAGATTCGCAGTCGTAGAACGAATTAGATTTGGATCAAGATGTTTGTTGGATGAAGATGCATAGGAATTTGGTAGTCCATATGAATTATTTTTGCATTTAATACTTGATGAGGAGGTAACTCCACTCAGAGGTGTGTTAGCATCAAACGGTAAAGGGGAACAAAAGGGCATTCTATCAGAGAGTTTGATCTGCAGATGACCACGATGGCTGTTGTTTTGGAGACTCTTACGCTTCATTATTGACCTCCTTCTTTGACGTGCTGAAGCAGAAATTTGTTTGGGAGAAATTGTATCAGTAGAAATGCATGAGAAGCTGGGGGAAGATGCAGGTGTTAGGGTTGTGCAATGGTTAAAACCAACACTCCTTCTCCTTTGTTGGGAATTAAGCATTAGGCACTCTGTTCGTGCAGAAACATCTCCATGGCCATTGACAAAAACAGAACTGATATCAGACAGTGGCTGTCTTGTATGATGTCTGCTTACATAACTTGAATTATTTAGGACATGGTTGGGCTCAGTTGAATTTTCATTAACTCTATTCTTCTGATATCTTCTTTCATCAAGAACATGCTTCCTCTTTTGTCTTGCAAGTGATGCAGAGTATTTCCTATCTACAAAATGGTTGTTCATAGTTGAAAGAGAATATGGTTGATAACTTACAACTCTTCAAAAGTATAACATAATGAATGTAAGAGTAACAAACCTATATGGAATTGTTTGGTTTTGCAGTTCATAACATTTGTATTATAATTTTTAAGTGTACTCAGATACTCTATTTGTACATTGGATATGAGATAGGGAACAGTATATGCTACCAAAGCTTAACAATTATGGGTAGATGTACAAAAATTTAATGTCACATGAATACCATATGTTGGCCAGACTTTAAACAATTATTAGAACACCAAATATTATAATATGACATTAAATACTGTTATGTTGGAAACACAAAATTGCCATTGGAAACCAAAGGTTATTCCTATTGTATTCTATACCATATTCATTTTTTTTTTGTAACATGTAACCATGGTTTGATGTAAATGGGAAAAATTAAAAGTACTTCCAAAAATATACATTTTCCAAGGGATATAAAATGGAATGATCAGAAACTGTTTGTATTCTACATGTCATGTATAGTGCCTTTTGAAACCAATGCTTGCTTGCTTGGCCAACAAAAGATATTTCCTAACGTCTGTTTTACTCCATCTCCCTGTCTCTTCGGTTTTCCATTACAAACAACATTCCAAGAAGACGGTACACCGTAAAAACAGAGTTTAGCTCCAGACAGCGCCGACCAACCTATACGATGAACAAAGAGGATCTACGTTGGTGTTCTCGCGGGTAAGTTCTTCCGTTTTGACACACATGTTTCTAAACTTGCAATGAGGTCATTTAGGGTTTATACAAAGATGTCTGTGTGCATGATGGGCATGGATGAATTTATATGCAGGGGATTCGTAGGTAGCAGTGTTTCAACCACGACTCGTAATCTTAAATGGAAAAATCTGGCTATCCAAAAGGTTTGGAAGCAATCTGAGGATAAGCGGGACATAGCAGAAGAATGGAGAAAGTTGCATGCAGAGGCTAAGAGGAGGAAAGAGGAAGCTGAAAGTTCTTCAAGGTAAAACAGTAGTCTGGATAGTGATAAAAACAAAAAACCGAATGCATGATGTTTGTTGTTTTTTTGATTAAGCAGCAGGAGTTGCCAAAAAATTACACGTGCTGAACTTATGGACAAATACTATGAGTATGTCGAAAGAGATGAATCGTACGAACTCAGAACAGGAAAGGTGAGAAGCTGTCTATCATGGGAAAAGTACTTTGAAATAGCCAGAGAGGAGGGATGGCTTACTGACATATCAGACGATGAGCCTGAACAGAATTCCACTGATGAAGCAATGGAATCAGCGGGCGATGTGTTGGACAGGCAAGGGCTTTTAGGTTACATATATACATTTGAATATTTGACTTTGCAAATTAGTAGTTGAAATAATCGTGTTTGTTAATGCAGCGAGGAGAACAACACTACTGATGCTGCTGATGATGTTCAACCTCCTGCCATGCAAGAGAAACTTGTTTGCAGATGGCAGAAAGTTGTTAAGAGCAGCAGCCAGATAAAAAATCAAGTTCTTGTAAGCTATTGAATTGTTTGCTGTTACAGTTCGTAAGGATGCATAACATTGAATGAATAGTCATAGCTAATAAAGTTTTAATGTTGCAGCACTTTCCAGCAGCAGTCATCAAGGAAATCTTCATGGAACCAAGATCATATATTGATCTTCATGACACAGACTCGGGTATTACGTACCAATGTGTTTTCAAATCCAGGGAGAACATGACGGAGAAGTTTCTGTCAAGGGGCTGGTTAAAATTTGCAAAGGAGAAAGAGCTGTCGAAAGGTGACGTTCTCTTATTCAGTGTAGAGCATCCTCCTGTGGAACGTATATTGGTCAAAGTTGAGAGAGGGCAGCATTGAAAGGAGTTGTTGATTGGATTACATGGGAAGCATCATGGCAAAAAGGAGGGATTATTTTTGTATGGGCGGAAATGCATAACTATTTGTTTTGAAAATCTATTTGATGCCCATTTGTCTTTGTTATTAATTTTGTTATATGATATTGTTGAGCTACGGCTCAGTACAATTTGCTTATGATATGTTAAATGGAATGATATGAAATTAGTTCGATATATTGCGTTGATAACATAATTGCATATCGTTTCCGGTATTATCCGTTAACAATTTATACTAATCAAGTGTCATGGATTTCTGCCATGCATAATCTGTTATTCAAGTTGGATTTTTATATATTAATGTACAGTATGCTTATATTCTACCGTGAATTATGCATAAAGTATGCAAAACAAAATAACATATTTTCTAATGTCAGTAATGCATTGTAGTGAGAAGATAATGTTTTCATACTTTAACATTGTTAATTATATAATGTCATTAATAATCACTGTCAAAATTATGTAGTATTAGTTATGATTTGGTGGTAGCAACAAAGAGAAATGGGATATGATAGCTTCTTTGTGCTCTAACATTCTTGCCAATACATTATCCTCATTCTGTTCGGGATTGTAATCTCTAATAAAAAAGATAGCTCCATGAGCAAAAGCCACTGTCATAATAAATCCTGCAATGTATTGATGATGAGTATATAACGCAGCTTGAGTAGTAAAGTCTTGTGCTATAAACGCATAAGCAGGTAAAGAGTGTTTTAGTAGGGATAACAGAAAAATAGTGAAACATAACCCACATATGCCATTAACATTAACTGATGCTGTTATATTCAAAATCTGTGTATGCATATACAGGTTCAAAAACTATTGGTTACATGTTGTTAAGAAGACGCCACAGTCAAATATTTTGGAAAACCTCCTTGTAAATGATGTTTGTTGTAGGCCAAGGAGATTGGGAAGGGGACATATTCATTCTTGGAACATCATATTGCTTTTTGTACTGTAAATTATGCATAGTTTTTTGCAGCTTAAATGACCAAAATCATATCAGTCTTTCATATACAATGTCAAAAGGATCAAACAAAAAGCAAGAATGACAAATCAAATCCTCATAAACCAGAATATTAAACAAAATAAGGAATTACCAACATCATATTGCTTTTTGTACTGTAAATTATGCATAGTTTTTTGCAGCTTAAATGACTAAAATCATATCAGTATTTCATATACAATGTCAAAAGGATCAAACAAAAAGCAAGAATGACAAATCAAATCCTCATAAACCAGAATAAACAAAATATAAACCAGAAATATTTCATTACATCAATCAAAATTAGGTGTGCAATGTTGTCCAAAACAGCATAAAGTAATAATAAATCGTCGACGATAATTGACTGCATCATTTCTCCAGCTTGATGTCCCTTATTATCTTGGTGGACGATAGTTGGGCACTGTCGAGTTCTTCAACTGTCTCAGGAATAGATCTTTTTGACGGTGTAAGTGCAGAGTTGGCAACTGAAGGGTCATAATCTGCAGTGATTGATATATGATCCTGCCATTAAAGAGTTATTACAAAATCAGTAGCATAAAAATGGAAGTAAGACATTGTTTAATAGGCTAATTTGTTAATGTTGAAAGCTAAAAAAAGACGCACTGAAACTGTTTGTGGATCAGCATGAGACTGTTTTTCCGAGGTGCTGATGGTCGGAGTACACTGCAAGTTAAAAAACGTAAGAAATAAACGTTAGACAATTGTTCCAAATGTGATGGCAAGAGTAATAGGTCATTCCTATTTAAAACATACCGATGTTGTATGCATATCATTCAGAGTGTCATCCGTTGAGACGACAATCTTAGAAGTGTGCTACAAGTTTTAAACAATTATTAAAAAAAATCCAATGCACATGATACTGGTTTTTGACACGTTTTACACTTAACTTCCACCAGTGGAGGTTACCTTATAAATCTGCTAAAAATATTTTTTGTCAGTTTTTGCACTGATCTTCCACCAGTGGAAGTTACCTTTAAATTTGTCTTACACCTAGATTACACTATACTTCCACCAGTGGAAGTTATATTGAAAAATTGGTTTTTTGGTTTTTGACACGTTTTACACTTAACTTCCACCAGTGGAGGTTACCTTAAAAATCAGCTAAAAATATTTTTTGTCAGTTATTGCACTGATCTTCCACCAGTGGAAGTTACCTTTAAATTTGTCTTACACCTAGATTACACTATACTTCCACCAGTGGAAGTTGTATTGAAAAATTGGTTTTCTGGTTTTTGACACGTTTTACACTTAACTTCCACCAGTGGAGGTTACCTTAAAAATCAGCTAAAAATATTTTTTGTCAGTTTTTGCACTGATCTTCCACCAGTGGAAGTTACCTTTAAATTTGTCTTACACCTAGATTACACTATACTTCCACCAGTGGAAGTTGTATTGAAAAATTGGTTTTCTGGTTTTTGACACGTTTTACACTTAACTTCCACCAGTGGAGGTTACCTTAAAAATCTGCTAAAACCTGGTTTTATCAGTTTTTACACTTAACTTCCACCAGTGGAGGTTACCTTAATGCACATGATACTGTTTTTAACAACAGTAAAACATTAGTACAGCAGTACCTCTACCTCTTCACATTTAAACATGTCCTTTATTTTGGTACGTAGCACTTCATCTGCCTTAAATCCGATTACAGAAAGACTGGCCTTGTTTGGTTGAAACACTGCTCTTATAGCCAACTCCTTCTTCAGCATCACATCAAGTTCATAAGGGAATTCAAGGGGATCAAAATCTCCAGTCTAAATGATTAAAACAATATATGTTAGTTACGTGGAAATTATCTATCTTACATATTAGACAAATGGAAAATACCTCCATCAAATCCAACTTCATCTGAAGGGCGGACTTCCCAATCAACTTTACACAATCTACATCCCAAAATACGAACTTGTATTTTAACTTTCCATCGGAGGCAAGCACTTCAAGCTTAAACCTGTACCATGAAAGGTAAAAATAAGAAATTGTCAGTAATGAAGCGCTTGGTTATATGATGATAATCATTGATATGCAATACTTAGAAGTTACCTTGGGACTGGCTCAGAACTGATGTGTTTGGAATAACACATGAATTTTCCATCCTTCAAAGTCACACTTTTGGTACATTCACTACATCCATCATAATACCATCCTGACTGCCCACATTCAAACTTCTCCAGAGTTGCAACAGTCACACATGTAGTTTCCTGAAATAGAAAGATGGGATTATGTCTCAAAAAATGGATTAGAACCCAATCTGTGTAATTCCTCAATCTAAGACAGTCATGTATTAAAGAGCAACGTACTGTCTGCAGATATGCAATATCAGACAGACTCAACACTTCAGCTTTCCATACAAATTTGTCCAAATCATAAAAAACAGAGGTATTTGTGGTTTCCATTTTCATGCTTGAGGATGAGAGCGTCGGCAGATCATCTTTAAGTCTGATGATCATAGATCAGAATGAAAACAGGCTGTTAGAAATCATAGGTTGCTAATTCATAACTTCAGAATAAAATCACTTACTTCTCTTTAAGGTTTTTAACCTCCTCAATAGACAAATCATTGATGAGCAGTTTTGTGCCGTTCCAAGCATTTGATACATTTAAAGGATAATTTCCTGAAAATTGAGATATTTATAAATGACAACACTTAAAGTTGGATATAATAATTGGATGTAATAAGAAATAGTCACATAGCAAACCTTGAGGTTCCTTGATCCTTGCATTCATAAGTAGGAGAACAATACTACCATCAGCCTTATGAGTCGTATAATACTCATTCAGTTGCACAGCTAATTTACCCCAAAGAGTACATTGCACATGATGTTTGCTGATTCACAGGAATTTCAAAACAAACAACATGAACATGTTAAACTTTTATATTTGTCAGCATCAATGTTAACAAACAAAATGAAACACCTACCTCAGATCAGTTAATGAAAACACAACCTTGCTTTTGTTGTTATCAGGAATTATCTGGGCTTGGGATATTTCAGTAACCCCACCAATTATATCTGCACAAAAGTTCACCACAGACAATTATGGATAACAGAAAAGTAACAATACAATGCGTTCTATTATAACAGTAAAAAGGTAACTCACCATATAACAAATTCGTTCTGTATTTACCCTCAATAATAGCATTTATTCCAATTAACTTGAGATGGTTCAGAGGTATCTCAGAAAGTTGGACCTTCTTGACGGAAGTTGAACCACAGAAAATCAATTTGAACTTATGATCAGTGGATTTGAAGGAGAAATCATTGCTGGAAACTTTGAAATTCTGCATTACGTAGGAACAACCAACTTCAAGCTGTGTTTTGAATTTTGATACCAAATAAGATGGCACAATGGCTGGAAAAAAATCCAACTGTGAAAATACAAACCTGCATTATGTAGGAACAACCAACTTCAACCTGTGTTTTGAATTTTGATACCAAATAAGATGGCACAATGGCTTGAATCAAATCCAACTGTGAAAATACAAACATCTTGAAATCAGTATCATATAACAGTACAGTTACAACAAAATCAGAATGCCAAAGCAGAAAAGTTTAGATTGTATTATACCTTTGAATCAAACAGAATAAGCTCTAAGTGCTCTCTATTCTGAGAACTGGTAACAGACCACATACGCCACAGTCAAATATTTTGGAAAACCTCCTTGTAAATGATGTTTGTTGTAGGCCAAGGAGATTGGGAAGGGGACATATTCATTCTTGGAACATCATATTGCTTTTTGTACTGTAAATTATGCATAGTTTTTTGCAGCTTAAATGACCAAAATCATATCAGTCTTTCATATACAATGTCAAAAGGATCAAACAAAAAGCAAGAATGACAAATCAAATCCTCATAAACCAGAATATTAAACAAAATAAGGAATTACCAACATCATATTGCTTTTTGTACTGTAAATTATGCATAGTTTTTTGCAGCTTAAATGACTAAAATCATATCAGTATTTCATAGACAATGTCAAAAGGATCAAACAAAAAGCAAGAATGACAAATCAAATCCTCATAAACCAGAATAAACAAAATGTAAACCAGAAATATTTCATTACATCAATCAAAATTAGGTGTGCAATGTTGTCCAAAACAGCATAAAGTAATAATAAATCGTCGACGATAATTGACTGCATCATTTCTCCAGCTTGATGTCCCTTATTATCTTGGTGGACGATAGTTGGGCACTGTCGAGTTCTTCAACTGTCTCAGGAATAGATCTTTTTGACGGTGTAAGTGCAGAGTTGGCAACTGAAGGGTCATAATCTGCAGTGATTGATATATGATCCTGCCATTAAAGAGTTATTACAAAATCAGTAGCATAAAAATGGAAGTAAGACATTGTTTAATAGGCTAATTTGTTAATGTTGAAAGCTAAAAAAAGACGCACTGAAACTGTTTGTGGATCAGCATGAGACTGTTTTTCCGAGGTGCTGATGGTCGGAGTACACTGCAAGTTAAAAAACGCAAGAAATAAACGTTAGACAATTGTTCCAAATGTGATGGCAAGAGTAATAGGTCATTCCTATTTAAAACATACCGATGTTGTATGCATATCATCCCGAGTGTCATCCGTTGAGGCGACAATCTTAGAAGTGTGCTGCAAGTTTTAAACAATTATTAAAAAAAATCCAATGCACATGATACTGGTTTTTGACACGTTTTACACTTAACTTTCACCAGTGGAGGTTACCTTATAAATCTGCTAAAAATATTTTTTGTCAGTTTTTGCACTGATCTTCCACCAGTGGAAGTTACCTTTAAATTTGTCTTACACCTAGATTACACTATACTTCCACCAGTGGAAGTTGTATTGAAAAATTGGTTTTTTGGTTTTTGACACGTTTTACACTTAACTTCCACCAGTGGAGGTTACCTTAAAAATCAGCTAAAAATATTTTTTGTCAGTTATTGCACTGATCTTCCACCAGTGGAAGTTACCTTTAAATTTGTCTTACACCTAGATTACACTATACTTCCACCAGTGGAAGTTGTATTGAAAAATTGGTTTTCTGGTTTTTGACACGTTTTACACTTAACTTCCACCAGTGGAGGTTACCTTAAAAATCAGCTAAAAATATTTTTTGTCAGTTTTTGCACTGATCTTCCACCAGTGGAAGTTACCTTTAAATTTGTCTTACACCTAGATTACACTATACTTCCACCAGTGGAAATTGTATTGAAAAATTGGTTTTCTGGTTTTTGACACGTTTTACACTTAACTTCCACCAGTGGAGGTTACCTTAAAAATCTGCTAAAACCTGGTTTTATCAGTTTTTACACTTAACTTCCACCAGTGGAGGTTACCTTAATGCACATGATACTGTTTTTAACAACAGTAAAACATTAGTACAGCAGTACCTCTACCTCTTCACATTTAAACATCTCCTTTATTTTGGTACGTAACACTTCATCTGCCTTAAATCCGATTACAGAAAGACTGGCCTTGTTTGGTTGAAACACTGCTCTTATAGCCAACTCCTTCTTCAGCATCACATCAAGTTCATAAGGGAATTCAAGGGGATCAAAATCTCCAGTCTAAATGATTAAAACAATATATGTTAGTTACGTGGAAATTATTTATCTTACATATTAGACAAATGGAAAATACCTCCATCAAATCCAACTTCATCTGAAGGGCGGACTTCCCAATCTACTTTACACAATCTACATCCCAAAATACGAACTTGTATTTTAACTTTCCATCGGAGGCAAGCACTTCAAGCTTAAACCTGTACCATGAAAGGTAAAAATAAGAAATTGTCAGTAATGAAGCGCTTGGTTATATGATGATAATCATTGATATGCAATACTTAGAAGTTACCTTGGGACTGGCTCAGAACTGATGTGTTTGGAATAACACATGAATTTTCCATCCTTCAAAGTCACACTTTTGGTACATTCACTACATCCATCATAATACCATCCTGACTGCCCACATTCAAACTTCTCTAGAGTTGCAACAGTCACACATGTAGTTTCCTGAAACAGAAAGATGGGATTATGTCTCAAAAAATGGATTAGAACCCAATCTGTGTAATTCCTCAATCTAAGACAGTCATGTATTAAAGAGCAACGTACTGTCTGCAGATATGCAATATCAGACAGACTCAACACTTCAGCTTTCCATACAAATTTGTCCAAATCATAAAAAACAGAGGTATTTGTGGTTTCCATTTTCATGCTTGAGGATGAGAGCGTCGGTAGATCATCTTTAAGTCTGATGATCATAGATCAGAATGAAAACAGGCTGTTAGAAATCATAGGTTGCTAATTCATAACTTCAGAATAAAATCACTTACTTCTCTTTAAGGTTTTTAACCTCCTCAATAGACAAATCATTGATGAGCAGTTTTGTGCCGTTCCAAGCATTTGATACATTTAAAGGATAATTTCCTGAAAATTGAGATATTTATAAATGACAACACTTAAAGTTGGATATAATAATTGGATGTAATAAGAAATAGTCACATAGCAAACCTTGAGGTTCCTTGATCCTTGCATTCATAAGTAGGAGAACAATACTACCATCATCCTTATGAGTCGTATAATACTCATTCAGTTGCACAACTAATTTACCCCAAAGAGTACATTGCACATGATGTTTGCTGATTCACAGGAATTTCAAAACAAACAACATGAACATGTTAAACTTTTATATTTGTCAGCATCAATGTTAACAAACAAAATGAAACACCTACCTCAGATCAGTTAATGAAAACACAACCTTGCTTTTGTTGTTATCAGGAATTATCTGGGCTTGGGATATTTCAGTAACCCCACCAATTATATCTGCACAAAAGTTCACCACAGACAATTATGGATAACAGAAAAGTAACAATACAATGCGTTCTATTATAACAGTAAAAAGGTAACTCACCATATAACAAATTCGTTCTGTATTTACCCTCAATAATAGCATTTATTCCAATTAACTTGAGATGGTTCAGAGGTATCTCAGAAAGTTGGACCTTCTTGACGGAAGTTGAACCACAGAAAATCAATTTGAACTTATGATCAGTGGATTTGAAGGAGAAATCATTGCTGGAAACTTTGAAATTCTGCATTACGTAGGAACAACCAACTTCAAGCTGTGTTTTGAATTTTGATACCAAATAAGATGGCACAATGGCTGGAAAAAAATCCAACTGTGAAAATACAAACCTGCATTATGTAGGAACAACCAACTTCAACCTGTGTTTTGAATTTTGATACCAAATAAGATGGCACAATGGCTTGAATCAAATCCAACTGTGAAAATACAAACATCTTGAAATCAGTATCATATAACAGTACAGTTACAACAAAATCAGAATGCCAAAGCAGAAAAGTTTAGATTGTATTATACCTTTGAATCAAACAGAATAAGCTCTAAGTGCTCTCTATTCTGAGAACTGGTAACAGACCACATACGCCACAGTCAAATATTTTGGAAAACCTCCTTGTAAATGATGTTTGTTGTAGGCCAAGGAGATTGGGAAGGGGACATATTCATTCTTGGAACATCATATTGCTTTTTGTACTGTAAATTATGCATAGTTTTTTGCAGCTTAAATGACCAAAATCATATCAGTCTTTCATATACAATGTCAAAAGGATCAAACAAAAAGCAAGAATGACAAATCAAATCCTCATAAACCAGAATATTAAACAAAATAAGGAATTACCAACATCATATTGCTTTTTGTACTGTAAATTATGCATAGTTTTTTGCAGCTTAAATGACTAAAATCATATCAGTATTTCATATACAATGTCAAAAGGATCAAACAAAAAGCAAGAATGACAAATCAAATCCTCATAAACCAGAATAAACAAAATGTAAACCAGAAATATTTCATTACATCAATCAAAATTAGGTGTGCAATGTTGTCCAAAACAGCATAAAGTAATAATAAATCGTCGACGATAATTGACTGCATCATTTCTCCAGCTTGATGTCCCTTATTATCTTGGTGGACGATAGTTGGGAACTGTCGAGTTCTTCAACTGTCTCAGGAATAGATCTTTTTGACGGTGTAAGTGCAGAGTTGGCAACTGAAGGGTCATAATCTGCAGTGATTGATATATGATCCTGCCATTAAAGAGTTATTACAAAATCAGTAGCATAAAAATGGAAGTAAGACATTGTTTAATAGGCTAATTTGTTAATGTTGAAAGCTAAAAAAAGACGCACTGAAACTGTTTGTGGATCAGCATGAGACTGTTTTTCCGAGGTGCTGATGGTCGGAGTACACTGCAAGTTAAAAAACGCAAGAAATAAACATTAGACAATTGTTCCAAATGTGATGGCAAGAGTAATAGGTCATTCCTATTTAAAACATACCGATGTTGTATGCATATCATCCCGAGTGTCATCCGTTGAGACGACAATCTTAGAAGTGTGCTGCAAGTTTTAAACAATTATTAAAAAAAATCCAATGCACATGATACTGGTTTTTGACACGTTTTACACTTAACTTTCACCAGTGGAGGTTACCTTATAAATCTGCTAAAAATATTTTTTGTCAGTTTTTGCACTGATCTTCCACCAGTGGAAGTTACCTTTAAATTTGTCTTACACCTAGATTACACTATACTTCCACCAGTGGAAGTTGTATTGAAAAATTGGTTTTTTGGTTTTTGACACGTTTTACACTTAACTTCCACCAGTGGAGGTTACCTTAAAAATCAGCTAAAAATATTTTTTGTCAGTTATTGCACTGATCTTCCACCAGTGGAAGTTACCTTTAAATTTGTCTTACACCTAGATTACACTATACTTCCACCAGTGGAAGTTGTATTGAAAAATTGGTTTTCTGGTTTTTGACACGTTTTACACTTAACTTCCACCAGTGGAGGTTACCTTAAAAATCAGCTAAAAATATTTTTTGTCAGTTTTTGCACTGATCTTCCACCAGTGGAAGTTACCTTTAAATTTGTCTTACACCTAGATTACACTATACTTCCACCAGTGGAAGTTGTATTGAAAAATTGGTTTTCTGGTTTTTGACACGTTTTACACTTAACTTCCACCAGTGGAGGTTACCTTAAAAATCTGCTAAAACCTGGTTTTATCAGTTTTTACACTTAACTTCCACCAGTGGAGGTTACCTTAATGCACATGATACTGTTTTTAACAACAGTAAAACATTAGTACAGCAGTACCTCTACCTCTTCACATTTAAACATCTCCTTTATTTTGGTACGTAGCACTTCATCTGCCTTAAATCCGATTACAGAAAGACTGGCCTTGTTTGGTTGAAACACTGCTCTTATAGCCAACTCCTTCTTCAGCATCACATCAAGTTCATAAGGGAATTCAAGGGGATCAAAATCTCCAGTCTAAATGATTAAAACAATATATGTTAGTTACGTGGAAATTATCTATCTTACATATTAGACAAATGGAAAATACCTCCATCAAATCCAACTTCATCTGAAGGGCGGACTTCCCAATCAACTTTACACAATCTACATCCCAAAATACGAACTTGTATTTTAACTTTCCATCGGAGGCAAGCACTTCAAGCTTAAACCTGTACCATGAAAGGTAAAAATAAGAAATTGTCAGTAATGAAGCGCTTGGTTATATGATGATAATCATTGATATGCAATACTTAGAAGTTACCTTGGGACTGGCTCAGAACTGATGTGTTTGGAATAACACATGAATTTTCCATCCTTCAAAGTCAAACTTTTGGTACATTCACTACATCCATCATAATACCATCCTGACTGCCCACATTCAAACTTCTCCAGAGTTGCAACAGTCACACATGTAGTTTCCTGAAATAGAAAGATGGGATTATGTCTCAAAAAATGGATTAGAACCCAATCTGTGTAATTCCTCAATCTAAGACAGTCATGTATTAAAGAGCAACGTACTGTCTGCAGATATGCAATATCAGACAGACTCAACACTTCAGCTTTCCATACAAATTTGTCCAAATCATAAAAAACAGAGGTATTTGTGGTTTCCATTTTCATGCTTGAGGATGAGAGCGTCGGTAGATCATCTTTAAGTCTGATGATCATAGATCAGAATGAAAACAGGCTGTTAGAAATCATAGGTTGCTAATTCATAACTTCAGAATAAAATCACTTACTTCTCTTTAAGGTTTTTAACCTCCTCAATAGACAAATCATTGATGAGCAGTTTTGTGCCGTTCCAAGCATTTGATACATTTAAAGGATAATTTCCTGAAAATTGAGATATTTATAAATGACAACACTTAAAGTTGGATATAATAATTGGATGTAATAAGAAATAGTCACATAGCAAACCTTGAGGTTCCTTGATCCTTGCATTCATAAGTAGGAGAACAATACTACCATCATCCTTATGAGTCGTATAATACTCATTCAGTTGCACAACTAATTTACCCCAAAGAGTACATTGCACATGATGTTTGCTGATTCACAGGAATTTCAAAACAAACAACATGAACATGTTAAACTTTTATATTTGTCAGCATCAATGTTAACAAACAAAATGAAACACCTACCTCAGATCAGTTAATGAAAACACAACCTTGCTTTTGTTGTTATCAGGAATTATCTGGGCTTGGGATATTTCAGTAACCCCACCAATTATATCTGCACAAAAGTTCACCACAGATAGTTATGGATAACAGAAAAGTAACAATACAATGCGTTCTATTATAACAGTAAAAAGGTAACTCACCATATAACAAATTCGTTCTGTATTTACCCTCAATAATAGCATTTATTCCAATTAACTTGAGATGGTTCAGAGGTATCTCAGAAAGTTGGACCTTCTTGACGGAAGTTGAACCACAGAAAATCAATTTGAACTTATGATCAGTGGATTTGAAGGAGAAATCATTGCTGGAAACTTTGAAATTCTGCATTACGTAGGAACAACCAACTTCAAGCTGTGTTTTGAATTTTGATACCAAATAAGATGGCATAATGGCTGGAAAAAAATCCAACTGTGAAAATACAAACCTGCATTATGTAGGAACAACCAACTTCAACCTGTGTTTTGAATTTTGATACCAAATAAGATGGCACAATGGCTTGAATCAAATCCAACTGTGAAAATACAAACATCTTGAAATCAGTATCATATAACAGTACAGTTACAACAAAATCAGAATGCCAAAGCAGAAAAGTTTAGATTGTATTATACCTTTGAATCAAACAGAATAAGCTCTAAGTGCTCTCTATTCTGAGAACTGGTAACAGACCACATACGCCACAGTCAAATATTTTGGAAAACCTCCTTGTAAATGATGTTTGTTGTAGGCCAAGGAGATTGGGAAGGGGACATATTCATTCTTGGAACATCATATTGCTTTTTGTACTGTAAATTATGCATAGTTTTTTGCAGCTTAAATGACCAAAATCATATCAGTCTTTCATATACAATGTCAAAAGGATCAAACAAAAAGCAAGAATGACAAATCAAATCCTCATAAACCAGAATATTAAACAAAATAAGGAATTACCAACATCATATTGCTTTTTGTACTGTAAATTATGCATAGTTTTTTGCAGCTTAAATGACTAAAATCATATCAGTATTTCATATACAATGTCAAAAGGATCAAACAAAAAGCAAGAATGACAAATCAAATCCTCATAAACCAGAATAAACAAAATGTAAACCAGAAATATTTCATTACATCAATCAAAATTAGGTGTGCAATGTTGTCCAAAACAGCATAAAGTAATAATAAATCGTCGACGATAATTGACTGCATCATTTCTCCAGCTTGATGTCCCTTATTATCTTGGTGGACGATAGTTGGGAACTGTCGAGTTCTTCAACTGTCTCAGGAATAGATCTTTTTGACGGTGTAAGTGCAGAGTTGGCAACTGAAGGGTCATAATCTGCAGTGATTGATATATGATCCTGCCATTAAAGAGTTATTACAAAATCAGTAGCATAAAAATGGAAGTAAGACATTGTTTAATAGGCTAATTTGTTAATGTTGAAAGCTAAAAAAAGACGCACTGAAACTGTTTGTGGATCAGCATGAGACTGTTTTTCCGAGGTGCTGATGGTCGGAGTACACTGCAAGTTAAAAAACGCAAGAAATAAACGTTAGACAATTGTTCCAAATGTGATGGCAAGAGTAATAGGTCATTCCTATTTAAAACATACCGATGCTGTATGCATATCATCCCGAGTGTCATCCGTTGAGACGACAATCTTAGAAGTGTGCTGCAAGTTTTAAACAATTATTAAAAAAAATCCAATGCACATGATACTGGTTTTTGACACGTTTTACACTTAACTTTCACCAGTGGAGGTTACCTTATAAATCTGCTAAAAATATTTTTTGTCAGTTTTTGCACTGATCTTCCACCAGTGGAAGTTACCTTTAAATTTGTCTTACACCTAGATTACACTATACTTCCACCAGTGGAAGTTGTATTGAAAAATTGGTTTTTTGGTTTTTGACACGTTTTACACTTAACTTCCACCAGTGGAGGTTACCTTAAAAATCAGCTAAAAATATTTTTTGTCAGTTATTGCACTGATCTTCCACCAGTGGAAGTTACCTTTAAATTTGTCTTACACCTAGATTACACTATACTTCCACCAGTGGAAGTTGTATTGAAAAATTGGTTTTCTGGTTTTTGACACGTTTTACACTTAACTTCCACCAGTGGAGGTTACCTTAAAAATCAGCTAAAAATATTTTTTGTCAGTTTTTGCACTGATCTTCCACCAGTGGAAGTTACCTTTAAATTTGTCTTACACCTAGATTACACTATACTTCCACCAGTGGAAGTTGTATTGAAAAATTGGTTTTCTGGTTTTTGACACGTTTTACACTTAACTTCCACCAGTGGAGGTTACCTTAAAAATATGCTAAAACCTGGTTTTATCAGTTTTTACACTTAACTTCCACCAGTGGAGGTTACCTTAATGCACATGATACTGTTTTTAACAACAGTAAAACATTAGTACAGCAGTACCTCTACCTCTTCACATTTAAACATCTCCTTTATTTTGGTACGTAGCACTTCATCTGCCTTAAATCCGATTACAGAAAGACTGGCCTTGTTTGGTTGAAACACTGCTCTTATAGCCAACTCCTTCTTCAGCATCACATCAAGTTCATAAGGGAATTCAAGGGGATCAAAATCTCTAGTCTAAATGATTAAAACAATATATGTTAGTTACGTGGAAATTATCTATCTTACATATTAGACAAATGGAAAATACCTCCATCAAATCCAACTTCATCTGAAGGGCGGACTTCCCAATCAACTTTACACAATCTACATCCCAAAATACGAACTTGTATTTTAACTTTCCATCGGAGGCAAGCACTTCAAGCTTAAACCTGTACCATGAAAGGTAAAAATAAGAAATTGTCAGTAATGAAGCGCTTGGTTATATGATGATAATCATTGATATGCAATACTTAGAAGTTACCTTGGGACTGGCTCAGAACTGATGTGTTTGGAATAACACATGAATTTTCCATCCTTCAAAGTCACACTTTTGGTACATTCACTACATCCATCATAATACCATCCTGACTGCCCACATTCAAACTTCTCCAGAGTTGCAACAGTCACACATGTAGTTTCCTGAAACAGAAAGATGGGATTATGTCTCAAAAAATGGATTAGAACCCAATCTGTGTAATTCCTCAATCTAAGACAGTCATGTATTAAAGAGCAACGTACTGTCTGCAGATATGCAATATCAGACAGACTCAACACTTCAGCTTTCCATACAAATTTGTCCAAATCAGAAAAAACAGAGGTATTTGTGGTTTCCATTTTCATGCTTGAGGATGAGAGCATCGGCAGATCATCTTTAAGTCTGATGATCATAGATCAGAATGAAAACAGGCTGTTAGAAATCATAGGTTGCTAATTCATAACTTCAGAATAAAATCACTTACTTCTCTTTAAGGTTTTTAACCTCCTCAATAGACAAATCATTGATGAGCAGTTTTGTGCCGTTCCAAGCATTTGATACATTTAAAGGATAATTTCCTGAAAATTGAGATATTTATAAATGACAACACTTAAAGTTGGATATAATAATTGGATGTAATAAGAAATAGTCACATAGCAAACCTTGAGGTTCCTTGATCCTTGCATTCATAAGTAGGAGAACAATACTACCATCAGCCTTATGAGTCGTATAATACTCATTCAGTTGCACAACTAATTTACCCCAAAGAGTACATTGCACATGATGTTTGCTGATTCACAGGAATTTCAAAACAAACAACATGAACATGTTAAACTTTTATATTTGTCAGCATCAATGTTAACAAACAAAATGAAACACCTACCTCAGATCAGTTAATGAAAACACAACCTTGCTTTTGTTGTTATCAGGAATTATCTGGGCTTGGGATATTTCAGTAACCCCACCAATTATATCTGCACAAAAGTTCACCACAGACAGTTATGGATAACAGAAAAGTAACAATACAATGCGTTCTATTATAACAGTAAAAAGGTAACTCACCATATAACAAATTCGTTCTGTATTTACCCTCAATAATAGCATTTATTCCAATTAACTTGAGATGGTTCAGAGGTATCTCAGAAAGTTGGACCTTCTTGACGGAAGTTGAACCACAGAAAATCAATTTGAACTTATGATCAGTGGATTTGAAGGAGAAATCATTGCTGGAAACTTTGAAATTCTGCATTACGTAGGAACAACCAACTTCAAGCTGTGTTTTGAATTTTGATACCAAATAAGATGGCACAATGGCTGGAAAAAAATCCAACTGTGAAAATACAAACCTGCATTATGTAGGAACAACCAACTTCAACCTGTGTTTTGAATTTTGATACCAAATAAGATGGCACAATGGCTTGAATCAAATCCAACTGTGAAAATACAAACATCTTGAAATCAGTATCATATAACAGTACAGTTACAACAAAATCAGAATGCCAAAGCAGAAAAGTTTAGATTGTATTATACCTTTGAATCAAACAGAATAAGCTCTAAGTGCTCTCTATTCTGAGAACTGGTAACAGACCACATACGCCACAGTCAAATATTTTGGAAAACCTCCTTGTAAATGATGTTTGTTGTAGGCCAAGGAGATTGGGAAGGGGATATATTCATTCTTGGAACATCATATTGCTTTTTGTACTGTAAATTATGCATAGTTTTTTGCAGCTTAAATGACCAAAATCATATCAGTCTTTCATATACAATGTCAAAAGGATCAAACAAAAAGCAAGAATGAAAAATCAAATCCTCATAAACCAGAATATTAAACAAAATAAGGAATTACCAACATCATATTGCTTTTTGTACTGTAAATTATGCATAGTTTTTTGCAGCTTAAATGACTAAAATCATATCAGTATTTCATATACAATGTCAAAAGGATCAAACAAAAAGTAAGAATGACAAATCAAATCCTCATAAACCAGAATAAACAAAATGTAAACCAGAAATATTTCATTACATCAATCAAAATTAGGTGTGCAATGTTGTCCAAAACAACATAAAGTAATAATAAATCGTCGACGATAATTGACTGCATCATTTCTCCAGCTTGATGTCCCTTATTATCTTGGTGGACGATAGTTGGGCACTGTCGAGTTCTTCAACTGTCTCAGGAATAGATCATTTTGACGGTGTAAGTGCAGAGTTGGCAACTGAAGGGTCATAATCTGCAGTGATTGATATATGATCCTGCCATTAAAGAGTTATTACAAAATCAGTAGCATAAAAATGGAAGTAAGACATTGTTTAATAGGCTAATTTGTTAATGTTGAAAGCTAAAAAAAGACGCACTGAAACTGTTTGTGGATCAGCATGAGACTGTTTTTCCGAGGTGCTGATGGTCGGAGTACACTGCAAGTTAAAAAACGCAAGAAATAAACGTTAGACAATTGTTCCAAATGTGATGGCAAGAGTAATAGGTCATTCCTATTTAAAACATACCGATGCTGTATGCATATCATCCCGAGTGTCATCCGTTGAGACGACAATCTTAGAAGTGTGCTGCAAGTTTTAAACAATTATTAAAAAAAATCCAATGCACATGATACTGGTTTTTGACACGTTTTACACTTAACTTTCACCAGTGGAGGTTACCTTATAAATCTGCTAAAAATATTTTTTGTCAGTTTTTGCACTGATCTTCCACCAGTGGAAGTTACCTTTAAATTTGTCTTACACCTAGATTACACTATACTTCCACCAGTGGAAGTTGTATTGAAAAATTGGTTTTTTGGTTTTTGACACGTTTTACACTTAACTTCCACCAGTGGAGGTTACCTTAAAAATCAGCTAAAAATATTTTTTGTCAGTTATTGCACTGATCTTCCACCAGTGGAAGTTACCTTTAAATTTGTCTTACACCTAGATTACACTATACTTCCACCAGTGGAAGTTGTATTGAAAAATTGGTTTTCTGGTTTTTGACACGTTTTACACTTAACTTCCACCAGTGGAGGTTACCTTAAAAATCAGCTAAAAATATTTTTTGTCAGTTTTTGCACTGATCTTCCACCAGTGGAAGTTACCTTTAAATTTGTCTTACACCTAGATTACACTATACTTCCACCAGTGGAAGTTGTATTGAAAAATTGGTTTTCTGGTTTTTGACACGTTTTACACTTAACTTCCACCAGTGGAGGTTACCTTAAAAATCTGCTAAAACCTGGTTTTATCAGTTTTTACACTTAACTTCCACCAGTGGAGGTTACCTTAATGCACATGATACTGTTTTTAACAACAGTAAAACATTAGTACAGCAGTACCTCTACCTCTTCACATTTAAACATCTCCTTTATTTTGGTACGTAGCACTTCATCTGCCTTAAATCCGATTACAGAAAGACTGGCCTTGTTTGGTTGAAACACTGCTCTTATAGCCAACTCCTTCTTCAGCATCACATCAAGTTCATAAGGGAATTCAAAGGGATCAAAATCTCCAGTCTAAATGATTAAAACAATATATGTTAGTTATGTGGAAATTATCTATCTTACATATTAGACAAATGGAAAATACCTCCATCAAATCCAACTTCATCTGAAGGGCGGACTTCCCAATCAACTTTACACAATCTACATCCCAAAATACGAACTTGTATTTTAACTTTCCATCGGAGGCAAGCACTTCAAGCTTAAACCTGTACCATGAAAGGTAAAAATAAGAAATTGTCAGTAATGAAGCACTTGGTTATATGATGATAATCATTGATATGCAATACTTAGAAGTTACCTTGGGACTGGCTCAGAACTGATGTGTTTGGAATAACACATGAATTTTCCATCCTTCAAAGTCACACTTTTGGTACATTCACTACATCCATCATAATACCATCCTGACTGCCCACATTCAAACTTCTCCAGAGTTGCAACAGTCACACATGTAGTTTCCTGAAACAGAAAGATGGGATTATGTCTCAAAAAATGGATTAGAACCCAATCTGTGTAATTCCTCAATCTAAGACAGTCATGTATTAAAGAGCAACGTACTGTCTGCAGATATGCAATATCAGACAGACTCAACACTTCAGCTTTCCATACAAATTTGTCCAAATCAGAAAAAACAGAGGTATTTGTGGTTTCCATTTTCATGCTTGAGGATGAGAGCATCGGCAGATCATCTTTAAGTCTGATGATCATAGATCAGAATGAAAACAGGCTGTTAGAAATCATAGGTTGCTAATTCATAACTTCAGAATAAAATCACTTACTTCTCTTTAAGGTTTTTAACCTCCTCAATAGACAAATCATTGATGAGCAGTTTTGTGTCGTTCCAAGCATTTGATACATTTAAAGGATAATTTCCTGAAAATTGAGATATTTATAAATGACAACACTTAAAGTTGGATATAATAATTGGATGTAATAAGAAATAGTCACATAGCAAACCTTGAGGCTCCTTGATCCTTGCATTCATAAGTAGGAGAACAATACTACCATCAGCCTTATGAGTCGTATAATACTCATTCAGTTGCACAACTAATTTACCCCAAAGAGTACATTGCACATGATGTTTGCTGATTCACAGGAATTTCAAAACAAACAACATGAACATGTTAAACTTTTATATTTGTCAGCATCAATGTTAACAAACAAAATGAAACACCTATCTCAGATCAGTTAATGAAAACACAACCTTGCTTTTGTTGTTATCAGGAATTATCTGGGCTTGGGATATTTCAGTAACCCCACCAATTATATTTGCACAAAAGTTCACCACAGACAGTTATGGATAACAGAAAAGTAACAATACAATGCGTTCTATTATAACAGTAAAAAGGTAACTCACCATATAATAAATTCGTTCTGTATTTACCCTCAATAATAGCATTTATTCCAATTAACTTGAGATGGTTCAGAGGTATCTCAGAAAGTTGGACCTTCTTGACGGAAGTTGAACCACAGAAAATCAATTTGAACTTATGATCAGTGGATTTGAAGGAGAAATCATTGCTGGAAACTTTGAAATTCTGCATTACGTAGGAACAACCAACTTCAAGCTGTGTTTTGAATTTTGATACCAAATAAGATGGCACAATGGCTGGAAAAAATCCAACTGTGAAAATACAAACCTGCATTATGTAGGAACAACCAACTTCAACCTGTGTTTTGAATTTTGATACCAAATAAGATGGCACAATGGCTTGAATCAAATCCAACTGTGAAAATACAAACATCTTGAAATCAGTATCATATAACAGTACAGTTACAACAAAATCAGAATGCCAAAGCAGAAAAGTTTAGATTGTATTATACCTTTGAATCAAACAGAATAAGATCTAAGTGCTCTCTATTCTGAGAACTGGTAACAGACCACATATGCTTACATCTAACAGCAACCTTCCACAAATCCTTCGAATCGTCAATGCTACTGATATACTCGATTGGGCGCGCCATCCTCACGCAGGAATTCGTAATAGCGCAGAGACAGCAAGGTGTTAAGCAATGGAAAACGACTCCTCACGTCTGCAGCAATGAAGAAAGACTGAAAAACTGTTGAGGTTCCATTTGAATTTGAAAACTGATTAAGAGAGGCATAATGGTTTGGCATGGGGAAGAGGAAGAGAGACATATTGAATTGCAACGAATTATGGTTTGGCATGGGGATGAGAAAGAGAGGCATAATGACATGGATTTATTTGGAAAAAAAAATTGAAAATGTGGTGAAAAATTGTGGGAGTGCCACATTAGATTCAAATGAATGTGGTGCAAGATATTTTTGAGTTTCCTAATTTACCCCAATACAATAGACCAAAAAAGCATTTTATCAGCTTTGGTGTTTTGGTAAAATCCAGGGACATTGATTTTTATAGATAGATAATAGATTATTATTTTCTTGTTTTATTAAACTTCCAATCTTATTTTTTATAAAATACAGTTCTACGATTAATATTATAAGTCTTCTCATTCTCCTATTTTTTTTTTTTTACTTTCTTTCTTATTTTGTTTTTAAATCTATTCATCTTCTTCTTCTCTTACCATGTTATTATTTCTCAGTTATTTCTCTCATTTTTTTTCTTCAATCTCTTCATTATTTCTCTTTATATACTGTGACATATATTTAATCTTTTTAAATACATTGCTTTAAAATTTTTTCAGCTTTGTTACAATCCGTGTTGTTTTTTCGTTGATTAGACGTTACTGTTAGACACGTTTTGTTCTATTTAATTATTTATATATTTTTCTTTTATATTTATCTTAGTGGTGACTGGTGAGATTTATGTTTAAAAAACTGATGGATTCACTCTCTTGTCTCTTTTTGTTGGTTTTGTATTTTTTACATAGATTTAGAAATTACAATCTTAAAAAAAATCTTGCAGATCTAGATAAAAACACTTTTAGATTGAAAATTTCTTTTGGTTAGATATCTCTTAAACTTTTTTCTTACGATGAAACTTGTCTTTTCATTCATATACAGTTATCTCATACATTTTTATTTTTGTTGGTTTTGTGTTTCACATATATTTGAAATTTTCAATCTTAAAAAAAAGTTCTACACATCTTATTAAAAGCCGATCTGAAAAAAAAAAATAGATACGAAAAAAAAGAGAATTCTTTTCTGAATTCGAAATGATTTTTGATTTGATATTTTTCAAGATTTGACCTTGTGATAATTTAAAAATTCCAAATTTTTGATTTTATCTTTCTCTCTTACTGTTTCAAAATTGTGCAATTTTCTAAAACTTTCATTATTGTCTTCTTATTAATTATTAAGATACACAATGATGGTGTTTTATTAGAAGGAAGAAGAAATTCCTCAATTTATGACATTGAAAGAAAAGAAAAATTAACATAGATTCAAAATATATTGTAAACAGGAAGAGAAGATGTTGGATGACATCAACTGGAAAGTCATAATTGAGTTAAAATCGATATTTTTGGAGGATATCAAATTAAAAAAAAATTAAATTAAATTTTTATTGTTTTTGTTCCATCAACTATGTAAAAATATTACCTTTAAACTTTTTGTTGCAAAACATTTAAATATATTTGTCTCGATCTGTACATATTTTTATTTAGAGTTTTTATTATTTATTTATTTTTGTTGCTATTAAATAGTTATAATGTAGATAATATTTTTGTGTTTCTCTTATTGAATGGTGATATATATTCATTTTTTCTACGCAGTCATAGTGGAGAAATATAATTATAGAGATGCTATTTATTGTGTTTCTTTTTCTTAATATTAATAATTAATTTGAATTATATGTCGAAATATTTAACTCTACATTAATATATATATATTGATCTGACCTGATCAGAAATGGATCGTCACGGCTGGCTCCGAGCAGAAAGCTTTTTGAACGAAGTGGGGGGTACCTGCAAGGCACTCCGATGCTGAAGTAAGTAGAAGTACGAGCAGGTAATAGCAAGTGTATGATTAGAATGATGAATACCTGATCCTCTGGAAACAGAGGGTATTTATAGCCCCCAGCGCTGGGCCAAGGTTCCTTCATTGGGCCGGGCAGGTTTGGCCCAATGGAGGAACTGCCAGGTTCTACGTGTGTAGTGGGGACCCGCACGTGGTCCCCTTCCTGGATGTTCTGCGTGAAGTGCGGGCGGACGGAGACGCGGTCTTTTCGGGGCCTCGTTGGGAGTGCAGTGGACTGAGTCTGCCCTAGTTGGGGTGCTCGAGGTGATGTCGTGCTGGACAGCAGGATGTCGAGCTGGAGATGTAGAGGTTGAGCACGTGGCCTCAGGGAGCACGTCGGGCACGACTGTGACCCTTTGGTCGGCGTGGTCCTCAGTTGGAGATGCAGAGGTCGAGCACGTGACCTCAGGGAGCACGTCGGGCACGACTGTGACCCTTTGGTCGGCGTGGTCCTCAGCAAGTCTATTTGGATTGGGCCTTGGCAATGCTTTTGGGCCTGTCGGGCCCAGTCCAGAACAGGAGCCCCCCAAGTCGTGGTTCCTTTGTTAGGAGCCATGGCTTGAACTCAGGTCGTTTCCGCTTCGGGGTCTCGTGCCCGGGAAAGAGATTCGGGCCCTCGAGGGCTTACCCGTGTCGTGCTCGGAGACATCTTCCGCGGTGGATGCCCGGAGGATCCTCGCCGGTGCGTGTCTGTCGAGCACGCGGGGTATCTTTCGGGAACTGTGCCGCCACCCTATGATGATAGGGTCATCATTGCGTCGGGAGCAGCGCGTCGGGGAGAAAACTTCGTGGTTGCCCGAGGTGACGTTTGGTATTCCACGTCATCACTATAAATAGGAACCTTGGGCCCCATAACACGTTTCTACTCTTTGTGCTCCCATTGCTGCTGTTCTTCCAGATTTTTCCCAGACGCTATCTTCTGTTACAGATTCTTCTACTCCGTAGCCGATTCCTACTTTTTGATTCAAGTAAGTGGTTTATCTTCTTCATTTTCCTGTTGTAATGCATGATTTTCAGCGTTTGTAGATGTTTTGGGGACTGTGCGCGTGGGACTAGCCCGGTAAACTCATACTTAGCTAGACATATTCATGCTTAGGGTCGGCAAACGCATGCTTGTGGCCGGCATATTCATAGTTTTAGGTGATAATCAGCAGCGCTGCCCGGGGTCTTCATGATCCAGGGCGCCGGATTCATGATCGCGCCCGGTATGTTCATGGTCCTGGCCGTAGGTCTCATGATGTTGCTCGCCATGTTCATACCTTGGGTTGACATGTTGGATGGTGGCCGCGTAGTCGGTTTGGAGAAGAACACATCGAGTTTTCTGGATGTCGAGGAGGCGACTACTCGCGTAAACTGACCTTTGTGGTCGTGCCTGGGACGACGTGGTTTGTCGAGCGTATGGCTTCGTGCCCAATTGACTGGTTTTCCGTGCTCTGCAGGTAACCATGGCGGACGAGCCGTGCTCCTCTGGGCGCCACGAACATGGAGAACAAAGTGCTGATGAGTCGGTCAGCTTGATTGATACTGTCGATGACCCCTTGCTGGATTGGGTGGGCGCCGAGCCCCGAGGGATCGCATCGATATATAGCCGGCGTGACCGAAATCCGTATGCTGTCCTCGAAGCGGGTCAGGGCCAGCCTGACTTCCAGAAGAATTTCGTTGTTATGCGCCCGACCTCCCGTGCACGGATCTGCTCGGTGTATCCAGAATACAACTTTCCGACGTACGAGATCGCGTTTAAAGATCTCGGGCTGCAGCTGCCCTTTAGTGACTTTCAGATCGGGGTCTTCACCCATCTGGAGTTGGCCCCGTCTCAGCTGCATCCGAACTCACTCGCCTTTATCCGGGCGTTTGAGCTGACGTGTCGCTATCTGAGGATCGGGCGACCATACCGCTCTTCTTCAGGATTTTTCATCTGCAGCGCCAGTCCCGAGGAGGGAAACACAGCTGGGTCTCTTTAAAGCAATCGAGGAGACTCTTCAAAATGTATATGGACTCCGTAAGGGGTTTTAAAGACAAGTGGTACGTTGTGCGTCCAGTTACCACCTCTGCTTTGGGATCCCTGTACGAGGAGGAGGCGCCCATAAGCGATGATGACGGGGAGGCAGTTTTGGGCGACGATGGGAATCCCGTGATGGCCCGTATGGCCAAGTTCCCTGTGCACTGGATGTTCAGGCACTACGAGCACGGGACTGGATATTACCATACTGCTGTCGGGGACATGTGCTCGGAGGACGAGGAGGCGTATGCCACACTTTGTCGGTTTGTCGACAGCTTCCACCCTGCCCGGTGGGCCACGAGGGAAGGGGACGATGTCTTGGATGCAGAGGGTTACCCGACATTTGAGTCTCAGCCGATTGATACTAAGGCCCTCGTGGAGTGTGAGACATACAGGCAGGCTGCCCGACTGCTAGGTTGTTTGTCGCTTGAATTTCTTTGCTCGTCATTTATTTATGAACTTGCTCGATACTAACCCGTCTTTTACTTTGTGCAGGTTCGATGGCCGGTCGACGGGAAAGGCTTTTAAAGTTGTCTTGCGACCAGAGGCGAGGCAGGAGGGTCGTGAAGGCTCCCCAGGCGACGAGGATGGGCCCGCCCGACGGTCCGAATGCTCCTCAGCCGGTGAGGGTGGACTCGCCGCCCAGCTCGGGGGCCGCGTCGGACGGGACCCCGGAGGTTGAAGAGGTCGATCCCAGCGCCGTCCTGATACAAAGGAAGAGGACTCGGGTGGAAGGTGATCCAACTATCAGCGGGGACGCCAGCGCTGTCAGGTCTTTCGGGTTCCCCCCTTGTTTCACAGAGGAGGGTTTCTTCGAGAGATTCCCTCTGTCAGTGGTTGCCGACGAGGCTGGGGCTATCAAAAGGATGAGCAAGGAGGATCGGAAGAGGCATCTGGCCGCCAGCATGGACGGGCTGGTGAAAATGGCCGAGATGGCCCTGGTGTTGTCCGAGGAAGGGGGGGGATCCCGACCGTATCGAAGAACTCGAGCAGGAGAAAGCAGCTCTCACCTCGAGCTCGCGGAAATTAAAGACTGCCCTGGAACGCTCCGAGGAGATGTTCCGCGAGCAGACAGCGATGCTGGATGCTGAGAGGGAGATGTTAGTCTTGTAGAAGGAAAGGTCGGGGAAGCTGGTCGAGGAGGGGGAGCTTCTTCGCGCAGACAGGGCTCGCCTGGAGATCGAAGTCGGGCGCTTGGCCCAACAGATCGAGGAAATGAATGCTGCCATGCTTCCTGCCGAGGATGAGCCAGAGGATATAGCGGCCTTGAAGAGTCGATCGGAGCTGGTCGCCCATATCCGGCTGCTCGAGGCGGATTGCGTCGGTGCTCTGGAGGAGGGGTTCGACTCCGCGGTCGGCCAGCTTTCCTTGCTAAATCCTGGTTTGGTCACCGAGGGGACGGGCTGCACTCATCAGATCGTGGATGGCGTGATCGTGCCCCCGCCCGACTCTCCATTTGTTGACGCTGACGGTTCCGGGGAAGTGTAATTGTAGGATAGCGGGCCTGTGTGCCTTTGTCAATTGTATTTTTTGGGCCTGCGTGCCCGTTGATTGTACTCTATGAACATCGCCGGCCTTCTTGGTCGGTTTATAATTGCTTACTTTGTCTCCTTCGGGCATTTTTGTTTGAATGAAGCTGCTTTATATTTGAATGTTTTGCCCGTGCTTGAAGTCTTATATATTTGCATAAAATTTGGCCTAAGTCATGGGCCCGAGGAGTGCCCGTAAGTGGCTGCGATTTAGCGGGCGAGTCTGCCCGTTTTCTGTTTGTATATGTGCTCGGCCTTCTTTTGCTGACCAGAGTCACCTAAGTGTTGTGCTCGAGGGGAGAGGCTTTCCTTTGACCCTTTTAGATGGCCCGCCATTCTTGACGACTTGTCGGGCATATGGAGCGAAGTTGCTCAGTCGGGCGAGAAGCCCGGTAGGGACTATTCGCCCTTGGCGTGAACTGCCCATCGCGAGCTGGGTGTTCTGCCTTACAGGTACAACGACGGTGGTGCTCGGTGTAGCTGTCCACGTCGGGCACTATCGATTGTCCTCGTTTGCCGAGCGATGTTGTGCGATTTGGTCGTATGTCGGGCTTGTACCTTAGCCTTTATACGGAGTCGGACGTTTTCCTCGTTGACTGAGCGCAGGTGCCGTTGGTCGAGGGTCCTGGGTGTTGGTAGTTTTTTAACTGTAGTACTGCTTTAGCTTAGCAGCGTTCCAAGGTCGTGGTAATGGCTCTCCATCTAATTGCTCGAGGTAGTACGCCCCGGTACCAGTGCTGTCGTGGACGCGATAAGGTCCTTCCCAGTTCGCGGCCAGTTTCCCTTCGCGGGAATCCTTCTGGTTCCTACGTAATACCAGGCTGCCGATTTCGAACTCGCGCTTGATGACCTTGTCGTTGTGGCGTAGAGCCACTCGTTGTTTTAGGGTGGCTTCGCGCAGGGCTGCACCCGATCGGATTTCCTCGACTAGGTCGAGTTCGTCCCTTAGTGCCTCGTCGTTCAGTTCTTCGTCGAGGGGGTTCTCTGTTCGTCGGGATGGTTCCATGATTTCGACCGGGATGACAGCCTCGGTGCCATATGTCAGTCGAAATGGTGTCTCACCCGTCGTTGAGTGGGGTGTGGTGCGGTATGCCCACAAGACGCTGTGGAGCTCCTCGACCCATCCTCTCTTGGCTTCGCCGAGTCGACGTTTGAGCCCTCGGAGGATGACTCTGTTCGCGGCTTCGGCTTGTCCGTTGGTCTGAGGGTGTTCGACCGACGTGAAATATTGTTTTGTCCCTAGTTTGGTGACGAAGTCCTGGAACCCGTGGTCGGTGAACTGGGTACCGTTGTCGGTCACCAGGGCCTGCGGAATTTCGAATCTGGCGAGGATGTTTCTTTTGTAGAAACGGAGGATATTGTGCGAGGTGATTTTTGCGAGGGCCTCGGCCTCGATCCATTTTGTGAAGTAATCCACGGCGACGATGAGAAATTTGTTCTGGTAGGTTCCTTGCACGAAGGGCCCGAGGATGTCCATGCCCCACTAGGCGAACGGCCACGGGGACGACAATATGCTCAGCTCGTGCGGAGGGGCGAGGTGCATATCCCCGTGCTTCTGGCACTTATCACATTTCTTTACGTGTTCCTTGGCATCCTATTGCATCGTCGGCCAGTAGTATCCTGCCCAAAGGGCTTTCCGCGCTAAGGATTTACCGCCCATGTGCTGGGCGTTGATCCCTTTGTGTATCTCCCACAGTACGTCGGGGATGGTGGACTCGTCGATGCATTTCAGGAGGGGGATGGAGAATCCTCTTCGGTACAGTTTCTGCTCGAGAACCACGTAGGAACATGCTCGTCGCTTGATAACGGCAGCTTCGGCCTGGTTCGACGGGAGTTCTCCTTTTGTCAGGAAATTATAAACCGGGGTCATCCAGGATGTGGCATCCCCGATGGCATGGATCTCGACTGTAGTCGAGGGTGATTCGATACTTGGACGTGCCAGAGATTCCTGGATGACGGATTTGTTCTCGCCCTTCTTTCGTGTGCTCGCAAGTTTGGACAATATGTCCGCCCTCGTGTTTTGCTCGCGGGGAACGTGCGAAATTTCCGCTCGTGCGAACTTTGTCATGTGTTTTTTGACTAAGTTTAAATACTCTATGAGGTTGTCGTTTTTGGCCTGGTAGCTCCCCTGTACTTGAGAGGCGACGAGCTGGGAGTCGGTGTAAATCTGTACCTCGCGGGCTCCCAGGTCCTCGGCTAGTCTCAGTCCTGCGAGCAGGGATTCGTATTCTGCCTGGTTGTTTGACGTCGGGAAGGAGAGAGCTAAGGAGTGCTCGATTACTACGCCTTCTTCGTTTTCCAGGAGGATTCCTGCGCCGCTTCCGGACGAGCTGGACGCTCCGTCGACGAAGATGGTCCACTTGTGTTCCTTCCCCGAGGGAAGGTCGTGAGCGGTCATTTCCGCGACAAAGTCGGCCAAGGCCTGTGCTTTCAGGGCTTTCCTGATTTCGTACTGAATGTCGAATTCGGAGAGTTCCAAGGACCACTTCAGCATTCTACCCGCCATATCTGGCCGACCCAGGAGTTGCCTCACCGGCTGATCGGTTCGCACGATGATGGTGTGGGCTAGAAAGTAGTGTCTGAGCCTCCTCGCGGCGTTGACGAGGGCCAGAGCAACCTTTTCTATCTGCTGGTATCTGCTTTCGGGTCCCTGTAAGGCTTTGCTCGTGAAATAGACGGGTTTCTGCCCGTCGGGGGTCTCGCGGACAAGAGCTGCGCTGATGGCTTCATTTGAAACGGCCAAGTATAAGTACAGCGGTTCCCCGTCGTCGGGTCGAGATAGTACGGGCGGCTGAGACAGGCTCTGCTTCAGATGGCGAAGTGCCTGCTCGCATTCCTCATTCCATTCGAAGGTTGCTTCCTTTCGAAGGAGTTTGAAGAAGGGGAGGGCGTGCTGAGCGGACTTCGCGACGAAGCGGGACAGCGACGTGAGCATGCCGTTCATGATTTTTATCAACTTCTTCGACGTCGGTGTTGGGAGGTCGGAGAATGCCCGACATTTGTCGGGGTTGGCTTCAATCCCTCGTTCTGTTAGATAGAATCCAAGAAATTTTCCTGCCTTAACCCCGAACGTGCATTTCTCGGGGTTGAACCTCATTTTGCACTGTCTTGCTTGGGCGAAGACTGTCTTGAGATGAGCTGCGTGATCGGTGTCTGCTCGGGATTTGACGATCATGTCGTCCATATAAACCTCGAGCATGTCGCCGATCTGTTTGTTGAAAACTCTGTTCATCATGCGTTGATAAGTTGCTCCGGCATTTTTCAGTCCGAAGGGCATTACGTTGTAGTAATAGTTGCCCGAGCTGGTCATGAATGCCGTGCAGTGTTTGTCGCCCAGGGCCATTGGGATTTGGTTATATCCCGAATAGGCGTCCATGAACGACAAAGTTTTGTAGTCGGCCGAATTGTCGACCAGCATGTCTATGTTAGGCAAAGGGAAAGCATCTTTCGGGCAAGCCCGGTTGAGATCAGTATAATCAACGCACATTCTCCATTTTCCATTATTTTTTTTCACAAGTACAACATTTGACAGCCAGGTGGAATACCGGGCTTCAGAAATAAAATTTGCCTCTAGGAGGTCTTTTACAGCTTTTTCAGCAGCCTCCTCTTTTTCTGGAGACTGCCTACGCCTACGTTGTACTACGGCCTTGGCGGCTGGATCAATGGCGAGGTGGTGACAGGCGACCTCAGGGTCGAGTCCGGGCATCTCCGCAGCGCTCCAAGCGAAGAGATCAGCATTCTCGCACAGACAAGCCTTGATTTGCTTTCTGGCCAAGTCGGGGAGGTCCTTGCCAATCTTCACTCCCTTGGTCGGGTCTGTGCCGAGGGGAACGAGTTCAAAATCCCCGTCCGGAATTGGTCAGAGTGGGATTTGCTCGCTACCGGATGGCTCGTCCTGATCGAAGTGGGTGTCGAGGGCTATGGAGTCGACCTTTGGTGGAGCCTTCTGGACTTCTTCCTCGGGGGATGCTTTCCTGTCGGGCTCCTGTTTTGTCCTTTTAGCGGGTCTGGTCCCTATGTCGACGGTATCCCGTCCCTTAGAAGCAGCGTTGAAGCACCTACGGGCAGCGGCTAGGTCTCCTTGGATGGTGGCTACCCGTGCCCTTCTGGTGTAGAACTTCATCTTCAGATGGACGGTCGAGGGCACCGCTGTTAGCTCTGCCAGTGTCGGTCTCCCCAAGATGTAATTGTATAGAGACGGGCAGTCAATGACGAGGAAACGGACTTTAACTTGTCTCGTAGTCGTTCCTTCACCGAACGTAACCAGGAGCTCGACATAACCCCAAGGTTTGGAAGTCGAGCCGTTGAAGCCTTGTAGATCTGACCCCACATACGGAGAGAGATGTGAGTCATCCAGCTGCAGGGTTTAGAATAGCTGGATGTACATCACGTCGACGGAACTCCCTTCATCGACCAGGATGCGATGCACGTCAAAATTGGCCATTCTTGCCCTTATCAATAAGGGGATGACCGCGTTCGGGGCTCCGCCGGGGAGTTCTTCCAGGTAGAAGGTGATGGGCTCTGACATGCCCTTCACCCTTTCGAACGTTATTGTTTGTGGGGGAGCCATGTCGACCAGCTCGTCCAACTTCCTCTTAGCTGAATTGATGGTGAGGTCGTTGAACCCGCCCCCGTTGATGACCATGGTGGAGGGAAAGTATTCCCACCTGCTGTGCGTAGTCAGCGGCTCCTGCAGGTGCTCGGGAATGTCGAAATCCTCGGGCCTGGTTACCGAGAAGGCGGTCTGGATAGGCACCGACTCGTCTGATGGTCGGGCGTCTTCTTCTGGCTCCTTGGCTTCATGGGCGTCACGACGAGGGGCGTCGTTTTGCCTGTACTGCGCGAGCCTCCCTCCCTTGATGAGGGTTTCAATGGCGTCCTTGAGGTGGACGCATTCCTCTGTCAAATGACCATGACTCCTATGGTATTGACAATATTTATTCTTATCTGCCCCTGGCTTGGCGGGAGCAGGTCGGGGACGCTTGACGCCGCCGTCCTTGAAGTCTGCACTTGCACACTCCGCCAAAATACGCTCGCGGGAAGCTGTGAGCGGAGTGTACTCGGTGAAACGGCCCGAGGGGCCCCTTTGTTCCCGAACTTCCTGGGGTCGATCTTCTTTCCTTTTCTCCCCGGTACGTCGGGGAGGAGCCTCTTGCCGTGAACTGTTGCTGTTGTTGGGACCCCGAGCCCTAGAGTCTCGGGCTCTATTGGCCGCCTCCCTCTCCTCGTAGTCCATATATGCTCGGGCTTTATCGAGGAGGGCATCAAATGTCGGAGGTGGCTCGATACCCACAACCTTTCTGAATTCTGTGCCGGGGAGGAGACCCCTCTCCAGCAAGTATCTTTTCATATGGTCCGCGCAGGGGACCTGTATTGCTTCTCGGTTGAAGCGGTTGATGAACTCCCTCAAGGTTTCATCCTGTCTTTGGATGATGACCTCGAGGGCCGCCTCGGTCTTCGAATGGCGCCGAGAAGCTGTGAAGGAACTGATGAACTGGTTCTTCAAATTCCGCCACGACGTGATTGAGCCCGGGGCGAGTCTTTTATACCAGTCCATGGCCGCCTTCCTGAGAGTTGTGGGGAAAAGACGGCACTTGATGGGCCCCCCGACGTTATGATAATGGAGCATGGCCTCGAACCCGTCAATGTGGTCGACCGAGTCCGCGACTCCGTCATACTCCTTCAGGTGTGGGGGCTTCTCCATGCCCGGGGGGGATGGGTGCATCCATGATGGCCTGCGACAGGGGACCGCGGGGGTCGTCCTCGTCGCTCCTCTCCGGAGACAGAGATGGGGACCTGTAGTATTGTCTAGCACGGTGGTCGTGCTGAGTCTCCCTCGAGCGTGATGCTCGGTGGTTGAATGTTACACGCCTGTCCCCGGCATGTCTCTTGTCGTGCCTCGCCGGGTCGCGGCTGGGTCCTCCGGCGGGGATGATGGGATCTCTCTCCAGATATGGTCGCCTCTGCTTTGGCCGGGGAGAGGGGCTTCTGGAGTTCTCCCTGTAGTGTCTCCGCGGGGGAGAAGGGTGTCGAACTTCTGTGACCCGAGGAGGCGGAGAATGTGGCCTCCGATGCCTCCTCGGGGGTCTTCTGTCATCTTCAAGCGCCCTTAGTCTTTCTCCTTGGGAAAAGATGAGATAGTTTGTCTGATTAATGGCCGCGAACAGTGCCTGAGTCGTGGCATCTGCCCCGGCGGGAACTGGGACTTCGTGGAACCGGGCAGCTCTGTAATGAGCGAGAGCTACCGGTTCGTCTTCAAGTGGTGGTGGGAGCGGGGAGGATGATGCAGTAGCCCCGTCCCTGTAGGAGGAAGTTCCAGGGGCGGTCGTCACAGGAATGGTACTGTGGCCGGGATCGCCGGGGTTATCGAGGTGTCCATTCTTGTCCGCGGTGCCGTTATTAGTGTCGGTGACACGGACGTGCTGCTCGTCGCGGGCTTAATCAGCCATGACAGGTAGTTGAATTGAGCTTTGGTCTTTTGAGTTGATCGTTAGACGGGGAAGCTAGTTCCCACAGACGGCGCCACTGATCTGACCTGATCAGAAATGGACCGTCACGGCTGGCTCCGAGCAGAAAGCTTTTTGAACGAAGTGGGGGGGGGGGGGTACCTGCAAGGCACTCCGATGCTGAAGTAAGTAGAAGTACGAGCAGGTAATAGCAAGTGTATGGTTAGAATGATGAATACCTGACCCTCTGGAAACAGAGGGTATTTATAGCCCCCAGCGCTGGGCCAAGGTTCCTTCATTGGGCCGGGCAGGTTTGGCCCAATGGAGGAACTGCCAGGTTCTACGTGTGTAGTGGGGACCCGCACGTGGTCCCCTTCCTGGATGTTCTGCGTGATGTGCGGGCGGACGGAGACGCGGTCTTTTCGAGGCCTCGTTGGGAGTGCAGTGGACTGAGTCTGCCCTAGTTGAGGTGCTCGAGGTGATGTCGTGCTGGACAGCAGGATGTCGAGCTGGAGATGTAGAGGTTGAGCACGTGGCCTCAGGGAGCACGTCGGACACGACTGTGACCCTTTGGTCGGCGTGGTCCTCAGCTGGAGATGCAGAGGTCGAGCACGTGACCTCAGGGAGCACGTCGGGCACGACTGTGACCCTTTGGTCGGCGTGGTCCTCAGCAAGTCTATTTGAATTGGGCCTTGGCAATGCTTTTGGGCCTGTCGGGCCCAGTCCAGAACATATATATATATATATATATATATATATATATATATATATATATATATATATATATATATATATATATATATATATATATATGACAACTAATGATTGAAATTGTTGTTTTGTCTTACTTTTCTAGCCAGATTTAAATATTGGAAGAAATTTAATTACATGTCAATTCATATTTTACCACAATATAAAAAGTATTACCATTTTTTTTTTGTTGCTATTACATCATCAAAGATATGAGAAGTGCCACAATAACTAAATTGTCTTTTCTAACACTGATTCTTTATCAAATAATTGATGATGCAGTTTAAAAACCAAAAACATCAATAAAATATATATTTTAATTTAATATTTTATTAATTGTTGGTTATGTTTTTCTGCAATTTTGAAACTAAAAAAAAAATTGTAATAGAATCATTTTAAGCATATTCTTCTTTTGGTTTAGAAACTTTTGTCATTTTTTATTGTGCAACATGATTATACCCTATTTTATGATTATTTTTTGATTTTTTGATTTTTTGATTTAATATTAATATTTAATTTGTATGATAATTATAAGTATATACTACAAATGATATGGACAATATAAACAAAATTTATTCTTTCAAAAGAGTATAGACGATAGTGTGGCTCCTCTACATCTTGCTATTTGAAATATTAAAAATTTCTTGATTGATAAAATCATATTAAAAATGAAATACGTTACATATTCAAAATAAATAATAATTATTAATATCAAATATGTTATTTTATACCATTTATAATATATTTATTGGTTGATAAGATGTTAGTATTATTTTATTTTATTATTTCATTTTTTTTCATTTCCCCCTGTAATCAAAACCTACCACAAAATTTAAATCATTATCAATCAATTTTTCGTCTCTAAATCAAGTTTCAAGTATTTTATCATATCAAAGAGAGCATAGAAAGCTGCAATTTAAGGTAAACTTTCCTCATTTCATCTCTCATTTTCTTGTATTGATGTTGATTTTGACATGAAAAAAACAGCGTCAATTCGGATATGCATATCCAATATCCACCTACTATATTTTGGATATGCATATACAAAAACAGTTTTAACAGATTTTATGTGTTTTTACTCATTTTAGATATGGTGCACCCCGACGTGTTTCCAAAATTGTTGTAAAGGTTTCAACAAGGTGAATGATGATGCTAAGTCAGGTGAGGAGAATGACGATGTTAAAAAAGATTGACGCGAGATAGATATTCGAAAACAATTTACAAATGATCAAATTGGATGAAATTCTAGTACAAAAAACACATACAAACAAAATTGTAACAGCAGATGATATCAAGATAGATGTTACAACATCGAGTAACAAACCAGATCAATCAAGCTAAATATGATGCAGAAAATAAAATTAAAGAATGATAAATAACACAATGAGTTGTTAACCCAGTTGGGTGCAATATCACCTACTCGGAGGCTACCAAGCCAGGAAGGAAGTCCATTATCATCAGTATTAGTTCAAAGCTAAACTCCCTCGTTTATAACTTCTTGCATAATTCGTATCCAATGCAACTTCTACCTAGGTCCTCCCTAAATATGAGAAATCGCCATCTCAGTTCTTAAATCACCTCAGTGATATCTAACAATCATAATTCCAGTAACTACAACAAATACAACTCAATTTAGAAGATCATACTTCCATTACAATAACTCAAACTCTTGCTTAAAAGCTTCGAGTGAGAATAATACTCAACTCATTGCCTAAAGACTTTTGAGTGAGGACAATAACTTGACTAACAGTCAAGCAACAATTAATCGACCATATAGTATCAAAATATACATGGGTGACTTATAAACAACATAAGAGACTCTTAAAATTTAAGACTTATGCTTCCCCTAATTTTACAATTGTTGAAAACTTAAATTACATTAAATTAGGATTCTCCTTTAAATACAACTTTGCAGTCTATGGGCTTCGATATTCTGAATCCAAAAGTTTTTTAATCTATAAGTTGGGTGATGTACTAATTGTGTAGTAAATCTCCTTAAATCTTGGAACAACCAATACATAGTTTCCTAAATTCTCTCAAGGCCCAATTTAGTAATTTTTACACAGCTGGAGATACAAATCTATTCCAAAACAAATCTTCTTGACCTGTGAAAATCTATTATATATATATATTCAAAGAAAAATATAATAGAATCAAATCAAATCTACCAAGATTTAAAAACAACAATGCAAGCCTGCTGCATAACAGAGCATGATGTCACGATATCTTATTTGACATCTTATCAGAACAATGTTTTAGAAAAATATTACCAATCCATAAAACCATGAACCTAACATTGAAAAAGACTCTGCTTTGATAATATTACAGTGCGACGAAAGACAGTACATCAAGTATAACAATTGCCACCGAGTTGGAAGTCATCATGGATAGATTGTCTAAAGCGGATGACACTATGAGATTGCACATTAAAGAACAGTTGGGGAAAATCGCATATTCAGAAACCACTGATTTGAAACCTCTTTCGCAATCGATAAAAACCAAAGGTGCCCAAAAAAGGTGAAAAGTACACAAGATGACAGTTCAACTACGTGGACTCCGTCTTACCATGAAGTTGTTGATTCACATTTCCTAGATTCTCCAACCCCAAAATCGCAAAAAAAAGTGTTTTCAATGAAGCTCGCATTTCTAAACCACCTCGTACACCGTCTATTAAAAAACCACCACTTACACCTCCAATTAAAAAACTACTAATTCCACCACTGATTATCCTCATTGATGAGATGTCGTTTTTTATGCACATACACATTGAAAGGATCATAGATGTGGGGGTGATGATAATTGTAGGTTTCGAGTTGTGTCTGATTTACTTTGTAAATGAGAGGAGAATTACACTCTTGTGCGTCAAATACTTATGTCGGAGTTGACAGGGCATAGGCCCTTTACACACGACTATGTGGGAAAAAGGAAGATTTCGATAAAATTCACAATGCTCTTGTTCCATGAGTTAGCGGTAACACACCATTTGCAAAGTGGATGTGCTTCTCTTAAATGGGAAATTTTATAACAAATACATATGACAGGGTGTGTATTGATCTAACGAGATATGGTTTTTCGAAGACATTTTCCCGCTTTGAAGTCGCTCACCTCAAGACCCATCTGGCTGCATCATTTGTATTGGATATCTTAGATCGTTCCATTTTGTTCAGGTTTATTTGAAACCGGGGTGTCATATTCTGACTACATCAGTGGAATGGACGACACATTCTGGAAAAGAGGCGGAAACTTGGTCGGATCGCTTTTTGAAAAGGATAGCAGAGTTCACCTGATTGGCGGAGCTTGAGAGAATCAAATAGGGAAAAGTCGAAGAAAGAATCGATTTTAGATTTAAGCGGTGACAATTCCTTCGGTACATTTTAGAATGTAATCGAACCATTTTTTGAATGTATTGTCGTTCAAAATGTAAATTATATATGATTCAATACATGTATAACATATATATTCAACATTTTACCGTTGTTTACATTTACCGATTTAATTTTTTCCATGTTTCTATAGTAATGATTCTACTAAAATAGAATATGTTTCTGATTCTGCATAATTTAGATATGCATATTCGAAATAACATTCATTTTTATGAGAGAAAAAAACAAGATTTATTTCGGATATGCATCTTCGAAAACCCCTTATTTTCGTAAAAAAAAGTGAATTCGGAGATTAATATCCGAAACATACCCTAGTGGTAGGATAAAAATTATTGGGTTCAAATTGCTCCAAATCTTCTATAGATAGGGTATCTAAATCATTTCTTCCACATCACACACCACAAAAAGAGATGAGTCAAACATATCCTCACCTTAGTTTTGTCTACTTCAGTGGTGAGAAGTCGTCATTTCAATTTAGATTCTCCGAGAACACACCTCTCGTCGAGCTTATTACCATACTAAATTCTCTCTTGCAATATCCAAAAAATCGAAAGGTGGTCAAGCTCGAGTATCATTCACCCTCACTTGACACTGAATGAAAGATAAAATTCACCCAATTTTCATTGAAGACGGATGACGATTTAAGTATTGTGTGAAGTATTTTTTACCGAAACTCTACAAGAGTCCGATTGAAGTGGATGTGAAGCTTCAAAGATCAGGAGAAGATGTTATCAAAATGTTGCGACGTCCTCAGCTATCCGTTTATAATAATATGTAATGTTAAATTTCTTTTCCACTATCTATGTAATTTCGACTATCTATGTTAAGTTGTTTTGGTTTAAAGGTTTTTGATTCTATTTGAAAGTCAAAGTTTATTTCGGATATGTGTCTGAAAGTTACTATTTGGTGATTTCAGATATGCATTTTCGAATCTATTTGATAAAAACTACAACGTGGTGAGTTCAAATGTGCATATCCGAAATAAGGGAGTATTATGGAAAATTCACCAAAGACTTCTACGAAGACATAAGGATGCATTAAGAAATTGTCTATATAAATAATCATAGTTTATATCATTATTTGTACTACCATTTAAGTGAATAATAAAATTACTTATACCATTTAAGTGAATAATAAAATCCTTACCAAAAAAATTTGAACATACTACGTACATACATAAAAAGTTAATCAACTTTTTTAAAATATTTATTTTTCAACAACTAATAGTTTTTGTTGCAAAGCTCATTCTAATCATGCAAGAAAATATTTTGATGGTTCTTTTACTACAAATATTTCCTTAAAAATCATCGAATATAAACAACGAATTATAAAATAGTCTAAATATCAATCATCAATTTTTCAATCAATGGTTAAAAGTGCACTTTCATTTAAGTGATACCACAGACCAGGAAACCACATGTCCGACACCAAATCACAGACCCAGAAAACCGCTTCCATCCCTGCGAAATCGTGGCCTACCTAAATTTACCCCTAAATTGACTCTACACTTTTGAAAGCTATTCTCACTAGTTATGTATCAACAGAAAATGTTTATTCTGATAGTAACAAGTAACTGATTTGCATCTAAACGTTAGTGGTAATAAATTCAATGCCACATAAACTTGTTTATTAGTCATGAATCACAGGCTTCCCAAAGTTTAATATAGTCAATGCTGCAACAGCACTTGGACTGTAATCAAGACATTCTCCCAACAAACTTTGCTTTGCAAGGTTCTGGTTTATTCTTTCTGAAGGCATTAGAAGCTCGACAAACTTTTGCGCTGAAAGTATTTGTTTTTCTCGACAAACATGATCATGTATTAAATCTCTGCAAAATAAAGGCAGCACATAATGTCAAATATGAGAAATAAATACTTCCTGTGACGAACATATTCTAAGCTTTTTGAGACATTCAGAATTAGTAACGCAAATGAAATAATGCTTCACTCTTACTTGAGCAACAGAGCTAGGTTTTCCGGTTTGCAGGATTGAAAAAGTGCTTCGGGAATAATGGCTGAATCCAAAAGAATATTTGGAAGTGATATGTATTGTATCTTGGCTTTGTACCTAATAAACCATTCAGTCAAAATATGGGCACGATATGCCACAACACAAGGTAAGCGTGCAAGCTGCAGCTCCACAGCAACTGTCCCGGATGTGCACAATGCAACTTTACTAGCCTGTAATGTGTTGATTCAAATTAACTTGGCACAAAATGCAACCTTCATGTAAGATATGTAAGAAGTTAAACCAATTTTCTACTACTGCAACAAGTATTGACATCAGAAGCTGAAAAGAATTTTTTCTCCAAATGGAAGTTTAATGAGACAATGGGGCGTACACTAAAAGCATCATATCTCATGTGTGTTGTTCCACCAGGAATTAATACAACAGGGACAGGCCATCTATGAACAGCACCGGCAATGAAGTTTTCCACGTGTCCATTGTAGAATCACCAATCGCACTTGCCCGTCATTAGGAATGACCAGCTTCTGTTTCCTATACAGTAAATTGTCCAAAACAGAGAAATGGGGATGCAAGGTTGGGTTAGCGAGAACCTGCAGCTTGAGGTCATGCAAAGCTGAATCTTGTTCATAGCTTTTAAGGAGAGAGTCCCATAACTCAGAAGAAATAGAAGAGACGGTCAATTGTAAAACTTCACCGTGCGAGGCTCTCGACAAGGCATCTGCAGCCACATTATCCTTACCCTTCTTATACAAAATTTCATAAGAAAGGCCCATGAGCTTAGTGACCCATCTATATTGGGCTGGAGTCGATAGGCGTTGCTCCAATAGGTACTTCAAACTATGTTGGTCAGTAAGAATTGTAAATGTGTTCAAAGAAAGATATTGGTGCCATTTAGAGACTGCATGAACCAATGCTAATAATTCTCTGTCATAAACTGACAGCAACCTGTTTTTAGGAGACAAAACCTTGCTAATAAAAGCCACAGGGTGCCTGTCCTGCATTAGCACAGCCCCAATTCCCGTGCCCGAAGCATCTGTTTCAACGACAAATGGCTTTTGCATATTAGGGATGGCCAACACCGGAGAATTACTCAAAGCATCTTTCAATGCAGTGAAGGCAGCGTGCGTCTCTTGTGTCCAATGGAAAGAATCTCGCTTGAGTAAATCAGTAAGAGGAGAAGCAATGATGCTGTAACCTTTAATGAACCGCCTGTAGTAACCCGTCAATCCTAAAAATCCCCTCAATTGCTTAACAGTTTGAGGCACCGGCCAATCTGTCACAGCTTGAACTTTAATTGGGTCAGTAGTAACTCCCGTAGGTGTAATGAAATGACCCAAGTATTCGATCCGTGTTGTGAAAAATGCACATTTACTTCTCTTAACATAGAAGGTGTGAGCTTTGAGGATTTGAAACACTTGTCGCAGATGATCCACGTGTGCCTCCAGAGATGGGCTATACACTAGTATGTCATCAAAGAAAATAAGAACACATTTTCTCAATAAACCAGAAAAAATAGTGTTCATTGTTCCTTGAAAAGTAGCTGGTGCATTGGACAAGCCGAAAGGCATCACCACATATTCATACTGCCCCCCATGAGTTTGAAACGCTGTCTTTGGTACGTCCTCCGTTTTCATCCTTATTTGATGATATCCCGCCCTAAGATCCAGTTTAGAAAACACCATTGCCCCACCTAATTCATCCAATAAGTCCTCCACCAAAGGAATTGGGAATTTAGCCTTCACCGTCATTTCGTTCAACCGCCTATAATCTACACACATTCGCCAACTCCCATCTTTCTTTTTGACCAACACAACTGGAGAAGCAAAAGGGGAAGAGCTTGGTTGAATTACTCCCGAATCCAAGAGCTCTCTAACCATGCCATCAATGACATCCTTTTGAGCTGGGGAGTATCTATAAGATCTTAAACTAACCGGATTAGAACCCTCCTTTAGCATAATTTGATGATCATGAATACCCCTAAAGGGTGGCAGCTGAGTAGGTGTTTCAAAGACCTCTTGGAACTCATGTAAAACAGATTCTCTATGAGCCATCATCACCTGATCCTGTAGCTCCTCAGTGGTCACTGAACAACACATTGCCTCTGTGGAACAAGGTAGCAATTGTAGCATATAACAGAAACTGTCTTCAACCATTAACTGATGCAATTTAGAAGCTGAAACTATGCTACTTTTAATTTCTTTAACAGCCTGCAACTTCACCGGCATACCATTCATAGAAAATTCCATAGCCATATTGGTAAAATCCCAGTGGATGACTCCCCATTGCCTTAACCATTGCATGCCCAATATAATATCACAACTGGACAATGGTATTGCAATAGCATTAGTAAGAAAATCATACCCTTGAAGCTTTAACCGGATGCCTTCACACCGTCCTGTACCTTGTATAAGACCGCCATCAGCTACAGTTATCCGCAAGGGATGCATAGGTTGTAGAGTATTGAGCCCCTCTTTACATAATTTCTGGTTGATGAAATTATGTGTGCTGCCTGTGTCTATGAGTACATGAACTCTCTTTTTGCCCATCCATCCTATCAATCTCATCATAGGATGAGAAGAGTCTCCCTGAATGGCATTAAGTGAAACAGTAGGGTCAACACCTTGAGTAGGATCATTAGAAATTTCCTCAGGAACAGAATCAGCTCCCATTGTGTCCAATTGGTTTTCCTCCCCAACCTCCATAAGGAAAACTTGCATTTTCTTCCTCTGAGGACAATCATGTCCAGGAAAGAATTTGTCATGACAGAAAAAACACAAGTTTTGAGCCCTGTGTTCCTCCATTTCTTTCGGAGAAAGTTTCTTCTGAAACGTATATGCCGGCTTTCCCAAAACGCTCTTTTGAGAACCTTCGATATTTCCTTTCTTCTCCTGAGGCATCACTTTCTTGTCAAAGGTGTGAGAAACTGTATTCTTCTTCTCACTCCAAGAACCTTGTGTTCGATTTGCAGGCCCCAATCGTTTCTGTAACAATTCCAAACTTCGTTCTTGCAACTTTGCCATACGAGTAGCTTCCAACACCGTTCGCGGAGCGAACATCTTCACACCATTACACAATTCCTGTTGAAGGCCTCCCAAATAGCATTGGAGCTTTTGAGATTCCGTCAACGCTGTTCTACCCACAAGATTGTCAAACGATTCCTGATACGCCTCCAGCGAACCAGTCTGTACCAATTTCTTGAGTTCTTCCATAGGCGAATCGAACTCGAGGCTAAATCGCATCTTCAATGCCTCGGTGAAATTCTGCCATGTCAATCGGCCATTCGATCCCTGTTCTAGACTTTGGAACCAACGAAAAGAGTTATCATCAAGAGCGATACTCGCAACCGAGACCTTGTCCCCTTCTTGCGTTCTATCCAACAAAAAAAAACGTTCACATTTTGCAATCCAAGATTCGACATCGTCGCGAGTGAATTTTGGGAAATCCAGACGCGTTAATCGCGTTGCTGGTCGAGTTGCTCCGTCGCCGTTGCCACCATGGCGACGCGCCGCCGTTAATTCCGCCAATTGCAATCCAATTCCGCGCATGGCTTCTTGCACATTGGTGAATTGAGTTTCGAAACGGTTCTCCAATTCACGAATTTGCCTCGTGATACATGGCTCCACCGCCGTCATTATGCGTTCCTCTGCCTCACGAATGGCGTTCTGCATTCGCGTCGCTTCTGCCATGAATGATGTGGCCGAGGTCGACAGGCTCTAGATACCAATGATAGGGGAGAGAGGGAGAATATAGAGAGAGAGAGAGAATAGAAAGTAGAGATGAGGAAAGAGTATTTTTATTTATTCAACAAAAGCATACATTGGATGGTTATTTTCTAACTATATATAACTGTCTAAGCAGTTATAACAACCCAATACAACTACTAACAGCTGTATACACTAATACATGCATCACTACTACTGCAACAAGTATTGACATCAGAAGCTGAAAAGAATTTTTTCTCCAAATGGAAGTTTAATGAGACAATGGGGCGTACACTAAAAGCATCATATCTCATGTGTGTCGTTCCACCAGGAATTAATACAACAGGGACAGGCCATCTATGAACAGCACCGGCAATGAAGTTTTCCACGTGTTCATTAGGGGCAACATGAATGATTGTCATCAACTGTGGAACATTGTCTTTCAGTAGTTCCATTGTGTTTGTGAAAATGGGAAGCATCCGACTGACTTCTTGTACTCTGCTCCCAGGAAGCAAGCTAATAACAGTGGCTCCTTTTAAAGTTAAAGTCGATAAGATGATAAAGCAGACTATGACATCAATATTAAACAAAATTGTGCAAAGTGTATCTAGAAAATGGTTCTCGGCTTTCGCAAACCTTCTTTTTAGGACCTATAATTAACTTCAAGTTCAAAGGTTGCCTTGGATACCAGAAAGAAACAATAAACTACCACATTTTTCTTAAAGATGCATATTGAGCTTGTGGAGCTGTGTTTGATTACAATTTAGAAGTACCTGGGGGAACTTCATGTTTTCTTCGAAAGTCTTTGCTGTTTCCTTCAGCCTTGCATTCATTGATTGAGGGACTGTTTATCTGAAAAAATATCCAGTAGTTACTAACAAAACTCAACCATAACTTTAACTACACGAGGAAAATAAACAAAAAAAATTGCTAAAGGAGAAAGAGGAATACAAATATATACGTCACACATAATAGTTCTAAGAAACTACAAAGCTCGTACCAAATTCAATTCCATAATGTCTTCCAAAACAGGATGCCCTACAAAGGTTGCAGATAATCCATTCAATCTACAAATTTTATCCTCGTTTGGAAGTATGCACAGCAGATGATCCACAAATTCCGCAAGTCCTGTGAGTCTTTCTTCCCCTCCTTTCCATGCCCAAAACGATGGTGCTACATAGTGAAAATGTACTGGCGAATGCAACTTTTTCTGACTGTGTCTCGCTGCAAAACGCATTCCCCCATTTGCATACAACATACCTCTAAATAGCAAATCCACAACAGATCATACATCAACATAGGTACATTAATTTAGTAGCTGTACTGTACCTCTTAGCTTCTTCAAGAACCGAAAAGAAAAGCCCTTAGAATCAACTGTTAATACAACATGAGGCTCAAATAGAGAAGCTGCTTTCACAGCTTCATTCAGTCTCACCTAAAAATAAAAAACACAGAATACACATGTGTTACTTACACACAAGCTTTAAAAAATATTCAAAACAAGGTAAAAGGTCCCCCAAACACTTAAGCTATAGTAGCAATCAATTACGTGAAGTTTATTTGGTTTATTTTAAGACATAAGCACTTGTATAAGTGTTTGGAAAGAGCTTATAGAAATAACTTACGATACGTACATAAACAATTTTCAGCTAATTTTCGTAGTCTATCAAAGAAAGCATACAATTTTCAGCTAATTTTTGTAGTCTATCGAAGAAAGCATACAATTTCGTAGTCTATCGAAGAAAGCATACAGTTTTCAGCTAATTTTCGTAGTCTATCGAAGAAAGCATACAGTGTTGTAGTCTATTGAAGAAAGCATAGAATTTTTAGCTAACTTTCGTAGACTACCGAAGAAAGCATACAATTTCATAGTCTATCGAAGAACGCATACAATTTTCAGCTAATTTTCGTAGTCTATCGAAGAAAGCATACAATCTCATAGTCTATCAAAGAAAGCATACAATTTTCAACTAGTCTATTGAAGAAAGTTTACAATTTTCAGCTAGTCTATTGAAGAAAGTTTACACGCAAAACAAGTATATTATACAAAGTTAATATAGAGTTTATCGCTTCACTCCGTGGATTTGAAAAACAACTTATTAATTAAACTCTTATTTATATGACTAAATTAAGCTGATCAGTGATCACTCAAAACACCCCATAATTCCAAAACATAAAACAATTAGTTATATTTCTTATTCTTAACAATGTAGTTAAGCACAAACACCGGAAACATGACATTGGCATGTTAAAAAAAAACAAATAAATTAAATGTAATTACAAGTGTCAGTGGACACAGATACCCTTTTAGAGGTGTCGGTGCTACAAAGATCAGAACTTACTTTGAATGTATACAAATGTGGCAATAGTTCCCAAATGCCCATTACTGAGATATCTTCAATAGGAAACAAAGATTGCAATCCTTCACTTCTCATCTTAGTCCTGAAATAGATCAAAAATTCAAATCACATCAAGGAATGCAATTTCTCAGCACACAAGTTTATTTTCAAAATTGAATGGAAAGAGTAAATTTGATACCCTCCAATGCCAGAAAAACGAACAGGGAAAGGAGAAAGAAGCTTAAGCGAAGCCATGAGACGAGAAGCGATGGAATCACCGGAAACTTCACCGGCAACAAGAAAAACCCTAAGTTCGCCATCTTTTGCAGCCATATCCAATGGAGCTTTGAACTTCACGTGTTGTGAAGATGAAAAAGAAGAAGAAAAGCTCGTAACACTGTTTGGTGGTTTCAATTTCCATTTTCTTGTCAACAAAATCAAAGCTTTTGCACCAAACATTGCAACTCAGTTGAACACTGCAATTTCTTCAACTTGTATCCCAAATGGCAAATGTTCATCTGATACAAAATAAAATTATTTGTGATATTAATAAAAAAAATTAATTGGAATGACATTGTAAAGAAATTTTATGTCATTAACCGTTAGATTTTTAATTAGGTTTGGTTTTTATTTTAATTACGTCATTGTACTAAAACATTAACTTTAATAATATAAAATTGTACTGGTCAAAAGTGTGTGTTCTTTTTGCAAGACTTTGAGAACTTAGTATGTATTATGATTAACAATGATAAAAAAATCTCTATATCTGAGTTTTCGTAGATAAAACTCGTCACGTAGGTTGTCTTAATAGATATTTACGAATAAAATAAATAAATATTTAATTATTTATTTATTTACGGGTACAGACATAGATTTGATAATATTTGTATCTACGGGTATCCGTATCCGTTAATAATTAATAAAATTAATTGATTTATTCTAAAATTATTAATATTATTATTATTATTTTGTTGAATATGAAATTATCATTATTTTGTTGAGCATAATATAATTATTTGTAAAATGAAGAAATGAAATGAATGTGATTTATTTTTTGTTATTATTATTATTATTATGTGTTAAATATGAAACTATTTTGTTTTCTTTAAAAAGGACAAGAAAATTAATTTATTATATATTTTTTTAAAAAGTAAAAGTATTCATGAATATCTGCGGGTATCTCAAAATCCACGGATACTCGTATAACGGATACCCGCACAGATATGGGACGGGTACGTGTATCATATTTACTAAATGGGGCGGGTAGCGGGAAACTAATACATGTATCCATGGGTATTCATTGTCATCTCTAATTATGTTGTATGTTGGTTATGACTTGTTCATGACGGCGACAAGCTCTATAAAATATTATTTGTGGAGGTTTTAGAAGTCCTACTCACGTGAGGTGATAAGCTTTGTGGATGGACGATATGCTTATGTATAAGCTTCTGAGGGGTGTGATCATATGAGATGTGATCTTGCTAAACGTTATGAATTATAGTGTAATGACTTCTCTCCCACCCTTGAGGGGAAGAGTGTTTATAAAGACCTATAAGGCCTAAGATTTTATTGGAAATGGTCACCGCTCACTCAATCAATGGTGGACCGTGGAATCCTTATTTTCAATGGAGACATGGGCTTGTTCGTGACCCAGATTTCTCTCTATCCAAAAAACTTGTTATCATGTGTTCCCTACGATTAGGCGATAAGAAAGCCCTAGGGTGAGGCGATGTGTCCCTTTGGGCGACATTCTATCGAGTCGCCTCTTCAGGGGCAGTCTAAAAGCATCGCCCTAGGCAGAAACTCTTACAATTATAACACTACATAGTCCCTCAAGCACGAGGCCCTTAATGAAGACGAAGTGTTTTAATATCGCAACTTAGGGGAGTATTCTGTGAACCTCGATTTCAACAAGTGAAACCTTAGTTATCCTAGAGAGCCTGGGTCCCTTAGGCATAGTAATGTGCATCCTGGCTAATGAGACCATAACTCCCTCAGGCGAGGCATTTGGCCTCTCAGACAGTACTCATATTGAGCCTTAAAGTAAGACTTGTGATCAAGTCTCTCGGGTTGGATGTCGATCGCACCTCCTAGGCGTGATTCTTAAGTCTGATCCCACCCGAGGGGATATTAAACCCCTCGTGCGAGAGTTTGGTTGTAATATGTAGCCCGGATGACAAGACCATATGTCCCTTAAGTGAGGCATTTGACCTCTCGAACGGGAGTTTCACCAACCCCTTAAGAAAGACTTATGATCAAGTCTCCCAGGTTGGATATCAGTCGCGCCTCTTAGGTGTGATTCTGGAGTCTGATCCCCCCCCCCCCCCCCCCAGAGACAATAAGTCCCTCAGGTGAGAGTTTATTTAGCCCAGGGAATCTAAGTCCTTTAGACGCAATAATATATAGCTCGACTGATAAGATCATATGCCCCTCAAGCGAGGCGTTTGACCTCTCCTTAGGGATTGAAAAATCACCAACTTTATCATACTTTTGTCACACAACTCATATACAACCCTTTGAAATAAAATACTCATTAGTTGAAAGATCTTTAGAAGATTTAACATCAAACAAATGACCCTCTTGTTTAAGGAATGAAAAAGAGGGAAAAGATGTTTCTTTAATACTCGAACGAAGAAGAGGAGGAGCGGCGTCAACCTTGATAAGAAACATGAAAGAAACTTTCTCCAACGAAGATGATGAAATATGCTCAAAGGCATCCTATGATGGAGATATTATTTCAAGTATCAAACTATCTTAAGCACGATTATTTAAAATGAGTGGTTAATTATTGGAAGAACATGCTAAACTGAGAGAATGCATCATATGCCTTAAGGAATCATTAAGATATCTTAAATAAATTAATGATTCATTCAAGAAAGAAATAACTAAACTCATAAATTTAAAATAATAATGTAAGTCATGTGACTCCCTTACAGAATAAGTAACTGATTTACGTGAAACCTTAGGAAATTCACCCGGAAAAAAAAGAAGATAAGTTTGACTTGATCCTATCACGTCAAAGATTCTCCAAAATAAAAATGTTCTAGGATTTAAAAATGATAGAAACCCTAGGAAATGTATGTATCATAAGGGTCAGAAGCATCCAGTCTATAAGTGCACACACTGTAAAACAATTGGACATTTAAAACCCTTTTGTTTTGATAATTTCAAAAGATCTAAAAGAAACAACCTTAAGTCTTTTGGAGCTAATGTACCTGGGCCCAAGAAGACGAGGGCACCAAAGGTAAAACTTTAGTGTTTTACATGTATGCTTTGTAGCTTATGGATTTAACGATTATCAAGGAAGTTGTTCAAATCAATAGTATACTTCTAAAAGTATACAACATTTATGAAGTATCTGATCGGGGGATGAACAATGATGACAAATGTCAATCGTTATGATCAAGGCAAATTGTTTAAGAATATCTTAAAGTTTATGATCCTTAGTGACCAGTTGAATGAATATGTTTGTAGTGGACTTGCTCATTGTGTTGTTTATACCAACTCTCACATCCAACAATATATATAGAATGATACACCATATTATATTTGGTGTTTTCCTCCTCATGAAAGTATTTATTAAGAATTATTGATACAACAGGTATACATTATTTTTAGGTTGAAATAATTGGAATACTTTGATTAACTCATTAAAATAATAAATTTAATTTTAATCACCTCAATAAATCATTTTTCTAACCCAAAAAAAGAGTGCTTTGAGTATTATGAGAAAGGAGGTGTAAATAAAGTAAAGCATGGGTTCAACATACAAAGCCTATAACAATATATGATGAATTGGACCAAAATAACCGATTAACACTAGCATTTAATCGATTAGATCATATAAAAATTCTGAAAGTTGAATGTCATAGCTCACCATAACGGATAATTAGGTGACACATAAATGTAACTTCTATTTTCAACGGCTAGCTCGAAAAAATTATTGTTGATAATCGATTAGCACTTGCTTCTAATCGATTATACATAAGCCATAAATAGAGGTAACTTTCTCATTCTTCTCATTTCAATATTATCTTACTTATGCATTCCATTATAAACATATTAGCTCTCCCAATCATCAATCATCACTCTAAAATAGCCTCAGAGAGAACTCGTTCCTCCAAAGTCTCATCCTCATACTTCTCTTCCTAAGCTCAAGAAACCAACTTCAACCTATATTATGTCAATAGATAATTTTTTGTCTCTCATTACTTTGATGAGAATCCCTTCAAGAATTGTTCCTTCATAGAAGCCTTTAATTTCACCAGGTTGAATAACTTTGTGTTTGAAAAACCTCAAGAAAGGCATTTTGGATTGGTGACAATCGTACTTTGCCATCCTTTTTAGGCACGGGAACAATGTTGGCAACCCATTGAGGATAGGAAGTGAAAACAAAAAATCTAGCGTTAAATTGTTTCATGACTTCCATTTGATCTTCTCCGACATGTCAGGTCTCATGCGGAGGACTTTTTGTTTTACTGGTGGACAGTCTTCTCTTGTGGGCAGACGATGTACCACAATGTCTGTATCAAGTCCCGACATGTCTTCGTATGACCAGGCAAAGATCTCAACATAATCATGCAACAGCTGAATTAGACGCTCCTTGACACTCGGCTCTAGATTTGCACCCACCTTGATTTCTTTTTTATCCTCCTCGGTACCCAAGTTGATTGTATCCACCGGTTCCTCATGAGGTTGAATAGCTCTTTCCTCTTGTTGTAGTAGTCTGGCCAGTTCCCCTGGTACTTCACAATCTTCCTCACCTTCATCTTCGGCTTGGTAGATTAGATCCTCAGAGTCACTAAAGGCCATAGCAGTATCGTTACCCATGGGATCCGGAATGGAGGGGTACCTGCATTTGTGAGTGTGGGTGTGTGTATGGGTATATCCATCCTTAAAAAAAATGTAAAAGAAAAATAATGAGCACAAAAAGTTTGTATGTGAAAAACGTCCATGATTCATTGAATGTCATATGAAGATGAAATAAAAAGCCTTACAAATGGACCATTGTGCCCCGGGCAAGACACAAGGTTTTAAATGTGCGAATTGTTTGTGAATATTACAAGTCCAACATAAATGTAAAAGATAAATTATTGAGAGATGAAAGTTATTGGAACAAAGTCTCTGGCTTCCCAATTGCGAAGTCCTCCGTTGACAGTAGGAAATATCCAATCTTCCAAGCTGCAATCCTCTTCACCTTCTTCCACTGCATTGATCTCTCAGTTTCTAATCTTCAAAGGTGGCCCTCCAGCACGGGCACGGCGTACAACCCTCTGAGCACTTGAATTAAACCCTAAGCCAAACTTGTCAGATTTATACAGAATGTCCGGAAGTTTCCCCCAGATGGTGTATCCTCCCTCCTCTACTACTGCCTTGGCGTCCTTTAGAGATGACATCCGGATCGAAGGTCTTGTGATCTTGGGAATCTGGGACACCGTCTTGGTTACTACTACCTCTTGAGAGACTTCTTCGAAATGTTGAAAAGGAGTTTCGATTAACTCACCGTCCAATTTTACATATCAGAAGGAATTGAGGTGGCTAATCATATATTCTTCCTCTCAGTGGATAGTGATAATATTTCCATGGCCCGAGTATTTCAGCATCTGGTGTAGTGTAGAGGTGACAACACCGGCATTATGGATCCACGGCCGTCCTAGCAGACATGAGTAAGAGGGGCGGATGTCCATTACATAGAAAGTTGAGTTGAAAGTCTGAGTCCCAACCTTTATGGGGATGTCCACCTCCCCATGGACCATCCTCTTTGAGCCATCAAATGCTCTTACGACTATGTTACTGGGTTTCAACGTCAGTTCTTCGTAGTCCAATCTGTCGAGATCTTTCTTTGGTAAAACATTCAAAGATGAGTCGGTGTCCACCAAGACATGGGCCAAAGTTGTTCCTCTACATTCCACGGAGACATGCAATGCCTCGTTGTGCTTTCTCCCCCTTGGTGTCAAATCTGCATCAGAGAAGCCTAGGCCATTATCAGCTGTCAAACTGACCACACAATCTTGAAATTGGTCAGCAGACGTCTCTTGGGGCACATAGGGTGTCTTCAGAAACTTCACCATAGCTTTCGCATGTGCCTCGGAGCACAGCAACAATGCCAGCATGGAAATTTTGGAGGGAGTTTTCCCCAAATGTTCAACTACGTCGTAGTCGCTCTTCTTTATTATTCTCAAGATCTCCTCCATTTCCTTCTTGGAGGCTTCGGGGATAGTCAGTGGTTGAGCCTTCATTCAGACAGACTCTTCTTGAATATTTTTTCCTTGAATTTCAGCAGTAGAAGTGTTGGTAGGGATAATAGCAGGGGTTGTGTCGTCTTTGTTATTAGGAGCACTTGCGGATATGATTATTGGTACGGAGGTAACCTTTGGACAGCCACGGGTCCAAAAACTGCCTTTGGAGGGGCAATTTTTGGAGAGAAGATTCTACCGCTACGGGTAATCTTACTGGTTCCGACAATATTGCTAATTTCGGAGTCTTTTTCTTCGGAGATCATTTCTTCGGTGGCCAGCCCATCTTGTTTGATACCATGGTAGTAGATGTCTCCACCGTAATTCCACGGTACAGTTTTGTCTGGCTCATACGGGACCGGCCCTGGCATTGTGATTATAAGAGGAGTAGTTTTTGGAGCTGATGTAATCCTAACGGGTCTTTTGGGAACCCTGGAAGGATTGGCGGAGATGGTTATGATTGAAATGTCTTCAACAGGAACAGGTAAAACAGGAGTACTTTCAAACAGAATCTCTTGGTTGTCTATCAAGCATTGAATGCTTGTCTTCAACAAAGGGAAAACAGTTGGTGAGGATAAGAAAAGATGGAAGTCTTCATTAGCATTGGTGTTGTGACCATGCTTAGGCATAGGAGCGGAAATGACGTTTGACTTCTCGGGTGCATCAAAATTAATCTCTTTTGCATTTATAAGGTCTTGAATTTTGTTTTTCAAGGCCCAACAGTTGTTGGTATCATGACCCAGACTTTCGGAATGATATGCGCATCTGGCATTTGGGTGATAATGAGGGGACGCAGTGTTGGGGTTCTTTGGAGCTTCCTTCAGAGTTGTCAAATTAGATTTCAAAAGATGTGGTAAAACCTGGGCTAGAGTCATATTAATTCTGGTGAATTTCCGGACTGGCTTTTCCACCCTCGGTTGGTTATTTCTTGGTTGATCCGATGTAGGCTTTAGGATCATAACGGCTCCTACCATTGGTCGGAGTTCATCTCTCCCTTGGTTCCTTTGTGGATAAACAGCAGATACCTCTTTCTTCCCAGTGAAAGGCTTTCTCACAGCTGTAGAGGCAGACGAATCCTTCTGAATCTTTCCACTTTTTATGCCCGCTTCCACCCTCTCTCCGGCTAGTATTAACTCAGTAAATCCAGCAGATGAGCTCCCAATCAAATGGTTGAAGAAAGGGCCCGATAGAGTGCCTAAGAACATATCCATCAACTCCCTTTCAGACAAAGGGGGTTGTACTCTCCCAACTAGATCTCTCCATTTCTGCGCGTAATCTTTGAAACCCTCATTTGAAGCCATAGCTATACTCTGAACTTGAGTACGGGTAGGCGCCAAATCTGCATTATACTGGTATTGCTTATATAAAGCGGCGACAAGTTCTTCCCAGTTGTGGACATCGGCCCTTTCCAATTGGTAAAACCAATCGAGTTGTGTTCCAGATAGGCTATCTTGGAAAAAATGCACCCATAGATCTTTATCGGCGGAGTGCGGTTGGATCTTTCTCACATATGATCGGAGGTGCATCTTAGGACATGACACCCCATCATACTTTGCAAACAATGGCACTTTGAACTTCGGTGGGGTGATAATTCCCGACACTAGTCCCAATTCTTCAAAGTCTAGACCTGGTACCCTTTGTATTTCCATATCATTCAAACGCTCTTCAAGATGTCTGTACTTATCATCCGCTGGAGGATACTGTTCCTCGGAGTAGTCTTCCTCTTCTTCCTCCTCTTCGGAGTATGACGGAACCGCTGTTTCCTTTCCTTTTCCTTCTCCTTCATCAGATGTTGCTGCGAAATTTAAGGTTCTTCTAGTTTGTCCTTGAAACCTTCTCCCCATGATTACAACACCAGTTGGTTTCTTCTCTTTCTTCTTTTTCTCTTTGGCCAACAGAGTCTTCAACTCCTCTTGTCATTTGTCCAGGGTTGTGAGTAATTGTTGAAACTGCATGTTTTGAACTTGAAGATCTTTGACTGTCTGTTCGAGATCCATCTTACTGAAATAAACAGTAGAGATATGAGGAAACTCGTTCCAAAAGACATGTTTATGTTATGATGAATGATATGTACACATGCAATGTTTTCAAGGATTTTAAAAGATTCAAGTTCGTTATAGACAAAAAGAAACACACGTTATATTAATAAAATAGAGTTTTGAGTACATCAATGCCCCTTGGGCTAAATAATACAAAACTCTAAGATAAAAAAGTAGCGTGCATCCTCTTTGGTGCAATGTAGGCATTTAGAGTCTGATCCTCATGAAGTAGCCTAGTGAGTTCCAAAACCTTATTCTCGCTCGCGTAGAATTGGGCTTCGAAAGTATCTCGCTCTCCTTTGAGCTGTATCTAATCCCTTCGTAGGTCTTCAAGAGATGTGGGCATGTCAGGATGCAGGATAGTATACGGAACTTCTCCTTCCTTAACAGGCTCGATGATCACTGGGAGAATTGAAGGATAAGGCATCATAAGATTTTGAGTGCGGGTTCGTACCCACTTGAGGTAAGGCTCAAGAGGGATGGAATTTTTGTGTCCTAAAGTCTTGCTATCCACCTTGTTTAGCATCCTCCAAGCTCGGATGAATCTCTGGCGAAGATCTTGATTGTTGTTGTCGTAGTCGAATACTAAACCTTGAATCAGAATCTCATGTGGGCCATCCCTTCGGGCATAACCAAACTGTCTTAGAGCTAAGCATGGGTTGTAGGTGATGCCTCCCCTAATGCCAAGTAGAGGAACATTAGTTAATTCCCCATAACGGTCAACAATGATAACATTCTCTTTGGATCGAGAGCACCAATGAATATCTGAATGTTTGAGCGTCATTAACCTTTGTGACCACCTTAAACCTTGCTCATTCTTTAAGACTGATTGGGGAAGATGAGAAATAAACCATCTTGTCAGGAGGGGAGTGCAACACATAAGGACACCTCTTTTCCTCATTGTACGAGTGTGAAAAGAGTGCAGGATATCCCCTAGTAATGTAGGCACCAGATTGCGTGACATGAAGATTTTGACGGCATTACATCTATGAGTTGGTCGGGATTGGGAAACAAGACCATCCCATAGATAAGGAGAGCCACAATTTCCTCAAAAGCTTGTAAGTCTAGGGAATTCCAACAGCTTTGGGCTTTCTCAAATAGAAACTTTGCTAAGAAGCCTTTGACACCACTTCTAGTTTCCCAATAAGTTGTGACATCAGATGAGTGCAAGTGTAGAGCTTGAGCAATCTCTTCTGGCCTTGGGTCTCTTTCCGTACCGTTGAAAGGTAGTTGATTGAGAATGGGAATCCTCAAGAGTTGAGAGAATTCCTCCAAAGTGGGCACAAGCTGATAGTCGGGAAATATGAAGCAATGGTGCAAAGGATCAAAGAACTGGAAGAGTACCTTCACCATATCCTCCTCTGTGTTGGAGGTGACCAAGTTGAGTAGACGACCATGCCTCTCGGTGAATGGAGAGTTATAAGGGATCCTTGAAGCTAGCTCCTTGAGTTGTGGAGGAATTCTTACAAGGTTGATTTGGATAGTTTTCCTGCGAAGTGAATCCATATCCTACAAAATAAGAACAGAGATGAATCTCAAAAATCCTTGAAATGGTTAGTAGATGTATATGATTCTCATGATGTCCATGATTTTATGCACAGGTATGCATATACAAGCAAAACAAACAAGTTCTTAGTTTAGGCTTGCATGGGGTTTTATAGGTAAGTACCCTCTTGAAGTTTAGTTGGCTCAACCTGTCCTAATAATAGTAAACGGGTTCTAAGGAGTTCAATATCACCGGATTATATCCTTGGTCATTGTTTCAGCTCAAACCTCTTTAATGGCGACCAAAATATTCCAAGAAACCAACCCTCAATGAGTGTAGTATCGAGTATCTACCAACTTCGGACTGCACCAAAGTCGGTCATCTCACTACATCCTAAAGTCCAAGTTGGTCAAGTAAAGGGTTCTAGAAGTTCATTAGTGCTTCTTGACATCACTCAGCAGCCCTGTATTCTCTTTGATTGACTCAAAGGCTACCGGTACCCACAAATATGTCACACTAACATAGTTATTTACGAATAAAATAAATATTTATTTAATAGATATTTACGAATAAAATAAATATTTATTTAATAGATATTTACGAATAAAATAAATAAATATTTAATTATTTATTTATTTACGGGTACAGACATAGATTTGATAATATTTGTATCTACGGGTATCCGTATCCGTTAATAATTAATAAAATTAATTGATTTATTCTAAAATTATTAATATTATTATTATTATTATTATTATTATTATTATTTTGTTGAATATGAAATTATCATTATTTTGTTGAGCATAATATAATTATTTGTAAAATGAAGAAATGAAATGAATGTGATTTATTTTTTGTTATTATTATTATTATTATGTGTTAAATATGAAACTATTTTGTTTTCTTTAAAAAGGACAAGAAAATTAATTTATTATATATTTTTTAAAAAAGTAAAAGTATTCATGAATATCTGCGGGTATCTCAAAATCCACGGATACTCGTATAACGGATACCCGCACAGATATGGGACGAGTACGTGTATCATATTTACTAAATGGGGCGGGTAGCGGGAAACTAATACATGTATCCATGGGTATTCATTGTCATCTCTAATTATGTTGTATGTTGGTTATGACTTGTTCATGACGGCGACAAGCTCTATAAAATATTATTTGTGGAGGTTTTAGAAGTCCTACTCACGTGAGGTGATAAGCTTTGTGGATGGACGATATGCTTATGTATAAGCTTCTGAGGGGTGTGATCATATGAGATGTGATCTTGCTAAACGTTATGAATTATAGTGTAATGACTTCTCTCCCACCCTTGAGGGGAAGAGTGTTTATAAAGACCTATAAGGCCTAAGATTTTATTGGAAATGGTCACCGCTCACTCAATCAATGGTGGACCGTGGAATCCTTATTTTCAATGGAGACATGGGCTTGTTCGTGACCCAGATTTCTCTCTATCCAAAAAACTTGTTATCATGTGTTCCCTACGATTAGGCGATAAGAAAGCCCTAGGGTGAGGCGATGTGTCCCTTTGGGCGACATTCTATCGAGTCGCCTCTTCAGGGGCAGTCTAAAAGCATCGCCCTAGGCAGAAACTCTTACAATTATAACACTACATAGTCCCTCAAGCACGAGGCCCTTAATGAAGACGAAGTGTTTTAATATCGCAACTTAGGGGAGTATTCTGTGAACCTCGATTTCAACAAGTGAAACCTTAGTTATCCTAGAGAGCCTGGGTCCCTTAGGCATAGTAATGTGCATCCTGGCTAATGAGACCATAACTCCCTCAGGCGAGGCATTTGGCCTCTCAGACAGTACTCATATTGAGCCTTAAAGTAAGACTTGTGATCAAGTCTCTCGGGTTGGATGTCGATCGCACCTCCTAGGCGTGATTCTTAAGTCTGATCCCACCCGAGGGGATATTAAACCCCTCGTGCGAGAGTTTGGTTGTAATATGTAGCCCGGATGACAAGACCATATGTCCCTTAAGTGAGGCATTTGACCTCTCGAACGGGAGTTTCACCAACCCCTTAAGAAAGACTTATGATCAAGTCTCCCAGGTTGGATATCAGTCGCGCCTCTTAGGTGTGATTCTGGAGTCTGATCCCCCCCCCCCCCCCCCCAGAGACAATAAGTCCCTCAGGTGAGAGTTTATTTAGCCCATGGAATCTAAGTCCTTTAGACGCAATAATATATAGCTCGACTGATAAGATCATATGCCCCTCAAGCGAGGCGTTTGACCTCTCCTTAGGGATTGAAAAATCACCAACTTTATCATACTTTTGTCACACAACTCATATACAACCCTTTGAAATAAAATACTCATTAGTTGAAAGATCTTTAGAAGATTTAACATCAAACAAATGACCCTCTTGTTTAAGGAATGAAAAAGAGGGAAAAGATGTTTCTTTAATACTCGAACGAAGAAGAGGAGGAGCGGCGTCAACCTTGATAAGAAACATGAAAGAAACTTTCTCCAACGAAGATGATGAAATATGCTCAAAGGCATCCTACGATGGAGATATTATTTCAAGTATCAAACTATCTTAAGCACAATTATTTAAAATGAGTGGTTAATTATTGGAAGAACATGCTAAACTGAGAGAATGCATCATATGCCTTAAGGAATCATTAAGATATCTTAAATAAATTAATGATTCATTCAAGAAAGAAATAACTAAACTCATAAATTCAAAATAATAATGTAAGTCATGTGACTCCCTTACAGAATAAGTAACTGATTTACGTGAAACCTTAGGAAATTCACCCGGAAAAAAAAAAGATAAGTTTGACTTGATCCTATCACGTCAAAAGATTCTCCAAAATAAAAATGTTCTAGGATTTAAAAATGATAGAAACCCTAGGAAATGTATGTATCATAAGGGTCAGAAGCATCCAGTCTATAAGTGCACACACTGTAAAACAATTGGACATTTAAAACCCTTTTGTTTTGATAATTTCAAAATATCTAAAAGAAACAACCTTAAGTCTTTTGGAGCTAATGTACCTGGGCCCAAGAAGACGAGGGCACCAAAGGTAAAACTTTAGTGTTTTACATGTATGCTTTGTAGCTTATGGATTTAACGATTATCAAGGAAGTTGTTCAAATCAATAGTATACTTCTAAAAGTATACAACATTTATGAAGTATCTGATCGGGGGATGAACAATGATGACAAATGTCAATCGTTATGATCAAGGCAAATTGTTTAAGAATATCTTAAAGTTTATGATCCTTAGTGACCAGTTGAATGAATATGTTTGTAGTGGACTTGCTCATTGTGTTGTTTATACCAACTCTCACATCCAACAATATATATAGAATGATACACCATATTATATTTGGTGTTTTCCTCCTCATGAAAGTATTTATTAAGAATTATTGATACAACAGGTATACATTATTTTTAGGTTGAAATAATTGGAATACTTTGATTAACTCATTAAAATAATAAATTTAATTTTAATCACCTCAATAAATCATTTTTCTAACCCAAAAAATGAGTGCTTTGAGTATTATGAGAAAGGAGGTGTAAATAAAGTAAAGCATGGGTTCAACATACAAAGCCTATAACAATATATGATGAATTGGACCAAAATAACCGATTAACACTAGCATTTAATCGATTAGATCATATGAAAATTCTGAAAGTTGAATGTCATAGCTCACCATAACGGATAATTAGGTGACACATAAATGTAACTTCTATTTTCAACGGCTAGCTCGAAAAAATTATTGTTGATAATCGATTAGCACTTGCTTCTAATCGATTATACATAAGCCATAAATAGAGGTAACTTTCTCATTCTTCTCATTTCAATATTATCTTACTTATGCATTCCATTATAAACATATTAGCTCTCCCAATCATCAATCATCACTCTAAAATAGCCTCAGAGAGAACTCGTTCCTCCAAAGTCTCATCCTCATACTTCTCTTCCTAAGCTCAAGAAACCAACTTCAACCTATATTATGTCAATAGATAATTTTTTGTCTCTCATTACTTTGATGAGAATCCCTTCAAGAATTGTTCCTTCATAGAAGCCTTTAATTTCACCAGGTTGAATAACTTTGTGTTTGAAAAACCTCAAGAAAGGCATTTTGGATTGGTGACAATGTTATACGCAAATATCTCCTACAAAGACGACATCATCTACTCTGAAGTCAAGAAATATCCAATCACCGTGTCTCTTGAATATTACGCTCAAGTATGCAACACACCCTATATGAAACAAGACTATGTACAAATGGATCTTGAAGATGACATATTTAATTTTTGAAATTCATGCCCACTATCTCCTTATCGATCCCTTTTTTGGAATTCCAACTCCCATTAATGTCGGTCTCATCCGTCCAAATACTAGATTGATTCACTATATAACGAATCATATACTTTTTCCAATGAAAGGTAACTATAATACATTAAAACCTTCCAAAAATCAGATGCCCCTGCAATTTGGTTTTAGGAAAATTAAATTATGAAGGATCGGGAAGATGCAGTACTTCACCACATGCTAGATAGCTAGGGGAAGAACATTACCTTAGCCTATGTCAAATTAATCGCCAAAGTTCTATCCTACACTAGCTATGCGTTCAAAGAAGAATAGTCAATTTATGTGCATAAAAAGACATGGCAAGTTGTTATAAGAAAAATGGGATACGATAATCAAGAAGTGGAACTTGTTCCTCAAATGCAATAAGAGCAAGACAACGAAGAAACAACAACATTTCTACATCCTCCTCAAACACTCTAAATTACATTTGCGGAGAAAAGAGCTATGAATGTAAGATTGACAAGCCTGTCCAAAGATACAGAGAAAGAATCTTATCTTTCCAACAATTTCAAGCGAGGATGATAGTGGTGATTAAATGAACTAAATGTTTCTTAGTTATCTTTTATTTAGTGTTATGCAATTTCCTTTTTGTACTTTCAATTCAGTAATTTCCCTTATGTAATTTGAATTCTCAACAATAATATGAGTGATGTTTTATTCTTCTCTATATGTCTTAAATGCCCATGTTTGCATATTTAAACTTCTGCAGTGCGTCTTTACCCGCCTTTTTTATTTTGACAAAGGGGAAGAAGTATACTCTCAGAGAGAAGTAAAGTATAATCTCTATTTAACTCGAGGGAGTTTAATTATTCAAAACACACACACACACACACACACACACACACACACACACACACACACACACACACACACACACACACACACACACACACACACACATATATATATATATATATATATATATATATATATATATATATATATATATATATATATATATATATATATATATATATATATATATATATATGATAATTATATATATGATAATTTCTTTTACAACCTCCACTTAGAGATGTGTTGTCTTCATTATAAAAAGAGGGAGAACGTGGAACCTTATTTTGTAGGTGATATGATTTTAACAAGTACAACAACTTTTTATGATGATAACTAATGTCTTTTAACAAGACAAGCATAAGTGGTAAAGTGGATAAAGATGCAAACCTAAGTATTAAGGTTTGGTGGACTTAACTATTCGGTGGTAGCAATCAAATGGAATGCAAACTCAAGCCTCGTCTCAAATGAGCTCAAGCAATTATCTACAAAAGAAAATATCAGACAAAGTCTTGAAGTGCAAGAAAGCCTTACCATAATTAGTGTGAGTGAATTCTTCGTAAAAGCATAAGAGTTTTCTTGCGAAAGTGCATGGATAAATCACACATATACTAAAACACTTTTTAAACTGATTTTTCTTAAGAAAATATCTTCAAAGGTATCTTGAAGTTGTGCCAGATGAATTGAGTAGTAAGAATAGCTCAAGGAAATTTTTTGTCTTTGCTAATCTATTAGGACATTATGCTAATCAATTAGGTCAGTTCAAAATTGACCTCTAAGCGATTAAGACAACATTTTAATGATGTATAACAGTTATATATCTTTTATTTCCTATTTTTAAATTGTAATCAATTAGTTTTGAAGTTTCTAATTGATTAGCATTAGGCTCTAATCAATTAGATTGTCTTAAAAAGCATTTATTTCAAGTTTCTTTTTGAGCCAGCCTCTAGCCTATAAATAGAGGTTCTTCCCTCATTTCAAATCATCAAGAAACATGTTTTGACACATCTCACTCTCTCCATATCTCTCTAAAAAAAATATTTACTTTTTCTCACTAATATTTTAGCCAAAGTGCTTATTCGAGAAAGTCATTTTTGTGAGTGAGGATATTTTGTACTTCTGGAATGGTAGAATTGTAAAAATTTCCAAGGGATTGTTTAGGTTAGAAGTTAAACATGCAAAAGCTTTTGGTTTTGGGATTGTGTGATCAATCCCTTGTTTAGAGTCACTATTAGCCCATGGTAAAATCTCTTAATGTTCTTGGTCAGCCCATGGTAAAATCGTGGTTAGGTTAATGCTTAGCCCGTAGTAAAAGCTTGAGTAAGGCTCAAGATCTTCCCATGGTAAAATATCAAAGTTTATCGGTTATCCCGTATAAAACCAAGTTTTAAGGTTCGTGAGCTTGGAAAGTGGTAAAAGCTTACAAGGTTTTATTTAAAATCTTGAATATTATCCACTCCAAAGTTCTCCTGGAAAGAAGATTAACTGTGTCAATCTACTGTTTGTGGAAAGAGGAGTAACCGCTTCAACTTACCGTTTGGAAGAGGAGACTCAACTGTTATATTCTGAGTCTTATTGTTTAGTTGGAAGTCAACCATTTTCCTTGTATAAAAAGTTTGTAGTATTACATACTAAAAGCTCTCAAAGTTTATTGTATACTCTCAAGATCAATTGTTAAGGGCCGGACAAAGTCATTTTTTACTGAACCTGTATAATTTTTTGTGTTATTCTCTTTCCATTAACTCTTTACTTTTATTCTATTTACATTATGAAATTTATGTTTTATTTCTTAGTATTTAAAATGTTTTTAAACTCCAATTGTTATCTACAAAGTTTTTATGAACCACACAATTTACCCTTCTATTGTGTGTGAAGTCACATGCCTAACAAATTTTAGTTAGCATATTTTTATAACTTAGAGGGGCTGCAATAATCTCTTTTATGAAGTCCAACGTATGAAATATTGTCTTAAGAGGCAACAAGGATCTTTGCCATGAAGTCCAGCATAAAATATTGCCTTAAGAGGCGTAAATGACCCTCTTGTGGATTTTCATGTATTCCCTTGAAAGGAGATAAGGATCTTCCGGTGGAAGTCCAACAATCATTCATTTCCTTAAGGGGCGACACAAATCTTTGTCGTGAAGTCCAACAAACATGGATGGCACGGACCTTCGCTGTGAAGTCAAGCAAACACACGTTTCCTCCAGGGGCGATAAAGACCTTTGTCATGAAGTTCAACATAAAGTATATTAAGGAATGAAAATCCTCATGGAAATAAATCGCTTAAGAACTATTCATAGGTACATAGACATGACGTTTATTAGAGAATTAAAAATAATTTATCTACAGTAATATCTAAGTCGGAGAACATTCTAGGTTATGGTCAAGAGTGATCATTCCAACTCATTCAAATTGTGATAATTCCTTGTTTGCCTAATCTCATAAATGGATTTGTCTCATATGAATTGGTTTACATGGACGACTTCTTAATATCTGGATCTTTATCTACTCGTATCCATGATCTCTCACCATTAAGCTTTATCTGAATTTTTCCTTGAAAAAGTATGGCAGATCTCAACACTTCATTGTCATTTTAGTCACTCGTAATGATTAAAGGTATATTGTATTTTTTGACAACTTTCATAATAAAGGTTTATCGTGTTCTCTCAGTCAAAATACATTAAATATCTTTTAACATGTTCTCACATGCCAATTGTCAATAGAGCTCCCACACCAATGCTCGGTAGTCTCAAACTCATCAAGTTTAGTCCTGGTGTATTCTCAAACCCTCATCACTACAAATCCATAGTTGTGGCACTGCAATATGTCACCTTGACACGCCCTGATATTGTTTATAGTGTCAACAATGTGTTCTAGTTAATGATTTCCCCTTAACTACACATTAGGTTGTTGTCAAACTGATCTTAAGGTATCTAAGTTGCATAATAAACTTTTGGCCTTACTATACTTCCATATAATTCTAAACATAATTGTTCTCTTTGTGAATATAGCGATCGTGATTAGGCGAATGATGTGGGTGATAAAAGGCTTACCTCTAGATTGTGTGTCTTCGTTGGCCCAGATTTGGTCTCTTGGAGCTCTAAGAAACAATCTCTTATGGCCAAAGTCAAGTGCAAAGGCGAAATATTATGTGTTGGCACATACCACTTTAGACCTTCTAAGGCTTAAGTCATTGCTCACTAAGTTTATTGTTCGTTTATTTCTTCCCAAGCTGCTATATGATAACCTAATTGTTATCAATCTGTCTCATAATCCAATTCTTCATGCATTTAAGGCCTCTAAGAAGCTAGATATTCACCATTTTCCAATTGGTTTTTAGAATGCAGATGGCCATACAAAAACCCTTGGCTTCATAAATTTCATTGACTTGCGTGTCAAGCTTAAGGTTGACTCTCCACCACCCTAAGCTTGAGGGGAGTATTGCAAGTATTATTTTAATTGGTTTGTTAGGTTAAAATTGCTATAACTAAAAAGGTGATTAAAGTTAGTTATAAGTGGTCGTGGCAGTTAAAGTTTGTTAAACCCTAACAAACTTCAACCAACTCTATATATAGTTCTTCCATCTCCATATAAACGTTTAAACTTTGATTAAGTGAATAATAAAAATGAATCAAAGAATCAACTCATTAAAATTATCTAACAATTCTAATAGATTCAAAACTAATATTTGTTCAATTAACCAGTAAAACACGTGTATAAAACAACAGAATTAACAAAAGCTCATTAGGTTTGATGACATGCTTAACTCTTAATAGGTTCTATATAATAAATGTTGCTAGGGATGGCAATAAATAGAACCAACTCAAAAATAGTTCATAACCTGATTTGATAATTAAATCGATGAACTAGGTTCATGATCCAAATGAGTTGAATATGAACGAAAAACTAAGTTTCCTAACTAAATGAGTTGAACTTGAACTATACATGGTTCAACTCGTTAGGTTTATGAGTTGACTCAATTATATATGAGATGGATTATATTATTTTTAAGACTAGGTTTAAATATTTACTCCAAATATTAGACTTATATTTTCTTTTGATCTAGCGATTTTAATTGATAATTTATACTCTCAAGTGAATAAAATATTTCTAAAAATAATTATACAAATAAAATCAACATCATATAAATTAGTAAAAATACCATTTTCCATCCCTTAACATTACCTCGGGGTCCATTTTAGTCCCTGAATTTTTAAAATGTTCAAATAGATCTCTTAACTATTAAATTAGTGACACATTTGTCTTTTTGTTTGTTTCAGTTAGTGAGGTTTGTCATCTCTCATCCACGCGACTTATATGAAGGTTAATATAGATATAATAAGGATATAATATCAAAAAATGAAAACCTAAATTCAGAAAGTGAAAAGGCCAGGCTTCATAACTTCTTTAGAGCATTGGTGGTGTCGAAGGGAAATTCATAGTTTTGCATGCGTGTTTGAAGGTGAAATCAAAGGCAGATTCAAGGTTTGAAAGGGGGGATTGATGGGACTGGAAAAAAAAGGAGAACAAGATTAATTGTGAGGTACAATAGGTGAAAGAAGTCAAGTCTCAACAAATCAACTTGTAAGGTAACACCAACAAATCAACCTTATCAACCGCTTGCTCAAGTTTATTAATAGCCTGCTCAAGCTTCTCAACAACCTGCTCCAAGAACTCAAACACCAAGAATAAGAGGAACTCAAGGAATACAATGACTTGAGGAAGTCAAACATCAAGAATTAGACAGGCTGCACATGCTACTAAACAATCAACACTAGAAAGCTAAATAAGCTGGGTGTTAGGAAGGCACCAGCTCCATTTTTACCACTTAGACCTACCACTAGATTAAGTGGAGTCAAGAATATGGTTTATCCACAAAAAGGATGACTACTCCAACAAATAGGATCACACCAAATAATAATATTTAGCTTGTGTTTGACATGTATTTTGAACCACTTTTCAGTTTATGTTGTGTTGTCTGTTTAAGGGTCTTACTTATTTTTTGAATCACTTTTGGAATGCTGTCTTTTTTCTGTTAAGATTATGACTTTGATTTTGGAATGATGTTAATTATGTAATGTTTCCTAGAATTATTGTATTGTGTTGTGAGCATGTGTATTGAACATGTTTATCTATTAATGTTAATTATGTGTCATCGTCAATTATTATCAATTATGTGTTATTATCAATTATGATGCCAAATTTTAGAATCTTAATGACACTTTAGTATAACAAAACATTGAGTAGATTCAACGGATACAAACCAAAATAGCTAGTATGGATCAAACTGATACAAATTAAACTGAAGTATATAAACTGGTATTTAATTAAACTAATACATAACATTGAGTATAACAAGATTTTGTAATACTGGTATCTAATTAAACTAATACAAAGTAAACTGATACATTCATTATGGATCAAATTAAGCTGGTATATAAACTAGTAGAAATCAAATTCCACTGCAAAATAATAAAACACTGAGTATATTCAACTGATACAAACCAAAATATTGACCTGGTTCACACATGTAATTCATACTAAACTGTCCCATGATAGTACATAATCATAAGACATGAAAAAACCAGAACTAAGAAAATTACAAAAAAACATCATATTCCAACATTTTCCCACTTTAAGATCTTGTTCATCTGACTTTAAAGTTTAATCATCTTTCTCCTTAATTTTTCATTTGACAACCTTACTTTTTCAAACTCCATTTTTGCATCATCCATTTTCTTTGTTAATTTTTCCAACCTAGACATCAAAATTTGCCATTTCTCATCTTCAACTTCCTCATAGAACCATTTGAAATACCCACATATAGGTTGCAAAGATCCCTGCAAGTCACATAGATTAAAGTTCAAACAATGAAAGATCATACTAAAATTAGCGTACGACCTGGTTATACAAAAATATGCATACATTAAAATAAGGACAACCCTAAAATGTTTCCATAATTCTTCATCGTTGTTGGCATATCAAGAATAACTTTGTCTCCATAACGACAAACCGATTTCCATGGAAAATTCGAGCTCGTATTTCATGGCTACTCAAATCTTAACCTTCAATTTTTGGAAATCGAGATCAATTTTAGAAGAAAAAAAACCCTAACCCCTAATTTTATTTTCAGATGCACTTTGTAGATGAAGATGAGTCAATTTAACGAAGATGAAGCTTAACATCCACTTCATCTGCCACACATACACTCATAAATGACTGTTTGGATGAAATAAACATAAATGACTAATCTGCCAGCAATTTAATAGATAACAAATATATTATGGACTAGCCCGATACCTACAATTAGCCTAATTCACTTCTACCTTCAGCGTGGCTCGACAACTTTCGCCCAGTAACTCTGGCCTTCAATCGAGCATGCATGATCGACCACACTATAAGGCTAGCAAGGATAACGATACCCTGGCCACGCGTCTACCCGTGTCGACGTCCACCTTCATATCTTCCCAACACCCGTAGAGCAGACAACCATGAAGCGCCCATAAATGCACCTGCCTGTAATATCTTTCTTACTCGGAGCAACGGCTAGTTACGAGCATGGCTGTCTGTTTTGACCAAGTTCTGACAGCTATCTATTTTTGAAAAACCTAATATCTAGGCCCAAAAATAGGAACCAACGGTTACGTGTCAGGGGCATTATATAAACCCTCACACTCGTGAGGGCCAGGTATTGAATAACCATTCTAAAAAACCCAATATATTTCTTTGCACTCTTTCTCACTTGAGAATCAGAGTGCCTTGCAGGTACACCCCCCTCTCATCTCCTCAGATTTCCATCCAAGTAGACATCATCTTCTTGGCCTACTTCAGGTTCTGATCAACTGGTAAGATCAATGGCACCGTCTGTGGGAATTTGCCTTCCTTGACTTCCTTTTCCTCAAAACTGAAGATCAAAGCAACCTTTGTCATGGACGACTATGATCGGTGGATCTGGAACTGACTGTTTATCGCTGGATCGCGAAATGTCGCGGAAGCAAGAGTCGCCACCGTCTTTTATTTTCTCCAAATGGAAAGGACAAAAGCACAGAAAAATTCCTTATAGAGATTGCTCTCGGTTCGGGAGGTAGATTATAGAAAGGGAAGGTGTTAGCACCCTTTCTATCCATGGTTATCCATGGGCTCTTAGATACTTGCTCATTGTGTTTTCAAAAATGGTTTGTTTGCTTTTCAACTGTGGGTTTTAAAAAAGATTCCTTTGAAAATCCCAGTTCGACTCTTGTATCGGTCCTCAAGAGTGTTTGAAAAAATGCTTTTGAAAGCTTTTTGAAAATGTGTTGGTGTGAAAAGTATTTTTGAATTTTGTTTGAAATTTAGAGCAAGTATCTAGAGTCGTCTACCCACCCTAAGGAATTCGTCTGTGTAAATGTCCTTTAAAGTAGTGCCATCCCACCATTGAGAGGTAGGTAGCACCACCGTTGGAGGTGTTCGGGTCAATTCGAGGTTCGGGACATGGTGATCACCAGAGCAATGGGAAGACACCTTAGAAGCTACCCTCATGCCAGGTTCCCGGATCATGAGGACTTACTAAGACATCCTCTACTCGACGATCACCTTTCGAGGCAAGGCAACAGTGAGGCGTACCCTAGGGGTGGTGTGTGATTTGTGTGTCATGTTCAGTTATTTTGTCTTGTTCATGTCAAAGTGATCTATGCGTTTGTTTTTTATTTTAGGCCATTCATTCTTGCATGCATTTATTAGCAATTAAAAAGATGCGGAAAATTAAAGTTCCTAAACTATTACAAAGGCGCGGGTCCACATCGCCAAAATTTCCAGGACCCGATTTGACAGAAAGTAAATAAAGGTAAAGTGCGAGGAATTAAAATGTCCGAGTTTACAAGGCTTTGGGAGAGGTACATAAATATTAAAAGAAAAAAGAAATAAATACGCGAATTGAATTAAAACTGGAAACGAGGGCGTTGGACCCTTTTTAATGAAATTAAATTATTATTTACCAATTAATGAAATTAAAATAAGAAAGAAATTATTTTTTGAGTTTTCGTATTTATGATTTTTTATGAGAATTAAATGAAATTAAAATGCTAATTAACCCTAATTCTACAACTTTTATTTATTAAGAAAAACCTATTAAAATTTAAACCTAAAATTAAATCTAATTATTTAATGACAATTTGATTTTATGAAAATAAATAATTAATTATTAGTGAAAAGAAAAGAAAAAGAACAAAATATGATTAAAACCCTAATTCTACCAATTTTAAGTTTATTAGAAAAATATTAAGATTTAACCCTAAATTAATAAACTAAAATCAATTAATGATATTTATTTACAAAAAAACATTAAATAAAAATACTTATTTTTGTCTTTTTTTGATTTTATATTGTTTTTATGTTTTTTATGAAAATATTAGATTAAAGGAATTAATTAAAAAAAACAATAATTGAATCAAATAAAAAAAATAATGAAAAGAATATTGCAAACCTAGGGGGGTTCTGTCCCCAACTGAGAGGTATAATGGTAGCAGTTTAAGCCCAATGACTCTTTGGCCTGGTTGACTTCTTGGCTGGCGTGTGGGTGCATTGACTCATGTCCACTATGTTCCTCAAACTATGGCCCTTTGATTGATCTTGGTGTGTGCGTGGCAATCTGGACCAAGGGGTGTATGATGGCCTTCAAGGGAGAACGCTGCATAGGATAACGTTAATAAAAATATTATGGAAAGGGATGGGGACCTGGGGTTCGAACCCAGGTCCTGAAGGTTACCAATGAGCCTGTTTGCCACTGAGCCACCAACGCGCTTTTGTTTATATAATAACTAACAAATAATATGAAATAAAACAAAAGTTAGTGGGGCGCTTTCGCGCGAAATTTGAACGATCCAATCACCGGCCTCCACTTCATCATCTTCTTCCTTAATGATTTTTTTTCTGAAACAAAAAAGAAATTGGCAACGGTTTTGAACTGTCCCCTTATACCCCATTCTGGAAAATAGCGATTAGCTCCTGGCGTCCCATAAATTAGGCGCGAGGGGTGTGTTGTGTTCGTCCAAGTGCGCTGAATTCAACCATGGTATTATGGTGTCTCAATTTTACCATATTAAGAAACGCCCAATTTAGAACTTGAAAAACCCTAGATATCTTTAATGGTGAATCCTCATATAACGCGTGAAAACTCAATCAAAGCATATGGTTAGTTTCAGAATCATCCAATTAGTAAGAATCCATGAAAAAAATGCAATGAATATGCTTGAATGCTAAAACACGATTATGAAAAAAATGTGAAAAAGTTTGAATCCTATTCACCAATTCTGGGCGTTAGGGACGTGGAAAGTGATTCAAAAACGTTTCTTGATGTCTCAGGAAGGTGATGAGATGATTATCTCAGCTTGAATCGCCCTGGAAGACAGTTTTCAGTGTTGGACTTTTTTGAGAAAATTCAAGTTTTTGTTATGGCTTTTCTGCGCAGCTGAGAGGTTCTTGGCATTAGGGTTTACATGAGTACTTATATGTGAATCATTAGGGTAGGTTTTCTTGTCCAAGGAATCAAGGAATTGATGTATGGAAGATTTGATTTTCATGCATAATGTTTTCAATCTTTTTCAAGCATATTTGGTCTCAATCATATCCAATTACCTTTGATTCTTTCCTAACCTGATTTGCACGAAATCTTGGAGATATTTTATGCACAAAAAGATTTAAAACATTAGGTTTAGTATTTTTCACCTATTTATTTTAATTAAATGAATTATTAATAATTAAAAATCCAAATAAATAAATAAAAATGATAAAAAACTTCCCTTTTGGCCAAATGGTCGTGCACATGCCTTGGATGATGAATTGTGGGAGAAAAAGAGGCCCATTAGCATTTTTAGGTCATTTGGAGCAATGTTGACTTTTCAAAATATCCAAATATTTCCCAACTTCCACAAGGCATAACTTGCTCAATTTTTAAGATTTGCTCATGTTCTTAGACATTTTGGAAAGGTCTTTGAGTCCTCTAACCAATGCCTTTGGTCCCATGTCATTTTGATTTACCAATCTCAAGTTATGGCCTTTGACTTAAAGTCCCTTTTTGTTGACTTTTGAAAATGACCTATAATGTTGAAATTGATAACTTTTTGTGAGAGCATTTCTTGGACTTGAAGTGTTAAGAGGAGTTGTAGGAAATGTCTTTCTATTCAAAATGAGCTTTGGATGGAATTTTTCTGATAATCCATGTGAAAGTTATGCCTTGGTCAAGTTACAGTTGACTTTTTCAACTGTCCAAATATGGAAACTTTTGCATCTTGATAATTTTTGAGCCAAGATTTGAGAATCATGATCAAGCATTGATCAAATGATGTTTGTGGCTTCAAAATGAGATGTTGACCAAAAATTTGAACTTTTGACTGTCAAATGACCATTTTGCCCCTATAGTTGACTGTAGTGCAATTAGGGTTTTTGACTGTGCAATTTTGTGCTGTAAGTCTTGAAACTTGGTATAAGGATGATTGACCATGTTTATAGGCATGTGGGACTTGATTGGACCCTTGGAAACTTCATTTTCTTTATCAGAACCAAAACCCTAATTTTGACTGTTAGGAGGCCCTTGAACTGTGCAACCCTTGGGGAACTTTGAAGCCTTGACTTGGCAAATCTTGAAGAATATGGGAGGGAAAATTTTGGGGTACAACAGTTGCCCCTGTTCAATCTTCTTAGACCTGAGGATGCAGATTGGCTGACGTGCCTTTCGTAATCCGAAGGTGGAAGATGATTGGACACTAGAGTGCCCAGAAATTTGCGCTCACATAGTAGTATGATGGTGGGAATGGGCTTATAGATGCCATTTGGAGATTGATGGATAGGATGATGGGCTTATAGATGCCATGTTAAGAGATGATGGATAGGTGGATGGGCTTATAGATTCCATCTGGGTGTTGATCGCATAAGAGATTCCTTAGCGAGAACTTGCGTACCTGCAAAAGAAAAATGATTACCTGACCTGTTACAGGAGCTGGTCTTCAAATCCTTTGTATAGATGTGCCCTGACTGGTTATAGGAGCTGGATCTGGAGCTTCAAACGGCAATGAATGAACCAGGGATGGTTACTACCTCAACAGGAACGGTGAGAGAACCTTGGATGACTTCAACCTCAACAGTAATCATTGGGAGAATCCTGGGCGACTTCAACTTCAGCAGTAACGCTAAGCGAATCTGGGGATGATTACTACCTCCGCAGTAACGGGGAGAGAATCTTGGATATCTTCTACTTCAACAGTAACGCTGAGAGAATCTGGGGATGATTTCAACCTCAACAGTAATCATTGAGAGAATCTTGGATAACTTCTACTGAGTCTTTATCAGGAAAATCTGTTTGGGGTCGATTTAGCTGGACTAGAGAAGGCCTTGGACTGGATAAGAAACAGAAAATCTTAGGGTCGATTAACTGAACCGGTCTAGGTCTTGAAATGTCTTCAACTGGATAAGAAACAGGGAGATCTTAGGGTTGATCTGACTGAACCAGAGAAGGCCTTGGACTGGATAAGAAACAGAAAATCTTAGGGTCGATTTAACTGAACCGGTCTAGGACTTGAAATCTTCAACTGGATAAGAAACAGGGAGATCTTAGGGTCGATCTGACTGAACCAGAGAAGGCCTTTGACTGGATAAGAAACAGAAAAATCTTAGGGTCGATTTAACTGAACCGGTCTAGGTCTTGAAATCTTCAACTGGATAAGAAACAGGGAGATCTTAGGGTCGATCTGACTGAACCAGAGAAGGCCTTTGACAGGATAAGAAACAGAAAAATCTTAGGGTCGATTTAACTGAACCGGTCTAGGTCTTGAAATCTTCAACTGGATAAGAAACAGGGAGATCTTAGGGTCGATCTGACTGAACCAGAGAAGGCCTTTGACTGGATAAGAAACAGAAAAGTCTTAGGGTCGACTTAACTGAACCGGTCAAGGTCTTGAATATAGCTGGGAACTTAACTGAATATTTCCTGAAAGGTAAAGGTCAGTCATATGCAATGCGTGATATGGATCAAGCAATGATGTTCTCAACATAAATGAGATTTGTAAGATATGATGCGTATATGCATGCTATATGTATGAAAATGCGATGTTTATGAATGTATGTTTTCGTCTTTAGGAAAATAAATCCTTGACGGGTGCCGGGAAGTCAATCCTGGGCTGATGTTGAAGAATAGATTTGGCTTCCTCTGGGGATTATGGTTGCAAGAATACCGGCAGGAGAAGATAACTCCGTTGAGGAATAAACTTGGCGAATGAATTGTTCTGCGGGGAGAAAAGTACTCTAGCGATCTTGCTGGGGAGCAATACTCTGTGGGGAGAGAGATACTTTGTTGAAATGTTGATAATAACTTGCTGAGGGTACCCTTGTTGTGTTGGAAGTGTTAATAGACTTTGCTGGGGATAAGAAGACTTCGTCGAGGACGCTCTTTCCGTGGCTTTTGGCTGAGGATAACCCAGTTATATCCTGGTAAGGAAATAACTCTTTGAATAAAGCCGGGGGACGCGTTCGTGCTCTGCGGAGATAAGCTTCCAGAATCTACTGGGGATAAGCTTTATGCTTGGGGAGATGGACCTCAACTTTCCTGGGGAAACTGGATTGGACTCTCCTGGGGAAGTTTTGAACTGTATTGGGAAGTGACTCCAATGAATGTTTGATATACCGCCGGGGAACAATCTTTAGGCCAAGACTGCCGGGGATGCTTGTTAAGAATATTCGTATGCTGTACTGGGGAATGTTGAGATTTGCGGGAGGGTGCCCAACTTCCTTGAGGTTGATTGTAATTTTGCTCGGAGAGAGTGTACTGACTTGTTGACTCACTTTCTGGGGAATTAGGATATCTGGTTATGTTCTCCAACTGAACCTACCTTGGTACCTTGGAGGACAGAACAATTAGATTGCTTAGACAACTCTTTATTGCCCCTGTTTCTAATGTTACCTGTAATTAATCCTTTGTTTCGTATGCAAATATTCATGAGTTAGCAAATTATCGTCAATGCATATATCACAAATTGAACCTTGGACGTTCTTCGCAAAACAAAACAGAAAAAAGGAAAAACAATTGGCATTTTTAACTGAAAAGTATATTTGTATTGATTTTTGAATGGCCTGTAAATAGGCGTTTTATGTACAAGAGGCTGACGTCCTAGTAAGAGAACGCCGCCGGACAAAAGAGTTTATACAAATTTGTACAAGAGAAAATAAAACAGCTATGTGAAATAAATGATCCCACTGGGTTTCCACTCTGATATCGCCTTTATATCTCCGAGCGTCTCATCACTTGATGACCTTGGTTGAAGATGAAGCTGACTGATCGATGCCGTCTGAACTTGATGTAGATACCGGATTCTGGATGCAAAGTGATCCAATGAGACATAGTATTACGCTTTATCCCTAATTTTTGCCTGGACCGCCCTTTCGGGTTTTCAGTCCACCGGGATACCCATTTTTTCCCAAGCCGCCTTTTCAGGTTTTCGACTTGCCGGGTGTACAGATTTTTTTCATTTTCATCCCTTCGTTTTGCCCGAACCCTTTTGGTTCGCCGGGAAGCCCTAATTTTTGCCTAGGCATGTCAGCCTAGCGGGTCTTTTTTCATGTGTAGTATCTTTTTACTATGTCTGCATTGGCGGGGTGAGGAAGGTCGTCACCATCCATGTTGGTTAGAATCATGGCTCCTCCTGAGAACACATGTTTAACCACAAATGGCCCTTCATACGTAGGGGTCCATTTGCCCCTTGGATCACTCTGAGGAAGGATGATTCGCTTGATTACCAGATCCCCAACTTGATATTCCTGTGGTCTGACCTTTTTGTTAAATGCCCTGATCATCCGTGTCTGATACGTCTGACCATGACAGATAGCAGCAAGTCTCTTTTCATCAATTAAGTTTAGCTGATCAAGTCGTGTCTGGATCCAATCATCTTCGTTCAGATTTGCATCCTTCATTATCCGGAGAGAGGGTATTTGCACTTCGATCGGTAAGACTGCCTCCATACTATAGACCAAGGAGAAAGGAGTTGCCTCGGTTGACGTCCTAGCTGAAGTACGGTACCCATGTAGAGCGAACGGTAACATCTCGTGCCAATCTTTATAAGTCACTGTCATCTTCTGCACGATTTTCTTAATGTTCTTATTTGCTGCTTCTACAGCCCCATTCATCTTCGGTCTGTAAGGAGAAGAATTGTGGTGGTGTATCTTAAACTGCTCGCAGAGCTCAGTGATCATCTTGTTATTCAGATTGGTACCGTTGTCTGTAATAATTCTTTCTGGGACGCCGTATCGACAGATCAGGTTGTGCCGAATGAACCGTGCCACAACAGTCTTGGTTACCGTAGCGTAGGAAGCTGCCTCGACCCACTTTGTGAAGTAATCGATCGCTACCAGGATGAAGCGATGCCCATTGGATGCCGTAGGTTTAATTTCGCCGATCATGTCTATGCCCCACATTGCAAACGGCCAAGGCGCAGTCAGAACATTCAGAGGAACTGGAGGAACATGCACCTTATCTGCATAAATCTGGCATTTATGGCATGTCCAAGAATGTTGGTAGCAGTCAGCTTCCATGGTGGACCAGAAATACCCTGCCCGAAGGATTTTCTTTGCCATAGTGCGTCCACTGGAGTGTGTACCAAAGGTCCCTTCGTGTAGCTCTTCCATGATCCTTTCTGCTTCAGTTTTATCCACACAACGCAGTAAGGTCGAATCATGGTTTCGCTTATACAGGATGTCGTTGCTAAGGAAGAACTTCGCTGCGAACCTCCTTAGAAACTTCTTATCGTTGACAGATGCACCTTCAGGGTATTCCTGAGCTTCCAGATATCTCTTTACCTCATGGTACCAAGGCTTCTCAGTCACCAATTCGGTCTCGAGATCACAACAATATGCCGGTTCGTCTAGTTTCCAGATGATGATCCGGGGAGCCTTATTGTCCCATTTAACCTTGAACATAGAAGACATCGTAGCTAACGCGTCCGCCAGCTGATTCTCTTCTCTCGGAAAGTGTTCAAAGGTTATCTTTGTGAAGTGGGGGATCAATGTCAACACACATTCTCTGTAAGGAATAAGATTCAGATGTTTCGTATCCCACTCTCCTTTGATCTGATTGATCACAAGAGCGGAATCTCCGAAGACACTCAGAAACTTGATCCTTAGGTCGATCGCAGCTTGAAGACCCATGATGCATGCCTCATACTCCGCCATGTTGTTGGTACAGTTGAAACATAGCCGAGCAGTGAGTGGAGTATGAGTGCCTTGAGGGGATATGATTATAGCGCCGATACTGTTACCCAAAGCATTGGAGGCTCCGTCAAAGTGCATAGACCATCGGGATCCTTCCTCATGTCCTTCATCCGGTCCAGGTATTTCACAATCAGTCACAATCATGATGCTTTCGTCCGGAAACTCAAAGTTCATTGACTGATAGTCGTCTACGGCCTGATGTGCCAAGTGGTCTGCCAATACACTTCCCTTGATGGCTTTCTGGGTTGTGTATTGAATGTCGTATTCTGTCAAGATCATTTGCCATCTTGCTATTCTTCCAGACAGAGCAGGCTTTTCAAATATGTACTTTATAGGATCCATCTTTGAAATCAACAAGGTAGTGTGAGTCAGCATATACTGTCTCAGCCGGCGAGCAGCCCATACCAAAGCGCAGCAAGTTTTCTCAAGCAGTGAGTATCGGGTCTCACAGTTGGTAAACTTTTTGCTAAGGTAATAAATGGCATGCTCTTTTCGGCCAGACTCGTCATGCTGCCCCAACACACACCCCATTGAGTTGTCAAGTACTGTCAGGTATAATATCAGAGGTCTCCCTTCAACCGGTGGCATAAGGATGGGTGGTTCTTGGAGATACTCTTTGATTCTGTCAAAAGCAGCCTAACATTCATCATTCCAACGTACTACCTGATCTTTCTTCAGCAGCTTGAAGATTGGTTCACAAGTAGCAGTTAGGTGTGAGATGAAGCGAGCAATATAATTCAGGCGTCCTAAAAAGCCTCTGACTTCTTTCTCTGTCTTTGGAACTGGCATCTCTTGAATAGCTTTGACCTTGGAAGGGTCCACTTGAATACCTTTATCACTTACAACGAAGCCCAGCAATTTCCCCGATCTAACCCTGAAGGTGCACTTGTTCGGGTTCAACCTCAGCTTGTACAATTTCAACCGGTCAAACAATTTCTGCAGATGATCTAGGTGCTCCTCCTCAGTTTGGGACCTTGCAATCATATCTCCAACATACACCTCTATCTCATGATGGATCATGTCATGAAATAAAGCAACCATGTCACGTTGGTAGGTTGCCCCAGCGTTCTTTAGTCCAAAAGGCATGACCTTGTAGCAGAAGGTGCCCCACTGAGTAACAAAGGTAGTTTTTTCCATGTCTTCAGGTGCCATCTTGATCTGATTGTAACCTGAAAAACCATCCATGAAAGAGAACACCTTATGCTGAGCTGTATTGTCAACAAAGACATCAATGTGAGGTAGGGGGAAGTCATCTTTGGGGCTGGCCCTGTTCAGATCCCTGTAGTCAACACACATTCTTACCTTTCCGTCCTTCTTTGGTACCGGCACCACATTAGCGACCCACTGAGGGTAAGAAGTCACTGCAAGAAACCCGGCCTCAAACTGTTTCATAACCTCAGCTTTGATCTTCTCAGACATCTCTGGACGCATACGGCGGACCTTTTGCTTAACCGGAGGGCAGTCTTCTTTAGTAGGCAAGTGATGGACCACAATGTCAGTATCCAACCCGGGCATGTCTTCATAGGACCAGGCAAACATCTCCACATAATCGTGTAGCATCTTAGTCAACCGTTGCTTCACGCTGAGCTCTAGGTTGGCACCAATCTTTACCTCTTTCCTGTCTGCTTCAGTACCCAAGTTTATTGTTTCCACTGGCTCTTCATGTGGTTGAATTGCCCTCTCTTCCTGAAGTAACAGTCTGGCAAGCTCGCCACGCACTTCGCAATCATCTTCACCTTCGTCTTCGGCTAAGTTGATCGGATTTTCGAAGTCATAACTGGCAGTAGCAGGGTCGTTACCAGTGAGATCCAGAGTGGATTGAAACCTGTATGAGTGAGTGTGTGTAAATACAGCTGTTTTGAAATATATATAAAGGAAGGAAAGACGGAAAAGGATCATAAGATTTGAAATGCGAGAAAACGTCCAAGATTTTTATTCATGATATATGAAATGACAATTTATATGCCCTCACAAATGAAACCACGGTGCCTCGGGTAAGACACCGGGCCATAGAGTTTTAATTTATTATTACAAATAACGAAACAAAGAAGTTTATTACTGCGTAACAAAAGTAACAGGAGTATGGTCTTTGACAATCCAATTGGTAGGTCCACTGTCGGTTGCCGGGTAAATCCAACTGTCGAACTCAGCTTCATCCACTTCATCTTCGTCCGCAATAGCATTCACTCCATGAGCAGGCAGGGGAGCTGTCACTACATTAGGTTTCTCAGATGCCTCAAACTGTACCTCTTTGGCGTCAATAAGGTCTTGCACCTTATTCCTTAATGCCCAACAATCATCAGTGGAATGCCCCGGGCTATCGGAATGATAAGCACAGCGGGCATTTGGATTGTATTTCGGAGAGGCAGTGTTTACAACTTTGGGGGCCTCTCTGACAGTCACTAGGTTGGTGGATAGCAACTGTGGCAAGATCTGCGACAAAGTCATACTAAAACGGGTGAATTCTCTTCTAGGTCTTTCAGCCCTCTGAGGATTGGTTCGCCGAGGAGCGGCAGCAGGCTTAGCAATCATTACCGTACTGACAGATTGGCGGCGCTCAGATTTCTCTTGTTTCCTGGAGCCATATACAGCACTAGCCTCCTTCTTGAAGGGTTTCTTCTCTGAACTTGTAGATGCACCCTTCGGAATCTTACCAGACTTCAACCCAGCCTCAATTCTCTCTCCAGTCAGAATAAGATCAGTGAATCCAGCAGAAGAATTCCCAATAAGATGGTTGAAAAACGGCCCAGATAGGGTCCTCAAGAACATGTCTACCAACTCCCGGTCAGTCAACGGAGGCTGCACCCTGCCAACCAGATCCCTCCACTTCTGAGCGTACTCTTTAAAACCTTCACTTGAACCTAACGACATACCCTGGAGTTGGGTACGTGTAGGGGCAAGGTCGGCATTATATTGATACTGCTTATAGAAAGCAGTAGCCAACTACTCCCAGTTACGAACCTTGGTCCCATCCAGCTGATAGAACCATTCGAGATGAGTCCCTGAAAGACTCTCCTGGAAGAAGTGGATCCACAAATTCTTATCCACTGAGTACGGTTGAATCTTCCGCACATACGACCTGAGGTGTAGCTTGGGACAAGACGCCCCGTCATACTTAGTGAAAGATGGTGCTTTGAACTTATGAGGAATGATCACACCAGTAGATAAACCCAAGTCTCCAAAATCCAGCCCAGGTACCTGTTGGATCTCCATAGCATTCAACCTATCCTCCAATTGCTTGTATCTGTCTTCTGCAGGAGGATATTGCTCTTCATCAAAATCAGTCTCGTTGTCAGAGACTACCGGACTTGGACCTTTTCCCTCTTAAGGAGTACCCTTGCCTATAGAAGAACCAGCCTCTTCATTCTGCAGAGTATTGCCAAACCTTCGGCCCGAGTTGAACAGAACAGTTCTTCTCTTCTTCTTCTTTTCCTTCTTCAGGAGCAGAGCCTTCAGCTCTTCTTGGCCCTGAGCCAAACCCATGATTAGTTCCTGAAATTGCGCATTCTGCGCCTGAAGAGCTTTGATGGACATCTCAGTTGATGACGAGTCGGGGTTCATGATGCTGAAATAAACAGCGAAGAATGGTAAGCAACCTGAAAAGAGGAAAACCTGCTATGCACATGATGAATGGAATGCGTATGATTTATGTTTTCAAAGACAATCGGGAATCAACTTTGTAAACAAAAAGGAACACACTTCATTAGATTCAACTTTGAAACTTTAAATTGTTCAACAGGTTGCCCTTAGGCGTTACATGAAAGGAAATACTGAAAAGGGAAATAAAACTGTAAAAGAACATCCAGAGTTCCTTATTGATCCCATGGTCTCCTCTTCTCAGTACGGATATAAGCATTCAGAGCTCGCTCATTCTCCAACTGCTTTGTCAGCTTCTGGATCTTTAATTCCTGCTCGTTGAACTTTTCCTGGTAAGAATCCCGTTCTTCTCGCAGTTGCGACCAAGATCTCTTCAATGTCTCATAATCAGTAGGTATCAGAGGAGGCAGGACAGTTGGAGGAACACCATCTTTGTCAGGAGACTCAAGAATGATAGGTCTAACGGCTTCGTATGGCATACCTAACTTCTGAGCACGGGTGTAAACCCATTTGTAGTAGGCTTCCATAGGTAAAGAAGTCTTTGGCCCTAACTCCTGGGGGTCAGCTTTATGAACTTTGTCCCAAGCCTTGATGAACCTACGACGCAGTTCGTCACTATCCACCTGAAACTCAAAACTAATGTGAGGCACCAACATCTCATGGGGGCCTGCTCTTCTGGCTCTTCCAAACTGACGGAGCGCTAGACATGGATTGTAAGAGATCCCTCCTTGGGTACCAATCAGAGGAACATTAGGGTATTCCCCGCATCGATCAATAATAGCTATCTCATCCAAACCTCTGCAAGTCCAAATGATGTCTTTATCGGTGAGAGACATTAACCTATGAGCCCAACCTCTTCCTTCTTGGTTCTTCAGTACGAACTTAGGGAGGTGAGAAATAAACCACCTCACCAACAAAGGGATACAACACCATAGGGTTCCTCGTCTTCGGGTAGTACGAGCATGAAGTTGTTGCAAGATGTCACCTAAGAGAGTGGGCACAGGATTCTGAGACATAAAGATCCTTATGGCAGTGGCATTGATGAAGTTGTCAGGATTAGGAAACAAGACTAACCCATAGATTAGGAGAGCCAAGATGTCTTCATATGCCCTAAAGTCCAGGTCATTCCAGAAACTGTTAGCTTTACCAATCAGAAACTTGGCCAAGAAACCCTTGACTCCGCTTCTAGTTACCCAGTTGTCCATTACCTCTTGATGTGTCAAGGGAAGAGCTGCAGCAACATCCTCAAGCCTGAGGGTCTTTTCCCAACCAGTAAAGGGAGTCTGATCCAGGATAGGGATACCAAGCAAATCAGAGAACTCTTCCAGGGTAGGGACCAGCTGGAAGTCTTGAAAGGTGAAGCACTGGTACAGAGGGTCATAGAATTGGGTCAGAACACTCATCAACTGTTGATCCCGCTTTGCAGTGACTAAACTGAGAAGAGAACCATGCCTCTGAATGAAGGAAGTGGTATTTGGAATTCTGCTAACCAACTCTTCAAGCAACTCAGGTGAGCGAACAAAGTTGAACCGAATAGTATTCCTTCGCACAGGCATCATGATGTCCTACAAAACAGAGCAAAGGTGAAACCCTCTTGTCTTTGAAATGGCCAGTCCTTATGCAGGATGCATGGAATGCTCATGATGTTATGATGTTATGATAAAGCACACCATAAATAGATACAAAGGCAAACATGGTAAGACACACAAGTCACACAAGGCAAGCCCCTAAAGTTTAGGCCAGCATGAGGTCTAGGTACTACCCTCTTTCAGTTTGTTGGTTCGTACCTGTCCTATCAAAGTAACCGGGTTCTTAGAGGATCCCAATATCATTGACTACCCTCAATCGGTCATAACTCCAGCATCGCAATCTTTTCTTGCGGCCAGAACCATCACGAGAGTTTAGCCTCAATGGGCGTAGCATACTGCTACTGTTCTAATGGCCAAGTTGTGTCATTTTAAGGTTCTAAGGTTGTTGGTGCTTAATGACTCCTTAGAAGACCCATATTCTCCTCATTGCAACACAAGGGATATCGGTACAGACCAAGGTGCCACACCAATGTAGCCACTGTTTCACCGGTGTCGGTCTACGCCGGACAGGTCCCTCACAGCTTATGCTACCTAAACAGGGTATCCCCAGATCCGGGTTAGGATCTATGTAACTCCCATGCAACCCACAAATTTAAAGCAGACAAGTCAATACAATTGAAAACACAGTTATGAACTATCCCTAAGGTACACCTCACTTTAAGTTTATCTCCCCAGTAGAGTCGCCAGTTCTGTGATCGGTGGATCTGGAACTGACTGTTTATCGCTGGATCGCGAAATGTCGCGGAAGCAAGAGTCGCCACCGTCTTTTATTTTCTCCAAATGGAAAGGACAAAAGCACAGAAAAATTCCTTATAGAGATTGCTCTCGGTTCGGGAGGTAGATTATAGAAAGGGAAGGTGTTAGCACCCTTTCTATCCATGGTTATCCATGGGCTCTTAGATACTTGCTCATTATGTTTTCAAAAATGGTTTGTTTGCTTTTCAACTGTGGGTTTTAAAAAAGATTCCTTTGAAAATTCCAGTTCGACTCTTGTATCGGTCCTCAAGAGTGTTTGAAAAATAGCTTTCGAAAGCTTTTTGAAAATGTGTTGGTGTGAAAAGTATTTTTGAATTTTGTTTGAAATTTAGAGCAAGTATCTAGAGTCGTCTACCCACCCTAAGGAATTCGTCTGTGTAAATGTCCTTTAAAGTAGTGCCATCCCACCATTGAGAGGTAGGTAGCACCACCGTTGGAGGTGTTCGGGTCAATTCGAGGTTCGGGACATGGTGATCACCAGAACAATGGGAAGACACCTTAGAAGCTACCCTTATGCCAGGTTCCCGGATCATGAGGACTTACTAAGACATCCTCTACTCGACGATCACCTTTCGAGGCAAGGCAACAGTGAGGCGTACCCTAGGGGTGGTGTGTGATTTGTGTGTCATGTTCAGTTATTTTGTCTTGTTCATGTCAAAGTGATCTATGCGTTTGTTTTTTATTTTAGGCCATTCATTCTTGCATGCATTTATTAGCAATTAAAAAGATGCGGAAAATTAAAGTTCCTAAACTATTACAAAGGCGCGGGTCCACATCGCCAAAATTTCCAGGACCCGATTTGACAGAAAGTAAATAAAGGTAAAGTGCGAGGAATTAAAATGTCCGAGTTTACAAGGCTTTGGGAGAGGTACATAAATATTAAAAGAAAAAAGAAATAAATACGCGAATTGAATTAAAACTGGAAACGAGGGCGTTGGACCCTTTTTAATGAAATTAAATTATTATTTACCAATTAATGAAATTAAAATAAGAAAGAAATTATTTTTTGAGTTTTCGTATTTATGATTTTTTATGAGAATTAAATGAAATTAAAATGCTAATTAACCCTAATTCTACAACTTTTATTTATTAAGAAAAACCTATTAAAATTTAAACCTAAAATTAAATCTAATTATTTAATGACAATTTGATTTTATGAAAATAAATAATTAATTATTAGTGAAAAGAAAAGAAAAAGAACAAAATATGATTAAAACCCTAATTCTACCAATTTTAAGTTTATTAGAAAAATATTAAGATTTAACCCTAAATTAATAAACTAAAATCAATTAATGATATTTATTTACAAAAAAACATTAAATAAAAATACTTATTTTTGTCTTTTTTTGATTTTATATTGTTTTTATGTTTTTTATGAAAATATTAGATTAAAGGAATTAATTAAAAAAAACAATAATTGAATCAAATAAAAAAAATAATGAAAAGAATATTGCAAACCTAGGGGGGTTCTGTCCCCAACTGAGAGGTATAATGGTAGCAGTTTAAGCCCAATGACTCTTTGGCCTGGTTGACTTCTTGGCTGGCGTGTGGGTGCATTGACTCATGTCCACTATGTTCCTCAAACTATGGCCCTTTGATTGATCTTGGTGTGTGCGTGGCAATCTGGACCAAGGGGTGTATGATGGCCTTCAAGGGAGAACGCTGCATAGGATAACGTTAATAAAAATATTATGGAAAGGGATGGGGACCTGGGGTTCGAACCCAGGTCCTGAAGGTTACCAATGAGCTTGCTTGCCACTGAGCCACCAACGCGCTTTTGTTTATATAATAACTAACAAATAATATGAAATAAAACAAAAGTTAGTGGGGCGCTTTCGCGCGAAATTTGAACGATCCAATCACCGGCCTCCACTTCATCATCTTCTTCCTTAATGATTTTTTTTCTGAAACAAAAAAGAAATTGGCAACGGTTTTGAACTGTCCCCTTATACCCCATTCTGGAAAATAGCGATTAGCTCCTGGCGTCCCATAAATTAGGCGCGAGGGGTGTGTTGTGTTCGTCCAAGTGCGCTGAATTCAACCATGGTATTATGGTGTCTCAATTTTACCATATTAAGAAACGCCCAATTTAGAACTTGAAAAACCCTAGATATCTTTAATGGTGAATCCTCATATAACGCGTGAAAACTCAATCAAAGCATATGGTTAGTTTCAGAATCATCCAATTAGTAAGAATCCATGAAAAAAATGCAATGAATATGCTTGAATGCTAAAACACGATTATGAAAAAAATGTGAAAAAGTTTGAATCCTATTCACCAATTCTGGGCGTTAGGGACGTGGAAAGTGATTCAAAAACGTTTCTTGATGTCTCAAGAAGGTGATGAGATGATTATCTCAGCTTGAATCGCCCTGGAAGACAGTTTTCAGTGTTGGACTTTTTTGAGAAAATTCAAGTTTTTGTTATGGCTTTTCTGCGCAGCTGAGAGGTTCTTGGCATTAGGGTTTACATGAGTACTTATATGTGAATGATTAGGGTAGGTTTTCTTGTCCAAGGAATCAAGGAATTGATGTATGGAAGATTTGATTTTCATGCATAATGTTTTCAATCTTTTTCAAGCATATTTGGTCTCAATCATATCCAATTACCTTTGATTCTTTCCTAACCTGATTTGCACGAAATCTTGGAGATATTTTATGCACAAAAAGATTTAAAACATTAGGTTTAGTATTTTTCACCTATTTATTTTAATTAAATGAATTATTAATAATTAAAAATCCAAATAAATAAATAAAAATGATAAAAAACTTCCCTTTGGGCCAAATGGTCATGCACATGCCTTGGATGATGAATTGTGGGAGAAAAAGAGGCCCATTAGCATTTTTAGGTCATTTGGAGCAATGTTGACTTTTCAAAATATCCAAAAATTTCCCAACTTCCACAAGGCATAACTTGCTCAATTTTTAAGCTTTGCTCATGTTCTTGGACATTTTGGAAAGGTCTTTGAGTAATATAACCAATCCCTTTGGTCCCATGTCATTTTGATTTACCAATCTCAAGTTATGGCCTTTGACTTAAAGTCCCTTTTTGTTGACTTTTGAAAATGACCTATAATGTTGAAATTGATAACTTTTTGTGAGAGCATTTCTTGGACTTGAAGTGTGAAGAGGAGTTGTAGGAAATGTCTTTCTCTTCAAAATTAGCTTTGGATGGAATTTTTCTGATAATCCATGTGAAAGTTATGCCTTGGTCAAGTTACAGTTGACTTTTTCAACTGTCCAAATATGGAAACTTTTGCATCTTGATAATTTTTGAGCCAAGCTTTGAGAATCATGATCAAGCATTGATCAAATGATGTTTGTGGCTTCAAAATGAGATGTTGACCAAAAATTTGAACTTTTGACTGTCAAATGACCATTTTGCCCCTACAGTTGACTGTAGTGCAATTAGGGTTTTTGACTGTGCAATTTTGTGCTGTAAGTCTTGAAACTTGGTATAAGGATGCTTGACCATGTTTATAGGCATGTGGGACTTGATTGGACCCTTGGAAACTTCATTTTCTTTGTCAGAACCAAAACCCTAATTTTGACTGTTAGGAGGCCCTTGAACTGTGCAACCCTTGGGGAATTTTGAAGCCTTGACTTGGCAAATCTTGAAGAATATGGGAGGGCAAATTTTGGGGTACAACAACGACCATGATGGTAACCAATTTTCTAGAAAAAATGTACTATCCGCCATCCCTAAGACGTAAGGAAACAAAGAACCTCCTCACCTCGAGGATATCCTCGACATCAGAGATGGTCGAACCGCGTCCCCTAATTCGACCGACGCCCATCACGATGATGTTCACTTCCTGGAAAACTAGAAATCCAAGAAGTCTGAAGAGGAGATACCAGCGATCCTTCAACTAATTCCAATTCCTCCCAACACCGACCCAACCATGGAAGTTCTGCTCGCTGCTCTCAACCAAACCAACACCCTAATCTAGCAACAAAGCAATAAGATTGGGGCTTGGGAAAAGAAGCAGGCAAAGTCTTCTCCTCGAAGACACCGATGTTATGACTTATGTAGCCCATCACCTCTGAGACATGGTCGTCTATCCTTGCAGGAGAAACGAGAAGTTTCTTTCCTCAAGAAACTGGGTGACACGCCTCCCCGTAGTGACCAACATTCACCAATCTCGAAAAAGATGAAAAACAACCAACGACTTCATCACGACCGCTCACCGCCTCCCAAGCCAAAGCAACATCCAAGAAACATGTCTCCCCGTCAATACAACAACCCCCGATGAGGAAGAAAACACCATTCTCCTCCATCATCTCCCGACCAAAGTGACAACGACGATCCCCACAACTTATTATCTAGAGAGATCATGGAAACCACACTCATAGTCGGGCTGGAGAAACCCCCGAACTTAATGACATACGATGGGACCACCGACCCTGATGAGCACATCAAGAACATCGATGCGTTGCTCGACTACAACGGGGTCTGACGAGCAATTAAATGTAGGTTTTTCCCTACCACGCTCAGGAAATGAGCTATGGCATGGTACAAGAGTCTCTCTGACGAGTCCATCATGTCGTGGAAGAACCTGGGAAGACAATTTTCCAGGCATTTTATGACATCTCGTTGACATCCCAAGTCAGAAGCATCACTGGAGGAAATCATCCAATGGAGGGATGAGTTCCTCTGAGCATACATTGAATGTTTCAATAAAGAAGCCGTTCAAGTCTCCATGATCGATAACATGAAGAAGTACCTCCTCGAGCGCGGGCTCCGCTCCCATAGTGACTTTGCCAAAGCAGTTGGCATTTAATCACCAGCCACCCTGGATGTTCTCTTGCTCAAAGAACAAACACGTATCCAGTACGAGGATAAAGATGCAGCTAATAATGTGTGCGACTCGTGGCATAAAGAAAATGTAAAGGTCTCAAATAATGATGAACCCTTGATATCATGTCGAAAAGGAGAAAAGAAAAGAGACGAAAAGCCCTGAGAGTCTCGAGACTACAAGAGGCCACATGGTCGCCTACACGAACGCAAAATTCAAGAAAGTTAGGGTTTGCTTTCCCCAACAAACACCGTCCAAGCTAGGGGCAGACAAAAGCAAGTACTGATGGTTTCATAAAAGTCACAGGCATAGGGTAGAAGATTGCATCCACCTCAAGGATGCCATTGAGATCCTCATCCGAGATGGGCATCTCAAACATTATAAAAAGAAGGAATCTCCTCGGGAAGACGCTCCTGAATCCAAACAAGTCGAGGAAGTAGATACCTCCCAGACAAATCTCTTGTGCCCATCACTATGAGCATCACGAGGCCGAAAGGTTTTTATTTCCCCAACATGGATGAGGTCCCCATGTACTTCTCATCACACAGTCCTTGGGAGTCACTCCCAGAAACAATGGTTATTTCGGGTGATGGATTTAACAAATGCACTGTAACTCAATGAAGAGAAGATTTGAGCAGTTAATAGAGGCTAACTCTGACACGAGTTCCACCCTCAACAAGTTATGAGGAGACTCTCTCCCCATCACATTTTATCAGGACGAGTTTCCCGACGGATCTCCCAACTCCAGCATCCCTTTGCTCGTACGAGCATGCATGACGAACTTCGATGTCAGGCGCATCATGGTTAACTAAGGAAGCTTGGTAGATATAATGTATTCCCAATTATTCAACACCTTACATCTAAACAAGACTCATCTGACCCCGTACGTGGGCTCTGATCTCTAGGGATTCAATGGTTATGTCTATAAGCCTTGGGGATATGTCAAGCTAATCGTCACCTTTGGGGCAGAAGAAATAACCAGGTCCATCAAAACTCAGTTCCTCGTGGTAAATTTCCCATCATTGTATCAATGTATTTTTAGGAGGCCCACATTTGCCGAACTAATAGTGATGCTCTCCACTGTGCACCTAAAGATGAAGTATTACACTGCCGACGACCTCGTCGCCACCTACGACGGGGACATTCAGACCTCTAGGAGATGTTTTAAAGTAGTTGTTAAAGGCTTAAACTCCATCAGCAGATAACCCAGAGCTATTAATAGACCTGCTTTCCCCAACAATTCTGAAGAGCCAAACCCGCTACCACACGTCGAGACAACCTAGACAATCACTTCACAAAGGAGGACCTTAGAGAACAAAAGAAGAATGGGAAGGAGCATGTGTTGGACGCATAAGGCTCGTCCTCATCAACGAGCACCCACGAGCCCGCATATCCTATGCGACCAATTTCAGACAGAGAGTTCGAAATTGTCCCCCTCAGTAGCGACCCCTCAAAAGGAGTCAAAATTGGCACTGACCTTCCCGACTTGGCGAGGAGACAGCTGAAGGCGTGCCTGCAGGAAAATTAATACTTTTTCGCGTGGAGCGTAGCAAAGTTCCTCGTCCTAGATCCAGAGATATATTGTAAGCATATGACCATAGACGCAAACAGTCTCCAGAAAAAATGGAGGTTGTCGAGCAAGCTGTAAAAGACCTCATAGAGGCGGATTTTATTTGTCAAGCCCAATACACAAAATGGCTCTCCAATGCAGTGCTCGTGAAAAAATCTAATGGAAAGTGGCGGAAGTGTGTTGATTCTATCGATCTTAATAGGGCTTTCCCTAAAGATGCTTATCCCCTCCCCAATATAGATAAATTGGTCGATAATTCTGCAGGTTTTAAATTGTTGTCTTTCCTGGACGCATATTCTGGGTACAACCAGATCCCCATGGAAAAGAGGGGGAAAAATACACGGCCTTCATGACCGATTCAGGCAACTATTATTACAATGTAATGCCATTCATCCCGAAGAACACTGGCACCACGTATCAGCGAATAATAAACAAAATCTTCCAAGGAGAAATCAAAGACATGCTCGAAGTACACATGGATGACATGATCATAAAATCCTAAGAGCAAATCAACTATGAGCTCCACTTGAAAAAATTCTTTGATCAAGCAAGGAAATGCAGAATGTGATTCGACCTAGAAAAATGCACCTTCGGCATGCGGTAGGGAAATTTCCTCGGTTTCTACTTAACAGAACGAGGAATTAAAGACAAACTTGACAAATGTCGAGCATTTTTTGAGTTCCCGACACCGAACTTGAAGAAATCGATCTAAATACTTAACATAATGCTCACTTCCTTATCACGTTTTATGGCAAAATCTGCCCAGCATGCGCTCCCCCTGTTTAAACTTGTTATTTCTCTGAAATTGTGATTTGCATACATTTTGGTAAAATCAACTTAGCAGCAACATTTTGAACAAATAAGTCCCAACTTGATGTTTTCAACATGTCAAAGAAGATGTCTCAACCATGTGGAGAGGAAATCGCGTTTGCATCAGATGTTAGTTATGTTTCAGCTAATTTGTAAGATGCTGAATATTTGGGGAATATTCTGTTAGCTTATGTGGCGTCCAAGATTGATAAATTAGAGATTTTATATTGGGTTTTCAAGATATTTAAACTTTCTAAATATCGAGACATTTTAGGAAAGTTATGATTGAAGACCTATTTTCTTGGAGAAGTTTTTACAGATTTTGTGCAACCTCTTTGCTATTTTTTTGAAGCCCAAATCTAGTTTGGAAAAGTTTTATAAATAGAAGTGTTTATAACCTAGTTTTGCACGGGTCTAAGATGTAGATCATTAGGGCTTTGTCTTTGTGCCACTCTATAGGAGAGTTGGTTATGTATGAGCCTTTTGAATATCATGTTGATATGAGAGTAGGACATTGTTATAGAGTTGTAAGTCTCTATTGTTATTCTCCTTAAAGCTTTTAAGCAAGAGGTAGTATTATTCTTGGAGGAAGCTTGTAAGCAACTCCAAGTTGTGATCTTAGTAAAGAGTCTTGGCTAGTGATTGTCATGGAAGCGTGTCTTCTAGTTTTGTCATTATGGAAGTGTGTCTTCCTATTTTTTATTTGAAGTGTGATCTTCATCTAGGTGAAAGGTCGTTGATACAGTAATTGTGATTGAGACTGTTAGACATCACTGCGATGATTGGAGGTGAGATGGGATTTCTCATATCTAGGGAGGACCTAGGTAGAAGTTGCACATGATAGTGATTAAGTGATAAGTTGTAAATGGTGGAGTTTAGCTTTGAATTGACATTGTCTAGTGGATTTCCTTCCTGGATTGGTATGCCCCTAGAGTAGATGTTGTTGTCACTGGACTTGGTTAACAATTCATGTGTTGTTTATGCTTTTCAGTACTATTTTATATTGTTTATGCCTTACCATGTTTGTTTTTGTCAAAATAAATGTCTCGACATCCTATAGGACATATGTGATTTGATATACTAGAATTTCAATTGGTGTTAGAGTAGGCATCTTGTTCTATTTATGGGTGAGATCCTAGGATGATACTTTCTGGTCATGGACAAGGGAATGAGGTATCGACTGAAAAGCTGTTTGAACTTGGAGAGTTCATATTTTTGTTTGAATGGTCCCTTGAAGTGGAGGATGGACTATTCGTGATAGGGTTGTGTTAGACATGTCTGTTGTTATCAGGCTTGCAACTTTGGTGGTAAGTTGTTGTGTTAGGTTTGGTTTATTTTCAAACCTAGGTTGGATTTTGTTTGCTCCTTGATTGTGATGGTTGAGTGCAATATGTTGTGCCTGAAGACTATTGAGGAGTGTTTGTTGTTGTGTATTCCGCTGTATGGTATCTGTTGTAACCCTAGTTGTTCCTTGTATCGCAAGTAAAGGAAGGGCATTAGGGTTTGGTCTCCTCAGCAGGTTTGGTGTGTGATGATGTAGTATGCAAGACAACCTCAACTAACTTTGTGAAGTTGCCAACGGTACTTGAGTTTGTTGATGAAAGTTTAGAGCCATTTACTTTAGCGTCTAGTAGAGTCTTCCTAATAGTTGACCTAATTAGGAAAGTGACTCTAAGTCTTGTTGTGTTTGGTACTACTGGAGCTTGGAATATTTTTTAGGACCTTGAAGGTGATAAAGGGTTATTTGTTTTCTGGAAGCAGTGTTAGGCTTTAGAACCAAGCTTTGTTTTGTGAGTTTAAGAGGAAGGGAACTAATATCCTACAAGATGTTGGGACATTGTGTCAACAAGTGTGCAGATTCATGTTGCATAACATATGCTTTGGGTGCTAGACAAATGTGTGGTGATAACATATGTATGGAACTTACTCCTGATTTGGAAGAGAAGGAATTTGGGTTTGTATCTAAGATGTTTTATCCAGAAAACATTTCTTAAATTGGTGGGTTAAATAATGGTCAACCAATTGTTTACTTTTTGGTTCAGTTTATTTGAGTCAAGCAAGTAGGAAGTGCAGAGGCTGAGCTTAAGTGCCCTGGATAAATATGTTGTCTCAGCCAAATGTTCTTATATTTGAAGGTCAAGTTCATATGTGAAGGTGTGATCGGTGGGAATAGAACTGACTGTTTTTGGAATGCTGGTTCGCGTTTGCGTTTGTTTTTGCAAAATATCGCGGTAAGCAAGAGTCGCCACCGTCTTTTATTTTATCCAACAAGGAAAGGACAAAAGCACAGAAAAATTCCTTTTTGAGATGTTTCTCGGGTTCGGGAGGTAGATTATAGAAAGGGAAGGTGTTAGCACCCTTTCTATCCGTGGTTATCCACGGGCTCTTAGGTACTTGCTCATTGTGTTTTCAAAATTTTTCTTTTCTTTGTGTTTGTGGGTTTGAAGAGAGTTTTTGTTTGAAAGAGAGTGTAAGTGCGAAAAGTTTGTTTTGTTTTGAAAGAGAAAGTACCTGAGAACCTCTACCTACTCAAAAGGGAATTAAACTGTGCAAATGTCCTTTAGACAGTGCTATCCCACTATTGAGGAGTAGGTAGCACCGTCGTTGGAGTTTTCGGGTCAATTCGATTAAGGGACATGTGGTCACTAAAGCAATGTTAGGACGCCTTATCGGTAACCCTAATGTCTTAGATCATTTTTTCCGAGGCAACTGTTTTGAGGCAACTTTGATCTTTAGACAGGAGGGCGACCTCTAAAACTTCCTATACTCAATGACCACGTTCGAGGCAACCAAGTGAGGCGTACCCTAGGAGTGGCATGTGCAAATGTGTCAATTTTCAGTTATGTTATCTTTGTACATATTATGGTGAGCTACGGTTGATTTTAATTTAAGATAGATCTTGTTATGCATAGCCTATTATTCAAACATCTAACAGTTAATGGTTGCGGAAAATGAAACTAAGCTATTACAAGGCGTCGGGTATTTACATCGCCAAAAACAAACCCTTGAAAAAGTAAATGCGAAAAATAAATAAAAGCGGTAAAAAGTCCTAAGTCCAAAATTATTACATCCTCGGAGCAAATACAATTATATGGATAAAAAAAAATCATACGCGCGAGAAAAATTGAATCGGAGAGTTTTTTAGGGTTTTGACCCTTTTTCATTAAAGGAAGAGATTTTTGTTATTTTTGGCATTTAATTAAACCTAAACTAATTAATTAATAAAAAGAAATATTTTTTGGTTATTTGAATGTTTAAAAAAAAATAAAATGATTAAATATATTAAAAACCTAATTCTGCACCAATTTTAATTTATTGCAAAAGATATTAAAATTATGCCTAATTAGAAACTAAATTAATTAAGTTATTTATTTACAAAAATAATGAAATAGTGAAATTAATTTTAATAAATAAAAATATTATATTTTTGTTTTCTGATTTTTTGTTATGAAAAAAGTTAATTAGTTAATTGGTTAATTAAATAAAATAATAAAATAAATTAAGTAAAAGAAATATAGAGAAAAAAAAAGCAAACCAAAAAGGGGTCTGGGCCTAGAAAGGGGGGTTCATTCATCAGAATTCCAGGCCCAAACGCAAGCAGCCTTTGTTGACTTTCTTTATTCCATGTGCGCCTTTGACTGGGGAACGTGATAGTCCCTCACTCCTAGCCACTGGATTGGATATGAAGCTACTTGGCCACCATCTGGATGAGGGCGTATGATAGGCCCTGCTTTGAGTGTTGCATAGAATTTCCTGAAACAAAATAATACAAATGCTTTGGGGGACCTGGGATTCGAACCCAGGTCCTATTGCTCATTGGACGTTCGCCCCTGCCACTACACCACCTGCTTTTGTAATAATAATAAACAACAAATAATATATATCAAATAAACACTTATGCCTGGAAAAAAAAATAAAAAGCGCGCTCATTTCAAACCGGCCAATGGGAGGGCGACGTGTGGTCGTCTTCTTCCCCCAAACCCTGTGTTTTTTCCTGCGGATTTGATTCCGCATCAAAATCCGTGGCTTATTTCTAAAATCCACCCTAGGTTATGAAACTACCATCTAAGGCCATGGCTGACCTCGTCTCTCCCTCCTGAGTATCCTTGTACCAATCATTCATCTTGATTTTGCCTGTATGAAAAACACCTAAAAAGCAAGAATATGAACCCTAGAATCGGGCATCACGATACAGGGCATAAAAATAAAATTGAATATTGCAGTCATGTTAGAAATCAAATAATAAACATGAATATGCCAATGTTTTGAAGAAAAAGTGCAAGAACTGGAAATTGGGATTCCATGTTCAGAGGTCCATTCGTGATGGCTTATAGTGCGATATAGGTGATGAAAAAGACTGGTTTTGATTGTTATAGCACCACTAGATATCAAGGAAGAAAGTTGCGTTCTCTTTTTGGTCTGAAAGTGCCCCCAATATCGTTCTTGATCTCACACTTTTTTCAAGGATTTTTGAAATTTGCTCTGGCCGTTTTAGCAGTTCTTAGGTCGTGAATTAGGTTTGTGTCGCTTGTGTATGTATAAGGCAATGGTTTTAGGTCAAGAGTTGGGCCAATATCCATGTACATTCAAGGTTTAGGATTTGATTTTATCACCATTGTTAGCCTTTCCAAAAATAGGCCAAATCTGAGATTTTATGCACAAATAAGCCTTAGCACGAGTTGGTTGGTTGTCACATGTTGTTTGCAAGCTGTACAAATCACAAAGATCCCTTTTCAATAATTTTTTGGATTTTATTTAATTTAATATTGATTAATAATGAATTAAATCAATAAAAATGAAATAAAATAGAAAAATAAATGTTTGGTCATGAAATTAAGCATGGGACACGTGTGTGGCATGACAAGACTAAATCAAGTGGAAAAAGTGGGCCCTTTTGTCAAAATTTGGAGTTTTGAGGATAGTTGACTTTTGGCAATTTTGGAAAAATGCCCAACTTCAACAATGCATAACTTCTTCAATTTTGAACTTTTGGAGGTGTTCTTGGACTTTTTAGAAACCTTGAGATGTCCTCTAATCAACCCTTTTGGTCTCATCTCATTTTCATCTTCCATTATCAAGTTATAAGCTTTGGCACAAAAGGTGTTTTTGTTGACTTTCAAAAATGACCTATAATGTCCAAATTTGTAACTTCTTGTGAGTGAATTTTCTGATCTTGGTGTGTGAAGATGGATTGTAGGAAATTTAATCCTCTTCAAAATGAGCTTTGGATGGGTCATTTCTCATAAAGTATGAGAAAGTTATGCTTGGTCAAAGTTGAGTTGACTTTTCCTACAAAACCCTAATTTAGCAACTTTTGAATCTTGGTGAATTTTGAGCAATCCTTGATGAATCATGATCAACCCTTAATCAAATGATGAATTATCCTTCAAAATGAGAATGTTGACAAAAAGTCTGGAGGTTTGACTATTTGGGGGTCACAGTTGACCTTTGCCCTAGCACAATCGCTTTTTGGGCCTCTTGAGCAATTGACTGACCAAAGTTTCTCTGCAAGGCTTGAAATTTGTCATGGATGGACTTAAGAACATATTAAGACATTGGGAAGCACTTGAGGCCATTTGGATATGAGGACCTTAATACAACACAAAACCCTAATTTTGATTTGACTGCCTTAGGAGGTGATTTGACTGTACAACTCTTGAGCCATTTTGAGCTATTTGAAGATCATTCTTGACATGTCTTGAGGAATATGGGAGGGAAAATTTTGGGGTACAACAGTTGCCCCTGTTAAATCTTATTAGACCTAAGGATATAGATTGGCTTGCGTGCCTTTCGTGATCTAAAGGTGGAAGATGATTTAACACTAAAGTGCCCAGAAATTTGCGCTCGCATGGTGTAGTATCAGCGCTGTGATGTCGAGAATGGGCTTACAGATGACATTTGGAGAGATGATGGATAGTAGAATGGGCTTATAGATGCCACCTGGAGATTGTTGGTAGGTAGTTTTGTCTTCGTTGACGGGTTGTCTTCATTGACGGGTTGTCTCCATTGACGGGTTGTCTTCATTGACGGGTTAGCATCAGAAAAATCTTTAGGAATCGATTTAGCTGATTTTGTTTCCATTGACTGGCTTTGCCTCAGAAAAATCTTTAGGAATCGATTTAACTGATTTTATCTCCATTGACTGGCTTTGCCTCAGAAAAATCTTTAGGAATTGATTTAACTGATTTTGTCTCCATTGACTGGCTTTGCCTCAGAAAAATCTTTAGGAATCGATTTAACTGATTTTGTCTCCATTGACTGAATTGGCATCAGAAAAATCTTTAGGAATCGATTTAACTAGTTTTGTCTCCTTTGACTGACTTGGCTTCAGAAAAATCTTTAGGAATCGATTTAACTGGTTTTGTCTCCTTTGACTGAATTAGCATCAGAAAAATCTTTAGGAATCGATTTAACTGGTTTTGTCTCCTTTGACTGACTTGGCTTCAGAAAAATCTTTAGGAATCAATTTAACTGGTTTTGTCTCCATTGACATAATGTAAGAATTTAACTGCATCTTTCCTGAAAGGTAAAGGTCAGTCGTATGCAATGCATGATATGGATCGAGCAATGATGTTCTCAACATAAATGAGATTGTATGATATGATGCGTATATGCATGTATCATGATGTATGAAAATGTGACGTTTTAGCTGGGGAAAATAAATCCCGGATAGCTGCTGGAGAATGATGTTGAATTCTTTGCTTCCACTGGGGACGATGAACGGAGGTAATAAACTTGCAGGAGAGGATGACTCCATTGGGGAATAAACTGGTGAAGAGATTACTCTGCGGGGAATTACCCTGTGGGGAAGAGATGTTTTGCTGAGATTTTAACGATAACTCCGCTGGGGATTCCGTTGATAAGCTCTATTGGGGATTTTGATGATGAACTTCGCTAGGGATAGAAAGAACTTCGTTGGGGATGATCTTTCAGTTGCAACTTGCTGAGGATAACCTAGTTAGACTCTTGTGGGGATAACCTTCTGAATATGGCTGGGGAGATACATTTGTACTCTGCAGGGGATAAGCTTCTAGAATCTACTGGGGAATATGATTCAACTCTGGTGGGGAAGCTTTTTTAGACTGCGCTGGGAAATGGCTCCACTGGGGGTATCTTGTATTCCACCGGGGAACATTCTTATACTCGGTCGAGGAATATTAAGACTGCCGGGGATGCTCTTTACGCTTGTTGGAGAATATCTTTATACTCCGCTGGGGAATATTAAGACCTTCTGGGAATACCGAGCCTTTTCGGGACTGACGGTAGACTAACTCTGCTTGGGGGAGAGTATTTGTTGAATCCTTCGTAGTTGCAAGTCTCAGTGGGGAGAGCTACCATTACTGTCTTACTCTGCGGATGGTGACGATATCTTGGTCATATTCTTCAGCCGAACCTACCTTGTTACCTTGGTGGACAGAGCAACTAGACCTCTCAGACAATTCTTATTGCCCTTACTTCTGATATCACCTGTAATTAATCCTTTGTTTCGCATGCAAATGTTTATGAGCAACAATTAATGTCAAATGCATATATCAAAAATGAACATTGGACGTTCTTTGCAAAACAAAACAGATAAAGGAAAAAACAATTTGCAATTTGTCTGAAAAATGAACTTGTATTGATTTTGAAGTTTGCCTGAAAATAGGTGTTTTTGTACAAGAGGTTGACGTCCTAGTAAGAGAACGCCGCCGAGCAAATAGAATTTATACAATTTGTGAAAAGAAAAGAAAACATCTATGTGAGTAGTCCCACTGGGTTCCAACTCTGCTATTGTCCTTATATCTTCAAGCATCCCATCACTTTGCTGCTTAGTTAAAGATGAATCTGATTGACCGGTGTCATCTGAGCCTGATAGTCGATACCGAAGTCCGGGTGCGAGGTGATCCAATGAGACATAGTGTTACGCCTTAATCCCTAACTTTTACCTGGACCGCCCTTTCGGGTTTTCAGTCCACCGGGATACCCATTTTTGCCCAAGCCGCATTTTCAGGTTTTCGACTTGCCGGGTGTACAAATTTTTATTTTCATCCCTTATTTTTGCCCGAACCCTTTTGGTTTGCCGAGAAGCCCTTATTTTTGCCTAGGCCAGTCAACCTAGCGGGTCTTTAATTATGCGTAGTATCTTTTCACTATGTCTGCATTGACGGGGTGAGGAAGGTCGTCACCATCCATGGTGGTTAGAATCATTGCTCCTCCTGAGAAGATGTTCTTAACCACAAATGGCCCCTCGTACGTAGGGGTCCATTTTCCCCTGGGATCACCTTGAGGTAGAATGATGCGCTTGATTACCAGGTCCCCAACTTGATACTCTTGTCGTTTGACTTTCTTGTTAAATGCTTTGATCATCCGTTTTTGGTACGTTTGACCATGACAAATAGCAGTGAGTCTCTTTTCGTCGATTAGGTTCAGTTGATCAAGCCGGGTCTGGATCCAGTCGTCTTCACTTAAACCCACATCCTTCATGATCCGGAGAGAGGGTATCTGAACTTCAATGGGCAGGACTGCCTCCATGCCATATACCAAGGAATAGGGTGTTGCCCCTGTTGACGTCCGTGCTGAGGTACGGTACCCATGAAGAGCAAATGGTAACATCTCGTGCCAGTCTTTGTAGGTCACTGTCATCTTTTGCACAATATTCTTAATGTTCTTATTAGCTGCTTCTACAGCCCCATTCATCTTCGGCCGGTAGGGAGAAGAGTTGTGGTGCTGTATCTTGAATTGCTCGCAGAGCTTAGTGATCATCTTGTTGTTAAGATTGGTACCATTATTCGTAATGATCCTCTCTGGTACACCGTATCGACAGATCAGGTTGTGCCGAATGAATCGTGCCACGACGTTCTTGGTTATGGTGGCAAAGGAAGCTGCTTCAACCCATTTCGTAAAGTAATCAATCGCTACCAGGATGAACCGATGCCCGTTGGATGCCGTAGGTCTGATCTCGCCGATCATATCAATGCCCCACATTGCAAAAGGCCAAGGTGTTGTCAAGACGTTCAAAGGAACTGGAGGAATGTGCACCTTATCAGCATAGACCTGGCACTTGTGACATGTCCGAGAATGCTGGTAACAATCGACTTTCATTGTGGACCAGTAATATCCTGCCCGAAGGATTTTCTTTGCCATGGTATGTCCGCTGGAATGCGTTCCGAAGGTACCTTCATGCAGCTCTTCCATGATCCTTTCTGCTTCAATTTTATCCATGCAACGCAGTAAGGTTGAATCATGGTTACGTTTGTAAAGAATGTAATTGCTGATGAAGAACTTTGCCGCGAACCTTCTCAGAAACTTCTTGTCATTAACAGACGCGCCCTCGGGGTATTCTTGAGCTTCAAGGTACCTCTTTACTTCATGATACCAAGGTTTTTCTGTTACCTCTTCGGTCTCAAGATCACAATAATATGCAGGTTCATCCAATTTCCAAATAATGATCCGGGGAGCCTCATTGTCCCATTTGACTTTGAACATAGAAGACATCGTAGCTAGCGCGTCCGCCAACTGATTCTCCTCTCTTGGGAAATTTTCAAAGGTTATCTCCTCGAAATGGGGAAGCAACGTCAATACATACTCCTTGTAAGGAATAAGATTTGGGTGTTTCGTATCCCACTCGCCTTTGATCTGACTGATCACGAGAGCGGAATCTCCGAAGACGCTCAGAAACTTGATCCTTAGGTCAATTGCAGCTCGGAGACCCATAATGCAGGCTTCATACTCTGCCATGTTGTTGGTGCAGTTGAAACATAGTCGGGCGGTAAACTGAGTATGAGAGCCTTTAGGAGATATGATCACAGCGCCAATACCGTTACCTGAAGCGTTTGAAGCTCCATCAAAGTGCATAGACCATCGGGATCCTTCCTCAGGTCCTTCATCCGGTCCAGGTATCTCGCAATCAGTTACTACCATGATATTCTCATATGGAAATTCAAAGTTCATAGACTGGTAATCATCCACTGCCTGATGTGTCAAATGGTCTGCCAACACACTTCCCTTGATTGCTTTTTTAGTCGTGTACTGGATGTCATATTCAGTCAAGATCATCTGCCATCTTGCTATTCTTCCGGACAAGGCAGGCTTTTCGAAGATATACTTGATTGGATCCATCTTTGAAATCAACAGAGTAGTGTGAGTCAACATATACTGTCTTAGACGGCGAGCAGCCCATGCCAAAGCGTAACAAGTTTTCTCGAGCAGTGAGTATCGGGTCTCACAGTCGGTAAACTTTTTGCTAAGGTAATAAATAGCATGCTCTTTTCGGCCAGACTCGTCATGCTGACCCAACACACACCCCATTGAATTGTCAAGTACTGTCAAGTATAAGATTAGAGGTCTCCCTTCAACCGGTGGCATAAGAATGGGTGGCTCTTGGAGATACTCTTTGATTCTTTCGAAAGCGGCCTGACATTCATCGTTCTAACGTACTACTTGATCTTTCTTCAGTAGCTTGAAGATTGGTTTACAAGTAGCAGTTAGGTGCGAGATGAATCGGGCAATGTAGTTCAACCGTCCTAGAAAGCCTCTGACTTCTTTCTCTGTCTTGGGAGCTGGCATCTCTTGTATGGCTTTCACTTTGGCAGGGTCCACTTGAATACCTTTGTCGCTTACGATGAAACCTAGTAGTTTTCCAGATATCACCCCGAAGGTGCACTTGTTCGGGTTTAATCTCAGCTTGTACAACTTCAACCGGTCAAATAGCTTCTGTAGATGGTTAAGGTGTTCCTCCTCAGTTTGGGACCTTGCAATCATATCGTCGAAGTATACTTCAATCTCATGATGGATCATATCATGAAACAGAGCAACCATGGCACGCTGATACGTTGCCCCAGCATTTTTCAACCCAAAAGGCATGACCTTGTAGCAAAAGGTACCCCATTGAGTAACAAAAGTGGTCTTCTCCATGTCTTCGGGAGCCATCTTTATTTGATTATAACCGGAGAAGCCGTCCATGAAGGAGAATACCTTATGCTGAGCAGTGTTGTCAACCAGAACGTCGATGTGAGGCAAAGGGAAGTCATCCTTAGGGCTCGCCCTGTTCAAATCCCTGTAGTCAACACACATTCGGACCTTACCATCTTTCTTTGGTACCGTAACCACATTGGCAACCCACTGAGGGTAAGAAGTTACTGCTAGAAAACCGGCATCAAACTGTTTCATAAATTCGGTGTTGATTTTCTCAGACATCTCTGGACGCATACGGCGGACCTTCTGTTTTACCAGAGGGAAGTCTTCCTTGGTAGGCAGGCGATGAACCACGATGTCAGTATCCAACCCAGGCATATCTTCGTAGGACCAGGCAAAGATCTCGACATAGTCATGCAGCATCTGAATCAACCGCTGTTTCACGCTAAGCTCCAGATTTGCACCGATCTTGACTTCCTTCTTGTCTGTCTCAGTACCCAAATTTACCGTTTCCACTGGCTCTTCATGTGGCTGAATGGCCCTCTCTTCCTGAAGTAGCAGTCTTGCAAGCTCACCAGGCACTTCGCAATCATCTTCACCTTCGTCTTCGGCTAGGTTGATCGGATTTTCGAAGTCATAACTGGCAGTAGCAAATTCGTTACCAGTGAGATCCGGAGTGGATTGAGACCTGTATATGTGAGTGTGTGTAAATAGTTGTTTTGCAATATATAATAAAGAAAGACAAGGAGCGCAAAATTTGAAATGCAAGAACGTCCAATGCTTTTATTAATGATATATGAAAATGGCACACAAAAGCCCTCACAAATGAAGCCACGGTGCCCTGGGTAAGACATCAGGCCATAAAGTTTCAAAACATTGTCTGTTACAAATTCAAAACAAAAGAGTTCATTACTGAGTAACAAAAGTAATAGGGACGAAGTCCTCTGCCGTCCAGTTGTTTGGTCCACCGTTGGTTGTAGGGTAGATCCAGCTGTCGAATTCAGATTCCTCCACGTCATCTCCAATGGCATTTACTCCCGAGTTGCTGATGAACACAGGAGGTCTTCCAATCCTTGTACTACAAATAGCCCTCTGAGCTTCTGCAGTGAAACCCAAACCAAACTTGTTAGTCTTCTGAGTGAAATCAGGAAGTCGGCCCCAGTTTGCACACTCACCCTTCTCAATAACAACCCGGGCATCCCTCAAGGAAGCCATCTTCATAGGAGAACCTTCAAACACAGTCTCAGCTGATGCCAGTGTCGGAGGAACCTCTTCAAAGTGTTGAAATGGGGTCTCAATGAACTCCCCATACATCTCTATGTACCAGAACGAGTTGAGGTGGCTGACCATGTATTCCTCCTCCCCTTGAACTGTCACGATCTTTCCTTTGATCGGGTACTTCAGCTTTTGATGGAGTGTTGAAGTCACAGCTCCAGCTTTATGGATCCATGGACGACCCAGCAAACAAGAATAGGATGGCCGAATGTCCATCACTTAGAATGTAGAATTGAAGACATGGGAACCAACCTTTATTGGAATATCAACCTCACCATGCACCATGTGATCGGTGGATCTGGAACTGACTGTTTAACGCTGGTTCGCGAAATGTCGCGGAAGCAAGAGTCGCCACCGTCTTTTATTTTCTCCAAATGGAAAGGACAAAAGCACAGAAAAATTCCTTAAAGAGATTGCTCTCGGTTCGGGAGGTAGGTTATAGAAAGGGAAGGTGTTAGCACCCTTTCTATCCATGGTTATCCATGGGCTCTTAGATACTTGCTCAATGTGTTTTCAAAATGGTTCGTTTGCTTTTCAATTATGGGTTTTAAAAAAGTTTCTTTGAAAATTTCAGTTCGACTCTTGTATCAGTCCTCAAGAGTGTTTGAAAAATTGCTTTCGAAAGCTTTTTGAAAATGTGTTGGTGTGAAAAGTATTTTGTTTTGTTTTGAAATTTAGAGCAAGTATCTAGAGTCGTCTACCTACCCTAAGGAATTCGTCTGTGTAAATGTCCTTTAAAGTAGTGCCATCCCACCATTGAGAGGTAGGTAGCACCACCGTTGGAGGTGTTCGGGTCAATTCGAGTTTGTAGGGACATGGTGATCACCAGAGCAATAGGAAGACACCTTAGAAGCTACCCTCATGCCAGGTTCCCGGATCATGAGGACTTACTAAGACATCCTCTACTCGACGATCACCTTTCGAAAGGCAACAGTGAGGCGTACCCTAGGGGTGGTGTGTGCGATTCGTGTGTTATTTTCATTGATATTTGTCTTGTCATGTTCATTGTGATCTACGCTTGATTTTATTTTTAAGGCCATACATTCTTTCATGCTTTGTTTAACAGTTTATATTTGCAAGAAAATAAATTCTACAGCTATTACAAATGGCGCGGGTCCACATCGCCAAAATTAAACCGGACCCGATTTAACGGAAAAATAAATAAAGCGAATAAAATAAAAGTGCAAGAAATTTAAATTACAATGCTTTGGGAGAATTACATAATTATAATAAATGACATAAAATAAATGCGCAAATTAAATAAATTATGAACATGGGCGTTGGACCCTTTTTGCAAAAAATTAAATTAATGAGAATTAAAATTAAAATTTAAAAAAAGAAAAATGTTTTTTAGTATTTTGTGTTTTTTAGGTTTAATAGGAAAAAAGAGGATTAATTACAATTAAAACAAAGTGTCGAACCCTAATTCTAATGTTTTTTAAGTTTATTGTGAAAATATTGAAATTTGACCTAATTTAGATCTAAGTTAATTTACATGCAAAATTTAATGATAGAAAATAAATAAAATAAATATTATTATTATTAAAAAAGGGAAATTAAAAGGAATACAATTAACAATTAAACCTAAGTTCTACATATTTTTGGATTTTTATTATGAAAAGAATTAAACTTGCAAAACCCTAATTATACTAAATAATTACATATTAATTTATTTATAAAAATAATTAAATAAAATAATTTATTATATTTTTATCTTTTTTCTGATTTTTCTGTATTTTTTATGTATTGTAAAAAATATTTAATTAAATTAAAGCAATAAAATAAATAACATAATGATTAGCAATAAAATAAAAATAAGTAAAAAATTGAAAGAAGTTGCAAACCAGAGTGGGGTGTAGTCCCAATATGGAGGTCTTGATCTTAAAATGCTGGCCCAATTGATTTTGGCCTCATTGACTTTTTGGAATAGTGTGTGGATGCGTTGACTTAGGCCTACAGCATTCTTTGAATCTTGGCCATTGATCTGGATTGGATGGACGCAAGTATGTCTGGATGAGGATGGAACATGGTACGTCCCAATGCCTGGATTACATGGGAACATAGTTTGTAAAATATTATAGGAAATAAGGTAGACATGGGGTTCGAACCCAGGTCACTAACATCACCAAGCAATACCTGCACCACTGAGCCAATTAACGCGTTTGGTATATTAACAACAAACAAATAACAAAAAGAATAGAATAAACGCATTAGTGGTTTACGCGCCAGTTTTCAAACCAGCCTATCGCTGGTGGACAACACATCATCTCTTTCGTTTTCCTGAAACATAAAGAACGAAGGCAACGGTTTTCCAGGTGTGGTGTTAGGGGACTTTTGGAAAAATAGCGAATAGCGCTATAAGCTTCATAAATTGTTCGCGAAGGTTGGTTCATGTTCGTCTCAATGCACTGAATTCAATGGTCATGGTCTGAAGCTTTGATTTTTCTTCTTTGCAAAAGCCCTAAAATCACAACCTGAAAACCCTAGAATTCGATTATGGCAAAATCACATACGATGCATAATTATTCAATTAACTACCATGGTCAGCTTTAGAACTTCACAAGGAACAAGAATACATAAATAAAAATGCAAAAAGATGCGTGAATTATGCTATACGATTTCAAGAATTTCGTGACTCAGTTTGAACATAATCTACCAATTCTTGGAGTTTTGTTTGTCGTTTGTGATTGGTACACGTTCAGAGTTACCCAAGGAAGCTAATGGGATCAAGATTAGGGCTTGAATCGACCTCTAGAGTTGATTTCAGTTTTGAGTTTTTCAAGCAACTTTTCAAGTGTGTAATGTCAATTGCTGCGCAGTATTTTGTCTCCTCTTGCATTAGGTTTTGATTCCTGATCATATAGTGAGCATTTTAGGTTAACAAAATTAGCACAAATCTCTTGCAATTATGGATTAAGGATTTGATTTGTTAAGGATCCTTTTTGAATCTTTTTCATGTACAATTTTGTTTAATCATGCCAAATCAAACCAAATCTTGCCTAATTAGCATGTGCACGAGATCTTGAGTATAGAATGTGCATAAAAAGATTTTTTTAGGTCAAGTTTATATTTTCTACATATTTAAATAATTTAAATGAATTAATATTGATATAAATTCAAATAAATAATTAAAAAATGAGAAAATACTTCCCCTTGGGCTTAATGGTCGTGCATAGGCTTGGCATGAAGAAACTTGGAAGAAAAATGGGCCCATTAGCATTTTTGGATCATTTGCATCAATGTTGACTTTCCAAAATTCCCAAAAATTTCCCAACTTCCACAAGGCATAACTTGCTCAATTTTTAAGATTTTCACATGTTCTTGGACATTTTGGAAAGGTCTTTGAGTCCTTTAACCAATGCCTTTGGTCCCATGTTATTTTGATTTACCAATCTCAAGTTATGGCCTTTGACTTAAAGTCCCTTTTTGTTGACTTTTGAAAATGACCTATAATGTTGAAATTGATAACTTTTTGTGAGAGCATTTCTTGGACTTGAAGTATGAAGATGAATTGTAGGAAATGTCTTTCTCTTCAAAATGAGCTTTGGATGGAATTTTTCTGATAATCCATGTGAAAGTTATGCCCTGGTCAATTTCAGTTGATTTTTTCAGCTGTCCAAATATAGTAACTTTTGCATCTTTGATGATTTCTGAGCCAAATTTTGAGAATCATGATCAAGCATTGATCAAATGATGTTTGTGGCTTCACAATGATATGTTGACCAAAAATTTGAACTTTTGACTGCCAAATGACCATTTTGCCCCTATAGTTGACTGTAGTGCAATCTAGGGTTTTGACTGTGCAATTTTGAGCTGAATGCCTTGAAACTTGGTATGAGGATACTTGACCATCTTTGTAAGCATATGAGACTTGATTGGGCCTTTGAAAACTTCCTTTCCTTGATCAGAACCCAAACCCTAGTTTTGACTGTATAGGAGACAGTTGAACTGCATGACCCTTGGGGAATTTTGTGACTTGGCTTGGCAAATTCTTGAAGAATATGGGAGGGCAAATTTTAGGGTACAACACACCATCCTTTTAGACCCATCAAAGGCCCGGACAACAATGTTACTTGGCTTTAGCTCCAAACCTTCGCAATCCAACCTGTCTAGAGCTTTCTTGGGCAAGACGTTCAACGAGGATCCCGTGTCAACCAACACATGTGCAAGAGTAGTGCCCCTGAATTCAATGGAGACATGCAGGGCATCATTATGGTTCTTCCCTTTAGTCGTCAGATCAGCGTCGGAGAAACCCAAACTGTTATCAGTAGTTAAATTGGCCACACAATCGGTAAACTGATCAGCTGATGTCTCTTGTGGCACGTGGGCCGTCTTCAGGAAGGTAATTAGAGCCTTGGCATGGGCCTCTGAACACAACAACAGTGATAACATATAAATCTTGGAGGGGGTTTGCCCCAACTGCTCAACTACATTATAATCACTCTTCTTGATGATCTTCAGAATCTCTTTCATCTCCTGTTTGGAAGCTTCAACATTGATGGTCTTTGGTGCCTCCGTCTGGGCAGGCATATCAGTGGCGATCCCTTTTCCCCGAGCGTCAGATGACTCGGCGACAGGGTTAGAACTAAGAACTTGATCAGGAATGGCATTAGGCACACTTGCAGGTGTGATGACAATAGGTCTCCGGACAGTTGGTGGCGCAATATCAGGTGAGAAAAGTGTACCACTGCGGGTGACTTTAGCAGGCCCGGTAATGTTGTTGAAGCCAGTATTAGTATCAAACTCTTGCTTAACTCCAAGCACATAAACATCTGCCCCATAGTGCCAAGGGACAGCTTTGTCAGAGGTGTAGGGAATAGGCCCCGGAACAGTGATGATTATGGGTGCAATCTTCTGAACATGTGTAATTCTAACAGGCTTCCTCGAGGGAGCCTTGGGGGGATTGTTGAAAATGGTAACAATGGAAACTTCTTCAGTAGGGGTGGCAGGAACAGCAATTTTCTCAAACAGGATCTCCTTGTTATCCATCAGGTTTTGCATGCCTGACTTCAAAGATGGGCAACCAGTAGATGAAACAGAACACAAATGGCAACCTTCACCATATCCCGGAAATAAACCGGCTAGCAACAGGTTCCTCTTGACGGTCATCAGCGGGGTAACAATATCATCCACGGAGGCTACAAACAAGTCTTCCTCTACAACATTCACTCCATGCTTGTGAAGGAAAATTGCGATCAAAAAACGCAGCGAAATATAAAATTTTCCTTTAGAGATCCTTACGAATGAGCATGGTCAGTGATAGAAATATTTACCTCTTGTGGCGATTCAGACCTTTGCTTTCGTGATCACGAGCGTTGATGAAGAACAACGCCTCTACTCAGTCCACACGAACAGATCGCTTCCGGTCACAGTGCTAGCTGATCACGAACGGAAACCTTGAGTGAGAGAAAGAGTCAAAAACGAAAATGCATCAAGTAAAAAAGCTTCATCACAAGGGATCTATTTATAGAATCACTCGTGTGGGCTACAAGCTAAAAGCCCAATTAAGGCTATAAGCTAAAAGCCCAATTAAGCTTATGGACACCATACCTTATGATGTACCATATATCACTTATCCACGTGGTACCTTACCACTTTCCGTATTACACTTAAGTGCACCGTACCTTACGGTGTTCCTTATTTACTCTATCTCTCATCAACCTGTCCTTATGTGTGTGACCCTGTAGGTTTTCGCGACGTTGGCAATTATATTAAATCACACATTTAATATAATAAACAGTGAGCGGTATCTAGCAACACATCACTGTTACCCAAGTCACAAAAATGTCATGTGATCTGACCAAACCTTTTCCATGATAATATTTGTGTTGTACAATTACCCTTTTGCCCTCATGTCTATATTGAACACAAGGCATACACTGTGTCATCCTTGTCCAGTTCAATATTGGGCCCTTAGACATTTATCCTGTTATGCAGGATGAGCAAATTCCATCTAGGTCACTCATGTCCCTTAGCATGCTTTATGAAGTACCCATCAACCGTCTTTATAGTCATCCAGTTACGAATGACGTTTGATCAGCAATAAAGTACTTGACTCTACATCTAGGGTCCATAGTGGTTTCAGGTCGAAGGGTGGTATACACCATTATCATCATGAGAATAACTTATGACACTTTGCATAACATTCTATGTAGTATTCTCATAGCGGGTCAATCCAGTATAAATATTACTCCTAATATTCATACCTATGTCAAGACTTGATAACTCCTTATCTATGATCCATGAGATGTGATCATCAATCTATCTTCATAATAGTCTTAATGCTTTAATGTTATCCCAGTTCACATTAAAGCTTGACTACGGATACTTTAAGAATAGTTTCTTATGTTTAATGGGATCTCATGATTAAGTCACACTTAACATTTCATTAAACCAATAAACCATTCTAGGGACTTTATTATTTTGGAAAGCAAACATAATAAAGAAATGCCTTTTATTATTAATAAATAATTCGATACAAGTACCAAAAGTATTGGCCTCTAGGGCTTACACCAACAATCTCCCACTAGCACTAGAGCCAATCAGGCATACCCCTAATACCCATAGATCTAGTATGTCCATCATGCTTCAGCTGCGCAAGAGGCTTTGTTAATGGGTCAGCAACATTGTCAAGTGTAGGTACTTTGCATATTTTCACATCTCCCCGATCAATTATCTCTCGAATGAGATGATAACGCCTAAGTATGTGTTTGGATCGTTGGTGAGATCTAGGCTCCTTAGCTTGTGCGATAGCACCATTGTTATCACAATAGAGATCAATGGGATCCACAATGCTATGGACTATGCCAAGTTCACTAATGAACTTCTTGATCCAAACAGCTTCCTTTGCTGCAGTTGAGGCAACAATATACTCAGCCTCGGTTGTAGAATCAGCAACTGTATCTTGCTTTGAACTTTTCCAGCTAACAGCGCCACCATTTAAACAAAACACATAACCAGATTGCGATCTAAAGTCATCCTTATCTGTCTGGAAGCTAGCATCGGTGTATCCAATTACAGTAAGCTCTTCCTGACCTCCATATATCAAGAATGAATCCTTAGTCCTTCTCAAGTACTTAAGGATATTCTTGACAGCTACCCAATGAGCATCACCGGGATTAGACTGGTACCTACTCGTTGCACTTAAAGAATACGAGACATCTGGTCGAGTACATAGCATGGCATACATGATAGATCCTATTGCAGATGCATATGGAATCTTATCCATGTGATCCCTTTCTTCCTTACTTGAAGGGGATTGTGTTTTTGACAGACACATGCCATGTTGCATAGGTATGAATCCTTTCTTGGAATCATGCATATTAAAGCGTCTCAACACTTTTTCTATGTATGTACTCTGACTTAGGCCAAGCAGTTTTTGTGACCTATCTCTATAGATCCTGATTCCTAATATATAGGCTGCTTCACCTAGGTCCTTCATTGAAAAGCATTTCCCTAACCAAGTCTTCACTTGTTGCAAGGTAGGGACATCGTTTCCAATGAGTAATATCTCATCTACATATAATACCAGGAATACGATCATGCTCCCACTAACCTTCTTGTAGACACAAGGCTCATCTTCATTCTTGATGAATCCATATTGTTTTACTGTTTCATCAAAACGAAGATTCCAGCTTCTGGAAGCTTGCTTCAATCCATAAATTGATCGCTGTAACTTACATATCTTTCGGGCTTCTTCTGGTATGTCAAATCCTTCAGGTTGTGTCATGTACACATCCTCAAGAAGATTCCCATTAAGGAAAGCAGTTTTGACATCCATCTGCCATATTTCATAATCATGATATGCAGCGATAGCAAGTAAAATCCGAACAGATTTAAGCATTGCAACTGGTGAAAAGGTTTCATCATAGTCAACCCCATGAATTTGTTTATAGCCTTTTGCAACCAGTCTTGCCTTATAGGTATGTACCTTACCATCCATGTCAGTCTTCTTTTGAAGACCCACTTGCATCCTATAGGGTTGACTCCTATAGGAGGCTCTACCTAGGTCCAAACCTGGTTTGTGTACATGGAATCCATTTCAGATTTCATGGCTTCTAGCCACTTCTCGGACTCAGGACCAGTTATGGCCTCTTGGTAGGTCACAGGCTCATCTTGATCCATGAGTAATACATCACCCTGATCACTTATGAGATATCCATATCTCTCAGGTTGTTGACGTATCCTGCTTGACCTACGCTGGTCTTGTTCTACTTGAGCAGGTTGCTCTTCCACAACTACTTGTGTTTCCTGCTCTAATTCCTCCATAGGTGTATCAATGCTTTGTGGTTCTTGAATTTCTTCAAGCTCTATTTTCCTCCCACTGATTCTTTTGGAAATAAAATCCTTTTCCAGAAAAACTCCAGTTCGAGCGACAAACACTTTGCCCTCAGAAGGATTGTAGAAGTAATACCCTCTTGTTTCTTTAGGATACCCAACAAATAAGCATTTGTCAGATTTGGGCTCAAGCTTAGTTGAAATTTGTCGTTTCACATAAACTTCACAACCCCAAATCTTCATGTAAGACATATGTGGTTTCTTACCACTCCATATCTCATATGGTATCTTCTCAACCTTTTTGGATGGAACTCGGTTAAGTGTGTAAGCTGCAGTCAATAGTGCATGTCCCCAAAAGGAGTTCAGAAGATCGGCATGACTCATCATGGATCGAACCATGTCTAACAAGGTCCGATTTCTTCTCTCGGATACACCATTCCATTGTGGTGTTCCGGGAGGAGTAAGTTGGGATAAAATCCCACATTCCTTTAGATGGTCATCAAACTCTAGGCTTAAATATTCACCGCCTCGATCTGATCGAAGAACTTTAATATTCTTACCTAGTTGGTTTTGTACTTCATTCTTGAATTCCTTGAATTTTTCAAAGGTTTCAGATTTGTGTTTCATTAAATACACATAACCATATCTACTGAAATCATCAGTAAATGTGATGAAGTATTGAAAACCTCCTCTGGCTGGTATGTTCAGTGGTCTACATACATCAGTATGTATGAGGGCCAAAAGATCATTAGCCCTTTCACCTTTTCCTGTGAATGGGGACTTTGTCATATTTCCAATTAAACAAGATCTGCATGTCTCATATGATTCATAATCAAAAGAGTCCAAGAGTCCATCTTTATGGAGTTTGGAAATGCGTTTCTCATTTATGTGGCCTAAGCGACAGTGCCAAAGGTAGCTTGGATTTTACTCATTAGGTTTAATCCGTTTAGTATTAATGTTATAAATTGGCATTTAAAGATCAAGGACATATAGTCCATTGTTCATTTGTGCAGAAGCATAGAATATATCATTCAAATAAATAGAGCAACAATTGTTCTTTATTATAAATGAAAAACCAAACTTGTCCAAACAAGAAACGGAAATAATATTCCTACTAATTGCAGGTACATAATAACAGTTCTCTAACTGAATTATTAAACCACTAGGTAAAGTCAAAACATAAGTTCCTACGGCTAAAGCAGCAACCTTTGCTCCATTTCCAACTCGTAGGTCAACTTCACCTTTTGCCAAATCTCTACTCCTTTTTAGCCCCTGCACATTAGTACAAATGTGAGAACCGCATCCAGTATCTAATACCCATGATGCAGAAGTAGATAAATTAATTTCAATAACAAAATTACCTGAATTTGAAGTCCCTACTCCATTTTTCATATCTTCCAGGTACTTTGGGCAGTTTCTCTTCCAATGTCCGGTCTTACCGCAATGGAAGCAAGTGCCCTCCTTTGCTATGCCTCCACTAGGCTTCAAAGCAGGAACAGTAGGTTTAGGCTTGGCAAATTCCTTGCCTTTCCCTTTACCAACCTGCTTGGTAGGCCTCTTGTTCAGCTTCTTTCCATTACTGACCATCAGAATGGACTTCCCTTTTGTCTTCATATTCTGCTCAGTAGTTTTCAACATGCTTAGCAATTCTGGAAGACTCTTATCCATGTCATTCATGTTGAAATTCATGACAAACTGATTAAAGCTATCTGGCAACGATTGCAAGATAAAATCAGTTGCAAGTTCCTTTCCAAGCGGAAACCCTAACCTTTCAAGGTTCTCCACATACCCAATCATTTTGAGTACATAGGGACCTACAGGGTTTCCCTCAGATAACTTGCTGTTAAAAAGGGCCTTTGAAACCTGAAACCTCTCATTTCTTGCTTGCTCTTGATAGAGCATTTTCAGATGTCCGATCATATCGAACGCTGACATGTTCTCGTGTTGCTTTTGCAACTCCGAGTTCATAGTGGCTAGCATGAGACAAGCGGCTTCGTTAGCATCATCAAGATGCTTCTTATAAGCTTCTCTTTCTGCCTTAGGTGCCGAACTAGGCGGTTCCTCTTCAGGAACAGGTGTCTCCAAGACATACAGCTTCTTATCGTGCTTGAGGACAATCCTCAGATTTCGGTGCCAATCCAGGAAATTTGTCCCAGACAATTTTTCCTTATCTAGGATTGATCGCAAAATATGGTTGTTTGTTGTCATGGTAATCTACAAAAAAATGAAAATTATAAGTATCATTAAAACAACATATTTAATTAGGCCTTTAATCAAATATGCTCCCACTATTTTACTCAAACCAAATGACCCTCATCATTTGATTCGAAAAATCCCGTTGGAAGACTTTCTAGTGGGTCGAGATCCATATTTCACTTTGTTCTAAGTCAGCGTTAGGCTGATTACACAAAACTGGGTTATTTAGGTAGGAACTCCTTCCAATTGTATCTCATACAACTCTCGAATATTTTCAGTTGGGTGAATAACTCCTTATTCTAATTCATCATATGAATCATTCCCAACTCTTGCTTCTAAACATGTATAATCTTATTATAATGTGTTTAGTTAAGTTTGACCCATTGTTTTAGCAGTTGGATATTACAATTATCCCATCGCACCTTACTAATATAGAACATGCACCTCGCGTAGGCGAAACCTACATTGTTCGATACTAGTCTTGATGAGTGCTAAAACTTGGAAAGCATGAACTTAATATTTAACTTGAGGGATTTTGTTATTAGTTTGATCTCACCGGCTTAACATGCAATTCGTCTCTCTCATGCATCAACATACAAACACATGCATCAATATACATAAAAGGATACAGTTATGGCCCCTAGCGCAATTGTTCTCCCAAGCCAATGAGAGAACCTAAGCTAACCTAATAACGATCTAAACTTCTCCAAGCAAGATCTCCAAGGTTATCCTCCTTTGATATTGTATTCTTCTCTTTCTTCATAACATTACATTACATAAAAGAAACTCGTTTTACATACGAGGGAGTGAGATGAGAAAAGAAGTTACATCAAGAATTTTAGAGAGAGGCACGACACGCAGGCCGTATTTTACAATCCCAAAACAAAATGAAGGAAAGAAAAAAAAAACTAAGGCCATAACTGATCACCACAAGACAATAATAATAAACACACTTTTATTATTAGTTTAAATTTGTTAATTAAAAAAAGGCAAATTAAATTTCGACGATTGATCACACTACGCAGAGTTAGCCGGGGGTTCTGCTGCCCGGTCAGCGGACGGTGGTTCCGCTGACCGTTCAGCGGACGGGGGTCAAGGGGGCAGTGCCCCTTTGCGGGGTTGTCAGGGGCAGCGCCCCGGCGCAAAATTTTAATGAACAATTCATTTGAAATCGGTGTCATTTTCGCACAACTCTTGTGCATTCACAACCCTAATCGCATAACTCTTCAACAACACAACCCTTGTGCCGTCATGAACCCTAATGCAACAGTTTCATCCTGTCAAACACATTTCGATTGATAATTCAGTATGATTAATCACATGCCATTGCTTCACCATACTAATGTCGGATTCCGAAGCATATGAACAGTGATCGGTCAAAGGAATAACAATCATCAAGTGTTTGAATGAACGAAACAGAAACAGTATATCTCATATACCATCGTTGCATCAGATTTACTTATATCATATATAAAAGTGATCGATCTTACTTGTGTAACCTATGGACGATCGATGTATCGCTGCTTCACCATACTAATGTCGGATTCCGAAGCATAGTCAACATCAATCATCCAAATCATACACAACAAATGCCAAATTTAATTACTCGTTTATTATTCAATTCATTCTGGTTTTAATCGAATCAAAACAGAAAATATAGAACATAAACAACTATCAGATCCATGGTTTCGTAAGTGGCTCTGATACCACTGAAGGAAAATTGCGATCAAAAAACGCAGCGGAATATAAAATTTTCCTTTAGAGATCCTTACGAATGAGCATGGTCAGTGATAGAAATATTTACCTCTTGTGGCGATTCAGACCTTTGCTTTCGTGATCACGAGCGTTGATGAAGAACAACGCCTCTACTCAGTCCACACGAACAGATCGCTTCCGGTCACAGTGCTAGCTGATCACGAACGGAAACCTTGAGTGAGAGAAAGAGTCAAAAACGAAAATGCATCAAGTAAAAAAGCTTCATCACAAGGGATCTATTTATAGAATCACTCGTGTGGGCTACAAGCTAAAAGCCCAATTAAGGCTATAAGCTAAAAGCCCAATTAAGCTTATGGACACCATACCTTATGATGTACCATATATCACTTATCCACGTGGTACCTTACCACTTTCCGTATTACACTTAAGTGCACCGTACCTTACGGTGTTCCTTATTTACTCTATCTCTCATCAACCTGTCCTTATGTGTGTGACCCTGTAGGTTTTCGCGACGTTGGCAATTATATTAAATCACACATTTAATATAATAAACAGCGAGCGGTATCTAGCAACACATCACTGTTACCCAAGTCACAAAAATGTCATGTGATCTGACCAAACCTTTTCCATGATAATATTTGTGTTGTACAATTACCCTTTTGCCCTCATGTCTATATTGAACACAAGGCATACACTGTGTCATCCTTGTCCAGTTCAATATTGGGCCCTTAGACATTTATCCTGTTATGCAGGATGAGCAAATTCCATCTAGGTCACTCATGTCCCTTAGCATGCTTTATGAAGTACCCATCAACCGTCTTTATAGTCATCCAGTTACGAATGACGTTTGATCAGCAATAAAGTACTTGACTCTACATCTAGGGTCCATAGTGGTTTCAGGTCGAAGGGTGGTATACACCATTATCATCATGAGAATAACTTATGACACTTTGCATAACATTTTATGTAGTATTCTCATAGCGGGTCAATCCAGTATAAATATTACTCCTAATATTCATACCTATGTTAAGACTTGATAACTCCTTATCTATGATCCATGAGATGTGATCATCAATCTATCTTCATAATAGTCTTAATGCTTTAATGTTATCCCAGTTCACATTAAAGCTTGACTACGGATACTTTAAGAATAGTTTCTTATGTTTAATGGGATCTCATGATTAAGTCACACTTAACATTTCATTAAACCAATAAACCATTCTAGGGACTTTATTATTTTGGAAAGCAAACATAATAAAGAAATGCCTTTTATTATTAATAAATAATTCGATACAAGTACCAAAAGTATTGGCCTCTAGGGCTTACACCAACAGCTTGGGCATGGGAGCAATCACAACGTTAGGCCTCTCGGGCGCCTCAAACTCAATCTATTTTGCATCAATCAAGTCTTGGACCTTATTCTTCAAAGTCCAACAATCATCCGTATTATGCCCCGGGCTCTCGGAATGATAAGCGCAGCGGGCGTTGGGGTTATACTTTGATGATGTAGTATTCCGATTTTTTGGGGCTTCCCTTAGAGTTACCAAATTGGTCTTCAGCAACTGTATCAATATCTGGGACAAGGTCATGCTGAGACGAGTGAATTGCCTTCTAGGTCTCTCTTCCCTTTGTTGGTTGTGATGCTGAGGAGCACCGGCAGGTTTCGAAATAACAACCGCGTTGACAGCTTGGCGGTGTTCCGATCTATTCTGTCTTCTTGAGCTGTAGACCGCACTGGACTCTTTCTTAAACGGTTTCTTCTCGGTGCTTGATGAGGCACGCTTTTGTATTTTCACAGCCTTAATACCTGCTTCAATCCTCTCACCAGTCAAGATAAGGTCTGTAAACCCGACTGAAGAGCTTCTAATCAAATGGTTAAAGAATGGACCAGATAAGGTCCCCAAAAACATATCAACAAGTTCACGATCGGCTAAAGGTGGTTGTACCCTTTCCGGCAAGATCTCTCCATTTTTGAGCATATTCTTTAAATCCCTCACCCGTCCCCATTGACATACCCTGGAGTTGGGTACGCGTAGGAGCGAGGTCGGAGTTATACTGGTACTTCCTATAGAACGCAGTAGCCAAATCCTCCCAACTGCGGATACTGGCTCCATCCAACTGATAGAACCACTCAAGCTGAGTCCTTGAAAGATTGTCTTGAAAGAAGTGGATCCATAAGTTCTTATCAGCAGTGTGAGGTTGGATCCTCCTCACATATGACCGGAGGTGCAGCTTTGGACAGGAAGCTCCGTCATACTTGGCAAAGGCACGTGCCTTAAACTTATGGGGAATCACCATCCCAGATGATAAACCCAGATCTCTGAAGTCCAGACCGGGCACCTTCTGTATTTCCACAGCGCTCAAACGGTCTTCCAGCTATTTGTACTTATCCTCAGCAGGAGGATACTGTTCTTCATCATAGTCCGTCTCGTTGTCGGAGACTTCAGGGCTAGGAGCCTTCCTTTCTTGTGGGCTATCCTTCCCTCCAGATGAGGTGGTTAGCTCAACTTCATTTTGCAGCCCGTTCCCAAACCTGCGTCCGGTGTTGAATAGGACGGTCCTCTTCTTCTTCTTCTTCCTCTCTTTCAGAATCAGGGTCTTCAAGTCCTGTTAACCCTTGGCTAGGCTCATAACCAATTCTTGAAACTGGGCATTATGGGCCTGGAGGGCCTTGACAGCTTGCTTAGTGGAAGGTTCAGTAGACATGATGATTGCTGAAATAAACAGCGAAGAAGATAAGTGACCTGTAAAAAGGGTACCTGTTATGCATATGATGAATGGTATGCTATTTATGTAATGCATTCAAGGGTTCAAAAATTCAAATTCGTTGCAGATAAAAAAAGAACACACGTCATATTAAGAAGTAATTTGTTTAGTACATAAGTGCCTCATGGGCGAAATATTACAAAAATACTTAATGTAAAAAGACATTGCGCATCCTTTTTGGAGCGATGTAAGTGTTGAGGGTCTCTTTCTCGTGAAGTCGGCGGGTGAGCTCCAAAACTTTCTTCTCACTGGCATGTAAGCTGGATTCAAAAGCATTTCGTTCTTCCTTGAGTTGGATCCAACTCTTTTGCATTGCTTCCCATGATGTTGGCATGTCAGGATGTAGGATGGTGTATGGAACCTCCCCTTCCATAACAGGCTCTTTGATCACGGGGAGAATGTGAGGATATGGCATCATAAGATTCTGGGAGCGGGTTCGTACCCACTTGAGGTAAGGCTCAAGGGGGATGGAATTCTTGTGCCCCAGTGTCTTACTATCTACCTTGTTAGGCATCCTCCAAGCTCTGATGAACCTTTGTCGAAGTCCTTGCGCATCGTTGTCGAAGTCAAAAACTATGTCAGGGATCAGCATGTCATAAGGGCCATCCCTCCGAGCATATCCAAATTGTCTCAAAGCCAGACAGGGGTTGTAGGTAATGCCTCCTCTAATTCCATGTAAAGGAACATTAGGAAATTCTCCACAACGATCAATGATAGTGACATTTTCTCTGGATCAAGAATGTGTGAGGGTCATCAATCGTTGTGACCACCTTAAACCCTGCTCATTCTTCAAAACTGATTGTGGAAGGTGAGAAATAAACCACCTTGCCAGGAGAGGAGTACAGCACATGAGAACACCTCTTTTCTCATTGTTCGTGTGTAAAATGAGTGGAGGATGTCCCCAAGCAATGTAGGTATGGGATTCCTGGACATAAAAATCTTGACAGCATTCACATCTATAAGTTGATCAGGGTTTGGGAACAACACCAACCCATAGATAAGGAGTGCCACAATCTCTTCAAAGGCTTGTAGATTAAGAGAATTCCAACATTCTTGTGCCTTCTCAAACATAAACTTTGCCAAGAATCCCTTGATACCACTTCTGATTTCCCAATGCCCCTTGATGTCAGATGGCTGCAAACGTAATGCTTGAGCAACATCTTCAAGTTTTGGTTCCTTTTCCGTACCGTTGTAGGGTAGTTGACTAAGAATAGAAATTCTCAGAAGTTGAGAAAACTCCTCCAAAGCAGGCACCAATTGATAATCAGGGAATGTAAAACAGTGGTGTAGGGGGTCAAAGAACTGGAAGAGAACTTTTATCATGTCTTCTTCAATGTTGGTGTTGACCAGGCTGAGGAGTCTACCATGTCTTTCACTGAAGAGAGAGTTCTCGGGAATCCTGGATGTAAGCTCCTTGAGTTGAGGAGGGATCCTTACAAGGTTGACCTGAATTGTTTTCCTGCGGAGAGACTCCATGTCCTACAAAACAAGAACAAAGATGAAGATCCAAACCCTTGAAATGGTTAGCAAATGCATATGATGCTTTATGATGTTATGTACATGTATGCAAAAGTAAGCAAATGTATATACAGACAGTCATATTCACACAAAGCAAACAAGTCCTTAGGTTTAGGCTTGGATGGGGTTCATAGGTAAGTACCCTTTTGAAGTTAGTTGGCTCAAAACCTGTCCTATAAATAGTAACCGGGTTCTAAGGAGCTCAATATCATTGGATTGTTTTCTATGTTCATTGTTTTGATTTACACTTAACTGGCGACCAAAATATTCCAAGAAAACAACCCTCAATGAGTGTAGTATCGAGTATCTACCAACTTCGGACTGCACCAAAGTCGATCATCTCACTATCCCTAAAAAGGCCAGGATGGTCAAGTAAGGTTCTAAAGTCAGTTGATGCTTCACGACACCACGCGGCGGCCCCGTATTCTCCTTGACTTGACTCAAGGGTTACCGGTACTCACCAAAGTGCAACATCAACGTAGCTACTGCTTCAACCATGTCGGTATACCCCGCACAGTTCCCTCACAGTTTGTTGCTACTTTTAAAGGGTATCCCCAGATCCGGGTTAGGATCTATAGAACTCCGATACAAACCCACAAAATTTAAAGCACACAAAACATACAATTGAAAACATAAGTGATCTAATCCTAAGGTACACCTCACTTACTTAATATCCCCAGCAGAGTCGCCAGTTCTGTGATCAGTGGGAATAGAACTGACTGTTTTTGGAATGCTGGTTCGCGTTTGCGTTTGTTTTTGCAAAATGTCGCGGTAAGCAAGAGTCGCCACCATCTTTTATTTTATCCAACAAGGAAAGGACAAAAACACAAAAAAATTCCTTTTTGAGATGTTTCTCGGGTTCAGGAGGTAGATTATAGAAAGGGAAGGTGTTAGCACCCTTTCTATCCGTGGTTATCCATGGGCTCTTAGGTACTTGCTCATTGTGTTTTCAAAAGTTTGCTTTTCTTTGTGTTTGTGGGTTTGAAGAGAGTTTTTGTTTGAAAGAGAGTGTAAGTGCGAAAAGTTTGTTTTGTTTTGAAAGAGCAAGTACCTGAGAACCTCTACCTACTTAAAAGGGAATTAAACTGTGCAAATGTCCTTTAGACAGTGCTATCCCACTATTGAGGAGTAGGTAGCACCGTCGTTGGAGTTTTCGGGTCAATTCGATTAAGGGACATGTGGTCACTAAAGCAATGTTAGGACGCCTTAGCGGTAACCCTAATGTCTTAGATCATTTTTTCCGAGGCAACTGTTTCGAGGCAACTTTGATCTTTAGACAGGAGGGCGACCTCTAAAACTTCCTATACTCAATGACCACGTTCGAGGCAACCAAGTGAGGCGTACCCTAGGAGTGGCATGTGCAAATGTGTCAATTTTCAGTTATGTTATCTTTGTACATATTATGGTGAGCTACGGTTGATTTTAATTTAAGATAGATCTTGTCATGCATAGCCTATTATTCATACATCTAGCAGTTAATGGTTGCGGAAAATGAAACTAACCTATTACAAGGCGTTGGGTATTTACATCGCCAAAAACAAACCCTTGAAAAAGTAAATGCGAAAAATAAATAAAAGCGGTAAAAAGTCCTAAGTCCAAAATTATTACATCCTCGGAGCAAATACAATTATATGGATAAAAAAAATCATACGCGCGAGAAAAATTGAATCAGAGAGTTTTTTAGGGTTTTGACCCTTTTTCATTAAAGCAAGAGATTTTTGTTATTTTTGGCATTTAATTAAACCTAAACTAATTAGTTAATAAAAAGAAATATTTTTTGGTTTTTTGAATGTTTAAAAAAAAATAAAATGATTAAATATATTAAAAACCTAATTCTACACCAATTTTAATTTATTGCAAAAGATATTAAAATTATGCCTAATTAGAAACTAAATTAATTAAGTTATTTATTTACAAAAATAATGAAATAGTGAAATTAATTTTAATAAATAAAAATATTATATTTTTGTTTTCTAATTTTTTGTTATGAAAAAAGTTAATTGGTTAATTAAATAAAATAATAAAATAAATTAAGTAAAAGAAATATAGAAAAAAAAAAGCAAACCAAAAAGGGGTATGGGCCTAGAAATGGGGGTTCATTCATCAGAATTCCAGGCCCAAACGTAAGCAGCCTTTGTTGACTTTCTTCATTCCATGTGCGCCTTTGACTGGGGAACGTGATGGTCCCTCACTCCTAGCCACTGGATTGGATCTGAAGCTACTTGGCCACCATCTGGATGAGGGCGTATGATAGGCCCTGCTTTGAGTGTTGCATAGAATTTCCTAAAACAAAATAATACAAATGCTTTGGGGGACCTGGGATTCGAACCCAGGTCCTATTGCTCATTGGACGTTCGCCCCTGCCACTACACCACTATGCTGCTTTTGTAATAATAATAAACAACAAATAATATATATATCAAATAAACACTTATGCCTGGAAAAAAATAAAAAGTGCACTGATTTCAAACCGGCCAATGGGAGGGCGACGTGTGGTCGTCTTCTTCCCCCAAACCCTGTGTTTTTTCCTGCGGATTTCATTCCGCATCAAAATCCGTGGCTTATTTCTAAAATCCACCCTAGGCTATGAAACTACCATCTAAGGCCATGGCTGACCTCGTCTCTCCCTCCTGAGTATCCCTGTACCAATCATTCATCTTGATTTTGCCTGTATGAAAAACACCTAAAAAGCAAGAATATGAACCCTAGAATCGGGCATCACGATACAGTGCATAAAAATAAAATTGAATATTGCAGTCATGTTAGAAATCAAATAATAAACATGAATATGCCAATGTTTTGAAGAAAAAGTGCAAGAACTGGAAGTTGGGATTCCATGTTCAGAGGTCCATTCGTGACGGCTTACAGTGCGATATAGGTGATGAAAAAGACTGGTTTTGAATGTTATAGCACCACTAGATATCAAGGAAGAAAGTTGCGTTCTCTTTTTGGTCTGAAAGTGCCCCCAATGTCGTTCTTGATCTCACACTTTTTTCAAGGATTTTTGCAATTTGCTTTGGCCGTTTTAGCAGTTCTTAGGTCGTGAATTAGGTTTGTGTCGCTTGTGTATGTATAAGGCAATGGTTTTAGGTCAAGAGTTGGGCCAATATCCATGTACATTCAAGGTTTAGGATTTGATTTTATCACCATTGTTACCCTTTCCAAAAATAGGCCAAATCTGAGATTTTGTGCACAAATAAGCCTTAGCACGAGTTGGTTGGTTGTCACATGATGTTTGCAAGCTGTACAAATCACAAAGATCCCTTTTCAATAATTTTTTGGATTTTATTTGATTTAATATTGATTAATAATGAATTAAATCAATAAAAATGAAATAAAATAGAAAAATAAATTTTTGGTCATGAAATTAAGCATGGGACACGCGTGTGGCATGACAAGACTAAATCAAGTGGAAAAAGTGGGCCCTTTTGTCAAAAATTGGAGTTTTGAGGATAGTTGACTTTTGGCAATTTTGGAAAAATGCCCAACTTCAACAATGCATAACTTCTTCGATTTTGAACTTTTGGAGGTGTTATTGGACTTTTTAGAAACCTTGAGATGTCCTATAAGCAACCCTTTTGGTCTCATCTCATTTTGATCTTACATTCTCAAGTTATAAGCTTTGGCACAAAAGGTGTTTTTGTTGACTTTCAAAAATGACCTATAATGTCCAAATTTGTAACTTCTTGTGAGTGCATTTTCTGATCTTGGGGTGTGAATATGGATTGTAGGAAATTGCATCCTCTTCAAAATGAGCTTTAGATGGGTCATTTATCATAAAGTATGAGAAAGATATGCTTGGTCAAAGTTAAGTTGACTTTTCCTGCAAAACCCTAATTTAGCAACTTTTGAATCTTGATGAATTTTGAGCAATCCTTGATGAATCATGATCAACCCTTAATCAAATGATGAATTATCCTTCAAAATTAGAATGTTGACAAAAAATCTGGAGGTTTGACTATTTGGGGGTCACAGTTGACCTTTGCCCTAGCACAGTCGCTTTTTGGGCCTCTTGAGCAATTGACTGACCAAAGTTTCTCTGCAAGGCTTGAAATTTGTCATGGATGGACTTAAGAACATATTAAGACATTGGGAAGAAATTTAGGCCATTTGGATATGAGGACCTTAATACAACACAAAACCCTAATTTTAATTTGACTGCCTTAGGAGGTGATTTGACTGTACAGCTCTTGAGCCATTTTGAGCTATTTGAAGATCATTCTTGACATGTCTTAAGGAATATGGGAGGGCAAATTTTGGGGTACAACAGAAGGTTATTCTCTCTAACATCTGAAAGGTCCTTCTGATTAAAGAAGCTAGACTTATTTTGGAATCTTGTTCGTGTCCAAGGAATATATTAGGTTTGTATTAAGTATGGTATGTGGGTGTGCACTAACCACATGTTATACTACTATTATGGAGGTAATCGTGTGATTATCAGGGTGATCATTGCAGTTATTGAATAAGAATCCCTAATATAGAGTTGGAGATTCTTGAGATGTCATATATAATGTCCTGACATCTTTGCGTTGAGAATTTTTTTTTCTCAACTTGGTTTGATTGGTGTTTCTCTCACACATGATATAGGTTATTTACTCAAACTTGATGTAATTATCAAGTTTATGAGAGCATGGAACTCTTGTTATGTTAAGAAAAGAATAGTTATCCAAGGAAGGATAATGTATGGATATGTGTCAACCTAAGCTTAGTGGTTGATTGGTGTCTGTGTTGGTGGAGTATCATCCAAATTGCTTGGAATGAGCCTTTAGTTGTTTTTGTCTGCATGTGTTTGAATGAGTTTGTAGATCATGCCTTATTGGAGCAAGGTGTGGTTACTCAAGGGAAGACCTTTTTCAAGCTTAGGGTCTAGTTATGTGGTGTCCTTACATGATGAAACATTTGGTTATACACAAGGAGATCAGTGCATCAATGAGTTTTGAAGAAGAAGTCGTATTTATGGTATGATGCTAGTTTTATACCCTGCTTATTGTTGTCTGATCTAGTTACCTATTGAGAGGGAATATCCTCTTTAGGTACATAAGGTTGGTGAAACACCTCAAAGTCAGACAAGGTGTCTGAACATTATGTGTATGAGAAGAAGATTGAGGTGTGTATCATGTAGATCATTGCATTTGTTTATGATCTGATCATGAAGGTTGATCAATTGTTGGTGTATTCTCTTGCGTTCTCTTGAAAGAGTTATTTTTGGATTACTGTGGATATTATCTCTAAATCTATAGTATATGTTTAAATCAATGTGACTTAGACTAACGTCGAAACTGATGTTGGAACATCATTTCAGTTTTTTGCTTCTTCAGTCAAAGAAGTTTTTTTTGGAGTCCAAAGTGAAGCATGAGGTCAATTCACTAACCTAATTTAGAGTAGTTTGTGATGAGAATGGTTGTCATGACTATTTTTCATGAAGATGAATCAACTAGCTCTAGATGACTACAGAAGAAGGATGTCAGACCAAATGTCTTACCTTGTGCGAGAAGGTAGTCTTATCTTACCATTTATAAATACTTTGACGAGAGTTGAGTATTTATTTATCCTCTTATGATGTTGTGCATGTGAGTAAAGGTAAATACTTTGACGAGAGACTGAGTATTTTTCTGATGTGTTAATACAAACCTGCAATATGAACATTGGGATTTAAAATGAGTGTTGAGAATTTATTTTTCTCTATGTAGTTGTGATGAGTACCTTGGTCGAGATAACTACTAATTACTGAGAGTTTATTTCTCTCAGTGGTGCTCTGGTGTGTGACGACCTAAATCAGATGCTAAAGCAGATGTTTTAGACGATGTTGTAACATCATGCTTGTCAATGGTTGTCCTTATGAAGAAGCTAGGAATTATGAATGTTTTCCTACATTATGTTTATAAGTGGCAGCTCTAAACTATGATGAAGAAGTATGTGAAGCTTCTGAACCTATCCATAAGGGTGTGTGATGAAGGCATGACTCCTATCATGATTGAAGATAGTAATTGAACCAGAAATTGCTAGGAGCAGAAGAAGAGCATCTGACAGAGTGATCTAATCAGAATGCCTATCGAGGAGGGAGTTTCTTCTACTACAAGTATCAGATTATGGCAGTCTGGATCTTGTGGAGCAAGCAAACTAAACACATTCATTATGGAATAAGTGATAAATTTCAAACCAAGTGGGCTTTTATATGGATTGGTTAAGCCATTAACCTGACGTGTCTTTGTTGAGTGAACCAATCAACGTGCCTGGATGTGTCCTCAAAGAGTGATATGATCTGTAAAAGTCAGGATTGATTTTACACTTGATGAAGATGATCAAAAGTCGTGTTCATCCAGGTGTGTGAAGTAGTTGTCCTCCACTATGAAAGAATGAAGTCCTTCATAAATCTTCATTTGGTGCTCAAGTTTTCATCTTCAGCAGAAGTATTGTTCATCCATGACAGGGGTGTCTATAGATTGTTGCTACAATGGTGTATATATTTTAAAGCTTGCGTGTGTTCCAAGCTTGTGGAAATTTTATGCCTCTTATGAGGTTATGACGTCGGACAATGTTTTCGTGACATGTAGCTACTAGATGTAGTTATTTGTGTTCTTAACATGGTATGTATGGTGCCAGCAATATGAAGTTGTGTTGTACTGTTTTACTCCAGGAGACAATATGCTTGGGGGAATTTATTTTTCTCAGGAGATTTGGATATGACTCAAATGAGGCTTTGGGTTATGTATGGGAATTTCATACATGATGTCTTGACATCATGATAGATTTCACCAATTCTTAGTGAAATGAGTTCTCTTGAAGGTCAGTGAAGGTTGTGTGGTTATACTTCAGAACATGTGGATGATTTTGTTAAATTTTTAAAAAAAATGTTCTGACCGAGTTTGAAGATACAAGAGAAGATAGATAATGTCTGGCCAGATGACAGGACATTATTCAGGACATATTCCTTAAGGCTGACAAGGAAATATTATAGATGGTGCCATCAGGAGGGACTAGGGCACATGTTTCTCATTATGCATGAATGATACATTTGTGTTATTCTGTTTTGGTTTTTCATTAGCATTAATTTAATGTGATAGTGTTCTACTATGGGTTGTTTTGTTTAGTTGCTTCCTTTGTCACATTATGACTAAAAAGGGGAAGAAGTGTGTGCGTGTGCGTGCATTAACCACTGATTTTTGGCTGCTATTAAGGGGGATAATTTCTGTTTCTCTATTGTGATAGTAGGTGTTGAGGAGGAGATCGAAATGTTATGGATTAGAGTGCTCTGAGGAGATGTCAGACATGTTGTCTCGACGTCATGATGTTGAGAACTTAGTTTTTGTATTTGTGTTACAACTGTATTAGTAGATTCCCTAACTACTAACTGTACTTTGGTTTTGTGTTGCTAACCTTGCTTGTTTCTTTTCCACCGTTATGCCTCTGATGTGTATGTTTGATTTATTTTCAAACATATTTTAGTGTTTTGCAAGCAAGGGTTATTTGGTTGTTTTAGCCAAAATATGCCAAAGAGAGATATTATCATTTCTCTAAAATTATGATTGGCTTACATTTTGGTAAAATCAACTTAGCAGCAACATGTTGAACAAAGAAGTCCCAACTTTTTGTTTTCAACATGTCGAAGAAGATGTCCCAACCAGGTGGATAAGACATCGCATCTGCAACAGTTGTTAGTTATGTTTCAGTCGATTTGTAAGTTATTAAATATTTGGGGAATATTCAGTTAGCTTATGTGGCATCCAAGATTGATAAATAAGAGATATTATGTTGATTTTTCAAGATATTTAAACTTTATAAATATGGAGACATTTTAGGAAAGTTATGATTGAAGACCTATTTTCTTGGAGAAGTTTTTTTAGACTTTGTGCAGCCTCTCTATATTTTTGAAGCTCAAACCCAGTTGGGAAAATGTTTATAAATATAAGTGTTTATAACCTAGTTTTGCACGTGTCCAAGATGTAGATCATTAGGACTTTGTCTTTGTGCCACTCTCTAGGAGAGTTGGTTATTTGTGAGCCTCTCAAATATCATGTTGATATGAGAGTAGGATGTTGTTATAGAGTTGTAAGTCTCTATTATTGTTCTCCTCGAAGCTTTTAAGCAAGAGGTAGTATTGTTCTTGGAGGAAGCTTGTAAGTAACTTAAATTTGTGATCTTAGTCAAGAGTCTTGGCTAGTGATTGTCATGGAAGTGCATCTTCTAGTTTTTTCGTCATGGAAGTGTGTCTTCCTGTTTTGTATTTGAAGTGGGATCTTCATTTAGGTGAAAGGCCGTTGATACAGTAATTGGGACTGAGACTGTTAGACATCACTGCGGTGATTGGAGGTGAGATAGGATTTCTCATATCTAGGAAGGATCTAGGTAGAAGTTGCACAAGATAGTGATAAGTTGTAAATGGGGGATGTTGTACCCCAAAATTTTCCCTCCCATATTCTTCAAGATTTGCTAAGAGCATGCTTCAAAATCTCTCAAGGGTTGCACAGTTCAATGGCCTCCTAATAGTAAAAAATTAGGGTTTTGATTCTGGCAAAGAAGTTGAAGTTTCCAAGGGTCCAAACAAGTCCCACATGCCTATAAACATTGTCAAGCATCCTTATGCCAAGTTTCAAGACTCACAGCACCAAGTTGTACAGTCAAAAACCCTAATTGCTTCACAGTCAACTGCAGGGGCAAAATGGTCATTTGACGGTCAAAAGTCCAAATTTTTTATCAACATCCTATTTTGAAGCCACAAACATCATTTGATCAATTCTTGATCATGATTTCACAATAATGGCTCAAAAAGTCTCAAGATGTAAAAGTTTCTATTTTTGGACAGTTGGAAAAGTCAACTGCAAATTGACCAAGGCATAACTTCCACATGGTTCATCAGAAAAATTCCATCCAAAGCTCATTTTGAATAGAATGATATTTCCTACAACTCATATTCACACTTCAAGTCCAAGGAATGCTCTCACAAAAAGTTATCAATTTCAACATTATAGGTCATTTTTAAAAGTCAACAAAAAGGCACTTTAAGTCAAAGACCATAACTTGAGATTGGTAAATCAAAATAACATGGGACCAAAGACATTGGTTAGAGGACTTCAATAACTTTCCAAAATGTCCAAGAACATGATCAAAGCTTAAAAATTGAGCAAGATATGCCTTGTGGAAGTTAGGAAATTTTTGGGAATTTTGAAAAGTCAACTTTGCTTCAAATGCCTCAAAATTGCTAATGGGCCTCAAATTCTTCCAAAAATCATCACCCAAAAGCTATGCACGACCCATTGACCCAAAGGGGAGTTATTTTCTTATTTTTAATTAATTAATTGAATATTTAATCTATTTAATTCATTTAATTAAAATTAATTATAAGGAAAATATTAAAACATGTTTTCCAAATCTTTTTGTGTAGCATATTCTCTCATTAAGGCCTAAATATTTCGTGTACCACATCAAAGGGACCAAATCTTCCAAATAGGCAAGTTCCATGGCAAGAAAAGATTGAAAAAGATGCTTGAAAATCAAATATTGAAAGCATTAAAACAATGGGTTATGGGCTTTGTTTTTGACCTAGAATGATTCCTCATACATATGCAAATAGAACCCTAATGATAAGGACAGAAGCTGCGCTCAAGCATAAGAACCAAAACTTGCATTTTTCACAAAAAAGGTGGAAACTGAAAACATAGTTCCAGTGTGATTCAAGGCCTACAATCCATTCCAAAGGCTTGCTGGGACTTTCTTGATCGTGTCTCAACCCTTTTCCACTCTCCATACACAAGGAATCGGTATAACAAAGTCCTACTTTTGTTGAAAATTTGCATAATCGTGTTTCATTATCCATGCGTTATTTGTAATTTTTAATCATTGATGTGGACTAATATGAGTGTTCTGAAGCTTAAGGCATGCTTTAATTGAATTAACAAGGCCTGTACAGAAATCCACCATGAAAGCATTCTAGGGTTTCAGGAGTTCGAATTTGGGGCTTTCCTCATCTGAAAAAATTAGGCCACGAAACTTATACCATTGAAACCAGGACCTTCATACGAACACAATCATCACCTCGCGCCTTTTTTATATATGCCCAGGAGCTAATCGCTATTATCCACTGTATTATTTAGTGGGGGTTTAAAACCCCCGCTACTTGTTTGATATTTTTGCAGAAAGAAGAAGATGAAGCTGGCGTGTCCTCATGTGACTGGAGCATTTGAATCTGGCGCATTTTTTATTGTTTTATATCATTAGCTTTATTTCCTCATTATAATATTCGTGTCCCATTATATTATCAAAGAACGCAAGCAGCACAACTGACAAAGCATTAACATGGTAAACGCAGGGACCTGGGTTCGATTCCCAAATCCCCCCACTTTATTCAATATTTTTTCCTTTAACATGATTCTGTGTAGTACGCTTCCAAGAGGCTACCATGCAACTCCAGATCTGTGCTTGCCACATGTCCCTGAAGGCCAATCTAATGGCCATCACCAGCAATCCACCATACGCATTGGTCAACTGTTTCCCACTCAATCAGAGAAGTCAAACAGGGCTTGTTCCATTGGGCCAAAATTCTCATAAAAACACCTCCAAAGGGGCCAGACACCCCCCCTGTTGTTTGTACTCTTCCTTTTAATTTTACTTTCTTTTCCTTTTTTATTCTTTTTTTAATTTGTTTTATTGTTTTAATTAATTCCACAAAATAATTTTTACAATACAAAAAAAACAAAAAAAATCATGAAATAAAAAAATATGTTTCATTAATATTAATTTCCATTAATTTTGTAAATAAATTTAATGATCGATTTAGTTTTAATTTAGGGTTTTAATTTTAATTTACTTCTTAATAACTAAGAAAACATAAAAACTAGGGTTTCTAGCATTTTTACTCTTTTTCTCAATAATTAAATTTTCCTTCTTATTATTATTAATTATTAATTATCTTGTAAATAAATATGATATTTAATTAATTAGGGTTAAATTAGGTCAAAACTTAAACATTTTCTAATAATTAAAAACAATTTAGAACTAGGGTTTTATTTAACTTTTAATTCCAATTAATTTTCTTTATTTTCATAAAATACCAAAAAAAACATAAAAACAAGTTCTTTTCTTTATTTAATCATTAATTAATTTATTAATTGCAATTTAATTTCTTTAAAGGGTCCAACGCCCTCGCATTCGATTCTAATTTCTTTTCGCACGTTTATTTTTATTTCCTTTTTAAATATAATGTAATTGCCCCAAAGCTTTGTAATAGTAATTAGGACATTTACTTTCCGCACTTTTATTAAAAAACGGGTCTTTGTTTAATTTGGCGATGTATAGACCCGTGCCTTGTAATAGCGTAGGACCTTTATTTCCGCATTTTAAATCCCGCACCTTTTAAACTGCTAATCACATGAAAGAATGTATGGCCAAAAATAAAATCAAAGCGTAGCTCACCCAACGCATGATCAAGATAAAAATAACTGAAAATGACACACAATTCACACACCACTCCTAGGGTACGCCTCACTGTTGCCTTGCCCCTCGAAACGTGGTCGTCGAGTATAGGACGTTTTAGTAAGTCCTCATGTCCATGAACATGGCATGGGGGTAGCTTCTAAGGTGTCCTACTATTTCTTCGGTGACCACACTGTCCCTTAACTCGAATTGACCCGAACACCTCCAACGGTGGTGCTACCTACCTCTCAATGGTGGGATGACACTACCTTAAGGACATTTACACAGCCTAATTCCTTAGGGTAGGTAGATGACTCATAGATACTTGCTCTAATTCAAAACAAATCAAAAACTTCTTTTCACGCCGACACTTTTCAAAAAGCTTTCAAAAACAACTTTTCAAACACTCTTGAGGACTGATACAAGAGTCGAACTGAAATTTTAAACGAAACTTTTTTTAAACCCACACACATTTTGAAAAGCAAACAAATATTTTGAAAACATAAGAGCAAGTACCTAAGAGCCCATGGATAACCATGGATAGAAAGGGTGCTAACACCTTCCCTTTCTATAAATCTACCTCCCGAACCGAGAACTATTCTCATAAGGAATTTTGCTGTGCTTTTGTCCTGTCCATGTTGGAGAAAATAAAAGACGGTGGCGACTCTTGCTTCCGCGACATTTCGCGAACCAGCTTAAAAAACAGTCAGTTCTAAATCCACCGATCACAGGGGAGTTTAACTTTGAATTTACATTGTCTAGTGGTTTTCCTTTCTGGATTGGTATGCCTCCATAGTAGATATTGTTGTCACTGAATTGGGTTAACAATTCATGTGTTGTTTATGCTTTTCAGTGCTATTTTATATTGTTTATGCCTTGCCATGTTTGTTTTTGTCAAAATAAATGTCTCGACATCCTATAGGACATATATGATCTGATATACCAGAATTTTAAAACTTCTCCACAAGGAAGCAACATTTGAGTGGACCGAGGAGTGCAGACGTGCCCTCTTCCACCTCAGAAAGGCACTATCACAACCACTCGTTCTTTCACGACTAGACATGGAAGAAACTCTCTACCTGGCCGTGACGTCCAAGACCATCAGCGTAACCCTCATTCAAGAAACACCTGATGGGTAGAAGCCCATTTATTTCACAAGCAAAGCCTTGTAGGGTTCCTAAATAAGGTATCCACCAATCGATAAGGTAGCCCCAATGCTCATCAACACAACAAGGAGGCTAAGGCATTACTTCCTAGCTCTCACCATCGTTGTTCGAACAGACCAACCTATAAAACAACTACTTGGTCAACCCAAAATGAAGGGCATGGTACTTAAATGCCTGTTAGAACTCTCCGAGTTCGACATCAAGTACGAAAGTAGGAAATCACTTAAAGCATGAGTGTTGGCCGATTTCATAACATAGATGACCTCCCTGACTCCCATAGGTGGTGCCTACAAATGGGCTATCTTTGTGGATGGATCTTCCAGCTTGACCAGAAGCGGGCGTGTATTATATTGGAGAATAAGAAATGAACACTGAATGAGGTCTCCCTCGCGTTGTCCTTCCCGACTTCAAACACTCAGGCGAAATATGAAGCTTTCCTCGCAGGACTCCGCCTGGTCGAAGACTTAGGAACCGAGGAAGTAAATGTCTTCACAAACTTCCAACTCGTCGCCTCTCAAGTGCAGGGAGAATATCAAGTCAAAAACGTCCAACTCTAAGAGTACTGGACTCTGGTCCAAGAGAGAGTAAAGAAATTCAACTTCGTAGATATACAACATGTTCCCCGCGAACATAACGTCTGAGAAGATGTCTTGTCGAAACTGGCCAGCACAAAGAAAAAAGGGGGGAACAAATCAGTAATATAGGAAATACTTTCTCGACCTAGCATTGAGAAATCCTCCTCGGTTTTAGACGTGAACGCCAATGCCGACGATAGCTCCTGGATGACACAGGTTTACACCTACCTCACAAAAGGAGAATTACAAACCGATCAGAAGGAGGCCAGCATGGTCAGGTGAAGAGCTTGCTCCTACGTCCTGGCCGAAGGAAAATTATACAAGAGAGGATTCTCCATCCCTCTCCTCAAATGCATCAACGAGAGAAAAGTCACCCACATCCTATGCAAGATCCACAAGGGAATCAACACCCAATACTTGGGTGGGAGATCACTCGACAGGAAAGTGTTATGAGCAGGATATTACTGGCCCATCATGCAACACGATGCCAAAGAACATGTGAAGAGATGCGGCAAATGCCAACACCACAAGGACATATACTTAGCGCCCCAAGCAAGATCAAGTCCCTCTCCTCCCCTTGGCCCTTCGCATGGTAGGACATAGACCTCCTCGGCCCGTTTGTGGTGGGATCAAACCAAAATAAATACCTGATAGTGGATGTAGATTAATTCACAAAATGGATAGAGGCAAAAGCGCTAGCCAGAATCACAACATAAAAAATCCTCCATTTCTACAAGAGGAACATCCTTGTCTGGTTCGGCATACCCCAAGCAATCATCACTGACAATAGGACACCATTCACAGACAAAATTTTCCAAGAATTCATTGCCAAGTTGGGCACCATCCAACATTTAGCTTTTGTCTAGCACCCGCAAATAAACGGGCAGGCCGAAGCTGCAAACATGGTGATCCTATGAGGCCTCAAACGAAGGCTCGACGAAACCAAAAAGAGATAGGTCGAGAGTTGTATAGCATGCTCTAGGCCTACCGAACAACATCTCACTTAACCACCAGGGAAACTCCTCTCCGACTAGAATATGGGGCCGAGGTTGTTATCCCCGTTGAAATAAGGGAAAACTCTAGGCGGACCAAAGCCCCTCTCGACGAGGAAATGAATGACGAAGCATTAAGAGAATGACTCGAACTCGTCGAAGAAGTCCAAACAGGAGCGACCTTACGAGAAACATCTCTTAAAAAAATCACTATACGATGTGACGCCAAAGTCATAGGACGAGCATTCAACGTCTGCAATTTAGTCCTAAAGAGAAATCACAAAGATTCTCGAGAGGGAAAGCTCGCCGTAAACTGGGAAGTCCCCTACCGCGTTCAGGCTAAAATTGGGTTCAGGGCGTACTACCTGGAAAATTTACACGGGGAACAATTTGCTTGACCTTGGAACACCGAGAAATTGAAGCAATATTACAGTTAAGACACCAAAACAGTCGGTGTGCTTTGTCAAAGTGACATACACAATAATCCGATCATGCGTGCATGCTCATGTACAAGCATAACACTCCTAATTAAACAAAGAGGCAAGTCTCCACTCTTTTGACGAGCAAATTCTTAGCCCGACATAAAAAACTCAAACAAGTTTCATTATCATCGTACCATGATGGTAGAACACCCAGCTCACGATGGGAAGTTCATGTTGCCGAGCTTAGGCCCTAAACGAGACCTGAGTTCCAGCTTTTGCCCATAAATTACCCCCATCGTTCGACCAATTCCCCTCACTGGCGAACCTCAAACACTAATGAGCAATCCCCCTGAAAACTCTTAAACAAAAGAAACGTCTCTAGCAGACGAGCATACAAACATTCAAAAAATCAACAGTATTAAGAAATAAAACATGCATAAATAAAGGAAAATACTTAAACAATGCATGATAAAGAAAATGACCACCACAATCGAAATATTAAAAGGCGACCACACAGGCCGCAATTGTCAGAACATTACATAAAGGGAGCACGAAGCCCCCACCCAAAATACGAGCGAGTGGCCACAAGGACCACAATTGTTTGAAAATTATACAAAACGGGAAAAGCCCCATAAACAAATACTACAAGTACGACACACATGCCAAAATAAAAGAATAAGTTGGTCAAACATCAGGCTGGGATGGTTCCTCGCACGCATATTCCTCTCGGGGGGGGGGGGGGGGGCTCCTCAAATAATCCATCCTCTCCTAACTTGAGAGATGCAGGGACTATAATCTTCCCGTCTGCCACATAGTAGAGAAATCCTATTCTGGACGTGTTCAACTCCACCTCGGGATTCACCACTCTAAATTGTGCCACAACATTGTTGAAACTTCCCTCAGTATTTGTCAGACTGTCATCCACATCCAACTGAAGGCGAGCAATCAACTCTACTCGGGTCTTCGTACCCTTGGCCTTATCAGGTTCATCCTTGGTAGGGGAAGCCTCAACCCTCGTAGTTGCAATCATATCCTCGAGGGTTTTCTTTTCCAGCACAAGAGTCTTACGCTCCTTAGCCAACTTAGCCAGGCTCTCCGTTGATGCCTTATTTACATAATTTTCCTTGTTGAGCTCCTCCCCAAGAGCCGCTATTTTAGCCTGGGACTTCTTCAGCTCTGCCTCTTGGGAAGAACCCTCCTAAGCATACACAACAACAATCCCCATAATCCTTATCAAAGCACCAGCATCTCGGGCCAGCATCGTCCGCTTGCTCAGGCGATCCATCTCTTCGAGCACCAATGATTCAACTCGCTAAACCTGCAAAGAAGAGCCCTCAAAGAAAGTTCTGTCGTGAAATTATGGGGGCAGTTTGTACTTGCCCTTTTCCTATTCACCCTTCAGGTCGAGAGTGCCCTTAATACGTGGTCTCTTTAACCTCGAGGACAATTGTTGAAGAGAAGGGTGCCCGACAACTTGGCTAGTCGGCGATGTTCCCGAACCAGTCTACGGATGCGTCCCCGCATCACCCTGAGAGCCTTTAGCAGACTTATTCCCTTTCTTCGCTTTAATAGCAGCCAATTTGACCATATGCTCCCAAGTGACATTCATTTTTCCTGCAAATAAACAAGTCATCGTTAGCGAACAAAGGCAAAGAAACACGTGCAAAGACCAAGACAAATATGGGACAACTACCTAAATACTTTATAGGGTCCTCACACTCGAGGAGCTCCTTAACATTTATAAGGCCAGGTTCAAACACCGACTTCCCATCCTCGTCGACAACATGACTTCCCCCTTTGCCCACATGCTGGACTAGGGGTATCCCCTCGACGAAAGCCAACACCTAATCGTAACTAACCTGATCGTCAACGTTCAGCTGACCCGCCTTCACTATATAATGATTCGTGCCCCGATCAAAATGTTCTCTATACCAATGAAAATTAAACTTCTACACAAGCCCCTCATAACCTCGCCCTCCTCGGTCAACACTGACTGCCCGTCCGTCCATAACTTAGGGATACTATCAAACATATTAAGGACCGCCTTCTCTGACACAGGCTGGACCAGCAAGTACTTGTCCTTGAAATTTTGGAAAAATTCAAAAATAGGCCTTAAACAACTTCCCGTTAGCTTGATTTAAGGAGACTCATCTGAACTGGTTGCCAACGGTGCCCCGCTGAAGATGAAAATAGTAGAAAAACAAATGGATAGTGGCCCTAATCTTCAAATAATCACACACAATCTCAAAAGCCCGCAAAAAGGCTATGAAGTTGGGGTGAATTTGTAAGGGAGTAAGATGAAAATAATCAAAAATGGCCACCCGCAGGTCGGTGAAAGGAAGCCGAAGACCCATGTCCCTGAAAATGATCTTGTCCATAGGAAGGTGGTTGACATCATATTTCGTACAAATCCTGGCATACTTCCCAGGGACATAAACAACCCAATCCTCATCGACGTTCCCCCGTTCCATCTTCGCGGACATAATCGTGAACGCATCACCCGAGTGCTCGACAAAATGTGAGGCAATCTCCAGAGGCTCAGAGCTATCCAATCTACCCCTTCGGGGACCATATGTACTTCCTGTACGAGCGAATTTTACCTAGAAAACTTTGGGTTGCCCCGACGTGATATGCCTGAACAAACTCTCTTTCGTTGTGCATTGGTCAGACGTAGATTAATCAGAGGGATTTTGCTCTCCCATAACATCATCCTTGAAACTATCAACCATTTTTCTTAAAAAACAGAGGACGAAAGTGAATTCAACATCAAAATCAAATCCACCCTTCCACCGTCAGTCAAGTGAAAAGGCATGCGAAAGCACGAGGACCACGTCCTCGGCCAGAGCCCTTACTCACACAGCAAAATATGGACACAAATATCTCCCTGACATCCAAAAACGCATAAAGTTCGTAAGTAAAACCTAGAAATGGCCCAAACGCCAAACATCACTAGCAGACCCGCGGTAGAGCCGACGTCCTCGTGTGGCAGAACCACCATCAGACACCAATAAACCGCCAGGAAATTCCCCCACTAAGCCACATCAATCCTAACTGCATGCATCTCTAGACGCGAAATCGGAAAATCTAATCTAAATTAGAGATGAAATTCACGAAAACTAGAGAAAATCGAGAAACTTACTTGATCGGGGAGGCTTAACGGCGGGACGAGTAGAAACTTCGACGATGAGTGATAGTGCTTTGTAGAACTAGCAGAAGCGAGCAGTGAAAGGCAAGCAAAAGGTGTGAATAAAACTTTCTTTCTCCTATTTATAGGCAGCTTCGCTAGCACGTAAGCGGGCACGTGCCTAGGGAAACCTACAGGTCATCATCATTACGCCATAGCCCTTAGAACCACTATCGTTATGCATTTACGACAACACGTGACTTGATGCATGCATGACAAGCAAACTCCTAAGGTCCAATCAATTGTTCCTCTCCCCGCGAGACTAACACACCGGGCAACACTCAAGCTCCTCGTATGAAATTATCCCCGAAAAATCACGAAGCATCCCCCGACTGCGGGCACGTCTTAAGTCATTACTCTTATGCCTAGAAGCAACAATTGTGGGCTTCTGTTATGGACTGACCCAATGACTAGAATTGGCCCAATCCGCTTCTACCTTCAGCGTGACCCAACAACTCTAACCCACTGACTCTGGCCTTCAGTCGAGCACGCATGATCAACCACACCACAAGGCTATCGAGGATAACGATGCCCTGACCACGCGTCTTCCCGCATCGATGTCCACCTCTATGTCTGCCCGACACCCGTAGAGCAGACAACCAAGAAGCGCCCATAAACGCACATGTCCATAATATCCTTCTTCTCGGAGCAACCACTAGTTACGAGCACGACTGTCCGTTTTGACCAAGTCCTGACAGTTACTTATTTTTGAGGAACCTAATATCTATACTAAAAAATAAGAGTCAACGGCTACTGTTTACCTATGGTTTTGGTAAACAACCGCTGATCCTCCAAATGGTTACTTATTTGGTTACTCGCAGGATCGATCAGATTGATCCTATGGACATAGGTTGATTTTGAAGTTTAATTAATGTGGATAAGGCTTTAAGTAAATTGTTTAAAGTAAATTGCATAAAGGAAAGGCTTGGTAAAATAAACAAGACTTGAATGTAAGGGTTCGACGGGAATCTTAAAGGGGAAAAGCATGTAAAATACTGGAAAAGTAAATGACTTGAATTGATTAAATTGGTGTTTCACACATACATTTCTCAACAATTCGTTCGCTCACACTGGGTACTTGAATCTAAATGAGTGACTATGTATTTATTGTGAACACACGCGAGAAACTACACGTCTACTCCTATTTATACAAAAACATTCCAAGTAACCGTCGGGCAGTTACACTGCTTCGAGATCAAGCCACTTGTCACGTTCTCCATGCTCGACGCTCCAGATCCTTGCACGTTTGCACGTAGTAACTGCTGGAAACCGTTTTCCCTCCAAAGCTTTGAATTTCAAACTGCTCCACTCTGGACCATCGAACACGTTCGTCAAGAGACGTCTTCGACGAAAACTCCTTCGACGTCGAAGGCAATCAGCCTTCTTCCTTGGAAGAAATCTTCTAAGTATTTGGCCATCTTTCGACGGGCACTTCGACAGGCTTAGCCAGTCGAAAGCATCTTTCAGCTTTTAATGGCTGTCATCAATCAAAACAAAGGTGTCGAATTTAGGAGCCAACAAATTGCCCCCCAAGAATGCCTTATTTCGACTCTGAAAGAAAAAGGCATTCTTTGAAAACGCCATTCGACACCTGTTTTTCCACGCTTAGTCACAAGTTAACTTGTGCACTTTTTGTTGCTTTTTACCAACTATTGGCAATCCCAAGAAACCATCATTGATTTGATCCTAGGACGTCACTGTCAGTACGGCGTGCAGAACCAAACATCACTTCATAATTTGTCATTATGACGAATTCAAAAACCGAGGACGCACGCTGCGTCTCTCTGTTTCTGCAGAAACGGCCAAAACAACGGGATGCTGCCACGCGTCCCACTAACCCCTGCAGCATTAAATGACATTTAATGCCCTCGTTATTGGGAATTTCTCCCACTACTATAAATAGTAGTGAATATCCCATTGTGGGACTTTTCACGCAAACTATCTCTCAAACTCCCTTGCTTCCTTGCAAACTTGTTCTCTTTGCAGAAAAACTCTTCCTTTTCCAACTTCATCTTCATCCTCAACAATGGCTTCTGCTTCAACTGCCCCCAAGACTAACGCACCAACTGAACAACTTGCTAAGCCCAAGGTTTTTGTAACTGCTCCGGTAGTGAACGCTACAGGGAAACGAAGGGTCCCCGAACCATCTGACATCTCCGTTCGTGACGCTTACTCGCGTCACTTGATGATTCCGGTTGGATATTCCAACCAAATCTTCGCAATGGCTGGACCCATGCATCCAAGCATTTCTGAAGCTCTAAAGATCAAGAGCTACTTCCCCATCGTCGAGAAACTCAAGCCAGTAGCCTGTGCTAAGAAGGATGCCGAAGACAACGAAGACCCCACACACGAGAAGATTGACCTTCGTTTCTTCAACAGAAGCGTTAGAGTCTTCAGGTCCTGCCCTAATCTCACCCAGGACTATGTTGCTTGGCTAACAAAGCTGGAAAAACATCAAACTCCAGTTTGGAAGGAAATGGGAATTTTTGACCTAATAATGCTGTCGAAGACAGGCTTAAACTACTCCCCAGAGATGCTTATAGCTTCGCTGTTGTTCTGGGATAACTCTCACTTCACCTTTCACCTTCCATGTGGGATGTTAACCCCCACACTCTTCGACGTAGCGGCCATTACTGGCCTTCGACCAACCGGAGATTACTTCGACCCGGAAGAGATGTCGGAGGACCAAATTGGCTTTTCTGAGACGAAGCCAACATTCACCACCTTTATCAACCATTACCATGACCGGTCGACAGACGCAGTGTCAGACGTTGAACACATAGCGTTTCTAGCCTTATGGCTAACTCGCTTCGTGTTCTGTTCGAAGTCTCTGCAAGTGACCAAAAAGATGGTCACTCTTGCCACCCAACTGCATCACCGCCAGAGCATCTGTTTGGCAGAACTAATTCTGGCCAGTCTTTATGACTCAATCAGCAGTGGGGTTACTCTTTTGAAACATGTCGAAGATAGGAACAGCTTGCTACTCGCTGGGCCTTTCTGGCTACTTCAATTGTGGCTCAACGCTACTTTCGAATCTTTCATACCCAAGAAGATTCAGATAAACGAACAAGCCCCAGCGATAGCCAATAGACGGATCGAAGGAATTAGGCTGGCTCTACTGACGCCTGTGGAGGATGGGCTAGAGTTTCAACAAACCTTCACTAACTTCGTTCTCATGTTCGCTCGAAGGAAGGAATTTGTTTCGACTATGGCTCCATTCGCTCAGCGAAAGGTGGGGCCAGCTTGGTTCACAAGGCCACATCCCAAGGAGTCGAGTGGTCCCAATGTTGATGAGCACACCATACTATGGGAGGCATTCCTTACTCCAAGGATTATGCCTCTTCGATTTAAGAGTTCTAAGACTCATCTGAGTCTACTTGCCTATCAACCAAATCTGGTATCTCGCCAGTTTGGTATCATCCAAACCCTGCCTTCTCCTATTTTTCCAAGAGAGAAGTCAATGCTGTACTTCTGCAACGATTATACAGAAGAAGCTGCTACCAAGCATATCGGAAGATATGCTGGTCGAACAATCCTCTCGCTGTTCAACTACCAGCTTAACTTCCTTTGTACGCCATCCTTCGAAGAATGGTGGAGAAGCTATTACGCTGAGTACTTCTTCGACGAGAAGGACTTCATAGCAGAGTTGCAGAAGTCTTTTGTCCTTGTGTTTGACAAAGTAAAGAAATGTAAGTTCATACTCTCACATTACTTTTTATCTTTTTCTTCGACTGTTAGCTTGTTAACTTTCCTTTTCGTTTTCAGTTGTTCGAAAACCCCTAGCCAAGAAGGCTACAGAAGGCCCACAAGGGAGAGTTCCTTCGACCAAACCTCCACCGCCGGCGAAGACCATAGCGCCGGCGAAGACAACGGGCAACCAACAGGGGGAAGGCTCTTCGAGGAGGCCTCCTGCATCGGTAACCAGATTTTCTTCATTTTCATTCTGGCTTTCGATTATTTATTTTCGACGTAATTATTCAATCGAATTCCTATTGGTTTTCCAGGCCCCTTCGCCCAAGAAAAGGGCAGCATTTGTGATCGAATCGGGGAGTGACGACGAAAGTGACTCCCCTCCTTCTCCCTTAAAGAGGCGAAAGTTAACGAAGGACGCTTCTGTTCCTACTCCAGCACCTGAAGGTCGAACCGTCAGAATAAAGGTTGGTGTAAGAAAGCCTAGGCCACCTGCAGTGGTCATCGAAGAACCAACTGAGGAGGAACTGAACGCTCTAGTTACCAAGCCTGTCGAAAGTGATAATTCCAGCCCTGGGGCTGAAGCCAATCCACAGGTAATCTATTGGACCCTTCTTATAACTTAGGCATAGATACCAGTATTTGATTATGTCTCTTTCGACATCTGAAGATTTGTCTTCTTTCTCCTTTTTAGGACACCACTGGAAGTTCCCCACCAAGGACTTCAGAAACTCTAGAATCTGCTGAACTCAGCAGGCCTCAGGTGCAAGATTTGGGTCATGACGAAGCCCACACTGAGATTGAGGCCAATGCTGAAACAGTGGAGAAAACAACAGAAGAAACCATGGTGGAGGCAACACAGCCAGAAACGGTTCCTGTGGTGGACTTGTCGTCAGAAGAGAATCCTGAAGGAAGAGACCAAGGCAATGGCGAAGAGAATCAGGATGCTGTTGACGAAGAACATCAAGGTGGTACTGGCGAAGACCACCAGGGGGACGCTAGCGAAGAGCCACAAAATGACGCTGGCGAAGGACCCCAAGGTGATGTTAACAAAGAACCTCAAGTCGATGTTAGTACCGCCTCAGTTCAAGTCGAAGAGCAACCAAACGAGGCACTCAGCATTCAACAGCCTCCAGTCCAAGATAATACTATGGCAAGGGTCACCTCCTCAAAACACAGGTCGAAAGAAGACTTGGAAATCTTGAAACAGACTGACCCTGTCAGCTACCTCAATGCTATCGTCGAGAGTAAGAGTTCTTCTGACACTAGTCAGGAAATTCCTACTCTGTCGGGGAAATCTACTGAGACTTCTCCTCTTGACGATGCGTTGGCGAAGGTCAAGGCCCAGTTCTTCAAGAGAGATTTAATGAAGGCCTTAGAGGGGGACCCCACTGCTCCATCTTGCTTGAAAGAGGTTTTGAATGCTGTTGATTTCGATGCTGTAGCCCCAGAAATCTCAGACTTAATCATGGAATTGCATTCTATGATTGACCAAGTCTCAGCGGATTACCGGCGCCAACGAACTTTTAACAGTCAGCTCAAAGTGCTGCATGGCAAGAGCTCATCTGCGTGGACAGCTGTATCAGATTCGACTTCTCGAATTGCCGAGTTGTCGAAACAGAAAGCGTCTGCACAGGAAAGGTTCGATGCTATTGAGCGAGAGAATGTCTCCTTTCGAGCACAAATTGCAGAGATAGAGGCGAAGATAAACGCCAACACTGTGCTCCAGGAGGAAATTCTCTCGAACATCCCAGACGCTGAAAGCCAGACTGAAATCAAGCAAGGCCTGGAATTCGCTGAGAGGGCTCAAAGCCTCGACGCTCAAATTGCCAAGCTGGTGCAAGAAAAATCTTGGTGCAAAAAGAGGTTGGATCTGCAGCATGCCAAGTATCTTCGTCTCAAGAATTCTCTTTCTTTTTGATTCTCTTTTGTAACCATCTTCTGTAATCGCTTTCGACAACAATTGCCATTTTGGCAGAAATTAATAAAAATTTCCATTTTGGCATTTCTATGGTTATTTTAGTTTGTTCTTTTACTATTTTATTTTTATCTCTTGAAGTATAGGCTTATATTTTTTCAAATATTTACCATTTACTCTCAAGAGCCTTTTATCACCACTTATCTCTTCGACCTCATAGGCTCCACCAGAAAAAGTTTGGATAATTCTGAAGGGTCCTTCCCATTTGGGTGACCATTTCCCCATGCTTCGATCCCGTCGATCCATGGGAAGAATTACCTTCCAAACTAAATCTTCAGGCAAAAATGCCTTAGGTTTTACCTTTCTATTATAAGAGTCTTCGACTCTTTTCTTCTGAAGCCTGAGTAAGTCGAGAGCATGTAATCTCTCTTCGTCTAAATCCACCAATTCATCTAACATCATGTTCCAATAAACCTCAGAAGGAATATCATAATGCCTCTGAACTCTTGCAGATTGAAGACAAATTTCTGCTGGCAACACTGCATCATGGCCAAAAGTTAGCCTATATGGTGTTGTACCAATGGCTTCTTTTGGGGACGTTCGACAAGCCCATAAAATCTGGTCTAACGTCTTATGCCAATTCTTTGGTTTCTTCCCAACATGCTTCTTTATCAAGCCAATCACTACTTTGTTAGCTGCTTCGACTTGACCATTCGCCTGTGCATAATAAGGCGTGGATGTTAGGAGTTTGAAACCTGTTTCCTGAGCAAATTCCTGCATCTTTCGACCAGTGAAAACTGAACCTTGGTCAGTTGTTATTGTCTCAGGGATTCCATACCTAAATATAATGTTCTTTTGAATGAATTCAATGACATTTTCTTGGTCTACATTGACTAAAGGGACTGCTTCGATCCACTTAGTAAAATAATCAATGCCTACCAATATGTATTTCTGACTCTTTGATGATGCTGGTCGAATCTCTCCAATGAGATCCAACGCCCATCCTCGAAAGGGCCAAGGCTTCACTATCGAGTGAAGTTCGCTTGCTGGTACATGTTGGATGCCTGTATGAACTTGACACTCTTGGCAACCTTTGGCGAACTCAACACAATCTTTCAGCATGGTGGGCCAATACAGTCCTTGTCGAAACAACAACCATTTCATCTTATGGCCTGCTTGGTGAGCCCCACATGCCCCAGCATGCGTAGTCGAAAGGGCAATGTATGCTTCAGTTTCACTTAAACACTTCAGCAACACCCCTTCAGGCGTCTTCTTGAATAACTCATTACCCATGAGTACAAAACTCAACGCCCTGTATTTTGTCTTTCGTTCTGTCGGAGCTCCTGGATTTTGAAGATAGTCCACAATGGGTTTCCTCCAATCCTGGTCTGACAAATTATCAATGAACGAAATCTCGAAGTTTGAGTGATCAGCATATCCTAACCTTGTTGATTCCAAGTCTGTTGGTGATAGACAAGTTGCTCTTATCTTCTCTCGAACTTCGATTGCTCTTTGTAATCTCGTTTTTGAAATTTTATACCCAGATGCAATCTGTGCCAAGTCATTGGCTATTTGATTTTCGACTCTGGGTATGTGTCGAATATTGACACTTTCAAATTTTTTCAACAAACGATTTGCTATCACAAAGTACATAATGAGATTTTCTCTTATGCATTTATATTCCTTTGTGACTTGCTTGATGACTAACTCTGAGTCTCCCATTATTTCGACTCGAGTTGCCCCCAATTCCAACAATATCTCAAGGCCAGTAATTAGAGCTTCATACTCAGCCTCATTGTTCGAACAAGAACCTTCGATTTGGTACTTGAATGTTGTTGGAATTTTATCTGGAGAAATAATCAAGACTCCTACTCCTGTTCCATTTTTATGGCTGGAACCATCGAAGTAGAATTTCCAAGGTTCTATCTCCACATAATTAATATCCTCGACTTGAATAGAGTGGTCGACTATGAAGTCTGCAACCACTTGTCCTTTTACTGCCTTAAGAGGCATAAAGGTCAAGGAGTATTCAGTTAATGCTAATGCCCACTTGCCAATTCGACTATGCAAGATAGGTTTCGACAACATATATTTGAAAACATCAAAATGAGACGAAACGTAAACATCAACTGGTTTTATATATTGTTTGAGCTTTGCACAAGAGAAATACAGACATAGACACAATTTTTCAACTTCGCTATATCTAGTTTCTGCATCATTCAAAACTCGACTGAGATAATAAATGGGTCTTTCGACTCCATTCTCATCCTCTTGGGCTAACATACTTCCCAGAGTTTTGTCAGATGCAGCTATGTACAATCTCATACTCCTATTGCTACAAGGAGGCACCAAAATAGGTGGCTTAGTGAGGTACCCTTTGATTTTGTCGAAGGCTTCTTGTTGCTCTTGCCCCCATTCGAACCCCTCCTTATTCAGTCGAAGTAAGGGTGAAAAGGCCTGAGCTTTCCCACTTAGGTTAGATATAAACCTTCTCAAGAAATTTATCTTGCCCAAGAGAGATTGCAATTCCTTCTTATTCGATGGTGCTTTCGCTTCCAAAATTGCCTTCGTCTTGTTCTGATTGATTTCGATTCCTTTCTTGTGGACAACGAAACCCAAGAAATCTCCAGCTTTTACACAGAACGCACACTTCAAAGGGTTCATCTTCAGACCATGTTCTCTCATTCTTTCGAATGATTGTCGAAGGTGGTCAATGTGACTCTTCCTGGAAACAGATTTTATAACAATATCATCAATATAAACTTGCATAAACGCGTTAATAAAATCATGGAAGATAGTATTCATTGCTCGCTGGTACGTTGCCCCAGCGTTCTTTAGGCCAAAAGGCATCACTACCCATTCGTAAGTGCCTAAGGCCCCAGGGCATCGAAAGGCTGTTTTCGACACATCCTCTTCAGCAATAAATATTTGATTATATCCTGAATAACCATCGAGCATACTCAGGTATTCGTAGCCAGCGGCAGAATCGACTAGCATTTCCGCCACAGGCATTGGATATTCATCTTTGGGGGTGGCAGCATTCAAATCTCTGAAATCTATGCACACCCTTAATGTGCCATTTTTCTTAATTACTGGCACAATATTTGCAATCCATTCGACATACCTTGTAACACGAATGAACTTGCATTTCAGAAGTCTTTCGACCTCCGTTTTGATCTTCGACAAAATTTCTGGAGCGAAGCGTCTTGGATTTTGCTTGATTGGCTTCTTTCCAGGTTTGATTGGCAACTGAAGTTCTACCAATCCTCTGTCGAGACCAGGCATTTCGTCGTAATCCCATGCAAAACAGTCTTTAAACTCTTTCAGCAACTGGATTACTTCCAACCTAAGTTCTGGATCAATTTTGGCGCTGATGTAAGTTGGCCTATTCTCTGATCCTTCGCCTAAGTTGATTTCTTCTAAAGGGTCTTGTGCTAACATCTTAATGTTGTTCGCCAAGGGATCCTTTTCGAAGCCCAAAGGCTCATCGTCATAGATCGCGTCGAGCCTCTGTTCCTGCATTTCGTCTGGCATGATATCAGGAGGTCTTGGATCGAAGTCCTTTCCTGGGCCAACAGCAGATAATTGTTGATCATTGGCCTGTGTAGCCATGTACTTTACTTCGGCTTCGAGAGCCGTTATCATCTTGGTTTCAGCCACATAAGCCGAAATTCGCTTCAGAGATTGTGACTCAGTCATTATCACTGAATTCACTTCCCCAACCAGTTGGTTGGATACCAGTTAGCCCACTGAATTCTATGTGGGACAAGTCTTCTCTGTCCCATTGGAAACCATGCTCTGGATGCAGGTATAGGGAACAAAAGGTGTTTGGCGCTGGCGCCATGTCGAAGTCAGGAGTTGGACATGGCCCTATGTGAGCCAAGTTTTTGTCGAAATCTGTTACACCCAAGTGGTTTACTTCGCCAAGGTAGTAACTCTGATCAGCCTCTATGTTTTCGACCAGCCCATCTGGGCGCCATAGAAGCAGTCTTTGATGCATCGATGAAGGCACAGCACCTACACCATGTATCCACTCACGGCCTAACAGAAGGTTGTAGTTAGGTTTGGCTGATATGACCATGAACATTGTTGGTCGAAGGATCGACCCAACTTTTATGTCGAGCTGGATCACTCCCATGGTGGTCCCAATGCCTCCCTCATAGTTGGAAAGGACCATATTGTGAGGTTTGATTTCTTCATCCCTTTTGCCAATCTTTATTAGCACAGAATGAGGGATAATATTGATAGTGGCCCCACATTCGACCAATATTTTGTTCACAGTGGTCTCTTCGAGCTTGGCCCTTATGAACAAAGGTTTGAGGTGATTTTTCATCGCCTCTGTGGGTGGCTCGAAGAAGCCATTTTGTTCCTCTGTAGTGCCATTGTCCATGACAAAATAGCACACTGGCCTGTGTCTGGCCATTTCTTGTTCCACCTCCCAGTCACTGGCTTCGACTTCTACTTGTCGATTGAATTCCCTGGGTAGCATTGAGACAACGTTCACCATTATATCCAGAGTATCGTCGGACTCAGCATCATCTTCGTCTTCGACTTCGCTCTGGTTAGGCCAAACTAGCCTGTTGGTAACTGGTTCTCTTTCAAGAGGCTTTCTTTGTTTCCTTTGAGGCATATTCGAACTCGTTTCTGCCTTAGGCTCGTTGGCAGCCTCTCTTTCAGCCTTTCGCCTTCTTTGATATCTCCTCCATTGGGATCTCGACATAGGATTTTTTCCCTTGTAGTTGCTGGACACTTGAGCAACCTTGGGTGCAGCAACTGGAGACTCTTTCTTCTGGATTAAAGAGGAACCTCTTGGCACTTCGAAAGAATGCCATTTCTCTTCACTTGGCCTTTTCCGGCCAGATGTTTTGTACCAAGTGTCTACTGGTACATTTGTCGGAGGCCTAAAAGTCAAAGGCCTCTTGTCTTGATTGGAACCCCTTCTGGGATCATGTCGAAGGTCAGAATTCTCCCTTCTCTTGTTCGCTGCTCTCACGCCTTGTATGTGCTCAGCAGCCTTTTTATCAAAGATAGAACTACATCTGGGACATAGCATCACCTCTGATTTCTTCTTCTGGCATCTTTGTAAAAAATCTGCCAAGTTTTCGTTTTCCTTAGGGAAAGCCGTTTTATTTGCCTGCTCTTGCCTGATGGCTTCTTCTGAAGTTTTAGGGTCAGAAAGTTCAACCATGTTGATATTCATTGTATCCTTGGTAGCAAGAGTTAGTTGTTTCATTTGTGTCTCCAGATTCTCCGTCTGGCCTTGAACAGTGGCCAAGTGGGAACTGGACTTTGGTCCAGTTTTTTGTGCTTCAGCAGTCTTCGACTTTGGATCTTCGACCGCTTTCTGGACAGCCTCAATTGTCTTCCTGGATAAGTTTCCAGAAAAACTGCCAAATATTGGCATGTTGATGTGGTCCTTGGAGACTTCGACCATGTTAATGCCTGGCTTCTTCGACTGGTTGTTCTACAGGCTGTTGAGCCTGATTAATGGTGGTTTCCTCCTCTACAAATATCCCCTGATTTCCTCTTATTTGCGCCCTTTGGGGCTGTCGAATAGGTGGGGGTACTCCAAAGAAGTCAGCCAAACGCGTCATTTGCGCTGTAACTTGCTGATTCGACTGAGTAGTATTTTGTATTAGAGGATTTAGCACTGTACTCAAAGTTTGTGCCAACATTTGCACCATGTCATGGTTGCTTTCGTCCATCTGTTGCCTCAAGACTGCTGTCGAGGCATTTGTAAGGCCATGGGCTACTTGGGACGTTCCTCCTAAGAGTTGGGTCCTATTTCTATTCGCCATGCCTACTCCAGAGCCTTGGAGTGGCGAAGTGGCACTCACGAAAGGGTCTGAATAAGTGGACGCAGCATTCGTCAGGCTTGCCACTTCAGAAGTTGGCATGCCATAGAATGGAATGAATCCTGGGGGAACCACAGGCCTTGTGCCTATATTTCCCCTTGGAGGGGGAGTTCCCAAAGTCATTCTGGGGCCTGCAAACGAAGTTGTTGGCCCCGTGGTTGTGACTGACACTGCTGGCATCGAACCAACATTCGTCGCTTCACTCACGGTCATATTAACCGTTGCTCCCACACTTGGTGGTGGAATTTCATTGTTATTTGGCGGATTCGCCATCTCCTCCCTTCTTCTGGCAGTATTATTATCGTTGGTGTATATTCTACCACTCCTCAATAACATACAACTCGAAAAGATGAGATTATTTTTCAATCAATCAACACACAGTCCCACCAGGTGTGCCAATTTGTTTACCTATGGTTTTGGTAAACAACCGCTGATCCTCCAAATGGTTACTTATTTGGTTACTCGCAGGATCGATCAGATTGATCCTATGGACATAGGTTGATTTTGAAGTTTAATTAATGTGGATAAGGCTTTAAGTAAATTGTTTAAAGTAAATTGCATAAAGGAAAGGCTTGGTAAAATAAACAAGACTTGAATGTAAAGGTTCGACGGGAATCTTAAAGGGGAAAAGCATGTAAAATACTGGAAAAGTAAATGACTTGAATTGATTAAATTGGTGTTTCACACATACATTTCTCAACAATTCGTTCGCTCACACTGGGTACTTGAATCTAAATGAGTGACTATGTATTTATTGTGAACACACGCGAGAAACTACACGTCTACTCCTATTTATACAAAAACATTCCAAGTAACCGTCGGGCAGTTACACTGCTTCGAGATCAAGCCACTTGTCACGTTCTCCATGCTCGACGCTCCAGATCCTTGCACGTTTGCACGTAGTAACTGCTGGAAACCGTTTTCCCTCCAAAGCTTTGAATTTCAAACTGCTCCACTCTGGACCATCGAACACGTTCGTCAAGAGACGTCTTCGACGAAAACTCCTTCGACGTCGAAGGCAATCAGCCTTCTTCCTTGGAAGAAATCTTCTAAGTATTTGGCCATCTTTCGACGGGCACTTCGACAGGCTTAGCCAGTCGAAAGCATCTTTCAGCTTTTAATGGCTGTCATCAATCAAAACAAAGGTGTCGAATTTAGGAGCCAACAGCTACGCACCAGGGGAATTATATTAACCCTCACACTCGTGAGGGTCAGATATCGAATAATCACTCTAAAAAACCCTAATATCTTTCTTTGCACTCCTTCTCACTTGAGCGTCGAAGTGCCTTGCAGATACACCCACATTCTCTCCTCAGATTTCCAGCCAAGCAGATGTCATCTTCTCAATCCACTTCAGATTCTGATCAATCAATAAGATCCATATTTATTTGAATATTTTAAAAAGGAAGAGACCAAAATAAATTCTGAAGTAAAATTAAGGGGAAAAAGTATTTTGCCTATAAATTATGTTTTTTTTTAAATAACTAAAAAATGATTTATTTTTTTTTTCTATATTTTTAATTTAAAATATCAAATATATGTAAAAAAAAAAAACTTTTAAGTTTATAAAACAAACGAACTGAACCTAACAAAATGAATTTAATAAATTGTATCGAATTATTCTTAAATTTATAACAAATCAGTTTAAACTTAAATTTTTATATCAAATTAAAATTAAAATTGAACCGATTTTTAATGAGTCGGTCGATATTAAATTAAAAATAAAAATAAAATAAAAATTAAACCAATTTTTAATGAGTTGAGACCGACTCGAGTAGACTCATTTACGACCTTAGATGTTGTTAATTACTTAGTAATTTTTTAGTAAAGAAAAACCAAGTCCATTACTTAATTTCTTTCTAATTGTATTTTCATGAAACGCTGTCGTTTGCAACGTTTTCTTCTCGTGAAGCGCCAAAACCAATAGTGCCCCGTAACCCTTTCACAATTTACCCTTTACCCCCCTGTCTCTCTCCGCTCAAAACCTCACTCCAAAAAAGCTACACTTCGATTCATAGCTTTTCTCTGCAACTCCGATTCAGAAAACCGCTTTTATTTATTCTCCGATACCACTCTCTTTCACGATCAACAACAAAAATTTGCGGTTGTTAGGGTTTTTGATTTTTGCGACCCTATCAGCTTTTTTCCTCCGCTAATAGTGCATTTCCCTTTATATTTCATCTCAACTCTGATTTGAAATTAGGGTTCGTAGGTTTGGGGCTAATTTTTCTTGATTTGGAAAACTTACTAAATCGTTGAAAATGTATGCTGATCGGGTGGAAAATGGAGCGAGGAGGTCGGTGAAGGAACGTCTTGATGGGAGCATCGGTGTATCTACTCGGCAGCAACGCCAAGTTAGCGGCAAGAGGTTTGCTTTTTGAAGTTTTTATTCATTCATGCTGTTAGTGTAATGATTATTTTGTATGTGTGATGTTTTTGTTGTGGTTATAGAAATTTTGTTGATTAAAATACTTAGGATATGGATCTAGGTTGTGTATGGTATTTTGTTAGCCTTTGTTTTCAAGGTATATGAAAGTAATTGTAGATTTTAGGTAAAATATTCATAAACTTGTTTAGTTAAGCTATAAAGATTGAGATAGGGGTGAGGGACTTGAGTAGTTTGTGTGTGGGCTTTGGGTTGAAACCTCATTTTGCCATTTTTGTATTAACAAAAGCGTTTAGTTGATATTTAATATGTTTGGGAATATTTTTCTAAATTTGAATGATTGGAGAAAGAAGTGGGAGTGGTATTAGCTATGCAGCGCCGGCACCTATGAAAAAAGGTGTGCCCATGTCGGGCACCTACAATGACACTTGTGATTATGTTTAATTTATTTATTTTTTCAAATTGTTACCGCTGTCGCCATGTTAGTGTCGCAGTCATGTTTGGGTGTGTGTGAGCTTTATAGGGTATTAGTGCATTATTCACATCCAGCTGATGTATAGGCCAACCATTAGTGAGAGCTCAAGGTGAGAACCACCTGAGTTGTCTAAAGTTTGTGAATGCTGAAGAGAATGTCTCTCTATTATTAAATCTAAACCTTGGCTGCTGATGGAACCCTTTAGCCACTAGACGGGCTTTATACTTATTGGTAGAATTGTCTAGATTTTCCTTAACCTGAAACACCCATGTATAGCCAATTGCTGTTCTTTTCTGCCAGTTATTAGTGACTAAAAACCAAGTCTTATTGGCCGAAAAAGCATAATTATTCATTGTATGACTCCCTAGCAACTTTCCTCTGAGGTATAGTGCCGGTTATACACTTGTGACTTGTAACTGTTGATGTGGAAGGTAGTGGTGAGTGATTTACGAGACTAGACAGTGTACTAGTATGTGTAGGTGAGAGAGAAGAAGAGTTTGGGGGAAATTTAAAAGATGGACCTGGTGAAATATAGAAGCTGGAGCTCGATGTCGGACAGAAATAAGAATATAGGAGAGAGTTAATGACAAAGGACTAGGGAAACATTCAGGCAAATAACTTGATTAAATGCTTATTTAGTAATTTTTTGTAGGAAGTTTACTTTAGTGTTATTGATAAACTATTTTGGAAAGCTTATTGAAATAAATTGAAAAGACTACTTTTGGAATTTGGATATGTAGTTATTTTTATAGGCATATTCAACAAATAAGCAGTCTTTTACTGCTAGAAACACACACTCTGCACTCTTTTCATCCTTCAGTCTATCGAGAGTGTTTTTCTAACTCACCTCTAAGTCCAAGAATCAGATTGAGGATTGGGTCAATCAGCTGTGTATTTAATATTCTGTTGTATTCTAGCCTAGTTTGGATCAGCTTATGGGAGAAGTTCGACAGAGCTTCTGAGATATCTCATAAATATAAAGAATAGGAAGCTGAGGAAGCTCCTGTTTACAAGTTGTCAGTTTATACTTATAGCTTTAAGTTTTCATGAAGAAACTAGATGACGGAACTTTCAAAAAAGTTGAGCTACCGATCTCACATTATGCCAGAATTTATTTTTCACTGATAAGACTCTGATTTCTTAATCATTTCAACCTCTATTTTCTTTGGTTATGACTTATAAATGCTTATTGAAAAGTTTATTCAAAGTAGCTTCCAGTGATAAGGACTATACATTTTGTTCATTTGATGAATACCAATTACACACTTTACAGAGAACACTCTGTCCTTATTATCTTTATTTATTATTATTTTTTTCACTTTCTCACTCAACCCCAAAGTTAAACAAATTACAGATGACTCTCAGAGGATGCTAGTCTTAGGAACAGCTGACCACCCAATTTTCCTTGGAAAGATCGAATCCACCAAATACATCTTCTCTAGCTAATTCCTCCTCTTTCTCCCACTCCCTATTTTTAAAAGCATTTTTATCCGACTACATTCACACTTCGTTGTCAATCGCGCATAGCCGTAAATAATGGTTTGTTCAGATTCTGGCATGTAACAGTGCAGCATGGCTGTAGTGCAGCTACAACATGAAATTGTCATTATTTTTAACTAAATAGTGCATCACAACAATACTATCGATTTATTCAAGTTCTGCTATGCTATAGAGCCGCTACACCTTCCTCAATTCTCTAACCTGTTCTTAGTGTCTTGGTAGTTACATGAAATCTCCCATTCATTTTCCCTTCCACCTAACTCTTGCTGATATGTGCCATAAATCTTCTGTTGCACTGTAGTTTCCTCACTGACTTTATTAGGAAGTATTAGCTTCTGTTAGGTGATACTGCAGTGCACCGACGAGCTGACACTTTTGCAAAATGTTGCGTGAGCTAGTTCATTCATTACTGGTGAATAGTGATGTGATAAGCTTCTTAAACATGTTATAGAAGAAACGGCATACTGGGAAAGGAAATAGAGGGAGTGGGCATGCAAGGTCAGAGTGAGAAAGATGTGCATATAAGGGAAGGCATGCCAAAAGAAAGGCAGGTTTGTTTTGGAGTGGAAATTGGGATTTAGTAGTGAGAGCCATTCTCATCTCAGTAGGGAGTATTCCCACAGTGTCAGTATTGTTTCCAATAACTTTCAAATTCCATTGTTGAAAGGAGATTTGTTCTCCATCAACTGTCATTAACCATTCCAGACATATGAAACACTTTTTTTTTTTGATTTATTCAGTTTATTTTTCACTTAGGCATGTTCACATGCCATCTTAGAAAATAAGTTATTTGGGTAAATTTACATCATTGGAAGGTTTCTTTTTCAGGAAATTGTTAGTTCTTTACCTGACCGTCTTGTAGATATTAGTTACATAAATTAGTTTATTCTACCAAGTTTTAGTCTACATTCAGGGTAAATGTATGTGGTTATTATCTCTTGTTGCCCAGATATAACAGTTCTGTTCCATAAACTATAGGTATTTTGTAGCATCATATAATGCCAGGTCATTCCCTTGGTAGAATTCACTGTAGTCAGAAGATACATTTAACATCTTTGATTTGTAATTTTGACAAATGACAAGTTCAAACCAAGTCTCTTTCATGCAGCTGTTGAATTACTGCTTTTTCAGTTGGGTCTTGTATATTCTACTTGATTGGTTACCTGTAACAGCTTTGGTCACTATATGCTTCTTATGTAGCAAGTTCATCTTGGATGTTTGAATGCATATTGAAATAAAAAATGATGATATCTTTTATTTTTTGGTAGGGCGAGACAGGATGACAAGTGGGAACATGATCTGTATGATGATGATGAACAACCCCAGACCACTAGTATGGATTGATTCTGTTATTCTCATATGCAAGTATAAGTTACCACTGTTGGATGCCAATAGTTCTTTTTTATGGGTTTTTGACTGTTTGTTAATGGCTTGTGAAGATCGCAAAGTTACTGGTCAAGATCTTCGTCATAAGCTTCAAAAGAAAGGTCTTCAACCTGCAACTAGGCCTGGAAAAAGTTCGGCTCCAAACATCCGAGATCTCCGCGAAAGACTATCAGGGACAATGAATTCACAACCTAAAAACTCCGATCCACCGAAGTCAAAAGTGATTGCTAAACCGAGCAATACAAGTGTTGGCGCGGAGGCTCCTGCAGTCAAAAGACCAGCTAACCCAGCTCCTAAGAAGGCACGGAAGGTATTATTGCTGTAACTTTTGTTAGTGGTCCATTTAAATCTATTGTTTGATGTTTGTGATGTCACTCATAGTGCACACCATGTTCCATTGTCCCTTTTTCCTTTACATGTATGATGTGTGCTGTCTGTTGCATTCCCTGTTAAACAGGCCATGTCTTATGAAATATGGATGAATCATTTTTTATGTTCAATCTAGTATAGTTCTAAGTTTTATGTTTATTTATTTTATAAATTCTTCTGTTCTCGATAATAGATGAAACCTTGCTAATTTATGTTCGTAATAGGCAAAAGCCACGTCCTTCCAATTTTCTTAATATCAGTAATTTCTTTACTAAATAGAAGAAAATTAAAAGCATATTAATCTGCTATTTTTACAGGCTGAAACTACAGTGGATGATTTTTTGCTGTCCTTGGGTCTCGAAAAGTATCTCATAACTTTTCAAGCTGAAGAAGTATGTCATACGTCTGCATATCTTTTTCCTCCATTACAAAAGTTAATCATCTTAACTGGGTTTTTATTTGCTTGTCATGAGTTATTATTATATGTAAAAGCTGTTTTTTCCAGGTTGATATGGCAGCTCTCAAACATATGAATGATGAGGACCTCAAGGTCATGGGTATACCAATGGTATGCATCAATCTAGTGTTGGACTTGTGTTGTGTTTTTTCTTCTGTTTTATTCAGTAACATTTTGATGATCCATAGGTAACGTGACTTTTGTTTTCTTTCTTTTTTGACTATAATACCATTTTCCTGAAAGTTTTGTTTATGTGATTATGATATGATAGTCTGTACTTCATAACTATATATTGACAGTGAAAACAACTTCTAAACAGATATTCAATCATAGTACCTCACCATTATGTCACCATGTGAACATGATTTATATAATAATATGATGATGTGAAAAGATGGTCAAATATGATTAGATTTTGTGTTTTATAATTTATATTGTTGGTGTATAGTTATTAACCAATATCTTCATGTCATGATTGCATTTACCTTGCTTTGAGATAAGCTAAACATACTCTTAGGTCTAATCTGTAATCCATTCGGTAAGAGTTGTGATATTTGAACACCGAAATTGACACAGTATACCTCTCTTATACCTCTATCTCTATCACTTGCCTACTTTATAATCTCATACACTTTCTTGGATTTCGAAAATACACCTATACATATACAAAAAAATACAAAGGGACTCTGAATGGTGTCCGATTTTTTATGTTCAAATATGACTTCTGATTTGGTAATCCTCTCTATATTTTGTTAAAAACGCATTGTAATTATGGTTTATTGGTTCTAGGGGCCCAGAAAGAAGATACTTTTAGCATTGGAGTCAAAACTCTGACACTCTGTTGGAATTGATGTTGTTAGCTGTGGGTGGACCTGCTGCTTGCACACAATGGGGAAAGATGGATTAGCATCTCAAAACTAAATGTAATAGAATGTCACTGACTTTATAGTTTTCTTGTTTTACTTCCCCTATTTTTGAGACATGAATCAGGTTAGTTTTGTAGTTTATATTTGGCAAAACCCTTCAGTCTCCTGGATCTCGATTGAACTTAAATATTAATGTGTTTCAAAGTAGTTTACCTTTTGAATTTGACCATGGTTTAACTTTAAACACTTCACACTTTAGTGGAACTGAAGTTTCCCAATTTGACATATCTTCAAGAATTTCTATTGGATGCCACGGTGTAATGCTAACAAGAGAGATAGACAAAATGCATGTTTTGTTCTGCCCCAAAAGAATTTTCCCCCCAATATAATAATTATTTTAATTATAATTTTTCATAAGATACTAGTTTTTTAAAACTATAAATATTTATTTTTAAAAATGATTATTCTAATTATTTAATTTAATACTCCCTCCGTCCTATTTATAAGAAATAATTTTCTTTTTAGATACATTGAATAATCAATGTACCTGAAGTAATTAATCAAACAAAATAAGTTAAACAAAATTAAATAAAAAATAATAAGTCACAGGAAAAAAGTTTCTATATGATCTATTTTAAAGTGAGAAATTAACATCTCACCCCTCTAATTATACATGTCACTCTTTATACGAATGCGTTTATCATTATATCTTTGTAAATAATCACTAAATTTTAAAAAATACGAGTTTTTATCGGAAATTTAAGAGGTGTATTTCAAAAAAAATTCCATTTTTTTTAAAAATTTTCTAAATCAAATTTAAAAAAAAAATGAGTTTTTTATCGGAAACTTGGAGGAGTATATCGAAAATTTTAAGAAAATTCCGGTTTCTTTGAAATTTATGAAAGAAGTTTTTCGAAATTTTCAAAGAATATCGATTTTTTTTGAAATTTCCAATAAAGTATTGAAAATTTTAAAATTTCCCGTATATTTTCACACTATTAGAAATTTTGAAATTTTTAGTATAATATCGAAAAGTTTAATATATTTCAAAATTAAAATTTCTTTTCATTCAAAAAAATATTGGAAATTTTGCAAAAATATCAAATTTTTTGAAATTTTATCAGAAATTTTGTAAAAAAACAGAAATTTCAACCTTGGACACCCCCTAAATAGTTCAGGGACATTTTTGAAAATAACAAAAATTGGAGTGTGGCATGTACAACTGACTGAAGGGTTAGATGTTAATTCCTTCTTTTAAGCATCCGAAATATCTATTGGACAGAGTTGTCTTTGGCCGCAAACCAACGTCTGATGGAAAGCCCACTAGTTTGTGTAATGATCTTCTATAAATAACATTGATATAAGTATTATTCATTTCATTTAGCACATATTTTTTGTAACCATATCATATGAGTTAATGTGTTTTATGAGCATGAGAAGAAAATAAATGTTAGTCTAAATTCACATTTAAGATTTCATAACACTGATTACTGTTATCAATATATGTTTTTGACAATTAAGTGGTCGAATTAGAAAGGCGAGAAAAAGTAAAATATTGTTGTCTATGCATAAATTTGACAAATGATAGTCCAAATGTCACCTACTAATATTATTGGGATCGTATACAAAATGATTTTGATGTCTATTGCATGTTTGTTTGGAATTCATAGAGGAAAAATTAATAGAGAAGTTGAAGATTCACTTGTTTTATGTGTTGTCGTTAATTAGTTTATTAAGATGTATGTTAAGTTGAAGATCCACTTGTTTTATGTGTTATTATTAATTAGTTTATTAAGATATATATTAGACTTTAATTGATGTGATTTTACTTTATATCTATGAATTACTGTTTTGTAATTAGAATTTTTTAATTTTAAATAATTTCGTACTGTTTGCAGCAAACATATAAACATTAGATAATAATTTAGAAGACTTTTAGCATCCGGACAATTTCTAGGAATATGGTCAATTAGGCGACAAATCCACATTTTCTTTTTTCTTTCTCAATACTGTCCATTTCACTTCTAATACGAGTAATATTTGGGCGTCCTTTTTTTCTCTTCTTCCCATAAACTTATGGGGGCACAAAGTAAATCCTTCATATTGTGAAATGTTATCTTCACGGGGAAGTCCAATGAAGTTTTTCTTACCGACTTTAAATATGTTTAGAGCTTTGTACACATCTACTATGTGCATGAAGTAGTCTTGACGTATACTAGAACATGTTGCGATAACATGTGAGCAAGGTAAGTGAAAAGCTTGAAATTTCTCATAATCACACCATTGTTTCATGATGTCATCGGAGAAAGTACATATTGATCGACTCTCATTCTGGTTAATTGTTTCATAGATCATGAAATAGAATATCTCATAATTAGATTGCATGACATTATGAGTGTTGGATTTATGCATTTCTTCAACCATTCCTTTATTCCAGTTTTTTGTGAAAACTTGTCCAAGAGTCACGGGAAAAATACCTAAGATATCACAGGCTCTCTTTGGAGAGAGATACATCGAAAAACGCCCCTTTTAAAATAAAGAAAGAAGACATGCTTAAGTCATCATCGAATAGAGGCTTTTAAAGAGCGTGACTCTTATTTTTGAAAAAAAAGTAAGACTCTGTCTTTATATAATACACACAATTTTCAGTCTAGTTCGCCACAAACATTTTTGTCCATTGATGGTCTCATTTACCAAACAGAGATCCCAACTGATAGTATGTTGATTGTATCAAAGAAGTGATAAGAAGGTTGCACGTGGCCTTAAGCATTGGGCTTTTTAACAAGGTTGGTTGTCATGTGTTCCCTTTGTTGTCTTTTGTCACACGCTCTTGGTCATTTGTCTTATAGAATATTGTCTATCCACCTTAAAGCCTCTATGTTTGTTCTTCGTATTTCCTCATAATAATAGTTAAATGTTGGCTCATTCAACGCATATCCTACATAGGAAAAATTAACAAAGATAAGTAGATAAAGGTAATGGTATAAATATTAGTAGTAAGGATTATTATTTTTCTGAAATTATGGTTAGCTTACATTTTGGTAAAATCATTTTAGCAGTAACATGTTGAACAAGATGTTCCAATATTCTGTTTCAACATGTCAAGTAAGATATTTCAATAAGGAGATAGGACATCGCAATCTATAGCAAACTGATAGTGTGGATCAACTGATTTTTAGCTATTGGATATTCAGGGAATATTAATTAGTTTATATGGCGTCCAAGATTAACAAATCAGTGTATTTGGTGATTTGTTTTTGATGATTTGATTAATTTTTAAATATGGAGACATTTTAGGAAACTAATGATTGAATGCCTATTTTCTTAGAGAAGTCTTTGCAGACTTTGTGCAGCCTCACTGATGCGGTTTTGAAGCCCAACTCAGTCTAGAATAAAGTTATAAATAGACTGGTGTATAACTAGTATTATGTGGAACTTACAGATGTATTTGTGTTAGGGTTTTAGAATCCTTATTTGTTGAGTTGTAAGTTCTCTGTGAGATGTTCATAAGCTTTTAAGCATTGAATATATTGTTTGTCAATTCTCATAAGCTTTTAAGCATTGAATCTTGCGTGTTTTGGAAGTATAACTTCCAGTTGTTTTTGTTATCTACTTGTGTTTAGAGTTTTTCTCTAATTGTTGAGTGTAATTGAAGAGGAATTTGAGGAGGGCCTCATACTTAGACGTTTCTTAGGTAGAAGTTAAGCAAAGGGTAATGATTAAGTGCGTAGACTGTAAACCGGAGGTTTGGTGTAAGGTCTGTAAATTTATACTACCTAGTTAATTTTGTCCTTGGCTTGGTAGCCTCCAGATTAGAAAAGTTGTTATGAATTGGGTAAACATATCTTGTGTTATTTACTTTCGACACTGCTATTTTTGTTTATACATCTTACTTTTCTGTTGAAGTCGAATCTGGTGTCTCGACATCTCTTAAGACATTCAGGATCTGATAGCTAGAATTTCAATTGGTATTAGAGCAGGTGTGGTATGGTGGAAGAACTGACTTGAGGGTTTGTATTTGTGTTTTCAAATGTTGCAGTTAGCAAGAGTCGCCACCGACTTTTCTTTTATCCAAAAGGAAAGGTGAAAAAGCACAGGAAAGACCTTTGAGATGTTTTCTTGAGTTCGGGGGGTAGATTATGAAAAGGGAAGGTATTAGCACCCTTTTCATCCATGGTTTTCCATGGGCTCTTAGTTACTTGCTAGATCAACTTGCTTTCGTTTGTTTGAAAATGTGCTTGGTGTGGTTTTTGAAAGTATTTTGTAAAAGAGGCCATTCATTTAGGCAATCTTTGTAATGATTCTCGTTCGTAAGAATGTATACAAAGATGTTTGTCTTTTTTTTTTGAAAATGTTTTCAATGTTTGTAAAATGTTTTAGAGATGTGTGTATTTTCGAAAATAGAAAGGATAGTTGTTTGGAAATAGAGCAAGTAACTAGAAGCAATCTACCTACTCAAATGTCTTTCTTATGCGTTTTTTATTCCTTTGACATTGTCGTCTTACCATTGATTTGGTAAGCAACCCTATCTTTGGAGTTTAATGGGACGGGCGCGGGTCATCGTATAACTATGATTAGCAATGTTGCAAAGTATCTTAGCATTTCGAGGGACTAAGATCATTTTGTAAGGCAACTTTGAATAACGTCATCGAGAGACTATGATCTTTTGATTTTGTTTGTTTTACCAAGATACTTTGCATGCGTAACATGGCTATTTTTGTATAAGGAAACCAAGTGGAGAAACCCTAAGGGTGTTTGTGTGCAAGTGTGTTTGATTGCATGCATGATTTTATCTTAAATTAGGATTTTCTATTTCATTGATTTTATCTTACCATACATATCCTAATCACTAGCATTTACACTTGAAAGCGATAAAATACGGAAATGTAAAGTCCTACGCAATTACAATATTTAGGGGGTGGGGGTACAAATTTATGAATGGGGAGTACCAGCGAGAAAAATAAAGAAAATAACAAGGGTTAGAAAGAAAGAAAAAGGAAAAGGGTTAACGTGCTGCTAAGAGGAAGTCAAAAGTTCTGACCCTGGTCTGCTGCAGAATAATAACCTGTTAGTGAAAATGTATAGGTCAGAAGTTCCGACCCTGGTATGCTGCAAAATAGAAACTTGTTAGTGAAAATGTAAGGGGTCAGAAGTTCTGACCCTGCTGGGAACACAGTAATTTTCAGAAGTTCTGATATTACTGATGACAAAATAGGCCCTAGAAGTGCTGGCGTCAATGTCAGAACTTGGTCTCCCTCTGTGCTAGTCAAGACATCTGCAATTTGGTTATTTCTCCACAAAAAAGAAGACATGCCTAAGACAGTTTCAGCAGGTGTCATAGCATTTCAGAAGTCAGAACCAAAAATCAGAGGCAAGTTCTGAACTGATTCATTCTCTACTTAGGCATACAGATGCGTGAAAATCTCAAAACATACACAACATCAGAAGCATGATATCTACATTGTGTTTTTGAGCATGCAAATATGGTGATGCTTAAGCAGTGTGGTGAGGGTCAGCAAGTGCTTACCTTGCAGCTGGAAAAAAGTCTGTGAACTGGAGTTAGCCTTAACTCTGATGATGTTCTGAACAGGTTCTTTAAATGGATGGATGGAGGGTATATGTGTGGGTCAGAAACTGTATGAGTGTTTCTTAGTCAAGAAATACTTTGAGAGCAAATGGGGTTTGAAAGCAGGAGATTCAAAGTTAATGGTTTGTATGTTGTGTTTACAGTTTTTGAAACTCTGGAAATTTTGGGCAGAGATTCAAGGTGTTTTCTTGCTAAAACTTTCTGTTTCTTTTCAGAAATTTTTTATGAACTTGGACCGGGCTTTTTCAATGGACAATGGTGTTCTATTTATAGGCAAAGCTTTGTGGGTTTTTAAAACGTTAAGTGGCGCCAATATCATGCATTAGATACTGACTTACTCTTGAAGAAAGTTCATAAAAAGTTGTGATGATTGACAGCTTTTAGCCTAGGCTAGAATAGTAAGCGAGGATTAAGGAAAAGTGACACCCATAAGCGAAAAGTAGCGCATAGACCCATACCTAAATCTGCACAAGAGCGTTGCTATGCTACACGTGGAGAGACCCTTTGGGCAGATACTCAAAAGTGGTTGTGAGCATTAATGAGCATTAAATGGTGATGAGATTTGTCAAAATCAGAGATCCTGTAAATGGGGTATTTTGCATCATTACTTAAATCTGAGCCAGAAGTTCCACTTCAGTGTAGTCTAGGACAAAGTACCTAAGTTCTGATCTTGGTATCCTGCTGCCTTAGCCAGTTCTGAGGGACCCTTAGGCTTTCCAGCATGTTCTGAAAGAGCCTTCATACTTTTCATCACGCTCTATAGTCTTCTGTTCTTTCCTTGGAAGATTTTGATTGAGCTTGCTTAGCTTCTGAAGAGCCACATTCTGATTGAAGGTTATGTGTTGAGCTAAGCTTGCAACTTGTAACTTTTGACTGAAGGTTATGTGCTGAGCTAAGCTTGCAACTTCTGACTGAAGGTTATATGCTGAGCTAAGCTTGCAACTTCTGACTGAAGGTTATGTGCTGAGCTAAGCTTGCAACTTCTGACTGCTTCTGCCTGGAGGTTGGTTCAGAAGTTCTGAAGTGTCATTTTTCTTAAATACTTTAGAAAAATTCTAAGTATTTAGAAATTAACTTTTCCAAGGTAAAATTTGACTTTTGAGCTTCTTGATGAAACAAACTTCATATTCCAACATGTCTTGATGAAATATGATTTTTGTCTTTTGATTTTGATCCAGAAACCAAAGTTTGACTTTTCAGCATGCAAATGACCATTTTGTCCTTGGGAGTGATCTTCATGAAAAATTTGTAGCTCAAAGCTTGTAAGTAAACCTGAGGATCCAGGGTGATTTCTGGAAAAAAAATGAGAGGGAAAATTTTGGGGTACAACAACTGCCCCTGTTCAATCTTCTTAGACTTGAAAAGCGAGATTGACATGTTTGTCGCTCGTGGCTTGAGAGTGGAAGATGATTGAATACTAGAGTGCCCAGAAATTTGCACTTGATGGCGCGCTGGTTGACTGTGTGGGGAATGGGCTTAAAGATGCCATTTGGAGAGATGATAGAATCTTGTTGGAGATGGGCTTGTAGATGCCATCCAAGAATGCTTGTTGAGATGTAGTTTGTAAGTCGAACCTCAGAATGGCGTCAATGTCTGGAGCGTACCTGAAGGCGTCTTTGAATGAGTATCAGAATGGCTTCCGGGTCTGGAGCGTATCTGAACTGTATCCGGAGTGTTGAAATCTGAATGAATATTAGAATGGCTTCAGTGTTTGGAGCGTATATGAACTGTATCAGGAGGTGGAATCTGAATCTGAATGAGTACCAGAATGGCTTCCGTGTTTGGAGCATATCTGAACTGTATCAGGTAGTGTCTTTTAATAAGTATCAGAATGGCTTCCGTGTCTGGAGCGTATCTGAACTGTATCAGGTAGTTGAATCTGAATGAGTATCAGAATGGCTTTTGTGTCTGGAGCGTATCTGAACTGTATCAGGTAGTGTCTTTGAATGAGTATCAGAATGACTTCCGTGTCTGGAGCGTATCTGAACTGTATCAGGTAGTTGAATCTGAATGAGTATCAGAATGTCTTCCGTGTCTGGAGCGTATCTGAACTGTATCAGGTAGTTGAATCTGAATGAGTATCAGAATGGCTTCCGTGTCTGGAGCGTATCTGAACTGTATCAGGTGTTTTCATATTGTTAATGGTAGCTGTTAATCTTATCCTGAAAAGGGTAAAATGTTAGTTGAAACACCAAGTTATGTTGCATGAAATGTATGATGCAATGTATTGGCTTTATTGATGTTTATGATATATGGATGTAATGTATGCGCATGTGAGCTGATTTTCTGTATTTCTATCTGCTCGAGGAAAATAAATCCCTGACTGCTGTTGAGGATATGTAAGTCTTCAGGTCTTGAAGTTGAAGTGTTGATGAATTTCTGCTGAGAGAAATAAACTCTTGTTGTAAGGGAAATGCCATGTATTACTCGTAAGATCTGCTTGGGGCAACCTGAAAATCTTGACGACTTCTATTGGGGATTATCCATTGGGAGTTTTTGTTCCGTTGGGGAGCATTGAAAACTCTGTGGGGAAAAAGCTTATTCCTGTTTGGGAAAAAGTTCAGGAGTTTCGGTCGTCTGTCGCTCTACCGGGGAGTTATCCTTGGTTGGAGAGAATCAAAAGTTAGCTGTTATCCGGTCGGATTTCGGGCTTCAAAACAACTTGCTGGGGAATTCGGAGAAATTGGTCGGTTTCCACCGGGGATTGATAAACTAGAAGCTTCGTTCTGTTGGATAGCTGGGAGTTTTGTTCTGTGGGGATTATTGAAAACTCCATGGGGAGAATGTTTATGGAGTGGCCTAGAGATATTTTCCTATCCTTTCGACCCATCAGTAATTGTCTCTTCCTCGTTCTGTTTATCTGTAAACTGTAATCATGTTCAAATGCATATGTTCATTAATGAATCATCGAACGTTTTTTGCAAACAAAACACAAGAGTAAAAAGCAAATAGTTTTTGCACTTTCAAAGGAATATTTTTGTATTGACTTTGAGTAAGTATTTTGTACAAAGGAGACAAACACCCTAGTAAGAGAATGTCGTCGTAAACAAGAAAAATTTAGATAAATAAAGATAGCTATGTGTGATAGTCCCATGGGGTTCCCATTCTGCTATAGCCTTCGTATCCCTGAGCATTTTGTCTATTTGTCGCTTCGTCCGAAGGTGATTCAATTGATCAGAAACTTTAAGTTTGTCAGTGGAAGTCAAAGGTTGTCCGTAAAGTAATCCGATGGGACATAATCATACGCTTTAATTCCCTAACTTTTGCCTAGACCGCCCTTTCGGGTTTTCAGTCCAACGGGAAACCCTTTTTTGCCCAAGTCGCCCTTTCGGGTTTTCAACTTGCCGGGTGTACAAATTTTTTATTTCATCTCTAATTTTTGCACAAACCCTTTTGGTTCGTCGGGATGCCCTTGTTTTTCCTAGGTACGTCAACCTAGCGGGTCCCTTATGCGTAGTATCTTTTGACTATGTATGTGTTCGCAGGGTGTGGCAGGTCATCACCGTCCATGGTGGTTAAGATCATTGCCCCACAGGAGAATATGTTTTTGATTACAAATGGTCCTTCATAGGTAGGAGTCCATTTGCCCCTGGGATCACTTTGTGGCAGGATGATACGTTTGATAACTAGATCCCCAACTTGATATACCAGACGTCTGATTTTCTTGTTGAAAGCCTTGATCATCCGTTTTTGATACATTTGATCATGGAAAACGGCAGTAAGTCTCTTCTCATCAATTAAGTTCAGTTGATCAAGTTGAGTTTGGATCCAATCGTCGTCATTCAAACCTGCATCCTTCATAATTATCAGAGAGGGGATCTGAACCTCAATGGGTAAAACAACTTCCATGCCATATACCAAAGAATAAGGTGTTGCCCTGGTTGATGTGCGAGCCATGGTACGATACCCGTGGAGAGCGAATGGTAACGTCTCGTGCCAGTCTTTGTATGTAACTGTCATCTTTTGTATGATCTTTTTAATGTTTTTATTTGCAGCTTCGACATCACCATTCATCTTTGGCCGGTAGGGAGAAGAATTGTGATGCTGAATTTTGAATTGTTCGCACAAGGCGGTGATCATAGTATTGTTAAGGTTTGTACCATTATCAGTGATGATCCTTTCCGGGATGCCGTACTGGCAAATGAGATTTTACTTGATGAAGCGGGCAACAACATTCTTGGTAACGGATGCGAAGGAAGCTGCTTCAACCCACTTTGTAAAGTAGTCAATGGCCACTAGGATGAAGCGGTGTCCATTGGAGGCTGTCGGCTTGATCTCTCCAATCATATCAATTCTCCACATAGCAAAGGGCCAAGGATCCGTCAAGACATTCAGAGGAACTGGAGGCACGTGTACCTTGTCAGCATAAATTTGACACTTATGACAAGTCCGAGAGTGTTGAAAGCAATCCGCTTCCATGGTGGACCAATAATAGCCTGCCCGTAGGATTTTCTTTGCCATTGTATGCCCACTGGAGTGGGTGCCAAAAGTACCTTCGTGTAGTTCAGCCATAATCTTTTCAGCTTCAACCTTATCCACACACCGAAGCAGAATGGAGTCATGATTGCGTTTGTACAGGATGCCGTTACTAAGGAAAAACTTAGCAAAGAATCTCCTTAAGAACTTCTTATCATTGATTGAAGCTCCTTCTGGGTATTCTTGATCCTCGAGATACCTCTTGACTTCATGAAACCAAGGCTGATCCATTACTTCTTCAGTATTGATCTCGTGACAACGTGCTGGTTCATCCATTCGTTCGATGGTGATCTGGGGAGCCTCGTTGTCCCAATTAAGTTTGAACATAGATGGCATTGTAGCTAGAGCATCGACTAGCTGATTTTCTTCTTGCGGGAAGTGCTCGAAGGTAATCTCCTCAAAATGTGGTAGTAATGTTAAAACATGTTCTTTGTAAGGGATAAGGTTTGGGTGCTTAGTGTCCCACTCTCCTTTGATCTGACTGATGACCAAAGCTGAATCTCCAAACACGTCTATGAATTTGATTCCCAAGTCTATGGCAGTTCTGAGACCGAAGATGCATGCTTCATATTCCGCCATGTTTTTCATACAATTGAAGCAAAGTCTGGCAGTAAAGGGAGTATGACACCCTTTCAGAGATATGAGTACATCGCCGATACCATTACCAAGTGCATTGGATGCTCCATCAAAGAACAGGGTCCATCGGGATCCTTGTTCAAGTTCGTCATATGGCCTGATTTCTTCACGGTTGTCTAATGTCATGATGTCTTCATCCGAGAACTCAAACTTCATGGACTGATAGTCTTCTACAACCTGGTGAGCAAGGTGATCAGCCAATACACTACCCTTTATAGCTTTTTGGGTAGTATATTGTATGTCGTATTCTGTTAGGATCATCTGCCATCTAGCTATTCTCCCAGAAAGAGTAGGCTTATCAAAGATATATTTTATCGGATCCATCTTAGATATCAACAAGGTAGTATGAGTCAGCATATACTGTCTTAGCAGGCGAGCAGTCCATACCAGAGCGCAACAAGTTTTATCGAGCAGTGAATACCGGGTTTCACAGTCGGTAAACTTTTTACTCAGGTAGTAAATAGCGTGCTCTTTTCGGCCAGACTCGTCATGCTGCCCCAATACACACTCCATTGAGTTTTCTAAAACAGTCAGATACATGATCAATGGTCTTCCCTCGACTGGTGGTAACAACACAGGAAGCTCTTGTAAATACTCTTTGATCTTGTCGAAGGCAACTTGCCATTCATCATTCCATCTGACTACTTGATCTTTCTTCAATAATTTGAAGATTGGCTCACAAGTAGTTGTTAGGTGAGAAATGAATCTGGCAATATAGTTCAGGCGTCCCAAGAATCCTCTGACTTCCTTCTCAGTACGAGGAGCAGGAATTTCTTGTATTACTTTAACCTTGGCAGGATCAACCTCGATACCCTTGTTACCGACAATAAAACCTAAGAGTTTACCGGACCGTAGTCCAAATGTGCACTTGTTTGGATTCAACCTCAGCTTATACTCCTTCAATCTCTCAAACAACTTTTGTAAGTGATCAAGGTGTTCTTCCTCGGTTTGTGATCGGGCTATCATATCGTCTATGTTGACCTCTATTTCATGGTGTATCATATCATGAAACAAAGCTACCATGGCGCACTGATAGGTGGCCCCAACATTCTTTAGTCCGAATGGCATCACCTTGTAGTAGAACGTCCCCCACTGTGTGACAAATGTATTTTTCTCCATGTCCTCAGGTGCCATTCTGATTTGATTGTAACTTGAGAATCCGTCCATGAAGGAAAACACCTTGTGTTGGGCTGTATTGTCAACCAAGATATCTATGTGGGGAAGTGGAAAATCATCTTTAGGGATGGACCTATTCAAATATCTATAGTCCATGCACATTCGTACTTTGTCGTCCTTTTTAGGCACAGGAACAATGTTGGCAACCCATTGGGGATAGGAAGTGACAGCCAAGAATCCAGCATTGAATTGTTTCATGACTTTCGCTTTGATCTTCTCTGACATGTCATGTCTCATGCGGCGGAATTTTTGTTTTACTGGTGGACATTCTTCTCTTGTGGGTAGACGATGTACCATGATGTTTGTATCAAGTCCCGACATGTATTCATATGACCAGGAAAAGATCTCAACATAATCACGCAGCAGCTGAATCATACCTTGACACTAGGCTCTAGATTGGCACCCACCTTGACCTCTTTTCTATTCTCCTCGGTACCCAAGTTGATTGTATCCACCGGTTCCTCATGAGGTTGAATAGCTCTTTTCTCTTGTTGTAGTAGCCTGGCCAGTTCCCCTGGTACTTCACAATCTTCCTCACCTTCATCTTCGGCTTGGGAGATTAGATCTTCAGAGTCACTAAAGGCCATAGCATTATCATTACCCATGGGATCCAGGATAGAGGGGTACCTGCATTTGTGAGTGTGGGTGTGTGTAAGGGTATAACCATCTTTTAAAAGGGAAGTAAATGTAAAAGAAAAACAATGAGCACAAAAGTTTGTATGCAAAACGTCCGTGATTCATTGAATGTCATATGAAGATGAAATGACAACCCTTACAAATGGACCATTGTGCCTTGGGCAAGACACAAGGTTTTAAAATATGCAAATTGTTTGTGAATATTACAAATCTGACAGAAATGTAGAAGATAAATTACCGAGGGACGAAAGTTATCAGAACAAAGTCTCTGGCTTCCCAATTGCGAAGTCCTCCGTTGATAGTAGGAAAGATCCAATCCTCCAAGCTGCAACCCTCTTCACCTTCTTCCACTGCATTGACCTCTCGGTCGCTAATCTTCAAGGGTGGCCCTCCAGCACGGGCGCGACACACAACTTTCTGAGTACTTGAAGTGAACCCTAAACCAAACCTGTCAGATTTATACGGGATGTCTGGAAGTTGCCCCTAGATGGTGCATCCTTCTTGCTCAACTACAGCTTTGGCGTCCTTCAGAGATGACATCCGAAGTGGAGGTTTTGTAATTTCGGGAATCTGGGATACAGTCTTGGTTACTGCTACCTCTTGGGGAACCTCTTCGAAATGTTGAAAAGGAGTTTCAATGAACTCGCCATCTAATTCCACATACCTGAAGGAATTGAGGTGGCTAATCATATATTCTTCCTCTCCGTGGATAGTGATAATCTTTCCATGGACCGGATATTTCAGCATCTGGTGTAGTGTAGAGGTGACATCACCGACATTATGGATCCAGGGCCTTCCTAGTATATAGGAGTAAGAGGGGCAGATGTCCATTACATAGAAAGTTGAGTTGAAAGTATGAGTCCCCACCTTTATGGGGATGTCCACCTCCCCGTGGACCATCCTCTTTGAGCCATCAAATGCTCTCACGACTATGTTACTGGGTTTCAACGTCAGTCCTTCACAATCTAATCTGTCGAGAGCCTTCTTTGGTAAAACATTCAAAGATGAACCAGTGTCCAGCAAGACATGGGCTAGATTTGTTCCTCTACATTCCACAGAGACATGCAATGCTTCGTTGTGCTTTCTTCCCCTTGGTGTCAGATCAACATCCGAGAAGCCTAGGCCGTTATCCGCTGTCAGACTGGCCACACAATCTTGAAATTGGTCAGCAGACGTCTCTTGAGGCACATGGGCCGTCTTCATAACTTCACCAGGGATTTCGCACGTGCCTCGGAGCACAGTAACAATGCTAGCATGGAGATTTTGGAGGGAGTCTGCCCCAACTGTTCAACTACGTCGTAGTCACTCTTCTTTATTATTCTCAGGATCTCCTCCATTTCCTTCGTAGAAGCTTCGGGGATAATCAGTGATTGAGCCTTCGTCCGGACAGACTCTTCTTAAATACTTTTTCCTCGTGTTTCAGCAGCAGGAGTGTTGGTAGGGATAACAACAGGGGTTGTGTTGTCTTTGTCAGTAGGAGCACTTGCAGATATGATTATTGGCACGGAGGTAACCTTTGGTACAACCACGGGTCCAAAAATTGCCTTTGGAGGGGCAATTTCTAGAGAAAAGATTCTACCGCTACGGGTAATCTTACTGGTTCTGGAAATATTGCTAATGTCAGAGTCTTCTTCTTCGGAGCTTATCTCTTCGGCGGCCAGCCCATCTTATTTGATACCATGGTAGTAGATGTCTCCACCGTAATTCCACGACACTGTTTTGTCTGATTCATACGGGACCAGCCCGAGCATTGTGATTATAAGAGGAGTAGTTTTTGGAACCGATGTAATCCTAACGGGTCTTTTGGGGGCCCTGGAAGGATCGACAGAGATGGTTATGATTGAAATGTATTCAACAGGAACAGGTGCAACATGAGCACTTTCAAACAGAATCTCTTGGTTTTCTATCAAGCGTTGAATGCCTGTCTTCAACAACGGGCAAACAATTGGTGAGGATAAGCAAAGATGGCAGTCTTCATTACAACCCGGGAATACACCATCTTTAAACAAGTTTATCTTAATGATTGAGAGCGGAGTCAAGAGTTCATCAACCGTGGTAACAAACAAATCTTCTTTGATAGCATTGGTGTTGTGACCATGCCTTGGCATAGGAGCGGAAATGACGTTTGGCTTTTCGGGTGCATCAAACTCAATCTCTTTTGCATCTATAAGGTCTTGAATTTTGTTTTTCAGGGTCCAACAATTGTTAGTGTCATGACCAGGACTTTCAGAATGATATGCGCATCTTGCATTTGGGTTATAATGAGGGGACACAGTGTTGGGGTTCTTTGGAGATTCCTTAAGAGTTACTAGACTGGTCTTCAATAACTGTGGCAAGATTTGAGACAGAGTCATGTTTATCCGAGTAAACTGTCTTACCGGCCATTCTGTTCTTGGTTGATTAATCCTTTGTTGGGTAGGTTCGGACTTAGAGATCATGACAGCCCCTACCGTTGGACAGTGTTTAGTTCCCCCTTGGTTTCTTGGCGGGTAAACAGCAGATACTTCCTTCTTCCCAGTGAAAAGCTTTCTCACAGCTGTCGAGGCAGATGAATCCTTCTGAATCTTTCCACTTTTTATGCCAACTTCCACCCTCTCTCTGGTCAGTATTAACTCAGTGAATCCTGCAGATGAGCTTACGATTAAATGTTTGAAGAAAGGACCTGATAAAGTGCCTAAGAACATGTCTACCAATTCCCTTTCAGACAGAGGGGGTTGCACTCTCCAGCTAGATCTCTCCATTTCTGCGCGTAATATTTGAAACCCTCATTTGAAGCCATAGCCATACTCTGAAGTTGAGTACGGGTAGGCGCCAAATCTGCATTATACTGGTATTGCCTATAGAAAGCTGCGGCGAGATCTTCCCAGTTGTGGACGTCGACCCTTTCCAATTGGTAGAACCAATCGAGTTGTGTTCCATATAGGCTATATGGGAAAAAATGCACCCATAGATCTTTGTCGGTGGAGTGCGGTTGGATCTTTCTCACATATGATCAGAGGTGCATCTTAGGATATGACACCCCATCATACTTTGCAAACAACAACACAACTTTGGTGGGATCACAATTCCTGACACTAGTCCCAATTCTTCAAAGTCTAGACCTGGTATCCTCTGTATTCCATAGCACTCAGACGCTCTTCAAGATGTCTGTACTTATCATCAGCTGGCGGATACTGTTCCTCGGAGTAGTCTTCCTCTTCTTCCTCCTCTTCAGATTCTGGCGGAACCACTGTTTCCTTTCCTTTTCCTTCTCTTTCATCAAATGTTTTTGCAAAATCCAAGGTTCTTCTAGTCTGTCCTTGAAACCTCCTCCCCATAATCACAACACCGGTCGGTTTCTTCTCTTTCTTCTTCTTCTCTTTGGCCAATAGTGTCTTCAACTCCTCTTGTCCTTTGGCAAGGGTTGTGAGTAACTGTTGAAACTGCATGTTTTGAGCTTGAAGATCTTTGACTGTCTGTTCGAGATCCATCTTACTGAAATAAACAGCAGAGAGATGAGGGAACTTATCGTAAAAGACCTGTTTATGTTATGATGAATGATATGTGCATATGCAATGTTTTCAAGGATTTTTAAAGATTCAAGTTCACTTTAGACAAAAAGGAACACACGTTATATAAGGTAGAGTTTGAGTACATAAATGTCCCTTGGGAAAAATAATACAACACTCTAAGATAAAAAAGTAGTGCGCATCCTCTTCGGTGCAATGTAGGCATTTAGAGTCTGCTTTTCACGAAGTAGCCTAGTGTGTTCTGAAACCTTCTTCTCGCTTGCGTAGAATTGGGCTTAGAAAGTATCACATTCCCCTTTGAGCTGTATCCAATCCCTTTGTAAGTCTTCAAGAGATGTGGGCATGTCAGGATGTAGGATAGTGCATGGAACTTCTCCCTCCTTAACATGCTCAATGATCGTCGGGAGAATGGAAGGACAAGGCATCATAAGACTTTGAGCGTGGGTTCGTACCCACTTGAGGTAAGGCTCAAGAGGGATGGAATTCTTGTGTCCCAAAGTCTTGCTATCCACCTTGTTTAGTGTCTTCCAAGCTCGGATGAATCTCTGGCGAAGACCTTGATCGTCGTCGTCGTAGTCGAATACCAAGCCTTGAATCAGCACCTCGTGCGGGCCATCCCTTCGGGCATAACCAAACTGTCTTATAGCTAAGCATGGGTTGTAGGTGATGCCTCCCTAATGCCAAGTAGAGGGACATTAGGAAATTCCCCACAACGGTCAACAATGATAACATTCTCTTTGGTTCGGGAACACCAATGAATATCTGAATGTTCGAGCGTCATTAACCTTTGTGACCACCTTAAACCTTACTCATTCCTTAAGACTGATTGGGGAAGATGAGAAATAAACCATCTTTCCAGGAGAGGAGTTCAACACCTAAGGACACCTCTCTTCCTTATTGTACGAGTGTGAAAAGAGTGTAGGATATCTCCTATCAATGTAGGCACCAGATTGCGTGACATGAAGATTTTGACGGTGCCCACATCTATGAGTTGGTCAGGATTGGGGAACAAGACCATCCCATTGATAAGAAGAGCCACAATTTCCTCAAAGGCTTGAAAGTATAAGGAATTCCAACAGATTTGGGCTTTCTCAAACAGAAACTTTGCTAAGAAGCCTTTGACACCACTCCTAGTTTCCCAATGAGTTGTGACATCAGAGGAGTGCAAGTGTAGAGCTTGAGCAATCTCTTCTGGATTTGGGTCTCTTTCCGTACCATTGAAAGGTAGTTAATTGAGAATGGGAATCCTCAAGAGCTGAGAAAATTCTTCCAAAGTAGGCACAAGCTGGTAGTCGAGAAATGTGAAGCAATGGTGCAAAGGATCAAAGAATTGAAAGAGCACTTTCATCATATCCTCATCCGTGTTGGAGGTGACCAAGTTGAGTAGGCGACCATGTCTCTCGGTGAAAGGAGATCTTTCAGGGATCCTTGAAGCTAGCTCCTTAAGTTACAGAGGAATTCTTACAAGGTTGACTTGGATAGTTTTCCTGCGGAGTGAATTCATATCCTACAAAATAAGAACAAAGATGAATCTCCAAAATCGTTGAAATGGTTAGTGGATGCATATGATGTTCATGATGTCCATGATGTTATGTACAAGCATGCATATACAAACAAAGCAATCAAGTTCCTAGTTTAGGCTTGCATGGGGTTTTATAGGTAAGTACCCTCTTGAAGTTTAGTTGGCTCAACCTGTCCTAGCAATAGTAACCGGGTTCTAAGGAGATCAATATCACTGGATTGTTTCCTTGTTCATTGTTTCAGCTCAAGCCTCTTTAATGGCGACCAAAATATTCCAAGAAAACAACCCTCAATGAGTGTAGTATCGAGTATCTACCAACTTTGGACTGCACCAAAGTCGGTCATCTCACTACGCCCTAAAGTCCAAGTTGGTCAAGTAAAGGTTCTAAAAGTTCATTAGTGCTTCGCGAAATCACTCAGCGGCCCCGTATTCTCCTTGACTACTCAAGGGCTACCGATACCCACAAATATGTCACACTAACATAGCTATTTCTTAGACCATGTCGGTATACCCCGCACAGTTTCCACAACTTATTGCTATTCACCTATAATGTATCCCCAAATCTGGGTAGAGGATTCAAACCCAAACAAAGAACCGTAATGTAAAGCAAACAAACCAGGTAATGTAAGCAAGTAAATGTGACCTAGCCCTAAGGTAACCCCACTTTTTTAAGGATAAATCCCCAGCAGAGTCGCCAGTTCTGTGGTACGGTGGAAGAACTGACTTGAGGGTTTGCGTTTGTGTTTGCAAATGTTGCGGTTAGCAAGAGTCGCCATCGACTTTTCTTTTATCCAAAAGGAAAGGTGAAAAAGCACAGGAAAGACCTTTGAGATGTTTTATTGAGTTCGGGGGGTAGATTATGAAAAAGGAAGGTATTAGCACCCTTTTCATCCATGGTTTTCCATGGGCTCTTAGTTACTTGCTAGATCAACTTGCTTTCGTTGTTTGAAAATGTGCTTGGTGTGGTTTTTGAAAGTATTTTGTAAAAGAGGCCATTCGTTTAGGCAATCTTTGTAATGATTCTCGTTCGTAAGAATGTATACAAAGATGTTTGTCATTTTTTTTGTTGAAAATGTTTTCAATGTTTGTAAAATGTTTTGGAGATGTGTGTATTTTCGAAAATAACAAGGATAGTTGTTTGGAAAGTAAGTAACTAGAAGGAATCTACCTACTCAAATGTCTTTCTTATGCATTTTCTATTCCTTTGACATTGTCGTCTTACCATTGATTTGGTAAGCAACCCTATCTTTGGAGTTTAACGGGACGGGCGCGGGTCATCGTATAACCATGATTAGCAATGTTGCAAAGTATCTTAGCATTTTGAGGTACTAAGATCATTTTGTAAGGCAACTTTGAATAGCGTCATCGAGGGACTATGATCTTTTGATTTTGTTTTTTTTACCAAGATACTTTGCACGCGTAACATGACTATTTTTGTATAAGGCAACCAAGTGGAGAAACCCTAAGGGTGTTTGTGTGCAAGTGTGTTTGATTGCATGCATGACTTTATCTTGAATTAGTATTTTCTATTTCATTGATTTTATCTTACCATACATATCCTAATCACTAGCATTTACACTTGAAAGCGATAAAATGTGGAAATGTAAAGTCCTACGCTATTACAATATTTAGGGGGTGGGGGTACAAATTTATGAATGGGAAGTACCAGCGAGAAAAATAAAGAAAATAACAAGGGGAAGAAAGAAAGAAAAAGGAAAAGGGTCAGCATGCTGCTGAGAGGAAGTAAGAAGTTCTGACCCTGGCCTGCTGCAGAATAGAAACCTGTTAGCGAAAATGTATAGGTCAGAAGTTCTGACCCTGGTACCCTGCAAAACAGAAACCTGTTAGTGAAAATGTAAGGGGTCAGAAGTTCTGACCCTGCTGGGAACACAGTAATTTTCAGAAGTTCTGATATTACTGATGATAAAACAGGCCCCAGAAGTGCTGGCGTCAATGTCAGAACTTGGTCTACCTCTGTGCTAGTCAGAACATCTGCAATTTGGTTATTTCTCCACGAAACAGAAGACATGCCTAAGACAGTTTCAGCATGTGTCATAACATTTCAGAAGTCAGAACCAAAAATCAGAGGCAAGTTCTGAATTGATTCATTCTCTACTTAGGCATACAGATGCGTGAAAATCTCAGAACATACACAACATCAGAAGCATGATATCTACATTGTGTTTTTGGGCATGCAAATCTGGTGATGCTTAAGCAGTGTGGTGAGGGTCAGCAAGTGCTTACCTTGCAGCTGGAAAAAGTCTGTGAACTGGAGTTAGCCTTAACTCTGATGGTGTTCTGAACAGGTTCTTTGAATGGATGGATGAAGGGTATATGTGTGGGTCAGAAACTATATGGGTGTTTCTTAGTCAAGAAATACTTTGAGAGCAAATGGGGTTTGAAAGCAGGAGATTCAAAGTTAATGGTTTGTATACTGTGTTTACAGTTTTTGAAATTCTGGGAATTTTGGGCAGAGATTCAAGGTGTTTTCTTGCTAAAACTTTCTGTTTTTTTAAAGCAATTTTTTCTGAACTTGGACCGGAATTTTTCAATGGACAATGGTGTTCTATTTATAGGCAAGCTTTGTGGGTTTTTAAAACATTAAGTGGCGCCAATATCATGCATTAGATGCTGACTTACTCTTGAAGAAAGTTCATAACAAGTTGTGATGATTGACAACTTTTAGCCTAGGCTGGAATTGTAAGCGAGGATTAAGGAAAAGTGACACCCATAAGCGAAAATTAGTGCATAGACCCATACCTAAATCTGCACAAGAGCGTTGCTATGCTACACGTGGAGAGACCCTTTGGGCAGATACTCAAAAGTGGTTGTGAGCATTAATGAGCATTAAATAGTGATGAGATTTGTCAAAATCAGAGATCCTGTAATGGGGGATTTTGCATCATTACTTAAATCTGAGCCAGAAGTTTCACTTCAGTGTAGTCTAGGACAAAGTACCTAAGTTCTGATCTCAGTATCCTGCTGCCTTAGCCAGTTCTGAGGGATCCTTAGGCTTTCCAGCATGTTCTGAAAGAGCCTTCAGACTTTTCATCATGCTCTATAGTCTTCTGTTTTTTCCTTGGCAGATTCTGATTGAGCTTGCGTAGCTGCTGAAGAGCCACATTCTGACTGAAGGTTATGTGCTGAGCTAAGCTTGCAACTTGCAAGTTCTGACTGAAGGTTATGTGCTGAGCTAAGATTGCAACTTCTGACTGAAGGTTATGTGCTGAGCTAAGCTTGCAACTTCTAAATGAAGGTTATATGCTGAGCTAAGCTTGCAACTTCTGACTGCTCCTGCCTGGAGGTTGGTTCAGAAGTTCTGAAATGTCATTTTTCTTAAATACTTTAGAAAAATTCTAAGTATTTAGATATTAACTTTTCCAAGGTAAAATTTGACTTTTGAGCTTCTTGATGAAACAAACTTCATATTCCAACATGTCTTGATGAAATATGATTTTTGTCTTTTGATTTTGATCCAGAAACCAAAGTTTGACTTTTCAGCATGCAAATGACCACTTTGCCCTTGGGAGTGATCTTCAAGAAAAATTTGTAGCTCAAAGCTTGGAAGTAAACCTGAGGATCCAGGGTGATTTCTGGAGAAAAATGAGAGGGAAAATTTTGGAGTACAACAGCAGGCATCCTGCTCTGACTCTGAGTGAGACTCATGGAAGATGCTTTATGATGAAATGGACAAGGATGGAAGGACTGTGGTTAAAATACCGATTTTGGATGGTACCAGCTATGATAGCTGGAAACCTCGTATAGAAACCTTTATAAAGTCGTTCGGTGACAAGGCTTGGAGAATGTTGTCAAAGATTGGGATCCACCGAAGGTTGTGGATGCAACAGGGAAAGTCACTGATGTGCTGAAGCCCGAAGAAGATTGGGATGATAATAATGATGCATTATCTCAAGGAAACTCCAAAGCACGGAATTCCATATTCAATGGAGTTGATAAAAATATTTTCACGCTAATAAAGAATTGTAAGCATGCAAAAGTTGCATGGGAGACCTTGAACAAAGTTCATGAAGGAAATCCTAAGGTTAAATTGGAAAACCTTCGTCTTCTCTCCTCCAAATTTTAGAACTTAAAGATGAATGAGGATGAAAGAATCCAGAACTTTCACATGACTGCTCTAGATATTGCTAATGACTCAGAAGACTTGGGAGAGAAGATATCAGAGAATAAAATGGTCAAGAAGATGCTTAGATATCTACAAAAGAAATTTGACATGAAGGTGATTGCTATTGAAGAATCCCAAGACTTAAGCACGATGACAGTAGATGAACTTGTGAGTTCACTTAAGACTTTTGAGTCTGCTATCAACAAAAAATATGAAAAGAAGAAGAGCATAGATTTTGCTTCTAGTGCTGAAGACTCAGAGGATAAAGGAAACATGAACTCAGAAGGAATATTCGAGGAACTTGTGCTACTGGGAAGACAATTTAGCAGGGTGTTGAGGAAGTCCTGATTGGGTGCTAAGAACATGTCTTACAACATCAACCAAAACCAGGACCTGGGCAGGAAGTCAAGATTTGAAGAGAAGCCAAACCAAGGTAAAGTTATACAATACCATGAATGTGAGGGATATGGACACATAAGAACTTAATGTGCCACCTATCTCAAGAAGCAAGGAAAGCATTTATCTGTTTCATGGTCTGATGGAGAATCTGAAAGTGATCATGAGGAAGATTTAGCCAAGCAGGTGACCGCCTTGACTGGAATTTGTGGATCTGATAAAGAATCCCGTGAATCATATAAATAATCATATATTGGAGAGCTCACTGTTAGTGAAATGGCTGCTGGGTACTCAAAATTGTGTCTAAAAAATGAAAGACTGTGTCAGAAAGTATTGATAAAAAAGTTTGTCATTACTCAACTGGAGGCAGAAAAAGAAGAGCACCTATCTATCATTGCTAATATTAAAGAGGAGAATTCTGAGAATATGAAAGGTCTTGGTTTAAATAACCAAACTGTGAAGAACAACAAGCAAATAGTGGAATTTTCTCCTCAAAAGATGAAGCATGATCTGAAGATGTCAAGGCACATGTTCCAACATAAGTCAAGACACCAGGGAAGATATCATAGTCCCATGTATCAGCCATAGAGGTGTCACTATTGTAGAGGGTTTGGACATATAAAGTCCTCGTGCTACAAACTGTATGGATATCCCATCTATAGATTCCCTTACATAAGAAAAGATGATACCTATAAGGAGAAGTCAAGAGGATCCTTTCACCATGATTCATATGGACTCATAGCTTACACTCCTATCAAAGCTTCAACGAGAGAAGATTGGTATTTGATAGTGGCTGCTCCAGACAGATGACTGGAGTTAAGATATTTCTAGTGGACATGAAACCACGTGCCAATAGCTATGTCACATTTGGAGATGGGTCAAAGAGTAAAATCAAAGGTGTGGGAAAGGTGGAGTATGTTGGACAACCATGTTTAGACAATGTGTTGTTTGTAAAAGGGCTAGCAACAAATCTCATAAGTATCAATCAACTCTGTGATCAAGGTCTCAAAGTTAACTTTACTCAATCCAAATGCCTGATTACAGATGATAAGGGTGCAATGTTTATTAAAGGATGTAGGTCTAAATACAACTACTACCTGTGGAACTCTCCAGATTGTCTCTCAACATGCTTGTTGTCAAAAGATGATGAAGTAAGCATATGGCATCAAAAGCTTGGACATCTACATCCGAAGGGTATGAAGAAGATTCTGTCAAAGGAAGCCATTATAGATATTCTCAAAATAAATATTGATGAAGGGAATATTTGTGGTGAATGTCAAGTTGGAAAGCAGACAAGGATGTCCCATAAGAAGATCTAATATCTTGTTACCTCAAGAGTTCTAGAGCTTCTTCACACGGACTTGATGGGGCCGATACAGGTGGAAAGTATTGAAGGCAAAAGGTATGCCTATATTGTTGTTGATGATTACTCGAGATTCACTTGGGTGAAGTACATCAAAGATAAATCTGAGGTGTTTGAAGTGTTCAAGGAACCATGCCACAAGATTCAAAGAGAAAAAGGCTATGGTGTCGTCAGAATCAAAAGTGATCACGAGAAGGAGTTTGAGAACAGTAAATTTGAGGAGTTCTATGCATCTGAGGGGATTAGTCATGACTTTTCCTCACCCATTAATCCTCAACAAAATGGTGTGGTTGAGCGAAAGAACATGACTATTCAAGAGTGTGCAAGAGTTACACTTCATGCGAAGAAATTACCCCTTCACTTTTTGGCTGAAGCCATGAACACTGCTTGCTATATTCACAACAGAGTGATAATCAGAACTGGAACTTCAGTTGCTCTCTATGAATTGTGGAGAGAAAGAAAGCCAACTGTAAAGTGCTTCCATGTCTTTGGAAGTAAATGTTATATTCTGGGTGACCATGAGCCAAGAAGAAAGTTGGATGCCAAGAGCGATGAAGGAATTTGTCTGGGATACTCTACTAACAACAAAGTATATAGAGTATTTAACTCCAGAACCAAGGTAATGATGGATTCTTCAAATGTCATTGGTGATGACTCCACTAATGAATATGATGTCCCAGAAGAAGTTGAGACAACTATTCTTACACGAGGTGTGATTGCTAAAGAAAATGTCACAACATCTTCCACAAACGTTGCAAGCCCAAGTGCTGATCGTGAAGTTGAATAATCCCAGGTAACTAACAAAGGACTCTCTCTTAGAATACATAATGATCATCCTAAAGAACTGATAATAGGAAATCCTAGGCAAGGGGTAGTTACCAGATCAAGGGAAGCTGTATCAAAGGCTTGTTTTGTGTCAAAGGTTGAGCCTAAAAATGTGAAAGAAGCTTTGACTGATGAATTTTGGATCAATGCTATGCAAGATGAGTCTGGTTTGTTCAAAATAAATGAAGTCTAGGACTTGGTACCAAGACCCGAAGGGGTGAATATCATTGGTACAAAATTGGTGTACAAGAACAAGAATGATGAACAAGGTGGTATCATCAGAAATAAAGCCAGACTGGTTGCTCAGGGGTACACTCAAATTTAGGGAATAAACTTTGATGAAAAATTTGCTCCTATGGATCACTTAGAGTCTATTAGATTACTTCTTGGTGTAGCCTGCCACCTCAGGTTCAAGCTGTATCAGATGAATGTCAAGAGTGCCTTTATAAATGGGTACTTGAATGAAGAAGTTTATGTTGAGCAACCGAAAGGATTTGTTGATCCTTCTTTACCAAATCACGTGTTCAGACTGAAGAAGGCTCTGTATGGACTAAAACAAGCTCCAAGAGCTTGGTATGAACGATTGACTGAATTTCTAGTCAGTCATGTATACAAAAAGGGTGGAATTGACAAGACCCTCTTTGTCAATGTTGAAGCTGGAAAGTTGTTGATAACTCAGATCTATGTGGGTGACATTGTTTTTGGAGGAATGTCGGATGGCATGGTTCGACATTTTGTTAGACAGATGCAATCTGAGTTTGCGATGAGCTTGGTAGGTGAACTAACTTACTTCCTTGGATTACTTATCAAGTAGATGGAAGTCTCCATTTTCTCTGTCAGAGCAAATATGTAAGAAATATTGTGAAGACATTTTGATTAGAAAATGCAAGCCATAAGAGGACTACTTATCCTACACACTTGAAGTTAACCAATGATGAAAAACAAAGTCGGTGTTCATCAAAGTCTATATAAAAGCATGATTGGCAGCCTTTTATATCTCACTGCTAGCAGACCATACATCACATTTACTGTTGGAGTATGTGCAAGTTATCAAGCAGAACCTAAGGCAAGTCACATTAATCAAGTAAAGATGATTATGAAGTATGTGAATGGAACGCGTGACTTTGGTATATTGTACTCCCATGATACAAATTCCTCGTTGGTGGGATTTTATGATGTTGATTAGGCTGGAATTATTGATGATAGGAAGAGTACCTCTAGAGGATGTTTCTTTATGGGAAACAAATTGATTTCTTAGTTCAGTAAGAAGAAAAAATGTGTTTCTCTTTCTACTGCTGAAGCTGAGTACATTGCAGCAGGAAGCAATTTCTATCAACTAGTATGGATGAAGCAAATTCGGCCTAAATACAATGTCATACAAGATGCTATGACATTGTTTTGCAATAATTTGAGTGCTATAAATATTTAAAAAAATCCTATTCAGTATAGTAGGACCAAGCACATTGATATCTGACATCACTTCATCAGAGAACTTGTGGAGGACAAAATCATTAAACTTGAGCATTTCAAAACTGAGAATCAGCTTGATGATATTTTTACAAAAGGTCTTGATGCTTCTCAGTTCGAGAATCCAAGAAGGAGACTTGGGATCTGTGTGTATGAAGAGCTATAATAATTACTGTTGGTGTTGCATCTTGAGTTGAGGTTGCTAAGTATGGTGCTGCACCTAATGAACGTTCTGCCATTGCTTTCGAGAAAAAGAAGATGCTCATGCATGACAACTGTTCATAAGATTTTGCTTAGATTTATCTTATGATTTTGTTTATTTTGGTTTATGATTATGTAAGGACTAAGCGCCCAACATATTTTTAAAAGTTTTGCACCTTGCTACTAATTCTTTAGGTGCTTAAATTTGTTTACTAACATTGTCTACTTACCTTTGTCACATTATGGCTACAAAGGGGAGTAATATGATATTGAGGGTGCTGAAGCTGGAACTTGCTGAACTTGCTGAGGGGGTGAATTATATGATTATATGTTTTTGTGATAGCAGGTATTAAGGGGGAGTTCCTGCTGTGATTTGAAAAATATGTCAGACATGATGTCTTGACATCATGATATGAGAACTTAAGTGTTCTCAATTTTTGGTGAATCTGTGTTAGTAGATCAACTAAATACTAACTATGTGTGTGATGCTATTTTCTGTGCTTCTAACCTTGCACATGTGTTTTTCCGCTGCTATACCTATGATGTGTATGTTTTATTTATTTCCAAGCATATTTTTTCCGTGCAAGGGTGATAAGTGCAAATTGTAGCTATTTTTGTATATACTTTTTGTTGCACTTATCGAGTCTTTATTGTTAATATCGGTCGAATAAACCCAAATTTTGTGTAAATTCATTTAGTTTGTGTATATTGTTGTTCTTGTGTACATAGTGTATCAATTGATAATTTTGTATTCATTTTGTAGGTATTTGAGCATTGTTGGAGCAAGAGGAATAAAAGCTTCAAGATGCATTGTTGGATCTATAAAGGAATAAGGCTAAGAAGAGAGAGCCATTTGAAGTTGTGCAGAGTAAGAAAAAAAAGTTTTTGGACTGGTGTGCATCGCCACGCCATGGCCGGGCGAGGGCCATCGCGTCTGTATCATCGGGCGACGACGGAGCGAGAGGGGCCAATTTTCCAAAAGTTTCTGTCTTGCTTCACGTCCGTGTCGCTGGGCGAGGAAGAGTTACAACGTCAGGCGACGTGAGTCTGTGGTAGAGCGAGAGAAGATATATTTGGCCAGTTGCATGTGTGGCACAACCTGGACCAAGTGTATCAAAGTTGTAGCCGGGCAACGTGTGTTGTGTCACCGGGCGATGGTCGCATAACATATTTTCCTTTATACTTTCATTTTGTTTTCATTTGTTTGGTGATGGTTTTGGGTATGGTTTGTGATCTCCCAAATCCATCTGTTATACCCCAAAATTTTCCCTCCCATCTTTGAGATAAATTAATTCAAGACACATCCTCATGCTCATAGGATTTTCAAGTACTCAAGACTACTCAAGGGTTGACCAGACAAACCCTTATCCTAAGCAATTGACCTACAAATAGGGATTTTCTTATCTCAAAGGAAATTTAGTTTCTAATACCTCAAATGGACTTCTTGGTTTCTCATATGTCTCAAAGTACCCTTATGCCAAGTTTCAAGCCTTACATCACAAGTTTGCTCAGCCAATTGGCCAGATGATTGAAAATCAGTTGTATTAGACAAAAAGTCAACATAGACCAATTGATAGTCAAACTTTATCATCTTGGTTAACATCAAGATTTTTAAGTCACATTCATCATTTGATCAAGGGTTGATCATGATTCATCAAGAAAACTCAAGATTCATTAAAAGTCAAAAGTTACTAAATTAGGGCTTTCTTAAAGAGAAGTCAACTAAACTTTGACCAAGCACAACTTTCACATACTTCATCAGAAATTTCTTAACCAAAGCCTATCTTGAAGGAAGTTCAACTCTCTACAACTTTGTCTCTCTAATCCTAAGGCTAAAAATGATTCATTTGAGAGATATGAGCCAAAACTTTACAGGTCATTTTGAAAGTCAACAAAAACACATCTTTTGTCAAAGCAATTTACAAAAATATAAAGAATTCAAATGAAAAAAATGATCAATGTGAAAGTTGTAGGAGACATCTTGAGGTTTCCAAAAAGTCCAAGATCACCTTCATATGACAAAAATTGAGAAAGTTATGATTTGTGCAAGTTGGGCAATTTTTGAGAAATACATGAAACCTCATTTGAGCAATTTTGAATTTTTGAGTTAGTGGGCCTAATTTATGAAGTCCAAACATACTTATAACATGTTAAAAGACCTCAAAATCCATTTGTACATGGCCATTATTTTTTTATTTAATTTATTTTGATTTTATTCAAATATTTGCAAAATAAGTCAAATGAATTAGTAAAGTGATGGGCCAAGGCACATATGGACATTATTTGGATCATGTGAAGCCCAAAATTTTGTGACTACCATGAGGAAACTGTGTGGAACCAAGAAGGGAATAAAATCTCTATTTTAGAAGGTTTTGAATCACATTTGATACACTTGATTCCATGGGATTTTGTACCATGTTTGTTGACCTAATCCAAGCGTTATAAATAGAGGACACACTCCATAAGACAAGGAGGGAAAAAAGCTGCTTCCAAGCAAGTCTCAAAAGCCACAAATTTTTTCAATATTAGGGCAAAGTCAAAGCCAAAGATCCAGCATCTTTCAGTTCGAGCCATCCATTGAAAATCGTTCCTGAAGCATCTAAGGGTAAGAACAGGTCAAAAGTCATGGCCATTGGTGCTTGAAACAAGCATACGCATCTTCTTCGATTTACGTTTTTCCAAATATTCATATAATTAATTTCATGCATTACTAATGTTTTTTAATAGCCCAAATGGGTTCACGCTGTTATTTAGAACAAGTTTGAATCATAAAACTGAAGCTCTAACGTGAGAATCGTGTTTTGCCATGGCTAGGGAAAAACGTTTCTGTACCTTCGTATCAGTATTTCCAGACTGTTTCAGGAAAAAATAACACCACCAATTGATTCACAAGGGTCGATTTAGGAGGGTAGATATTGTACCCTAAAATTTTCCCTCTCATTTCTCAAGAATTTTCTTACAAGATTTATATTGGATCAAGACTGCACAAGGTTTAACCAGCTCAAGATACTTCCTTAACACTAATGGCTCAAATTAAGGTTTGGGTTTGGACAGGTACAATTGGAATTTTAATGCCCCATATAGTTTCCACGGATCATATTGGGATCTCAAGCATCAGGTTGAAGAAAGGAGGAAGAGGAAACTGTCGAAACGGAAAAGCAGATTGAAAGGAGTGGTTGCAGATAACAGTTCGAATTCAAAATCTAGTTCAGGCTGTTCAAACCACATGACTGATTGAAAAGGAGTGGTGGACAGATTTTGACAAATTGAAGAAGATCAATCTTGCTTTGATCCACCTCTAAACATGCTTTGATCCACCTATAAACCTGCTTCGATCCACCTCTAAACATGCCTCGACCCACCTCTAAACATGCTTCGATCCACCTCTAAACCTACTTCAATCCACTCCTAAACATGATTCGATCCACCTCTAAACCTGCTTCGATCCACCTCTAAACATGCTTCAATCCACCTCTAAACCCGCGTCGATCCACAAACTAAACCCTTCAACACACATAGTTTTGACACTATGAGTTACAAGTCTTGAGATGCCTGAAAAAACATTGTGAAGTAGGAAAGCAATCCAGAATTTCTTTCGTTTTGACTATGCCAATGAGATCATTTTTCATACTCAAAGTGGTACATTCAGATGAATGTGGTCCATTCGAAGAACACATGATTAGTGGAAACAAATATTGTTTTGTCTATTGTTGAGTTTTGTCAAAGGTTGTAAGTGGTCCGTTCGAAGAACACACAATTGGTGGAAACAAATATTGTTTTATCTGTTGATGAGTTTGGTCGAAGGTTGTAAGTGGTCCATTCGAAGGACACATAATAGGTGGAAACAAATATTGTTTCATCTGTTGATGAGTTTGGTTGAAAGTGGTGGATCTATGTGATCCAAAGGAAGGGACAAAGTATTCGACCAGAGTAAAGAAAAAGATCAAAGTTCTACAGAGATTCAAGATCTTTGTAGAAGGAATCAAGTCGAAGACAAAATTTTGAAGAACATAATAAAATCCTTATGCTATGCTGCATAATCTTGTGTTGCAGGCCTCCTTGCTTGCAAATCCCATCATTATTTAATGCTTACACCCACTTTTGAGTTATTACCCAAGTGTTTAAGCCTTTGTCCAAAAGATCTTTACATTTATGGCATAAAGTTATCATTGCTATTCTTGGAAAGCAAACTTTTTGGTACAAGTTTGTCTTGAGCCCATACTTTGTTTGCTTCTGATTTATGCCCCACCATAAATCATAGAAAGCAACCCCTCTAAACCAGTAACTCTGGTACTTCATCTCGGGATCATGGAAAACTTGACATAACTTGATATTTTCATTCCAACCAAACCATAATTTGTTATCTTAAAAATATGGTTACTCTAACTTCCCAAACCTTTTCTCTATAAATAGAGAGGCCATTTGCAAGCTAAAGGGCCAGGTTTTTGTGTGTTGAATAAAGCCTTAGAACACTCCCAAAGCCCTAAAAAAACCTCTCTAGGAAGGTAGTGATCCTTTCGATTCATTCCTAATTTCCATATACCAACCTTTCGATTCACTCCCAACTTCCATATACCAGCCTTTTGATTCATTCCCAACTTCCATATACCAGCCTTTCGATTTAGTGACTTTAAAGCAAAGTAGTGATCCCACTAGCTCAAGGAAAGTCCAAGCAAGTTTAATCCATCATGGAACCATTTATGGAAGTCATACAAAGGTCATTCGAATTTCACTTCAAGAGGTAAGATTTCTTAACTATGATATCTTGATATAAGAATTTTCAGTACATACAAATAAAAGAAAAGATGTATATATCATATCTAGGAAGTTGACCATACTCTTAGTTTTGATTATCTTTGCTTGCACATTGGGAATTTAATATCTGATTAGTTAGGTTTTAGTTTTGGTATTGAATAAAATTCATGCTAACCTTTGATCCATAGCTTTCAAAAATTACATGGTTGGATTCGCATTCAAATTCTAGGCAGGTTTGATATTTACATCTTTCGATTTGGCTAAGAAATGAAGCTTTTTGAAGCTTAACATTGGAGTTATGAATCCCTACGCGCGAAGGAAGAAGATGAAGCCATGTTCAAATTTTAAGAAATGAGTTCATTTTATATGTAGTGTAATTTGTATAACTAACGAATGAAACATACCACCCTAGTGGTACAAACAGAGCGCGCTAAAACCTTGCCATGTATAAGGTCCATGGTTCAAGCCCCAGCGAGACCTTTTGCATTTATTCTTTTATTTTTCCAAACTAACATGCAGGTTTATAACATTTGAGTGTTGGATGTTTTGAATGAAAGGTGTGGAGAACCTGGGTTCAAACCTTGGCAGAACCAAAACAAAATATTTATCACTTGTTTTGATTTCATTTTTTTAACAAACTTCAACATTTTTTCCAACCAATCAAAACAACTCCTTTTGAGTTGATTTTTTTTGCACACTATTTATTTACCATGTCTATTTTAGGAATATATAAAAATATCACAAAAAATATTTTAATTTTATATTATTTTAATTAACCAAAATCCTTCCATAAAAAACCCTAAAAAATGATTTCTTGATTAATTTGAATTCCTTTTAACTTAGGATTGATTTCCCTTTTTTAATCACACCCCTTTAGGTCAATTAGGTCAAAAAAATTTTCCTAACAAAAATCCAAAACAAAATCCATTTCTTTTTATATTCCTTATACATTATATATTTCATTTCTTGTACATTATTCAAGTTCAATATGGTTGTAATATATGATTAGGATTTAATTTCTTGCACTCCCCATTTGTAAATTTGTACACCCCATACCCAAATGATGTAATAGCATAGTAAATTTACTTTCCACAATTTACCGCTTTCATATAAATGCTAGTAATTAGGGTTTTATGGAAAGATAAAATCAATACTTAGAAAACCCTAATTCAAGATAAAATCAAGCATGAAAAATAAACGCTTGCACACTTGCACCTCTAGGGTTAACTCCACTTGTTGCCTTGAGAAAATGGTCATATTATGCATGTGAGACATCTTAGCAAAAACAATAAAAAAATACAAGATCATATTCCCTCGATGACGCTAGAATGTTACCTTACAAATGATCTTAGTCCCTCAAGAGAAATTCTAAGATATCTCACAACATTGCTATTCATGACTATACGATGACCCACGCCCGTCCCTTTACATCCAAAGGTAAGGCTTCTTACCAATCAATGGTAAGATAGAAATATCAAAGGAAGGAAGAAATGAACAAAAGACTTTTGAGTAGGTAGAACGTTCTTAGTTGCTTGCTCACAATCCATCTTCAAAAAATAAACATCTTTTCAAATACACCAAACACTTTCGAAACATGAAATATTTTCAAAAAGTCCAACACTTTGTATGCATTCTTATAGAGACGAGAATCATTACAATGTTTGCCTAAACGAAGGCGCTTTTCATAAATACTTTCAAAAACCACCAACATATTTCAAACAAAGAAAATTTCAAAAAAATGATCTAGCCAGCAACTAAGAGCCCATAGATAACTATGGATAAAAAGGGTGCTAACACCTTCCCTTTTCATAATCTACCCCCCGAACTCAAGAAAATATCTCAAAGGTCTTTCTTGTTCTTTTCACCCTTTCCTTATTGGATAAAAGAAAAGTCAGTGGCGACTCTTGCTATCTGCAACAATTGCGATCAAATGAAAAACAACCAAGTCAGTTCTCCCACCGTATTATAGAACTGGCGACTCTGCTGAGGACTACTTAAAAGTGGGATTACCTTAGAGCTAGATCACATTTACTCGCTTTCATTGTTTGATTTGTCTGCTTTACATTTATGGGTCCTTGTTTGGGTTTGTATTGATCCTCTACCCTAATCGAGGAACACCATTAGGTAAGTAGCAATAGATTGTGGAAACTATGTGGGGTATACCGACATGGTTGAAGCGATGGCTACGTTAGTGTGACACATTTGTTGGTACCGATAGCCTTTTAGTTTAGTCAAGGAGAATACGGGGCCGCTGTGTGGTGTCATGAAGCACTAACTGACCTTAAAACCTTTAATTCAATAACTTTACCATTAGGAAGTAGTGAGATAGCCGGCTTTGGTGCAATCCGAATTTGATTGATACTCGATACTACGCTCATTGAGATTTGACTTTCGGGATATTTTGGTCGCTAATAAAGAGGCTTGCGCTGAAACAATTCCCGATGATGAAAGATCAATGATATTGAGATTCCCTAGAACCCGGTTACTTTCTAGGACAGGTTGAACCAACTAAACTTCAAAAGGGTACTTACCTATGAACCTCATGCAAGCCTAAACCTAAGGACTTGTTTTCTTTGTGTGTATATGTTTGTTTGTACAGAACATCATGACATCATACCATGGCATTTTTCACTAACCATTTCAAGGACATAGAGATTTATCTTTGTCTTGTTTTATAGGACATGGCTCCCACTCGCAGGAATACTGTCCAAATTAACCTCATCAAAATGCCTCCTCAACTCAAAGAACTAGCGTCAAGGGTCCCTGAGAATTCCCCGTTCACCGAGATACATGGCCGACTTCTCAACCTGGTTACCTCAAGCTATGATGAAGACACGATGAAGGTTCTCTTCCAATTCTTCGAACCTTTACACCATTGCTTTACCTTTCTTGATTACCAACTTGTGCCCACTATGGAAGAATTTTCTCAACTCTTGGGAATCCCTATCCTTGGTCAACTACCCTTCAACGGTATTGAAAGAGACCCAAGACTTGAGGAGATTGCTCGAGCTTTACATTTGTAACAATCTGACATTGTGGCCAATTGGGAAACGAGAAGTGGTGTCAAAGGGTTTTTAGCCAAGTTTTTGTTTGAGAGGACTCAATTTTTTTGGGATGCTCTGGATTTACAAGCCTTTGAAGAACTGTTGGCTCTTCTCGTCTATGGGATGGTTCTGTTTCCCAATCCGGACCAACTTATAGATGTGAACACAGTGAAATTTTTTCTATCTCGCAATCCGGTGCCCACTTTACTTGGGGATATCTTGCATTCTCTTCACACCCTCACCATAAAGAGAAGAGAAATTCTTATGTTTGCACTCCTCTTTTGGCTAGGTGGTTTATTTCGCACCTACCTTGATCTATTGTGAATAACGAGCATGGCTTAAGATGGTCTAGTAGGTTGATGTCACTCACACATTCTAATATTTATTTGCTCTATGGAGGACATTACTATTATTGATCATTGCAGGGAATTCCCTAATGTCCCTCTACTTGGAATTAGGGGAGGTATTACCTATAATCCTTGTTTGGCTTTGTGACAGTTTGGATATGCTAGGAGGGATGGCCCTTATGATGTACTTGTCCAAGGAATTGCATTTGACTACGATAATGATGTTCAAGGCTATCATCAGAGATTCATACGAGCTTGGGTCATGGTTAACAAGGTTGATAGCAAGACGTTAGGGCATAAGAACTCCATTCCTTTGGAGCCTTATCACAAGTGGGTGAGATCTTGCGCCCAAAACCCCATGATCCCTTATGAAGCCATCCTACCTATCATCATGGAGCCTATCTCCGAAGGAGATGTTCCATATACCGTCCTTTATCCTGATATGCCAACTTCCCTTGAAGATTTGCAAAGATCTTGGATTCAGCTAAAGGAAGAGAGAGACACCTTTTAAGCCCAGTTTTATGCAAGCGAGAAGAAGACAATGGAGCTCACGAGACAACTTCATGAGGAGAGGAGCCTGAATGCCTATACCGCTCCAAAGAGGAAATATCCATAGGGATTTGAGCCATTGTTATTGTATTTTAGTTCATTTTGTTTCTTTTGTTTCAATGTAAGCCCAAGAGACATGTTGTAATCAATTTGAACTTATTAATACAATTAATGTTTGTTCCATTTTGTCTAAACAAATTTAAATCTTCTAAGTCCTTGAAATCATTTGCATACACATTTTCATGCATCATAACATAAACAGGTTTACCACAAAAGGTTTCCTTATCTTTCTACTATTTATTTTAGTAAGATGGATATCGAACAAACAGAGAAGGATTTGCAAGCGCATAATTCCCAGTTCTAAGAGAACTTGCTAACCCTGGCTAAGGGACAACAAGAGCTGATGACTATGCTAGTAGCCAAGAAGAAAACCAAAAAGAAGGCCTTCATCAACACGGGTAAGAGATTCAAAGGTCTGGTTCGTCAAATACAGATAGTCGAAGAGTCGTCAGAGGAGGAAAAAAATCAAGACGAGGAGGCAAGGAGCACCCATGCTGGGGGTGCCAATAATCAAGCTTCCGAAGACGAAGACTACTTTGATGAGCAATACCCTCCGGCTGAGGATAAATACAAGCAGTTCGAGGATAGGCTAAATGCTGTTGAAATTCAAGTCATACCTGGTTTGGATTTTAATGAGTTAGGCTTAATACCTGGGGTCGTCATCCCCCATAAGTTCAAAATACCGGTCTTCGCTAAGTATGACGGGGTTTCCTGCCCGAAACTTCATCAAAGATCTTACGTGCACAAGATGCAGCCACACACTACCGACAAAAAGCTTTGGATTCAATTTTTCCAAGAGAGTCTGACTGAGACTTAACTAGAATGGTTCTATCAATTGGAGGGTTCCCGCATCCATACATGGGAAGATCTAGCCACTACTTTTTATCATCAATATCAATACAATTCTGATATGACACCAACTAGAATCCAACTTCAAGGTATGACAATGGGTACTAATGAGGGGTTCAAGGAGTACACATAAAAATGGAGGGATCTTGCTGGTAGGGTCCAACCACCACTAACTGACAGAGAACTAATTGACATATTCATGGGTACATTGACCGGCCAATTTTTCAACCTATTGATTGGCAATTCTTCGTCTGGTTTCACCGAGTTGATACTAACTGGTGAAAAGGTAGAAAGCGACATTAAGAGCGGAAAAATTCCCATGACATCTGCTTCCATATCCAACGCTGTAGAGAAGCCTTTCACTGGAAAAAGGAAGCAAATGTTGTGTATGGGGAAATGGCCCATACTAAGAAGAATCACCGACCCTCTGTTAATGCTGTGTTAATCTCTAACCCTCTGTCTGCTCAAAGGAAATCATCCAACAATCAACGATCCAAAGTTCCTCGAAGACAGTGTACAAGGATTAATATGTCACTGTCCCAAGCCTTGCAACATCTGTTGAAGGCCAACTTAGTGACACTGCATGATCCACCATCCAATCCAAACATTTCATCACCAAAATACAATCCTAATGCCAAGTGCGCCTATCATTCAAACAATCCTGGGCATGAGACCGATCAATGCTGGGCATTGAAGACCAAGATTCAAGATCTGATAGAAAATAAAACAATTGAATTTAATCCACCTGCTACTCCAAATGTGATAACCGCACCAATTCCGAACCATGGCAAAGGTGTTAATGCAATTGATGACACTACTTTTGTTTCCTCCATTGAAGATTTAACAACCCCATTAACCACTGTGAAGGTTAATTTGCTGAGAGTCGGGGTGTTCCCTGGATGTTCTAAAGATTGTGTTTGCTATGATCAACAAGTAAATGGGTGCACGCAACTGAAGGAAGGTGTGCAACGCCTAATAAATAGCCGCGATATTCTGTTTGAGAAGATTCCTACCATCAAAAGTTTAACCAACAAAGCTGAAGACCTGTCTATTATAACCATTTCCAATAAGCCGTTTAGGATCCCCTCAAAGGGTCCTATCATAATTTCAAATGAGCCAACCATTTCTCCTTTAATAATCACTGCCGCTGGGCCCATTCCCTACTCATCTGACAAAGCAATTCCATGGAACTATGGTGTCGAGGTCTATTATCATGGGATAAAACAAGATTCTTGGATCAACAAAGATGGAGATGATGTCATTAATATTGCAGGTTCTAGTAAAGTGACAAGAACATGGAGGATCTTTTCCCCTGATATCTCACCACCCTCTACTACAACGGCTACCGTCCGCATGAGCAATGACAAGTCTAGTGCCAACACTAGAGGCAAAGAAAAAGAAGGTGATCCTGCTGGGATAGAGGCACATACCAAAGATACTAATGTTGAAGATCCCTCCACTCAAGAGATGGAGGAAATCCTGAAAATCATAAAGAAGAGCGAGTTCAAAATAGTGGAGCAGCTGGGGCAAACCCCCTCCAAAATTTCCATGCTGTCATTATTACCCTGTTCGGACGTTCATGCCCAGGCTCTAATCAAGTTCTTAAAGAAAGCCCATGTGCCCCAAGAAACCACCGCTGACCAGTTCGAGAAATGTGTAGCAAGTTTAACGGCTGACAGTGGACTAGGTTTCTCCGATGTTGATTTGGCTCCTATGGGAAAGAATCACAACAAAGCCTTACATGTATCTATTGAGTGCAAGGGAAATACCCTGGCTCTTATCTTAGTTGATACTGGCTCATCTTTAAATGTATTACATAGAGGTGCTTTGGACCGGCTAGATTGTGAAGGACTAGTACTGGCTCACAGATCTTCCAGTTAAAGTTGGCTCACAGATCTTCAATTCTACCTTTTACATAATGGACATAAGTCCCACCTATTCTTGTTTGCTTGGACGCCCTTGGATCCATGGGGCATGGGCAGTAACATCCACCATTCATCAAAAATTAAAGTATCCAGTCAAAAGGAAGATCATTACTGTTAGCAGCGAAGAAAAATTTATGGTGAGTCATCTTAATTCCTTCAAGTATGTGGAAATGGATGGCGTATTCATAGAGACTCTGTGCCAGGCCTTCAAAATTGTTCCTCCTATGGTTGCCGCTTCCAAAATCTTCTCCAACATATCAAAAGCGGATGAAGTTGTACTAAGAATGGTTTCGCTTAAGGATGCCCGTGCCGTGGTCGAAGATAGAAACTGTACTATCTGGGCCAACTTCTCGATATTCCGTTTAAAGCAGACAAATTCGGATTGGGTTTCACCATCAAAGCTCAGAAAGAAGTCAGGCGTGCTCGCGTGGGAAAGCCACCTCTCCGCATCGGGAATCATGAAGTGAACGCTGTGGAAGACTATGATGATGAAAATACTTTTGAAAATTGGATCTGTCCTATTGTCGAAGGAAAGCTCAACAACTGGAATGAAAAGGATTTCACTCCCATCTCCTTCATTGAGGAGTAATTACTATTTATTATTTTCTGTCAATTCAAGAACTTCTGTCTGTAATGTTAATTTCCAAAACAATGACTTTTAAGCCATGTGCCTTGCCCGGGGCACTATGGTCCATTTGTTAAGGGTTTTTTTCATGTTCATTTATCATACGATCATTTAATATAAACCATTGGACCTTTTGCATTCAAATTTTTGTGTTCATTGTCTTTCTTTTTCTTTCGCCATGTATCTTACATGCGCACACACACACTTGCAGATCTTCATCCACTCCAGATCTCATTGCCAACGACTCCACTATTGCCAGCTATGACTTCGAACATCCAGTTAACCAAGCCGAAGACGAAGGCGAGGAAGATTGTGAAATACCAGGAGAATTAGCCAGAATGCTAATGCAAGAAGAGAAAGCTATTCAATCTCATGAAGAGCTAGTCGAAGTTATCAACTTAGGTACTGAGACAGATAAGAGAGAGGTCAAGATCGACGCCAACCTAAAAGATGGTATCAAGAGAAGATTGGTTCAGAAGTTACATGACTATGCTGAAGTGTTTGCTTGGTCGTATGAAGATATGCTCGGGTTGGATACCGACATTGTGGTTCATCGTCTACCAACGAAGGAAGATTGTCCTCCTGTTAAGCAAAAGGTTCATCGCATGTGGCCTGACATGTCTGAAAAGATAAAATCTGAGGTAATGAAACAATTTGATGCAGGTTTTATGGCTGTCACATCTTATCCTCAATGGGTTGAGAACATGGTTCCCGTGCCAAAAAAGATGGAAAGGTTCACATGTGTGTAGATTATAGAGATCTGAATAGGGCATGCCCCAAAGATGATTTCCCTCTACCATATATTGACGTCTTGGTTGATAACATCGCTCAACATAAAGTCTTCTCCTTCATGGATGGGTTTTCTGGCTACAACCAAATCAAGATGGCTCCCGAAGACATAGAAAAGACCACCTTTGTTACACAATGGGGCACCTTTTGCTACAAAGTTATGCCATTCGGATTAAAAAATGCAGGGGCAACATATCAAAGAGCTATGGTAGCTTTATTTCATGATATGATTCATCATGAAATAAAAGTCTATGTGAATGATATGATTGCAAGGTCGGAAACCAAAGAAGAGAATCTCAATCACCTACACAAGCTATTTGAGAGGCTGAAGAAGTACAAGTTGAGGTTGAACCCTAATAAGTGCATATTCAGAGTAAGGTCTGGAAAGCTTCTAGGTTTTGTCATCAGTGGTAAAGGCATCAAAGTTGATCCTGCAAAGGTAAAAGCCATTCAAGAAATGCTAGTCCCCCATTCTGAAAAGGAGGTCAGAGGTTTCTTGGGTCGACTTAACTATATTGCTTGCTTCATCTCCCACTTAACTGCTACTTGTGAGACAATATTCAAACTCCTGAAAAAAGATCAAGTAGTCAAATGGAACAACGACTGTCAAACTGCCTTTGAAAAAATCAAGGAATATTTGCAAGAGCCTCCTATCCTTATGCCTCCAATTGAAGGAAGACCTTTTATCATGTACTTGACTGTGCTAGAGAATTCTATGGGGCGTGTGTTGGGCCAACCTGACGAGTCTGGCCGAAAAGAGCATGCAATATACTACCTGAGCAAAAAGTTTACCGACTGTGAAACCAGATATTCACTGCTCGAGAAAAATTTCTGCGCTTTGGCATGGGTTGCTCGCCGACTAAGATATTATATGTTGACTCATACTACTTTATTGATTTATAAAATGGACCCTATCAAGTACATCTTCGAGAAGCCCGCTCTCTCCGGACAGATAGCTAGATGGAAAATGATGCTGACTGTATATGATATCCAGTATACAATACAAAAGGCCATCAAATCAAGTATATTGGTAGATCATTTGACCCATCAAGATGTTGATGACTATCAATCTATGAACTTTGACTTCCTGGATGAGAATATCATGTTATTGACCTACTGTGCAAAACCTGGACCGTATGACGGACCTGAACAAGGATCCCGATGGACTATGGTTTTTGACAGAGCTTCCAGCACTCTGGGTAATGGAATTGGTGTTGTGATAATTTATCCTGAAGGTTGTCACACTCCTTTCACTGCTAGACTTTGATTCGATTGTATGAATAACATGGCTGAGTACGAGGCGTACATCTTAGGTTTGAAGGCTGCTATTGACTTAAGGATCAATCATTTGGATGTATTCAGAGATTCTGCTATAGTGATTAGCCAAGTGAATGGGGAATGGGACACTAAGAATCCTAAACCTGATTCCTTACAAATAGCTTGTGTTAACTCTCATTCCATGCTTCGAGGAGATCGCCTTTGAGCATTTCCCTAGGGAGGAAAATCAGTTAGCCGACGCTTTGGCCATAATGTCTTCCATGTTCAAAGTCAAATGGGACAACGAAGCTCCTATGATTACGATTGAGAGATTTGATGAACATGCACACTTCTATGAGCTTGACACTGACAAAGAGAAGCCATGGTACCACGAGGTGAGGAAATATCTTGAGGCACAAGAATATCCTGAAGGAGCTTCCGTCAATGATAAGAAATTCTTGCAAAGATTTTCAGCCAAATTCTTTATAAGCAACGAAATCCTATACAAGCGCAACCATGATTCTATTCTACTCCGACGTGTGGACAAGAAAGAGGCATAGAGAATTATGGAAGACATGCATGATGGCCTCTTCGGGATCTACTCTAGTGGACACACTATGGACAAGAAAATCCCGAGGGCTGGTTACTATTGGTCCACAATAGAAACTGATTATCATCATCACTCAAGGAATTGCCATAAGTGTCAAATCTATGCTGAAAAGGTCCATGTACCACCTATTCCTCTAAATTTCATGACTGCTCCGTGGCTGTTTGAAATGTAGGGCATTGACATGATTGGAGAGATCAAACCTACTGCCTCAAATGGACATCGTTTCATCCTTGTTGCCATTGATTACTTTACCAAGTGGGTCGAAGCTGCTTCATATGCCTCAGTCACCAAGAATGTAGTAGAAAAGTTTATCAAGCATAACCTCATCTGCCGTTACGGTATTCCCGAAAGGATCATCACCGACAATGGAACCAACCTAAACAGCGCTATGATTACGGAACTCTACACTCAGTTGAAAATCAAGCATCACAATTCTTCTCCGTACAGACCCAAGATGAATGGCGCAGTGGAAGCTGCCAATAAAAATATCAAGAAGATTATGCAAAAGATGGTGGTAACCTACAAAGAATGGCATGAGATGTTATCGTTTTCTCTCCATGGCTATCGTGCTTCGGCTCGTACGTCAACTGGGGTAACTCCTTTCTCCTTGGTCTATGGCATGGAATCCGTATTGCCTATAGAAGTTCAAATTCCCTCTCTAATAATGAAAGAAGCAGGTCTAGGCGAAGATGAATTGATTCAGACTAGGTTAGATCAGTTGAAGTTGATTGACGAGAAGCGACTGGCTGCTGCTTGTCATGGTCAGATGTATCAAAAGTGTATGATTAAGGCGTTCAACAAAAAGATCAAGCCTCGAGTGTATCAAGCTGGCGACTTGGTAATAAAGCGCATCATTCTTCCATAAGGCGACCCCAGGGGCAAATGGACTCCCACTTACAAAGGACCATTTGTTGTAAAGAAATTTTTCTCTGGTGGTGCCATGATGTTGACTACTATGGGTGGCGAAGACTTCCCACTTCTCATAAACGCGGGCATAGTTTAAAAATACTACACATAAAATGACCCACTAGGTTGACACATCTAAGCAAAAATATGGGCATCCCGGTGAACCAAAAAGGTTCGGGCAAAAGTTAGGGATATATGCAAAAGATTGTACACCCGGTGAGTCCAAAACCTGAAAGGGAGACTTGGGAAAAAATGGGTATCCTGGTGGGCTGAAAACCCGAAAGGGCCGTCCAGGCAAAAGTTAAGGATTAAAGCGTATGACTATGTCCCGTGTGATCTCTACAACCAGCTTTATTACCAAAATCCGAAGTTCAAATGGCCAAAAATCAACCCAATCAACTTTGTTCAACGACAAGGTTTGCTCGAAGACATAAAGGCAATAGCAGAGTTGGTACAATGAGATCACTTCCACATGGCTATTATTTTTGTTTTCACTCTATACACTTTTCATTTCTTTTGACGATTTCATCTTGCTAGGATCTCTATCTGTATAAAAATGCATATTCATGGGCAAAACATCAATACAAATACACTTTGAAGTACAAACTTTTTTTTTGTTTTTTCTGTTTTGAGTGCAAAAGTGTCCAATGACTAAAATTTAATGAACATATGCATATGAACATGATTAAACTTTTAGAAAATGTATGCTTCAAAACAGTGACGAGCATCTCCCTATACGCATTTGAGATATCCCCACAGAGTTATTTCAATGACATTATCTCCACAGATTGGGATTCATAAACTCCCCAGCCAGAGTTTCAATCTCTGGAAGGTCTTCTCCCCAGCTGAGTTGGTCTTAAAAGGGAGTCTTGTGGAATTCTTCTTAAATAATATCCTTCCCAGCAGTTCATCCAATATCCTTTTCAATAGGGTTTATTTCCCCAACAAACGGAAAAATTCCCCAACTTGAGTTTGCCTCTCCGACTATTACAAATTAAGGGACTACAACCCCTAATCCCCAGTGAAGTCACCAACGGAGTCGCTATTATCCCCAACAAGTTAGTGTGAAACCTAGAATTCGACCAAATAACAGCTAAGCTTCAAGAGATAATTCCCCACTAGAGCAACAGACGACTAGAAATCCCGAGTTCTCTTCCCCAAGTAGAAATAAACACTCTCCATAGAACCTTCTCAAGCAAAGTCAATGTTCCCTAACAGATTTCTCCTCAAACAACAAAACGAGAATCCCCAACGGAAACACTCTAAACAAGGTTTGAAGATGCAAATACTCTTCGTCCTCAATAGCGATCCAGGATTTAACTTTCCAGAACTCCCCAGCAGCGGCCAGGGATTTATTTTCCCAGACCAAGATGCATTAAATTAACATTTCACGTTCATACATCATATAACATACACATACAACATAATCTCATTTATTTTGAGAACATCATCACGCCATGCATACTTCTGCATGCAACTAACCCTCTTCCTTGCAGGAAAAGTCAATCAAGTCAAAGACCTCTCCTGGTTAGATTTATTTCTTCCAGTTAAAGACAGGCGAATCAAAGACCTCTTATGGCGAGATTTATTTCTTCCAGTTAAAGACAGGCGAATCAAAGACCTCTTCTGGTTAGATTTATTTCTTCCAGTTAAAGACAAGCGAATCAAAGACCTCGTCTGGTTAGAATTATTTTTTCCAATTAAAGACAGGAGGATCAAATGCCTCTTCTGATTAGATTTATTTCTTCCAGTTAAAGACAAGCGAATCAAAGACCTCTTCTGGTTAGATTTATTTCTTCCAGTTAACGACAGGCGAATCAAAGACCTCTTCTGGTTAGATTTATTTCTTCCAGTTAAAGACAGGCGAATCAAAGACCTCTTCTGGTTAGATTTATTTCTTCCAGTTAAAGACAGGAGAATCAAAGACCTCTTCTGGTGAGATTTATTTCTTCCAGTTAAAGACATGCGAATCAAAGACCTCTTCTGGTTAGATTTATTTCTTCTAGTTAAAGATAGGAGAATCAAAGACCTCTTCTGGTTAGATTTATTTCTTCTAGTTAAAGACAGGAGAATCAAAGACCTCTTCGGGTTTGATTTATTTCTTCCAGTTAAAGACAGGCGAATCAAAGACCTCTTCTGGTTAGATTTATTTCTTCCAGTTAAAGACAGGCGAATCAAATACCTATTCTAGTTCAGTTTATTTCTTCCAGTTAAAGACAGGCGAATTAAAGACCTCTTCTGGTTAGATTTATTTCTTCAAGTTAAAGACAGGAGAATCAAAGACCTCTTCTGGTTAGATTTATTTCTTCCAGTTAAAAACAGGAGAAGCAAAGACCTCTTCTGTCACTATGGATGGCATCTGTAAGCCCATCTCTGACAACTCTCCATCATCTCTCCAAATGGCATCCATAAGCCCATTCCCAATTCAACACATCATCGAGTGCAAATTTCTGGGCACTTTAGTGTTCAATCATCTTTCACCTTTAAGTCACGAAAGGCAGATCTGCCAATCTCACTCTTCAGGTTCAAGAAGATTGAACAGGGGCAGCTGTTGTACCCCAAAATTTTCCCTCTCATTTCTCAAGAATTTTCTTACAAGATTTCTATTGGGTTAAGAATGCACAAGGTTTGATCAGCTCAAGATACTTCCTCAACACTGATGGCTCAAATTAAGGTTTGGGTTTGGACAAGTACAATTGGACTTTTAATTCCCCATATAGTTTCCATGGATCATATTGGGCTCTTAAGCATCAGGTCGAAGAAAGGAGGAAGAGGAAACTGTCGAAAGAGCAAAGCAGATCGAAAGGAGTGGTTGCAGTTAGCGGTTCAAATTTAAAATCTGGTTCAGGCTGTTTGAATCACATGACTGATCGAAAAGGAGTGGTGGACAGATTTTGACAAATCAAAGAAGAGTAAGCTTGCTTTGATCCACCTCTAAACATGCTTCGATCCACCTTGTGATACAGTGGCAGAACCGACTGTTTTGAAATGCTGGTTTGCGTTTTGCATTTTTTGTTCGCAAAATGTCGCGGTAAGCTAGAGTCGCCACCGACTTTTATTTCATCCAATCGGAAAGGAAAAAAGTACAGAAAAAAAAAATCCTTTTTCGAGATATTTTGAGTACGGGGGGTAGATTATAGAAAGGGAAGGTGTTAGCACCCTTTCTATCCATGGTTTTCCATGGGCTCTTAGGTACTTGCTCATCCTTTAAAATTGCTTGTGTATGTGCTTTGTTTTTGAAAATGTTTTACTTCGTGATAACCCTTGTATCAGTCCTCAAAGGTGTGACGAAGTTTGTTTTGAAAATTTATTTGAAAAGTGTAAGTGTGAAAAGTTTTGATTTGAGCAAGTACCTACTATCATCTACCTACTCGAAAAAGGATCATTTCTATTCTTGTTTCCTTTAGACAGCGCTATCCTACTATTGAGAAATAGGTAGCATCGTCGTTGGAGTTGTAAGGGTCAATTCGAAAGGGACGTACGATCACTAAAGCAATGTTAGGACATCTTAGTAATAACCCTAGAGTCTCAAGATCATATTCGAGGCAACATTCGAACGAGACAATTGATCTTTTTAGATAGGGGGGAAACTGTTGTACCCCAAAATTTGCCCTCTCATTTCATCAACATTTTCTCATCACAAGACTCTTGGAACTCAAGATCAAGTTAGGGTTTGCTCTGCTCAAGGCCCCTCCTTGCACTATTGACCCAAATTAGGGTTTGAGTTTGCACAAGGATGTTTTGACCTAAAATGCCCAAAGTGACTTTCATGCTTCATGTTGGACTCACAAGTTTATCCATACCAAGTTTCAAGCCTTGATTCCAATCTTTGCCCAGTCAATTGGACAGTTGACCTAGAAATCAACTGTATTGGGGAAAAAGTCAACTGTAGCCAATTGACAGCCAAATCTCATAAAATTTGACCCACATCAACATGATGAACTCATATGAATCATTTGATCAAGTTTGGATCACAATTCCACAAGAAATTTGATCAGATCACCAAAAGGGCAAAATGGTCATTTTTAGGGTTTTGACTACACAAAGGCAATTTTTGACTGTTTGACCTAACCAATGGCAAACCAAGATCACATATGGACTCAAGGACTCAATGGCATTGTCTTGACCCATTCAACAAGTTCAAAAGATCTCAAATGCATAGGATTGACAGATGAATTTTTCAGTCAACTGATCAAAATTTGACTGTATACTGAAAAGTCAAACTTTGACTTTTTGGTCAAAATCAAGTGCCAGGACTCATTTTTCATCAAGACATGTCAAATTATGAAACTTGTTCATCAAGAAATCTAAATTTGCAAATTAGGGTTTAAAATGAAAAAATTTCATAACTTAGAATTTTTCTAAGTTATGAAATTTCCTTATTTTTTCCTAACTTTGTCCCATTTTTTCATCAAGATGCAAATGGATTCAAACAAAACTTGAAACATGAAAGTTGTAGTCCATTGCAAAATCTACAACTTTGATTCACAAAGTTTTCTCAAAGGAAGCTTGTATCTCAAGTTATGATTTTTGGAATAAGGGTGCCAAACACTTTTAACTTAGAGAAAATTTGCCCTATTCTAGGTAGGATTTTGGTCCAACTTCTTGGCCATTTTTCACATGGTTCCACTTGGAGTTTCAATTTTCATTACAATGATGGATTGTATTACATGTTCCAAGCTTTCCAAAATGTCCAAGAATTTCTCAAACACCCTTGTGGTTAGAGAGAATCGAATTCACAAAGTTGGCCAAAACTCACTTTTGTCCATGGCCAAGGCATGTTCACAACAACTTGCATTTTCAACTCAGCATGGTTTGTGCTAGCTTGCAGGCCTCTAAACCTATTCACACTCAATAATTTAATGCCTAACCATTGTGTTAAGGTGTTATTTTATCCATTTGGGCATTACACATAGAATTAATCCTTAATTAGAAAAAGCAAGATTACCATTTTGGTAAAGTGATACTTTATGTCAAATTCCAAATCCTTGAGACATAGGCCAGATCTTTGAGGCAAGAGTAAGTACACAAATCCCATTTATCAAGAGAAAATGCTGCAGCATAGAGAGATAGAGTACACATGCATGCATTGCAACTTGAACCTCTTTGCTTCAAAAACAAGAAACATTGCAAAACTAAACCAACTTTCACTTCCTGCAAACCAGAGCTTAAGCAAACCTTGTACTCATCTTCCACACATCCCAACTGACCTAAAACACGACTCAACCACCCCACATACCTCATAATACACTAAAACACCATCTTGCTGCAAAAACAGGGCACCTGTTGCAGATTGAGGTCCACAACTCAATCCACTCGTGCGCTTTGGCTAAAACTTGTTCAAACACATTCCATACCATCCACTGAAACTATTCCAAGCCTTAAACTCAAGCTGTAACACCCCTAACCTCGTTTTCCATTTTCACTTTCAAGCTGTGTAGGTGAACTTCTACAGCACGATACAGGTGGTTTCAAAGCAAGCTAGGCATTTGGGAAGCATCCTTGGACTTCAGGCAAGCTTAACAGAAGCTCAAACTCCATTGAAGGTTGCCACATTTCTCCGCTCGAGTCAAGCTGAAACAGGTAATCCATGGACTTCTATCTCTCTATCCAGGCATGATTAAGCTTAGGTTTATGAATGAAACATGTTCTACTCATAGCCCTGAAGCCATACATGTGTTCACTTTTCATTTATATTAAGCATGCTGTGGGAATTTTAACCATGAATATCTGAAAAAAGCTAGGTAAAAAATTGGGGGTGATGAAATTCTCCCTGGTTTCTTAGAGTTAGGTCAAGTTCTTTACATGTTTAGAATCGTGGTTTGATGCTCTACATTGTTTGTGTTATGAGTTTTGGCTAAAAATCAAGGAATCAGGAGTTTGTATTTTGAACAAGGATGCGCGTGCTTGACAGTGCTGGAGGTTGAAGAAGGTTGGCTTGGGCTGGGCCTGAGTCAGTTGGCTTTTTGCACCCATTTTTTCCATTTGGACCCCCCTGGCCCATTATGTGAAATATTTGACATTTTTGCATTTTTCTTTTTGATTCTGATTTTATATTTTTTGCTAAAACATAAAAAATACCAAAAATATTTTTCCACATTTTTTATATTTATTTGGCATTTATTTACTTTATTAAGCATATGTATGTAAATAAATATAATTCCTTTTCATTTAAAAAACCCTAAAAAATAATACAAAAATATTTATTTTTCAGTTATTATTTTTTTATTTACATTTTGAAAACATTTTCTAAAATACACATTTTTGTAAATAATTAATATTTTTATTTTTTTTGCATAAATTAATATATATATTGTACATAGTTAATAAATAATACTATTTATTCAAAAATTAGGGTTTTGCCCTAAACAACAAAAATAACCAAAAAATGACTTTTTTTTTTAATTTTGTTTATACTTCAAACATGAAAACTTTTTCACATACATAAACAATCTTTTTTTTTGCATAATACATTGCATTTTGATATATATTTAATTGTATTTATTTAAATGTTAAATATTAATTTGTATATTCGATATGGTTGTAATAATTTAGCATTTGTTTCCTTGTCAAACATCCCCCAATTCAAACTTGTATCCCCATCCCCATAATCATGTTGTAATAATTTAGGACTTTAAATTCTCGCACATTTAAAAGTTCCCAAATTATGCCATGATAGACTTAGGGTTTGTATGCAAAATCAATCGACAAGTAGCTTGACCTAATTCAAGATAAACATGCATGAAAAACAAACAATGCACACTTGCACCCCTAGGGTTACATCCACTTGTTGCCTTCAAAAATGGGCCATGTTTGCATGTCAAGTACTTTGGCAAAAATAAAAACAAATAAAATGATCATAGCCCCTCGATGACGCTATCTTGTTGCCTAAACAAAATGATCACAGTCCCTCAAGAAAATTGCCAAAGACACCTGACACTATTGCTTTCATGGTCTATACGATGACCCGCGCCCGTCCCGTTAACATCCTAAGGCAAGATTGTTCACCAAATACAATGGTGAAACAACACTGTTAAAAGGGTTAAAACATAAGAAAGATCTTTGAGTAAATTAGGGTAGATAGCTCTTAGTTACTTGATCAAACTTGCAAAACATCCTTGCCATTTTTCAAAACACACATCACAACACAACTTTCAAAACATTAAATTATCTTTTCAAAAAGACAAACACCTTTGTATATACTCAAACAAGAGTCATTACAAAGGTTGCCTAGATAAGGCATCTTTTTCAAAACATTTTCAAAACCACACACACAAAGCACCATTTCAAAAAATTGAAAAGCAAAGGCAAGTGATCTAAAACAAGTAACTAAGAGCCCATGGTTGAAAAGGGTGCTAGCACCTTCCCTTTTCATAATCTACTCCCCGAACCCACGAAAACATCTCAAAGGCCTTTCCTGTGCTTTTTGACCCTTCCTTAGGATAAATAAAAAGTCGGTGGCGACTCTTGCTAAACCGCAACATTTGCGAACACAAACGCAAAATCTCAAGTCAGTTCTCCCACCGTATCATAGAACTGGCGACTCTGCTGGGGACAAATTTTTAAGTGGAGTAACCTTAGGGCCTAGGTCACCCTTTTGCATGATTAATTGTTTGTTTTGATTGCTTTACATTTTGGTTCTCTTGTTTGGGCTTGAAATCCTCCAACCGGATTTGGGAAACATTCATAGATAGCAATACGTTGTGGAAACTGTGTGGGGTATACTAACACGGTTGAAGCAATAGCTATATTAGTGCGACATATTTGTGAGTACCGGTAACCCTTGAGTTCAATCAAGGAGAGTACGGGGCCGCTGAGTGATGTCACTAAGCACTAATGACCTAGAACCTTACTTGACCATCTTGGCCTTTTATTAGGGGTAGTGAGATGACCAGCTTTGGTGCAGTCTGAAGTTGGTAGATACTCGATACTACACTCATTGAGGTTTGTTTTCTTGGAATATTTTGGTCGCTAGTTAAGTGGCTAAACTAAAACAATGAACATAGAAAACAATCCAATGATATTGAGCTCCTTAGAACCCGGTTACTATTTAGGACAGGTTTTAAGCCAACTAAACTCAAGAGGGTACTTACCTATGAAACCTCATGCAAGCCTGAAACTAGGGTTTTGTGTGACTTGCTTGTACATGTGTTTGTGCATACATCATGAACATCATAAAGCATCATATGCATCCACTAACCATTTCAAGGGTTTGGATCTTCATCTTTGTTCTTGTTTTGTAGGTCATGGAATCTCTTCACAGGAAAACCATTCAAGTCAACCTTGTGAGAATCCCTCCTCAACTCAAGGAGCTTACATCCATAATTCCAGAAAGTTGTCTCTTTAGTGAAAGACATGGTAGACTTCTCAACCTAGTCAACACCAGCATTGAAGAAGACATGGTGAAAGTGCTGTTCCAGTTCTTTGACCCCCTTCACCACTGTTTCACCTTTCCCGACTACCAATTGGTGCCTACTTTAGAGGAATTTTCTCAACTCCTGAGAATTCCTATTCTTAATCAACTACCCTACAACGGTACAGAAAAAGAACCAAAACCTGAAGATGTTGCTCAAGCACTACACTTGCAACCATCTGACATCAAGGGGCATTGGGAAACCAGAAGTGGTGTCAAGGGCTTCTTGGCAAAGTTCTTGTTTGAGAAGGCACAATAGTGTTGGAATTCCCTGGATCTGCAAGCCTTTTAAGAGATTGTGGCACTCCTTATTTATGGGTTGGTTTTGTTCCCAAATCCTGACCAACTTATAGATGTGAATGCTGTCAAGATCTTCATATCCAGGAATCCCATACCTACATTGCTTGGGGACATCCTCCACTCATTTTACACACGAATAATGAGGAAGAGAGGTGTTCTCATGTGCTGTACTCCTCTCCTTGCAAGGTGGTTTATTTCTCACCTTCCACAATCAGTTTTGAAGAATGAACAAGGCTTAAGGTGGTCACAACGATTGATGACCCTCACACATTCTGATGTACATTGGTGTTCTCGGTCCATAGAAAATGTCATCATCATCGATCGTTGTGGTGAGTTCCCTAATGTCCCATTACTTGGCGTTAGAGGAGGCATTACCTATAACCCTTGTCTAGCTTTGAGACAATTTGGATATGCTCAGAAGGATGGACCTCATGACATGTTGATTCCTGACCTAGTTTTTGACTTCGACAATGATGCGCAAGGACTTCGACAAAGATTCATCAGAGCATGGAGGATGCCTAACAAGGTAGATAGTAAGACACTGGGACACAAGAACTCCATCCCTCTTGAGCCTTACCTCAAGTGGGTACGAACCCGAGCTCAGAGTCTTATGATGCCTTACCCTCATAATCTCCCTTTGATCAAAGAGCCTGTTAAGGAAGGAGAGGTTCCATACACCATCCTACATCCTGACATGCCAACATCATGGGAGGAAATTCAGAAGAGTTGGATCCAACTCAAGGAAGAAAGGGATACTTTTGAAGATAGCTTCTACGCCAGTGAGAAGAAGGTTTTAGAGCTTACCCGCCGACTTCACGAGGAGGAGACCCTTAACACTTACATCGCACCAAAGAGGATGCGCAACGTCTTTTTACCCTAAGAAGTTTTTGTAATATTTGGCCCATGGGGCATTTATGTACTGACAAAATTTCTTCTTATTAATATGACGTGTGTTCTTTTTGTCTGCAACAATTTTGAATTTCTAAATCCTTGAATGCATTACATGAATAAACATATCATTCATCATATGCATAAACAGGTCTTCACACCAGGTTTCCTTATCTTCCTGTTGTTTATTTCAGTAAGATGGATATTGAGCAGACGGTCAAAGATCTGCAGGCACAAAACTCGCAGTTTCAACAGCTCCTTATGACCTTGGCAAAGGGTCAGGAGGGTCTTAAAGCACTGTTAGGGAATAAAGAGCAAGAAAAAGGAAAAAATAAAAAGAAAAGAGTTGGGGTAGCTACACTGGGAAGAAGATTTGAGAATGAAGCTAGGAGAGTTCTAGAATTCCCCTCCACATCTGACGAGGGGACCGACAAAGGAAAAGGAGCTGCATTACCCTCTGAGTCTGAGGCTGAAGAAGAAGAGGTTGAGGAAGATGAAGATTATTCAGAGCAGCAATACCCACCAGCAGACGAGAGATATAAAAACCTGGAGGATAGACTGGCAGCCATGGAGTTGCAACGGGTTCCCGGGCTAGATTTCGAAGAATTGGGATTGATTGTTGGGATTGTTATCCCTCCCAAATTCAAGGTACCAACTTTCGCAAAATATGATGGTCTGTCTTGCCCAAAGATGCACCTGAGGTCATATGTCAGAAAAATTCAACCTCATTCATCCGATAGAAATCTCTGGGTACACTTTTTCCAGGACATCTTGTCTGGTACTCAGCTAGATTGGTTTTACCAGCTTGAGAGGTCAAAAGTGCATAATTGGGAAGACTTGGCAGCTGCCTTCTACCGCCAGCATCAATATAATGCTGACTTGGCGCCGACTCGTACTCAGCTACAAAGTATGGGGATGGCCTCAAATGAGGGGTTCAAAGAATACGCCCAGAAATGGCGCGACTTGGCCGGAAGGGTACAACCACCGCTTTCAGATAGGGAGCTAGTTGATATGTTCTTGGGGACCCTATCTAGCCCTTTCTTCAACCATTTGATCAGGAGCTCTTCTGCAGGGTTTACCGAACTGATTCTAACTGGCGAACGGGTGGAAGCTGGTATTAAGAGCGGAAAAATTCAAAGGGGTGCCTCTGCGTCCACAACTGTTAAAAACCAATCTCTGCCAAGAAAGAAGCAGCTGTTATATACTCTCAAAGGATTAGGAAGAACTGAGCGCCGGCCGACTGTAGGGGCCGTGATGATTCAAAATTCGTCAAATGATCAGCCTCGTAACCATCAGTCTAGACCTAATCAGCAACGGGTAGAACAGCCACAACGGCAGTTCACCCGCATCAACATGATGCCCGCACAAGTTCTTCCCCATTTGTTGAAGCTGAATCTCACCAATATTAAAGAGGCGCCAAAGAATGTGAATACCACTTCCCCACATTATCATCCCAACGCAAAGTGTGCCTATCATTCTGACAGCGTCGGGCATGACACCAACGATTGCTGGGCGCTTAAGAATAAAATTCAGGATTTGATAGACGCTAAAGAGGTTGAGTTCGACGCCCCTGAGAAGCCGAATGTAATCTCCGCTCCAATGCCAAAGCATGGTCGCAATGTCCATGCTGTTGAAGAAGATCTGTTTGTTTCTACTGTTGATGATCCGATAACTCCACTACTGACAATCAAGCTGAATTTGCTAAAAGCTGGGATTTTCCCAGGTTGTAAAGAAGATTTCTACCTTTGTTCCTCCTTACCAACCGACTGTCCATTGCTGAAGATAGGCATCCATCGCCTAATGGACAACCAAGAAATTCTTTTCGAAAAGACTCCTGTTACTCCAACTCCTATCAACGAAGTTTCAATAATAACCATTTTCGCCAATCTTTCCAAGGTTCCCAAAAGACCTGTTAAGATTACATCCGCTCCGAAGACTGTACCTTTGAAGATAACCATGCCTGGGCCCGTCCCATACAAATCTGACAAATCAATACCGTGGAATTATGGTGGAGAAATCTACTACCACGGTGTTAAACAAATTGAGATAACTGAGGAAAGTTCTGATGAAGAGACTTCCGACATTGGAAACATTTCCGAAACGAGCAAAATTACCCGAAGTGGAAGAATTTTCTCTCCAGAGATTGCCCCTCCAAAGGCAATCTTTGGACCCTCAGCTGCTCCAAAGGTTACCCCTGCACCGGTAAAACTATCTGCAAGAACTCCAATGATTGAAGAAGTTGTTACTCTTATGGTTGCCCCTTCTGCTGCTGCTGATAAAGGGAAAAGGATCCAAGAAGAGCTCGTCAGGACGAGGGCTCAGCCATTGGTCATCCCCGAAACTTCTAAAAAAGAAATGGAGGAGATTCTGAAAATAATTAAGAAGAGTGATTATGATATGGTGGAGCAACTGGGGAAAACCCCCTCAAAGATCTCCATGTTGGCCCTGCTGCTTTGTTCGGAGGCTCATGCCAAAGCCTTGATAAGGTTTTTGAAGATAACCCATGTGCCCCAAGAAACCTCAGCCGATCAATTCCAGGATTGTGTAGCCAGCCTTACCGCCGACAACGGCCTGGGTTTCTCTGATGCTGACCTGACTCCTAAGGGAAGAAAGCACAATGATGCACTGCATGTGTCAGTTGAATGCCGAGGAACCACTCTCGCCTATGTCTTGGTCGACACTGGTTCTTCCCTAAATGTGCTGCCTAAGAAAGCTCTGGACCGGTTGGATTGTGAAGGCTTGGAGATGAAACCAAGTAATATCATTGTCAGGGCCTTTGACGGGTCTAAAAGGATGGTGCATGGGGAGGTCGACATTCCCATCAAGGTAGGCACTGAAGTGTTCCACTCAACCTTCTACGTGATGGACATCCGTCCATCATACTCTTGCTTGCTAGGAAGACCGTGGATTCATAATGCTGGGGCAGTCACTTCCTCTCTACATCAGATGCTGAAGTACCCTGTTAAGGGTAAAATCATAACTGTACACGGTGAGGAGGAGTACATGATCAGTTATCTGAATTCCTTTCGGTATGTGGAAGTGGATGGCGAATTCATCGAAACACCCTTTTAACACTTCGAGGAAGTTTCTCCCGAGGTTGTAGTAGCAAAGGCAGTAGCTGAGGTACCCAAGCAGGTGGCCAGGATGGCATCTCTGAAAGACGCAAAGGCTGCTATGAAGGAGGGGAAGAGCACAGTGTGGGGACAGTTACCTGACTTTCCTCACAAGACGGACAAGTTTGGGTTGGGATTTACCGCTGCGGGGCAAAAGGCTATGCGTCGCTCCAAAATTGAAAAGATACCCATTAGGATTTCTCCTCATGGAGTCAATGCTTTAGAAGACAAAGACGAAGAGGCCAACTTTGAAGATTGGATCTTTCCAACCATTGAAGGGGGACCGAACAACTGGGAGGCGAAAGACTTCGTTCCCATTACTTTCATCAATCAATAATTTTATCTTTCGAACATTTCCTGTTGGTCTGTAATAATTACTAAAACAATCCACACACTATTTTTCACCTCATGCCTTGCCCGAGGCATGTAGGTCCATTTGTAAGGGCTTGATTCTCTTCATAATCATATGCCATGTTTAATGAATCATTGGACGTTTTTCATTTATAAACTGCTGTGTTCATTTTATTTCCTTTTGCATTTTTGTTTGTTTAAGGATGGCTATCCCTTACACACACCCACACTCACAAATACAGGTACCCATCCACTCCGGATTCCATGGGTGACTATTCTGTTTTATCCTTCAAAAACTCTGAAGATTTGGTCAATCAGGCTGAGTACGAAGATGACGAAGATTGTGAAGTACCGGGAGAGTTAGCCAGACTTCTACAACAAGAAGAGAGGACCATCTTGCCTCATGAAGAGTTGTTGGAAACCGTCAACTTAGGAACAGAGGAAGACAGGAAAGAAGTACAAGTGGGTGCTAGCTTGGAACCAAGTGTCAAGGAACGCTTAATACAGCTGTTGAATGAATACGTTGAAATTTTCGCCTGGTCTTATGAAGACATGCCAGGGTTAGACACAGATATCGTGGTTCATCATCTCCCTACAAGAGAAGACTGTCCACCGATCAAGCAAAAAGTCCGTCGAATGAGGCCCGATATGTCTGAGAAAATTAAGGCTGAAGTAATAAAGCAATTCAACGCTGGCTTTTTGGCTGTTACATCCTATCCACAATGGGTTGCTAACATCGTGCCAGTACCTAAAAAAGACGGCAAGGTCAGAATGTGTGTGGACTACCGGGATTTGAACAGGGCCATCCCTAAAGATGATTTTCCGCTACCACATATCGACATTTTGATTGACAACACACCTCAGCACAAAGTATTTTCTTTCATGGACGGGTTCTCGGGCTACAACCAGATTAAAATGGCCCCCGAGGACATGGAGAAAACAACCTTTGTTACACAATGGGGTACCTTCTGCTACAAGGTGATGCCGTTCGGACTGAAGAACGCAGGGGCAACTTATCAATGCGCCATGGTAGCTTTATTTCATGATATGATACATCATGAGATCGAAGTTTATGTAGACGATATGATAGCTCGATCACAAACAGAAGAAGAGCACCTTGAACATTTGCAGAAGCTGTTTGCCAGGTTGAAGGAATACAAACTCAGACTGAATCCAAGCAAGTGCACTTTTGGAGTTAGGTCTGGTAAACTTATGGGATTCATTGTCAGCAACAAGGGCATTGAGGTCGATCCAGCAAAAGTGAAAGCTATACAAGAAATGCCTGCCCCCAGGAGGTTAGAGGATTCTTGGGACGCTTGAACTATATCGCCAGGTTCATCTCTGACCTGACGTCTACCTGTGAGCCAATTTTCAAACTATTAAAGAAAGATCAGGTAGTAGAATGAAACAATGATTGTCAAACTGCTTTTGATAAGATCAAGGAGTATTTGCTAGAACCTCCTATTCTGATGCCACCCGTCGAAGGAAGGCCGCTGATCATGTATCTGTCTGTTTTGGACAACTCAATGGGGTGCGTACTGGGCCAACATGACGAGTCTGGTCGAAAAGAGCATGCCATTTATTACCTTAGCAAAAAGTTTACCGACTGTGAGACTCGCTACTCACTGCTCGAGAAAACTTGCTGCACTTTGGTATGGGCTGCTCGCCGACTAAGGCAGTATATGTTGACTCATACCACTTTGCTGATTTCCAAAATGGACCCAATCAAATATATCTTCGAGAAGCCTGCTTTATCTGGAAGAATTGCTAGATGGAAAATGATCCTGACTGAGTATGACATCCAGTATACTACCCAAAAATCTATAAAAGGGAGTGTACTAGCTGACCATCTAGCTCATCAAGCTATCGTAGATTATCAATCCATGAGATTCGACTTCCCGGACGAAGACATCATGACATTGGACAACATTAAAGGTAACAGACTGTATGACGGACCTGAAAATGGATCCCGATGGACCCTGTACTTTGATGGTGCTTCAAATGCACTCGGAAACAGTATCGGTGCAGTACTCATTTCCCCAGAAGGTTGCCATACACCTTTCACGGCCCGACTTTGTTTCAGCTGTACCAACAACATGGCCGAATATGAAGCTTGCATCTTTGGTCTCAAGGCTGCTATAGACTTGGGGATCAAGTCTTTGATCGTATTTGGGGACTCGGCTTTGGTTATTAGTCAAATCAAAGGAGAGTGGGACACCAAACATCCTAATCTTATCCCATACAAAGAACATGTCCTAACATTGTTGCCTCATTTCGAGCAAATCACCTTCGAGCATTTCCCGCGAGAAGAGAATCAGCTAGCAGATGCTTTGGCTACAATGTCTTCCATGTTTAAACTCAACTGGGATAACGAGGCTCCCCAAATCACCATCGAGCGAATGGACGAACCTGCGCATTGTCATGAGATTAATACCGAAGAAGTAGTGGAACAACCCTGGTTTCATGAAATCAAAAGGTATCTCCAGACTAGAGAATATCCTGAAGAAGCTTCCGTAAATGACAAGAAGTTCTTAAGGAGATTTGCGGCCAAGTTCTTCCTAAGCAATGGCATCCTTTATAAACGCAACCATGATTGTGTTTTACTTTGTTGTGTGGACAAAGCTGAAGCAGAGTTGATCATGACTGAGATACACATCGGCACATTTGGCACCCACTTGAGCGAACATACGATGGCTAAGAAGATTCTAAGGGCAGGCTATTACTGGTCTACCATGGAAGCTGATTGCCATCAACATTCCCGTACTTGTCACAAATGCCAAGTCTATGCCGACAAAATACATATTCCTCTTGTTCCTCTCAACATTCTGACAGCTCCTTGGCCATTCGCAATGTGGGGCATTGACATGATTAGAGAGATCAAGCCCACGGCATCCAACAAACATCGCTTCATCTTGGTCGCTATTCAGTATTTCACCAAGTGGGTCGAAGCAGCTTCCTTTGCCTCTGTTACAAAAAATGTGGTTTCCCGCTTCATCAAGCAGAACCTCATATGCCGATATGGTGTCCCCGACAGGATCATCACAGACAACGGTACAAACCTGAACAATACTATGATCACCACTCTATGCGAACAATTCAAGATTTATTATCACAATTCATCTCCCTATCGGTCGAAAATGAACGGTGCTGTTGAAGCTGCGAACAAAAACATCAAGAAGATCATTCAGAAAATGACAGTTACCTACAAGGACTGGTATGAGATGTTACCATTTGCTCTGCATGGATATCGTACTACGGCATGTACTTCAACAGGGGCAACCCCATTCTCTTTGGTATATGGCATGGAAGTTGTCCTACCCATGGAAGTTCAGATTCCTTCTTTAAGGATTATGAAAGAAGCTGGTTTGAGTGAAGACGATTGGATTCAGACCCGACTTGATCAACTCAATTTGATCGACGAGAAACGACTCACTGCTGTTTGCCATGGTCAGACGTACCAAAAACGAATGATCAAGGCTTTCAACAAGAAAGTAAGACGTCAAGTATATCAAGTCGGAGATCTTGTGATCAAGCGGATCATCTTGATGCAAAGTGATCCCAGGGGCAAATGGACTCCTACTTACGAAGGACCATTTGTAATCAAGAGCATCTTTTCTGGTGGTGCAATGATTCTGGCCACCATGGACGGCGACGATTTGCCACACCCTGCGAACGTAGACATAGTCAAAAGATACTACGCATAAAATAACCCGACAAGTCGAAAACCCGAAAGGGCGACTTGGGCAAAAATGGGCATCCCGGTGAACCGAAAACCCGAAAGGGCAGTTCAGGCAAAAATTAGGGATAAAACAAAAAAATCTGTACACCCGGCAAGTTGAAAACCCGAAAGGGTGGCTTGGGCAAAAAAGGGTTTCCCGGTGGATAGAAAACCCGAAAGGGCGATTCGGGCAAAAGTTAGGGAATTAAAGCATATGACTATGTCTCGTCGGATCACTTTAAAGAACAATCTCTTGATCAAAAAGCTCCGAGCTTCTGATCAATCCAATCATCAGCGGACGAAGCAGTGAATGGACAAGATATTCAGAGTTGTGAAGGCTATAGCAGAATGGGAATCCCATGGAATTGTTACACATAGCCATCTTTCTTTTGTATAAATTTTTCAAATGTTTGCGACAACATTCTCTTACTAGGATGTCTGTCTCCTTTGTACAAAGATACTCATAAAAAGTTAATACAAATACTTTTCCAAGTACAAAAATTTGCTTTGTCTTCTTTTTCTTTTTACACTTATGTTTTATTTGAGAAACCTCCAATGTTTTGTTAAATAGGCATATGCATTTGAACATAATCATTTGCTTACAAATCAAGAAAAGAGGATTGCTGATAGGTTGAAGGTATAGGTAGATATCTTGATACCCTTTCATAAGAAGTCCCCAGCGGAATTAAACTCCAAGTTCCTCAACAAAGTTAAAGTCCGGAATATACTTCCCCAACAGAGTTAAACTTCAGGATCCTCAGCAGGGCAAAAGCTTTCTAAAGTTGGATCCCTAGCGAAGCTGAATTTCAAAATTCCCCTCAGAGTTAAGTTTCAAGATCCCCAGTGGAGCCAAAACTATCAATCCCCAGCGGAACCAGATTAGTGAACATTCTCCCACAAAGATACTTCCCATCAGATTGAAGATTCTCAGTCTCACTTTTCCAGCATAAGTCTCCCAGGTTTCAAATTCCCCAGTAGAGATTTTCAGAATTCTCATTCCCCACAAGTCACCAAGGATTTTCAATCCCCAGCAGTGGTCCTAAGATCCCTCAACAAGTGAAGATCTTGTTCCCCAAGCAGTCAGCAATCAACAAGGATGTCTCAGCTTCAGCAATCAAAGATCCCTGCAATCCCCTGCAGCAGTCAAGGATTCACTTTCCCCAGCAGCAGTCAAGATTCTATTATCTCCGGCTATCCAGGATTCATCTATCCTCAGCAAGACAGCTCATCAGCTTACATGCGCATTCATTACATTCATATCATAAACATTGATATAACATATATTGCATCATACATTTCATGCAACATAACTTTGTGTTTCAGCTAATATTTTACCCTTTTCAGGATAAGATTGATAAGCTTAGACTTCTGAAAACAATTTACGGGTTCTCCAGATATGGATGTTAATCTATCGCTTGTTCAGATTCAAGACTTCTGAAAACAGTTTACGGGTTCTCTAGATATGGATGTTAATCTATCGCTTGTTCAGATTCAAGACCTCTGAAAACAGTTTACGGGTTCTCCAGATATGGATGTTAATTTATCGCTTGTTCAGATTCAAGACTTCTGAAAACAGTTTACGGGTTCTCCAGATATGGATGTTAATCTATCGCTTGTTCAGATTCAAGACTTCTGAAAACAATTTACAGGTTCTCCAGATATGGATGTTAATCTATCGCTTGTTCAGATTCCAAACTTCTGAAAACAGTTTACGGGTTCTCCAGATATGGATGTTAATCTATCGCTTGTTCAGATTCCAAGACTTCTGAAAACAGTTTACGGGTTCTCCAGATATGGATGTTAATCTATCGCTTGTTCAGATTCAAGACTTCTGAAAACAGTTTACGGGTTTTCCAGATATGGATGTTAATCTATCGCTTGTTCAAATTCCAGACTTCTGAAAACAGTTTACGGGTTCTCCAGATATGGATGTTAATCTATCGCTTGTTCAGATTCCAAAACTTCTAAAAAAAGTTTACGGGTTCTCCAGATATGGATGTTAATCTATCGCTTGTTCAGATTCATGACTTCTGAAAACAGTTTACGGGTTCTCTAGATATGGATGTTAATCTATCGCTTGTTCAGATTCCAAACTTCTGAAAACAGTTTACGGGTTCTCCAGATATGGATGTTAATCTATCGCTTGTTCAGATTCCAAACTTCTGAAAACAGTTTACGGGTTCTCCAGATATGGATGTTAATCTATCGCTTGTTCAGATTCAAGACCTCTGAAAATAGTTTACGGGTTCTCCAGATATGGATGTTAATCTATCGCTTGTTCAGATTCCAAACTTCTGAAAACAGTTTACGGGTTCTCCAGATATGGATGTTAATCTATCGCTTGCTCAGATTCAAGACCTCTGAAAACAGTTTACGGGTTCTCCAGATATGGATGTTAATCTATCGCTTGTTCAGATTCCAGATTTCTGAAAACAGTTTACAAATGCTTCCAAATACGGATGTCAATCTATTGCTTATTCAGACCCCCAGCTCAGAGATGTTCCAAACATGGATAACTTTCTGATACTCGTCCACTCACCAACAACATACAATCCAGATGGCATCTTTAAGCCCATCCCCGACAAGATCCTGTCACCTCTCCAGATGGCATCTCTAAGCCCATCTCCAACAACTATCCATCATATCTCCAAATGGCATCTTTAAGCCCATTCCCGCATCCATGTCTTGACGAGTGCAAATTTACGGGCACTCTAGTGTCCAATCCTCTTTTACCATTCGAGTCGCGAAAGGAAATCTTGCCAATCTAACTCTTCAGGTGCAAGAAGATTGAACATGGGCAACTGTTGTACCCCAAAATTTTCCCTCTCATTTCATCAACATTTTCTCATCACAAGACTCTTGGAACTCAAGATCAAGTTAGGGTTTGCTCTGCTCAAGGCCCCTCCTTGCACTGTTGACCCAAATTAGGGTTTGAGTTTGCACAGGGATGTTTTGACCTAAAATGCCCAAAGTGACTTTCATGCTTCATGTTTGACTCACAATTTTATCCATACCAAGTTTCAAGCCTTGATTCCAATCTTTGCCCAGTCAATTGGACAGTTGACCTAGAAATCAGCTGTATTGGGGAAAAAGTCAACTGTAGCAATTGACAGCCAAATCTCATAAAATTTGACCCACATCAACATGATGGACTCATATGAATCATTTGATCAAGTTTGGATCACAATTCCACAAGAAATTTGATCAGATCACCAAAAGGGCAAAATGGTCATTTTTAGGGTTTTGACTGCACAAAGGCAATTTTTGACTGTTTGACCTAACCAATGGCAAACCAAGCTCACATATGGACTCAAGGACTCAATGGCATTGTATTGACCCATTCAACAAGTTCAAAAGATCTCAAATGTATAGGATTGACAGATGAATTTTTCAGTCAACTGATCAAAATTTGACTGTATACTGAAAAGTCAAACTTTGACTTTTTGGTCAAAATCAAGTGCCAAGACTCATTTTTCATCAAGACATGTCAAATTATGAAACTTGTTCATCAAGAAATCCAAATTTGCAAATTATGGTTTAAAATGAAAAAAATTCATAACTTAGAATTTTTCTAAGTTATGAAATTTCCTTATTTTTTCCTAACTTTGTCCCATTTTTTCATCAAGATGAAAATGGATTCAAACAAAACTTGAAACATGAAAGTTGTAGTCCATTGCAAAATCTACAACTTTTATTCACAAAGTTTTCTCAAAGGAAGCTTGTATCTCAAGTTATGATTTTTGGAATAAGGGTGCCAAACACTTTTAACTTAGAGAAAATTTGCCCTATTCTAGGCAGGATTTTGGTCCAACTTCTTGGCCATTTTTCACATGGTTCCACTTGGAGTTTCAATTTTCATTATAAAGATGGATTGTATTACATGTTCCAAGCTTTCCAAAATGTCCAAGAACTTCTCAAACACCCTTGTGGTTAGAGAGAATCGAATTCACAAAGTTGGCCAAAACTCACTTTTGTTCATGGCCAAGGCATGTTCACAACAACTTGCATTTTCAACTCAGCATGGTTTATGCTAGCTTGCAGGCCTCTAAACCTCTTCACACTAAATAATTTAATGCCTAACCATTGTGTTAAGGTGTTATTTTATCCATTTGGGCATTACACATAGAATTAATCCTTAGTTAGAAAAAGCAAGATTGCCATTTTGGTAAAGTGATACTTTATGTCAAATTCCAAATCCTTGAGACATAGGCCAGATCTTTGAGGCAAGAGTAAGTACACAAATCCCATTTATCAAGAGCAAATGCTGCAGCATAGAGAGATAGAGTACACAGGCCTGCATTGCAACTTGAACCTCTTTGCTTCAAAAACAAGAAACATTGCAAAACTAAACCAACTTTCACTTCCTGCAAACCAGAGCTTAAGAAAACCTTGTACTCATCTTCCACACATCCCAACTGACCTAAAACACGACTCAACCACCTCACATACCTCCTAATACACTAAAACACCATCTTGCTGCAAAAACAGGGCACCTGTTGCAGATTGAGGTCCACAACTCAATCCACTCGTGCGCTTTGGCTAAAACTTGTTCAAACACATTCCATACCATCCACTGAAACTATTCCAAGCCTTAAACTCAAGCTGTAACACCCCTAACCTCGTTTGCCATTTTCACTTTCAAGCTGTGCAGGTGAACTTCTACAGCACGATACAGGTGGTTTCAAAGCAAGCTAGGCATTTGGGAAGCATCCTTGGACTTCAGGCAAGCTTAACAGAAGCTCAAACTCCATTGAAGGTTGCCACATTGCTCTACTCGAGTCAAGCTGAAACAGGTAATCCATGGACTTCTATCTCTCTATCCAGGCATGATTAAGCTTAGGTTTGTGAATGAAACATGTTCTACTCATAGCCCTGAAGCCATACATGTGTTCACTTTTCATTTATATTAAGCATGCTGTGAGAATTTTAACCATGAATATCTGAAAAAAAGCTAGGTCAGAAATTGGGGGTGATGAAATTCTCCCTGGTTTCTTAGAGTTAGGTCAAGTTCTTTACATGTTTAGAATCGTGGTTTGATGCTCTACATTGTTTGTGTTATGAGTTTTGGTTAAAAATCAAGGAATCAGGAGTTTGTATTTTGAACAAGGATGCGCGCGCTTGACAATGCTGGAGGTTGAAGAAGGTTGGCTTGGGCTGGGCCTGAGTCAGTTGGCTTTTTGCACCCCTTTTTTCCATTTGCACCCCCCTGGCCCATTATGTGAAATATTTGACATTTTTGCATTTTTCTTTTTGATTTTGATTTTATATTTTTTGCTCAAACATAAAAAATACCAAAAATATTTTTCCACATTTTTTATATTTATTTGGCATTTATTTACTTTATTAAGCATATGTATGTAAATAAATATAATTCCTTTTCATTTAAAAAACCCTAAAAAATAATACAAAAATATTTATTTTTCAGTTATTATTTTTTTATTTACATTTTGAAATCATTTTCTAAAATACACATTTTTGTAAATAATTAATATTTTTATTTTTTTTGCATAAATTAATATATATATTGTACATAGTTAATAAATAATACTATTTATTCAAAAATTAGGGTTTTGCCCTAAACAACAAAAATAACCAAAAAATGACTTTTTTTATTTTGTTTATACTTCAAACATGAAAACTTTTTCAAATACATAAACAATCTTTTTTTTGCATAATACATTGCATTTTGATATTTATTTAATTGTATTTATTTAAATGTTAAATATTAATTTGTATATTCGATATGGTTGTAATAATTTAGCATTTGTTTCCTTGTCAAATATCCCCCAATTCAAACTTGTATCCCCATCCCCATAATCATGTTGTAATAATTTAGGACTTTAAATTCTCGCACATTTAAAAGTTCCCAAATTATGCCATGATAGACTTAGGGTTTGTATGCAAAATCAATCGACAAGTAGCTTGACCTAATTCAAGATAAACATGCATGAAAAACAAACAATGCACACTTGCACCCCTAGGGTTACATCCACTTGTTTCCTTCAAAAATGGGCCATGTTTGCATGTCAAGTACTTTGGCAAAAACAAAAACAAACAAAATAATTATAGCCCCTCGATGACGCTATCTTGTTGCCTAAACAAAATGATCATAGTCCCTCAAGAAAATTGCCAAAGACACTTGACACTATTGCTTTCATGGTCTATACGATGATCCGCGCCCGTCCCGTTAACATCCTAACGCAAGATTGTTCACCAAATACAATGGTGAAACAAAACTGTTAAAAGGGTTAAAACATAAGAAAGATCTTTGAGTAAATTAGGGTAGATAGCTCTTAGTTACTTGATCAAACTTGCAAAACATCCTTGCCATTTTTCAAAACACACATCACAACACAACTTTCCAAAGAACTTTCAAAACATTGAATTGTCTTTTCAAAAAGACAAACACCTTTGTATATACTCAAACAAGAGTCATTACAAAGGTTGCCTAGATAAGGCATATTTTTCAAAACATTTTCAAAACCACACACACAAAGCACCATTTCAAACAATTGAAAAGCAAAGGCAAGTGATCTAAAACAAGTAACTAAGAGCCCATGGATAACCATGGATGAAAAGGGTGCTAGCACCTTACCTTTTCATAATCTACTCCCTGAACCCACGAAAACATCTCAAAGGTATTTCATGTGCTTTTTGACATTTCCTTAGGATAAATAAAAAGTCGGTGGCGACTCTTGCTAAACCGCAACATTTGCAAACACAAACGCAAAATCTCAAGTCAGTTCTCACACTGTATCACAGCAACCACTAAGACACCCTATGCTTAATGACCGTTTACCGAAGGCAACCGAAGTGTGAGTATACCCTAAGAGTGTTATGTGTGAGTGATTGGTTTCAGTTATTTATATTTGCACATTAGGGTTTTCTAACCATGTTAATTTTGTCATGCATTCTTGCCATACAATCCTATTAGCATACATCTAAACAGTCAAATATTTGCGGAAATTAAAATGCGAGAAAGTGAATCTAGGCTATTACAAGGCTTTGGGGGGGGGGGGGGGGGGGGGGAGGGGTTAATTACATAGCCAAAAAACCCGGAAAAATAATAAGTAAAAGCCCTAAATTAAACTATTACAAACCAGTGAGCAGTTACAACAATATTGGCAAAAATAAACAATAGACACGTGGCGAATTAAATGCGAGACGATTAGGGTTTTGACCCTTGATTTAACCTAACTGTAATTGACTTAAAGAAAAAACATGTTTTGGTCATTTTGGTTTTTTTTAAGAAAATAATGTAATCACTGAATTAAAAAGGAAATCCTAAGTTCTAATTAAAAATAAATTAATTCACCCTAAAAACCTGTTTTTTGTATTTTTATTTATTTGAGAAAAATAAAAGAATTAAATCAAGAGTTAACCTAATTTTCTATTTGAATTTTAATTGTAAAAGAAATTAAAATTGCCCTAAATTAGTTACACTAATAAATTAAAACATTTATTAAGAAAATAAATCTTCTTTTTTGTGATTTTTGGTCGGTTAATTTTAGAAAACAACTTTGGTGTTGATAAAAAACAGAATAATTAAAGTAAAGAAATCAAATAAAAATAATAGAAATAACCCAAGGGTCTGCTGTCAACGGGTCTAGCTCTGACTGATGGGATCAAAATATGCTGCTCTCAGAAGATGGGGCGCGCTGGGTCTGGCTGGTGGATCAGAAGATTGACCCTCAGAAGATGGGGGGCGCTGGATTTGATCCTGGCTGGTGGATCAGAAGATGCCGCTCTTCAGAAGATGAGGCGCTAGATCTGATTCTGGCTGATGGATCTAGAAGGTGATGCGCTTCAGAAGATGTACGTGCTAGATCTGGTGAAAACAAAAGGAGAAAATACTAAAAGCTCATGCCTGGGATCAAACCCAGGACAAGGAGCTTTTGACTTCCTTCTTCTGACCAACTGCGCTGGATGTTAATTTATTAATACAATAAAAACAAACAATATATATCAGAACAACAGGTTTCTGGCCAGAATAACGCGTCAGAATTTAAATCAGCCAATCAGGTTGTAACACACTATTGTCTTCTTCCCTGGAACCATCGTTTTAAGTTATGATTCTTTTACCCACAGACGCAGGTCTGTTGCTGAAACCTGTGTCATTCAAAAATTAAGTATATGCAATATGAATTCAATTGGGGACCATGGATCGGCTGGGTTTGAAATTCTGATCATCATGGTACCCATTATCAGGCCTAATTTTGCTTGAGAATCAAAACCCCAAATTGGAGCACGAAAACCTAACAATGGAAAACGCTTATTCCTGCACTGTAACTCAAATCAAACTATCCAAAAACATTGCAAACATGATGATGAATACAAATACGCAATTAAAACGTGCTGAATATGCAAGAATTACAACAATTGAAGGTGGATAATTTTGCAAACTGTGAGAATGGTAGGAGGAGATTCTGGATGTGCTGACGTCGACAATTGATTGGAAATGCTTCCTGAAACGTCGAGGAATTGATTTCTGGCTTTGAAACTCCTTGATTAGCCTTCTATTCCAGAATTTGGATCTCACTTTTTTTCAAGAATTCTGAGTTTCTTTTCTGGCAGTTTCACGTCTCCAACCCCCCTTCTTTGATCTGCAAAACCTTTCTTATATAACCTAGAATGAACTAGGTTAACAAACTTGGATTAAATCTTTGCATTTATCCAATATTTGATTTGATTTTCAATGCATAGGATCTCTTTCTATTTTCATGCCAATCGTTCCTTTCTTTTACCAATTGCCATTGATGTGATTTGATTCTGATATGCCAGCATTATGAGGTTGTGATTCTGTCCAAAAATCCAATCAAAACAAATCTTTGCCATTATTTACCAATTATTTGATTTAATTCAATTTTTAATAAATAAAAAATCAAAATAAAATAAATAATGAAGCAAATAACATGTGAGTGAGCATTTGGGTTATGGACCATGTTATAAGTAAGGCGCAAGCATAAAAAATTGGGCCCATTTAGCAAAAATGCAAATTTGAGCATATTTGACTTTTGGCAATTTTACAAAAAAGGTCAACTTGGCCAATTCATAACTCTTTCAATTTTGACCCTAGAGAGGTTTCCTTCAACTTTTTAGAAAGCTTAGGATGTCCTATAAGCAAACCTTTTGGTCTCATCTCAATTAAGTCTTCCATGTTCATGTATGAAGCTTTGATCCAAAAGGTGTTTTTGTTGACTTTTTAGAAGGACCTATAATGTCAAAATTCATATCTTTTTGTGAGTGCCTATTTTGAACTTGGGAGATGAAGATGAATTGTAGGGAATTGCATCCTCTTCAAAATGAACTTTGGATGGGTCATTTTTGATAAAGTATGAGAAAGTTATGCTTGGTGAAAGTTGAGTTGACTTTTCCTACAAAATCCCTAATTTAGCAACTTTTGGGTTTTGATAAATTATGGGCAATCCTTGATGAATCATGATAAACCCTTGATCAAATGATAAATGATACTTCACAATGAGGATGTTGACCAAAAATCTTGAAGTTTTACTGTATGTGGGCCACAGTTGACTTTTGACCTAGCACAGTCGATTTTCAGACATTTAAGCAATTGACTGAGCAAACTTCTTCTGCAAGGCTTGAAACTAGACATGGATGATCTTGAGAGCATATTAGGACAATGATGAGCATTTGGAATCCTTTGGACTCAAACATCTTGATGCAAAATGAAACCCTAATTTGAGGTAGACTGGCTTAGGAGAGAGTTTGTCTGGTCAACTCTTGGACTTCCTTGAGCAATTTGAGGACCTCACTTGACATGGCTTGAGAAATATGGGAGGGCAAATTTTGGGGTACAACAGCTGCCCCTGTTCAATCTTCTTAAACTTGAGGATGTAGATTGGCTCGTCTGCCTTTCGTGATTTGAAGGTGGAAGATGATTGAACACTAGAGTGCCCAGAAATTTGCACTCGCATGAAGTGATACTTGATTTGTGATATCGGGAATGGGATTATAGATGCCATTTGGTAGCTGCTAGAAAATTGTCAGAGATGGGCTTAAAGATGCCATCCGAGGAAGTGTCGATCGCACAAGAGATTCCTTTGCGAGAACCCATATACCTGTTGTTGAGGAGGACTTCGCTGGGGAATGCTGGTCTCTACCTTGAGAGAAATAGAATTTTAGGAGCTTCAGTTGTCCGTTACTCTACTGGGGAATAACTCCAGTTTGGGAAGCGGAAATAAACCGCGTGTTTGGTCAGGGGAAATGTGAAATCAATCGTGTTTGATTGGGTCCCGGTCTTACAGTGTTATGGACCGTTGTCTGGGGATAAGGGAGAAAGAACCCAAATAGTAAGGTTATGAGAAGGAACTTGGATAGTAGGGTTACTTTGATATGAAATCCTGGATAGTAGGGCTGTGAGAAGGAACCTGGATAGTACGGTTACTTCGGTATGAAAGCCTGGATAGTAGGGCTGTGAGAAGGAACCTGGATAATAGGGTTACTTCGGTATGAAATCCTGGATAGTAGGGCTGTGAGAAGGAACCTGGATAGTAGGGTTATTTCGGTATGAAAGCCTGGATAATAGGGCTGTGAGAAGGAACCTGGATAGTAGGGTTACTTCGGTATGAAAGCCTGGATAGTAGGGCTGTGAGAAGGAACCTGGATAGGTTGCATTTGTTGCCGATGATTACTCTGTTTAGCTTTGAGTGTTGATCGTGGACCTGCTGGAAATTATTGATAATAATGTCTTTCCTGAAAGAAGTACAATGTTAGTTATACGTGATGCATGAGATGCATTGTATGTTGACGTTCTCAAAATAAATGAGGCCACGTTATATGTGATGTATGCACATGTGATGATGTATGAACATGAAATGTTGACATAATAATCTGAGTCTGGGAAAATAAATCCCTGATTACTATGAAAACCATAGTTCCCCCACCTCTGTTGGGGATGGTGAACGGAGATGACCGTACTGGGGATTTGCCCCTTGGCTGGTAAATATTCTGCCGGACGAGACTCCATCTGAGGATAACTCTGCGGGGAATAACTCTGTTGGAGAGGTGATACTCTGTTGATAGATCTGTTGACTTGGAGAAACACCTCAGTTGGGGATAAATTACCGTTACTGGTGATGATGAATTATGTTGGAGATTGAATTTCTGCTTGTGAGAGAAATAAACTCTGCTTGGGGCAAAACTTACTGACTCACTTGTGATTGCAAACTTCAGTAAGAGAGAGTTGTGTCCTGTTCGGGAAAGCTAACATCACTGTCTTTGGATACTCTTTACTTTGTGGGGAGTGTATGTATCACCACTCATGCTCTCGAGCTGGCTCTATCCCGATACCTGATGGGCGGAGTAACCGTAAGGTTTGGGCACTTCTTGTTTTCCCTGTTTCTGGAATTACGAGCAATTATCTTTTGTCTTTTATGTAACTATTTTATGAGCAGCAATTATTTCCAAATACATATATAAAAAATGAATCATTGGACGTTCTTGCAAAACAAAACAGAAAAAGAAAAACAATTTGAGATTTCTTGTAAAAATGGATTGTATTGATTTTTTTGAAGTTGACCTGTAATAGGCATTTTATACAAAGAGGCTAACGCCTAGTAAGAGAACACCGTCGGAAGATAGAAATTACAATTTGTGTAAAATAAAAACAGCTATGTGAAACAATCCCATCGAGTTTCAACTCTGCTATTGCCTTTATATCTTCAAGCGTCTCATCACTTTGCTACTTGGTCGAAGATGGATCAAATTAATTGACGCCGTCTGAGCTTGATAGTTGATACCGAAGTTTGGTTGCAAGATGATCCAATGAGACATAGTGTTACGCTTTGATCCCTAACTTTTTCCTGGACCTCCCTTTCAGGTTTTCAGTCCACCGGGATACCCTTTTTTGCCCAAGCCACCTTTTCAGGTTTTCGACTTGCCGGGTGTACAATTTTTTTCATTTTCATCCCTTACTTTTTCCCGAACCCTTTTGGTTCGCCAGGAAGCCCTTATTTTTGCCTAGGACAGTTGACCTAGCGGGTCTTTGATTAGGCTAATATCTTTTCACTATGTCTGCATTAACAGGGTGAGGAAGGTCGTCACCATCCATGGTGGTAAGGATCATAGCTCCTCCCGAGAAAATGTTCTTAACCACAAATAGCCCTTCGTATGTGGGGGTCAATTTGCCCCTGGGATCACCTTGCGGTAGTATGATGCGTTTAATCACTAGATCCCCGACTCGATATTCTTGACGTCTGACTTTCTTGTTAAAAGCCTTGATCATTCGCTTTTGATACGTCTGACCGTGAAAGATAGAAGTAAGTCTCTTTTCATCGATTAGATTCAGCTGATCAAGTCGGGTTTGGATCCAGTCGTCTTCGTTCAAACCTGCATCCTTCATAATCCTGAGAGAGGGTATCTGGACTTCGATGGGTAGGACTGCCTCCATACCATATATTAGAGAGTAAGGTGTTGTCCCTGTCGACGCCCGTGATGAGGTACGGTACCCATGAAGAGCAAACAGTAATATCTCGTGCCAGTCTTTATACGTCACCGTCATCTTCTGCACAATCTTCTTGATGTTCTTGTTAGCTGCTTCAACATCCCCATTCATCTTCGGCCGGTAGGGAGAAGAGTTGTGATGCTGTATCTTGAACTGTTTACAGAGCTCAGTGATCATCGTGTTATTGAGATTTGTACCATTGTCAGTAATAATCCTCTCTGGTACACCATATCGACAAATCATATTTTGTCGGATGAAACGCGCTACGACATTCTTGGTTACTGTAGCAAAGGAAGCTGCCTCAACCCACTTCGTAAAGTAATCAATTGCTACCAGAATGAAATGATGCCCGTTAGATGCAGTAGGTCTGATCTCGCCAATCATGTCGATGCCCCATATTGCAAAAGGCCAAGGAGCTGTCAATACATTTAGGGGAACTGGAGGTACACGCACCTTATCAGCATAGACTTGGCACTTATGACAGGTTCGAGAATGCTGATAACAATCAGCTTCCATAGTAGACCAGTAATATCCTGCCCGTAGGATTTTCTTCGCCATGGTATGTAAAGGAAAATTAAGATCAAAAGCGCAGCGGAATTTAAAATTTTCCTTTAGCGATCCTTACGAATGAGCATGGTCAGTGATAGAAATATTTACCTCTTGTGGAGATTCAAAGCTTTGATGTTGTGATCACGAGCGTTGATGAAGAACAACGCCTCTACTCAGTCCACACGAACAGATCGCTTCCGGTCACAGTGCTAGCTGATCACGAACAGAAACCTTATGAGTGAGAGAGAGAGAGAATCAAAAACGAAATTGCATCAAGTGAAATTGCTTCATCACAAGGGATCTATTTATAAAATCACTCGTGTGGGCTACAAACTAAAAGCCCAATTAAGGCTATAAGCTAAAAGCCCAATTAAGCTTATGGACATCATACCTTATGATGTACCATATATCACTTATCCACGTGGTACCTTACCACTTTCCGTATTACACTTAAGTGCACCGTACCTTACTGTGTTCCTTATTTATTCTATCTCTCATCAACCCGTCCTTATGTGTGTGACCCTATAGGTTTTCGCGACGTTGGCAATTATATTAAATCACAAATTTAATATAATAAACAGTGAGCGGTATCTAGCAACACATCACTGTTACCCAAGTCACGAAAATGTCATGTGATCTGACCAAACCTTTTCCGTGATAATATTTGTGTTGTACAATTACCCTTTTGCCCTCATGTCTATATTGAACACAAGGCATACACTGTGTCACCCTTGTCCAGTTCAATATTGGGCCCTTAGACATTTATCCTGTTATGCAAGATGAGAAAATTCCATCTAGGTCACTCATGTCCCTTAGCATGCTTTGTGAAGTACTCATCAACCGTCTTTATAGTCATCCAGTTACGAATGACGTTTGATCAGCAATAAAGTATTTGACTCTACATCTAAGGTCCATAGTGGTTTCAGGTCGAAGGGTGGTATACACCATTATCATCATGAGAATAACTTATGACACTTTGCATAACATTCTATGTAGTATTCTCATAGCGGGTCAATCCAGTATAAATATTACTCCTAATATTCATACCTATGTCAAGACTTGATAACTCCTTATCTATGATCCATGAGATGTGATCATCAATCTATCTTCATAATAATCTTAATGCTTTAATGTTATCCCACTTCACATTAAAGCTTGACTACGGATACTTTAAGAATAGTGTCTTATGTTTAATGGGATCTCATGATTAAGTCACACTTAACATTTCATTAAACAAATAAACCATTCTAGGGACTTTATTATTTTGGAAAGCAAACATAATAAAGAAATGCTTTTTATTATTAATAAATAATTCGATACAAGTACCAAAAGTATTGGCCTCTAGGGCTTACACCAACAATCTCCCACTAGCACTAGAGCCAATCAGGCATACCCCTAATACCCATAGATCTAGTATGTCCATCATGCTTCAGTTGCGCAAGAGGCTTTGTTAATGGGTCAGCAACATTGTCAAGTGTAGGTACTCTGCATATTTTCACATCTCCCCGATCGATTATCTCTCGAATGAGATGATAACGCCTAAGTATATGTTTGGATCGTTGGTGAGATCTAGGCTCCTTAGCTTGTGCGATAGCACCATTGTTATCACAATAGAGATCAATGGGATCCACAATGCTATGGACTATGCCAAGTTCACTAATGAACTTCTTGATCCAAACAACTTCCTTTGCTGCAGTTGAGGCAGCAATATACTCAGCCTCGGTTGTAGAATCAGCAACTGTATCTTGCTTTGAACTTTTCCAACTCACAACGCCACCATTTAAACAAAACACATAACCAGATTGCGATCTAAAGTCATCCTTATCTGTCTGGAAGCTAGCATCGGTGTATCCAATTACAGCAAGCTCTTCCTGACCTCCATATATCAAGAATGAGTCCTTAGTCCTTCTCAAGTACTTAAGGATATTCTTGACAGCTACCCAATGAGCATCAAATGGATTAGACTGGTACCTACTCGTTGCACTTAAAGAATACGAGACATCTGGTCGAGTACATAGCATGGCATACATGATAGATCCTATTGCAGATACATATGGAATCTTATCCATGCGATCCCTTTCTTCCTTACTTGAAGGGGATTGTGTTTTTGACAGACACATGCCATGTTGCATAGGTATGAATCCTTTCTTTGAATCATGCATATTAAAGCGTCTCAACACTTTTTCTATGTATGTACTCTGACTTAGGCCAAGCAGTTTTTGTGACCTATCTCTATAGATCCTGATTCCTAATATATAGGCTGCTTCACCTAGGTCCTTCATTGAAAAGCATTTCCCTAACCAAGTCTTCACTTGTTGCAAGGTAGGGACATCGTTTCCAATGAGTAATATGTCATCTACATATAATACCAGGAATACGATCATGCTCCCACTAACCTTCTTGTAGACACAAGGATCATCTTCATTCTTGATGAATCCATATTGTTTTACTGTTTCATCAAAACAAAGATTCCAGCTTCTGGAAGCTTGCTTCAATCCATAAATTGATCGCTGTAACTTACATATATTTCGGGCTTCTTCTGGTATGTCAAATCCTTCAGGTTGTGTCATGTACACATCCTCAAGAAGATTCCCATTAAGGAAGGCAGTTTTGACATCCATCTGCCATATTTCATAATTATGATATGCAGCGATAGCAAGTAAAATCCGAACAGATTTAAGCATTGCAACTGGTGAAAAGGTTTCATCATAGTCAACCCCATGAATTTGTTTATAGCCTTTTGCAACCAGTCTTGCCTTATAGGTATGTACCTTACCATCCATGTCAGTCTTCTTTTTGAAGACCCACTTGCATCCTATAGGGTTAACTCCTATAGGAGGCTCTACCAAGGTCCAAACTTGGTTTGTGTACATGGAATCCATTTCAGATTTCATGGCTTCTAGACACTTCTCGGACTCAGGACCAGTTATGGCCTCTTGGTAGGTCACAGGCTCATCTTGATCCATGAGTAATACATCACCCTGATCACTTATGAGATATCCATATCTCTCAGGTTGTTGACGTATCCTGCTTGACCTACGCTGGTCTTGTTCTACTTGAGCAGGTTGCTCTTCCACAACTACTTGTGTTTCCTGCTCTAATTCCTCCATAGGTGTATCAATGCTTTGTGGTTCTTGAATTTCTTCAAGCTCTATTTTCCTCCCACTGATTCTTTTGGAAATAAAATCCTTTTCCAGAAAAACTCCAGTTCGAGCGACAAACACTTTTCCCTCAGAAGGATTGTAGAAGTAATACCCTCTTGTTTCTTTAGGATACCCCACAAATAAGCATTTGTCAGATTTGGGCTCAAGCTTAGTTGAAATTTGTCATTTCACATAAACTTCGCAACCCCAAATCTTCATGTAATACATATGTGGTTTCTTACCACTCCATATCTCATATGGTGTCTTCTCAACCTTTTTGGATGGAACCCGGTTAAGTGTGTAAGCTGCAGTCAATAGTGCATGTCCCCAAAAGGAGTTCGGAAGATCGGCGTGACTCATCATGGATCGAACCATGTCTAACAAGGTTCGATTTCTTCTCTCAGATACACCATTCCATTGTGGTGTTCCGGGAGGAGTAAGTTGGGATAAAATCCCACATTCCTTTAGATGGTCATCAAACTCTAGGCTTAAATATTCACCGCCTCGATCTGATCGAAGAACTTTAATATTCTTACCTAGTTGGTTTTGTACTTCATTCTTGAATTCCTTGAATTTTTCAAAGGTTTCAGATTTGTGTTTCATTAAATACACATAACCATATCTACTGAAATCATCAGTAAATGTGATGAAGTATTGAAAACCTCCTCTGGATGGTATGTTCAGTGGTCCACATACATCAGTATGTATGAGGGCCAAAAGATCATTAGCCCTTTCACCTTTTCCTGTGAATGGGGACTTTGTCATCTTTCCAATTAAACAAGATCTGCATGTCTCATATGATGCATAATCAAAAGAGTCCAAGAGTCCATCTTTATGGAGTTTGGAAATGCGTTTCTCATTTATGTGGCCTAAGCGACAGTGCCAAAGGTAGCTTGGATTTAACTCATTAGGTTTAATCCGTTTAGTATTAATGTTATAAATTGAAATTTCAAGATCAAGGACATATAGTCCATTGTTCATTTGTGCAGAAGCATAGAATATATCATTCAAATAAATAGAGCAACAATTGTTCTTTATTATAAATGAAAAACCAAACTTGTCCAAACAAGAAACGGAAATAATATTCCTACTAATTGCAGGTACATAATAACAGTTCTCTAACTGAATTATTAAACCACTAGGTAAAGTCAAAACATAAGTTCCTACGGCTAAAGCAGCAACCTTTGCTCCATTTCCAACTCGTAGGTCAACTTCACCTTTTGCCAAATCTCTACTCCTTTTTAGCCCCTGCACATTAGTACAAATGTGAGAACCGCATCTAGTATCTAATACCCATGATGCAGAAGTAGATAAATTAATTTCAATAACAAAAATACCTGAATTTGAAGTCCCTACTCCATTGTTCTTATCTTCCAGGTACTTTGGGCAGTTTCTCTTCCAATGTCCGGTCTTACCGCAATGGAAGCAAGTGCCCTCTTTGCTATGCCTCCACTAGGCTTCAAAGCAGGAACAATAGGTTTAGGCTTGGCAACTTCCTTGCCTTTCCCTTTACCAACCTGCTTGGTAGGCCTCTTGTTCAGCTTCTTTCCATTACTGACCATCAGAATGGACTTCCCTTTTGTCTTTATATTCTGCTCAACAGTTTTCAACATGCTTAGCAATTCTAGAAGACTCTTATCCATGTCATTCATGTTGAAATTCATGACAAACTGATTAAAGCTATCTGGCAACGATTGCAAGATAAAATCAGTTGCAAGTTCCTTTCCAAGCGGAAACCCTAACCTTTCAAGGTTCTCCACATACCCAATCATTTTGAGTACATGGGGACCTACAGGGTTTCCCTCAGATAACTTGTTGTTAAAAAGGGCCTTTGAAACCTGAAACCTCTCATTTCTTGCCTGCTCTTGATAGAGCATTTTCAGATGTCTGATCATATCGAACTCTGACATGTTCTCGTGTTGCTTTTGCAACTCCGAGTTCATAGTAGCTAGCATGAGACAAGCGGCTTCGTTAGCATCATCAAGATGCTTCTTATAAGCATCTCTTTCTGCCTTAGGTGCCGAACTAGGCGGTTCCTCTTCAGGAACAGGTGTCTCCAAGACATACAGCTTCTTATCGTGCTTGAGGACAATCCTCAGATTTTGGTGCCAATCCAGGAAATTTGTCCCAGACAAATTTTCCTTATCTAGGATTGATCGCAAAATATGGTTGTTTGTTGTCATGGTAATCTACAAAAAAAATGAAAATATAAGTATCATTAAAACAACATATTTAATTAGGCCTTTAATCAAATATGCTCCCACTATTTTACTCAAACCAAATGACCTTCTTCATTTGATTCGGAAAATCCCGTTGGAAGACTTTCTAGTGGGTCGAGATCCACATTTCACTTCGTTCTAAGTCAGCGTTAGGCTGATTACATAAAACTAGGTTATTTAGGTAGGAACTCCTTCCAATTGTATCTCATACAACTCTCGAATATTTTCAGTTGGGTGAATAACTCCTTATTCTAATTCATCATATGAATCATTCCCAACTCTTGCTTCTAAACATGTATAATCTTATTATAATGTGTTTAGTTAAGTTTGACCCATTGTTTTAGCAGTTGGATATTACAATTATCCCATCGCACCTTACTAATATAGAACATGCACCTCGCGTAGGCGAAACCTACATTGTTCGATACTAGTCTTGATGAGTGCTAAAACTTGGAAAGCATGAACTTAATATTTAACTTGAGGGATTTTGTTGTTAGTTTGATCTCACCGGCTTAACATGCAATTCGTCTCTCTCATGCATCAACATACAAACACATGCATCAATATACATAAAAGGATACAGTTATGGCCCCTAGCGCTATTGTTCTCCCAAGCCAATGAGAGAACCTAAGCTAACCTAATAACGATCTAAACTTCTCCAAGTAAGATCTTCAAGGTTATCCTCCTTTGATATTGTATTCTTCTCTTTCTTCATAACATTACATTACATAAAAGAAACTCGTTTTACATACGAGGGAGTGAGATGAGAAAAGAAGTTACATCAAGAATTTTAGAGAGAGGCACGACACGCAGGCCGTATTTTACAATCCCAAAACAAAATAAAGGAAAAAACTAAGGCCATAACTGATCACCACAAGACAATAATAATAAACACACTTTTATTATTAGTTTAAATTTTGTTAATTAAAAAAAAAGGCAAATTAAATTTCGACGATTGATCACACTACGCAGAGTTAGCCGGTGGTTCCGCTGCCCGGTCAGCGGACGGTGGTTCCGCTGACCATTCAGCGGACGGGGGTCAAGGGGGCAGCGCCCCGACGCAAAATTTTAATGAACAATTCATTTGAAATCGGCGTCATTTTCGCACAACTCTTGTGCATTCACAACCCCAATCGCATAACTCTGCAACAACACAACCCTTGTGCCGTCATGAACCCTAATACAACAGTTTCATGCTGTCAAACACATCTCGATTGATAATTCAGTATGATTAATCACATGCCATTGCTTCACCATACTAATGTCGGATTCCGAAGCATATGAACAGTGATCGGTCAAAGGAATAACAATCATCAAGTGTTTGAATGAACGAAACAGAAACAGTATATCCCATATACCATCGTTGCATCAGTTTTACTTATATCATATATAAAAGTGATCGATCTTATTTGTGTAACCTATGGACGATCGATGTATCGTTGCTTCACCATACTAATGTCGGATTCCGAAGCATAGTCAACATCAATCATCCAAATCGTACACAACAGATGCCAAATTTAATTAATCGTTTATTATTCAATTCATTCTGGTTTTAATCGAATCAAAACAGAAAATATAGAACATAAACAACTATCAGATCCATGGTTTCGTAAGTGGCTTTGATACCACTAAAGGAAAATTGCGATCAAAAGCGCAGCGAAATTTAAAATTTTCCTTTAGCGATCCTTACGAATGAGCATGGTCAGTGATAGAAATATTTACCTCTTGTGGCGATTCAAAGCTTTGATGTTGTGATCACGAGCGTTGATGAAGAACAACGCCTCTACTCAGTCCACACGAACAGATCGCTTCCGGTCACAGTGCTAGCTGATCACGAACGGAAACCTTATGAGTGAGAGAGAGAATCAAAAACGAAATTGCATCAAGTGAAATTGCTTCATCACAAGGGATCTATTTATAGAATCACTCGTGTGGGCTACAAACTAAAAGCCCAATTAAGGCTATAAGCTAAAAGCCCAATTAAGCTTATGGACATCATACCTTATGATGTACCATATATCACTTATCCACGTGGTACCTTACCACTTTCCGTATTACACTTAAGTGCACCGTACCTTACGGTGTTCCTTATTTATTCTATCTCTCATCAACCTGTCCTTATGTGTGTGACCCTATAGGTTTTCGCGATGTTGGAAATTATATTAAATCACACATTTAATATGATAAACAGTGAGCGGTATCTAGCAACACATCACTATTACACAAGTCACGAAAATGTCATGTGATCTGACCAAACCTTTTCCGTGATAATATTTGTGTTGTACAATTACCCTTTTGCCCTCATGTCTATATTGAACACAAGGCATACACTGTGTCACCCTTGTCCAGTTCAATATTGGGCCCTTAGACATTTATCCTGTTATGCAGGATGAGCAAATTCCATCTAGGTCACTCATGTCCCTTAGCATGCTTTGTGAAGTACTCATCAACCGTCTTTATAGTCATCCAGTTACGGATGACGTTTGATCAACAATAAAGTATTTGACTCTACATCTAGGGTCCATAGTGGTTTCAGGTCGAAGGGTGGTATATACCATTATCATCATGAGAATAACTTATGACACTTTGCATAACATTCTATGTAGTATTCTCATAGCGGGTCAATCCAGTATAAATATTACTCCTAATATTCATACCTATGTCAAGACTTGATAACTCCTTATCTATGATCCATGAGATGTGATCATCAATCTATCTTCATAATAATCTTAATGCTTTAATGTTATCCCACTTCACATTAAAGCTTGACTACGGATACTTTAAGAATAGTGTCTTATGTTTAATGGGATCTCATGATTAAGTCACACTTAACATTTCATTAAACAAATAAACCATTCTAGGGACTTTATTATTTTGGAAAGCAAACATAATAAAGAAATGCTTTTTATTATTAATAAATAATTCTATACAAGTACCAAAAGTATTGGCCTCTAGGGCTTACACCAACAGTATGTCCACTGGAGTGAGTTCCAAAGGTACCTTCATGTAACTCTGCCATGATTCTCTCTGCCTCGCTTTTGTCTACACACCACAGTAAGGTTGAATCATGGTTACACTTATAGAGGATTCCATTAGTAATGAAGAACTTTGCAACGAATCTTCTCAGAAACTTCTTATCATTAACAGATGCCCCCTCGGGGTACTCTTGAGCCTCAAGATACCTCTTTACCTCGTGAAACCAGGGTTTATCTGCTACCTCTTCAGTGTCAATGTCACAACAATGTGTGGGTTCATCCAACCTCTCAATGGTAATCTTGGGAGCTTCATTGTCCCACCTTACTTTGAACATAGAAGACATGGTAGCTAGCGCGTCCGCTAACTGATTCTCTTCTCTGGGAAAATGTTCAAAGGTTATCTCCTCAAAGTGTGGGAGCAATGTCAGTACATATTCTTTGTAAGGAATGAGATTCGGGTGCTTCGTATCCCACTCGCCTTTGATCTGACTTATCACCAGAGCGGAATATCCGAATACACTCAAGAATTTTATCCTCAGGTTAATAACAGCTCGAAGACCCATGATACATTCCTCATACTCCGCCATATTGTTGGTGCAGTTAAAACATAATCGAGCGGTGAACGGAGTATGACAGCCCTCAAGGGATATGATTACGGCACCAATGCCATTACCCAATGCGTTCGAGGCTCCGTCAAAATACATAGAACATCGGGATCCCTCCTCAGGTCCTTCATTCGGTCCAGGTTCTTCACAGTCGGTTACCAACATGATATTCTCATCCTGGAACTCGAAATTCATGGACTGATAGTCATCCACGGCCTGATGCGCCAAATGATCCGCCAATACACCCCCTTGATTGCTTTTTGGGTTGTGTATTGGATGTCGTACTCGGTTAAGATCATCTGCCATCTTGCTATCCTTCTGGAGAGAGCGGGCTTCTCGAAAATATACTTGATTGGATCCATCTTTGATATCAACAAGGTAGTGTGAGTCAGCATATACTGTCTTAGCCGGCGAGCAGCCCATGCCAAAGCGCAACAAGTTTTCTCGAGCAATGAGTATCGGGTCTCACAGTCGGTAAAAGTTTTGCTAAGGTAATAAATGGCATACTCTTTTCGGCCAGACTCGTCATGCTGCCCCAACACGCACCCCATTGAATTGTCCAGCACTATCAAGTATAATATCAAAGGTCTTCCTTCAACTGGAGTCATCAGAATTGGTGGTTCTTGAAGGTATTCCTTGATTCTTTCGAAAGCGGTATGGCATTCATCATTCCACTTTACCACTTGATCTTTCTTCAGCAGCTTGAAGATTTGCTCACAAGTAGCAGTCAGATGTGAAATAAACCTGGCGATGTAATTCAAACGTCCCAAGAAACCTCTAACTTCTTTTTCTGTGCGGGGAGCCGACATCTCTTGTATGGCTTTTACCTTTGCAGGGTCCACCTGAATACCTTTATCACTGACGACGAAACCCAGAAGCTTACCAAACCTTACCCCGAAGGTACACTTGTTCGGATTCAACCTCAACTTGTACGTCTTCAGCCTGTCAAACAGTTTCTGGAGATGATCAAGGTGCTCTTCCTCAGTTTGAGACCTGGCTATCATGTCATCAACATAAACCTCGATCTCGTGGTGAATCATATCATGGAACAAAGCGACCATGGCACACTGATAAGTTACCCCAACATTCTTCAACCTGAAAGGCATTACCTTGTAACAGAAGGTGCCCCACTGTGTAACGAAGGCTGTCTTATCCATATCTTCAGGAGACATCTTGATCTGGTTGTAGCCAGAAAAGCCATCCATGAAGGAGAAGATCTTATGCTGCACGGTGTTGTCGACCAGAACATCAATGTGAGGAAGTGGGAAGTCATCCTTGGGGATTTCCCTGTTCAGATCTCTGTAGTCCACACACATCCGTACCTTACCGTCCTTCTTAGATACCGGAACGATGTTGGCAACCCACTGCGGATAAGAAGTGACAACTAAGAATCCTACGTCGAACTCTTTCATGACCTCTACTTTGATTTTCTCTGAAATCTCAGGGCGCATACGACGGACCTTCTGCTTCACCAGAGGGCAGTCTTCTTTAGTCGGCAAGCGATGAACCACAATATCAATGTTCAAACTAGGCATATCTTTTTAGGACCAAGTGAAGATCTCAACATAGTCGCGTAGCATTTGTATCAACCGTTGCTTGACATTAGGCTCCAGATTCACACCTATTTTGACCTCTTTCCTGTCTTCCCCTGTACCCAAATTCACTGGCTCAACTGGCTCTTCATGAGGCTGTATGGCCCTCTCTTCCTGCTGTAACAGTCTAGCAAGTTCTCCAGGCACCTCACAATCATCCTCACCTTCGTCCTCGGCTTGGTTGATCGGATTTTCGAAGTCATAACTGGCAGTAGCAGAGTCGTTATCAATGGCATCCAGAGTGGATATGGATCTGCATTATGATATGTGAGTGTGTGTAAGAGAATAGCTATTTTTATAAAGTGAGAGACAGAAAAGAAAAGCAAGGAGCGTAAAATTTGTAATACAAGAAACGTCCAATGCTTTATTAATGACATATGAAATGATAAATAATAAGCCCTCGCAAGAAAAGCCAAGGTGCCTCGGGCAAGGCACCGGGCCGTAAAGTTTCAAATTGTTTATTACAAATCTTAAAACAAAAAGTCAATTACTGCAGAATAAAAGAAACAGGTATGAAGTCCTTCACCGTCTAGTTGTTCAGTCCACCATTGGTTGTTGGGTAGATCCATCTGTCGATGTATGAATCATCTTCACTGGCTTCAATTGAATTAACTCCCCGATTGCTGATGTGTAGAGGAGGTCTTCCGATCCATGCGTGCCTAACAGCCCTTTGAGCCCCTGTAGTAAAGCCCAAACCAAATTTGTCAGTTTGGTGAGTGAAATCAGGGAGCTAACCCCAATTGGTACACCCACCTTCTTCAATCACATCCCTGACGTCTTTGAGATAAGCCATCCTCAGCGGAGGTTTGTTGGTAGCGACTTCAGTTGATGCCGAGAACTGAGGGACCTCTTCAAAATTTTAACAAGGCGTTTCTATGAATTCCCCATCCATCTCCATGTAGCGGAAGGAATTGAGATGACTCACCATATACTCCTCTTTACCTCGTACCATGACAATCTTCCCCTTTACCGAATATTTCAACATTTGATGGAGTGTGGACGTAACTGCCCCAGCCTTATGAATCCAAGGACGACCCAGCAAGCAAGAATATGATGGCCTGATGTCCATCACGTAGAAGGTGGATGCAAAAGTCTGAGAGCCAACTTTGACAGGGATGTCCACCTCCCCGTGCACCATTCTTTTTGATCCATCAAAAGCCCTTACCACAATGTTACTCGGCTTTAGAATCAAACCTTCATAATCCAGACGGTCTAACACTTTCTTTGACAAAACATTCAATGAGGACCCGATATCTACCAGTACATGGGACATAGTGGTGCCCCTGCACTCGATCGAGACGTGCAGAGCATCATTATGATTCCTCCCTTTAGCAGTCAGATCCGCATCTGAAAACCCTAACCCATTGTCAACAGTTAGGCTAGCCACACAATCTTTGAACTGATCTGCAGAAGTTTCCTACGGCACATGCGCGGTCTTAAGAAATGCAATCAAAGCCTTCACATGGGCTTTAGAACACAATAACAGGGACAACATGGAGATCTTTGACGGGGTCTGCCCCAGCTGCTCGACTACGTTGTAGTCGCTCTTCTTGATAATTTTCAAAATTTCCTCTATCTCTTGTTTAGAGGTTTCTACGATGATCTTCTTAGGTGCCTTCGTCCGGGCAGGCTCACCTATGATTTCTTTACCCCGAGTCCCAGATGGATCGGTGACAGGAGTGATAACTGGAGTAGGAACTAGGACATTAGTTGATGTACTAGCAGACAGAATGGCAACAGGTTTGTGGACAGTCGGAGGGGAAATCTCAGGAGAAAAGAGTCTTCCACTTCTGGTGACCTTGCTAGCCCCGACAATATTACCGATGTCAGCATCAGCCTCTTCAGCCTGCAGATCTTGCTTAACACCATGGTAATATACATCAGCACCGTAATTCCATGGGATAGCCTTATCTGAGGTATATGGGATGGGACTCGGAGCAATGATTATTAACAGAGCAATTCTTGGAATAGGTGTAACCCTAACAGGTTTTCTCAAGGAAACCTTGGAAGGATTGGCGGAAATGGTGATAATGGAAACATCTTCAAACGAAATCATAGTCTTCTCGAACAAAATCTCTTTATTATCCATCAGGTGCTGAACACCTGACTTCAACAAACGGCAACCAGTAGGTATAATCGAACACATGTGGCAACCTTCACCACAACCCAGAAATAAACTGGCCAACAACAAATTCTTCTTAACAGTCATAAGAGGAGTGGAAATTTCTTCAACAGAGGTCACAAATAAATTGGTGCCAACAACATTAACTCCACGACCATGTTTGGGCATAGGAGCAGTTATTACATTCGGCTTTTCTGGAGCATCGAACTCTATTTCCTTAGCTTCCAGCAAATCTTGTACTTTATTCCTCAGAGCCCAGTAATCGTTTGTATCATGGCCTGGGCTCTCTGAATGGTAGGCGCACTGTGTGTTGAGATTGTATCTGGGAGAAGCAGTGTTTGGATTCTTGGGAGCCTCTTTCAAGGTTGCCAAGTTGGATTTTAACAGATGAGGCATAACTTTAGCTAAAGTCACGTTGATGCGAGTAAACTGTCGTTGTGGTCTTTCTACCCTTTGCTGATTGCTGCATTGTGGAGCAACCGCGGGTCTTGGTATCACTACAACATTTACCGCTTGATGGTGTTCAGATCTGTTTTGGACCCTCGGGCCATAGACTGCACTAGCTTCCTTCTTACCGGTGAACGACTTCTTTGCTGCACTGGACGAAGCATCCTTCTGTATCTTACCACTTCAGATACCAGCTTCCACTCTCTCTCCGGTCAAAATTAACTCAGTAAACCCAGATGACGAGCTACCGATCAAGTGATTGAAAAGTGGACCAGATAGCGTCCCTAGAAACATGTCAACCAACTCCCTATTAGACAAAGGGGGTTGGACTCTTCCAGTCAGGTCTCTCCACTTTTGAGCATAGTCCTTAAAACCTTCACTTGCACCCATAGACATATCCTGGAGCTGAGTACGAGTGGGAGCAAGGTCGGCGTTATACTGATACTGCCTGTAAAAAGCAGCAGCAAGGTCTTCCCAGTTTCGGACACCGGCTCCTTCCAACTGATAAAACCATTCAAGCTGAGTCCCTGACAGACTATCTTGAAAGAAGTGTACCCACAAATTTTTATCAGCAGTGTGGGGTTGGATTTTTCTGACATAAGAGCGGAGATGGAGTTTTGGACAGGATACTCCATCATATTTAGCAAAAACTAGAGCTTTGAACTTATGAGGGATCACCACTCCCGATACCAGTCCCAGTTCTCCGAAATCCAAACCAGGGATCTTTTGAATCTCCATAGCACTCAGACGGTCTTCTAGCTGCTTGTACCTATCCTCAGCAGGCGAATATTGCTCATCATCGTAATTGGTATCGTTGTCGGAAACTGCTGGCCTAAGGTCCTTTGCCCTTTCTTGGTTCTCTCTATCCTTGGACGAGGAGGTCAGATCAGCTGGTTGTCTCAACCTTTCTCCGAATCTTCTACCCATGTTCAGAATACTGACCTTCTTCTTCTTCTTCTTCTTCTTCTACTACTTCTTCTTCTTCTTCTTCTTCTTCTTCTTCTTCTTCTTCTTCTTCTCTTTCAGAATAAGAGTCTTCAAATCTTCCTGCCGTTTAGCCAGACTTATGAACATCTGTTGGAATTGGGCGTTCTGAGCCTGAAGATCTTTGATGGCTTGATCGGAAGACATTTTTACTGATATAAACAGCGAAGAAGATGAGAAACCTGTAGGGGTACCTGTAATGATGTGCATGATAATGGGATGCGCATGTAATGATTTCAAAGACTTTGGGAGATTTAAATTTGTAAACCAAAAATAAACAAACTTTATTAGATTAACTTTGAAAGGTTCAACAATGCCTTTAAGGCGTTACAAAGAAGTAAATAAAACAAACCCTAAAACTAGAAAAACCAAAATCAAAAGTCCCATGGACGCTTCCTCTTTGTGCCGATGTAATCATTGATCACTCTTTCTTCCTTTCTTGCTCATGATACTTTTCCTGGTAAGTATCTCGCTCATTCTTCAGCTGAATCCAAGACCTCTGCAACTCCCCAGGATCAGTGGACATGTAAGGATAGAGAACCATGTAAGTAATGCCTTCTTTATTAGTGGGATCCATAATCACTGGTAACACAGCCTCATAGGGCATCCCAAGCTTCTGGGCACGAGCTCGGACCCATTGGAGGTAAGGCTGCATAGGAAGGGAAGTCTTTGGTCCCAACTCTTGGGGGTCAGATGTGTTCACCATGCCCCAAGCTCGTATAAACCTCCAGTGATTCTCCTTAACGTCCTCCTTGTAGTCAAATACAATGTCCTCAAGAAGCAGCTCATGGGGACCATCTCTCCGAGCACGACCAAATTGTCGCAAAGCTATACAAGGATTATAATTTATACCCCCTCTGATTTCGAGCAATGGGACATTAGGGTATCCCCCACAACGGTCAATAACAACAGTGTCTTCCATAGCCCGGGAACACCAAAGAATATTTGTATGAGCAAGTGACATTATTCTGTAGGACCAACCCAAACCTTCTTCGTTCTTCAGCACAAATTTATGAAGGTGAGAAATAAATCACCTCGACAACAGCGGCATGCAACACATAAGAGTCCCTCTTCTCCTTACAGTACGAGTATAGAGGGCATGCAAGATATCACCCAGCAGGGTAGGCACAGGATTGCAAGAAAGGAAAATCTTGACAACATTCACATCTACAAAGGAATCCGGATTCGGGAAGAGAACCAAACCATAGATAAGGAGAGCCAAGATATCTTCAAAAGCCTGAAAATCCAAATTACCCCAGAATAACTGAGCCGGGTCTATCAGAAATTTAGCTAGAAAACCTTCGACCCTGCTTCATGTTTCCCAATTGGATACTACATCTGCCCGTTTCAAATGAAAAGCTGAGGCAATGTCTTCTGATCTAGGAACTTCTTCCATACATGTGAATGGTACCTGTTCAAGAATGGATATGCCCAATAGGTGAGAGAACTCTTCCAAGGTGGGAACAAGCTGGTAATCTGGAAAGGTGAAACAATGATGCACAGGATCGAAGAACTGAAAAAGTACACTCATCATCTGCTCATCAAGATTTGAAGTGACCAAGATGAGGAGTTGACCGTGTCTCTTAATGAATATAGAAGTCTCAGAAACTCTTGAGGCTAGCTCTTTAAGTTGGGCAAGTATTTTCACAAAGTTGACTCGGATGGTATTTCCACGTACAGAAGCCATAATCTGCAAAACAGAACAAAGATAAATTCCCTTGGTCTTTGAAATGGTTAGTGTAATGAAGTATGAATGCCATGTTATGATGCATGATGTGATGGTAAACCACATGTATAGAAAACATAGATATTGCGAACACAGTCAAATCACACAAAGCCCTTAGGTTTAAGGCTTGCATGAGGTCAAAGGTAATACCCTCTTGAAGTTAAGTTGGTTTCAACCTGTCCTAGAAAAAGTAACCGGGTTCTAGAGGATCTCAATATCACTGACCATCCTCCATCGGTCATGGTTTCAGCTCACGCAATCTTTTCTTGCGGCCGGAACTATCTCGAGAGTATGGTCTCAATGAGTGTAGCATCGAGTATAAACCAGTTCCCAGCTTTACACCAAGGCCGACTATCTCACTACTTTCTAATGGCCAAGTTGGTCGGTTAAAGGTTCTAAGGTCAGCTGATGCTTAATGACACCACGCAGTGGCCCCGTATTCTCCTCGTTTCTCCATAAGGGATACCGGTACCAACCAATGTGCCACATCAACATAGCTACTACTTCAACTGTATCGGTCTACGTTGTACAGTTCCCTCACAGTCTATTGCTACTTACCTAAAAGGTGTCCCCAGATCCAGGTTAGGATCTATAGTAACTCCAAAAAAAAACCCTTTAAAAGTAAAGCAATCAAAGCAATCAAGAGAAGCAATTACGATGAACTAGATCCTAAGCTATACCCTACTTATTAATTCCCCAGCAGAGTCGCCAGTTCTGTGATACGGTGGCAGAACCGACTGTTTTGAATGATGGTTTGTGTTTTGCGTTTTTTGTTTGCAAAATGTCGCGGTAAGCAAGAGTCTCCACCGACTTTTATTTCATCCAATCGGAAAGGAAAAAAGTACAGAAAAAAACCATTTTCAAGATATTCTGAGTACGGGGGGGTAGATTATAGAAAGGGAAGGTGTTAACACCCTTTCTATCCATGGTTTTCCATGGTCTCTTAGGTACTTGCTCATCCTTTAAAATTTCTTGTGTATGTGCTTTGTTTTTGAAAATGTTTTACTTCGTGATGACCCTTGTATCAGTCCTCAAAGGAGTGACCAGGTTTATTTTGAAAATTTATTTGAAAAGTGTAAGTGTGAAAAGTTTTGATTTGAGCAAGTACCTACTAGCATCTACCTACTCGAAAAAGAATCGTTTCTATTCTTGTTTCCTTTAGACAACACTATCCTACTATTGAGAAATAGGTAGAACCGTTGTTGGAGTTGTTAGGGTCAATTCGAAAGGGACGTACGATCACTAAAGCAATGTTAGGACATCTTAGTAATAACCCTAGAGTCTCAAGATCATATTCGAGGCAACATTTGAACGAGACATTTGATCTTTTTAGATAGGGGGGCAACCACTAAGACACCCTATGCTTAATGATCGTTTACCGAAAGAAACCGAAGTGTGAGTATACCCTAAGAGTGATATGTGCGAGTGATTGGTTTCAGTTATTTATCTTTGTACATTAGGGTTTTCTAACCATGTTAATTTTGTCATGCATTCTTGCCATACAATCCTATTAGCATACATCTAAACAGTCAAATATTTGTGAGAATTAAAATGCGAGAAAGTGAATCTACGCTATTACAAGGCTTCGGGTGGGGGGATTAATTACATAGCCAAAAAACCCGGAAAACGATAAGTAAAAGCCCTAAATTAAACTATTACAAACCAGTGAGTAGTTACAACAATATTGGAAAAAATAAATAATAGACACACGACGAATTAAATGCGAGACGATTAGGGTTTTGACCCTTGATTTAACCTAACTGTAATTGACTTAAAGAAAACATGTTTTTGTCATTTTGGTTTTTTTAAGAAAATAATGAAATAACAGAATTAAAAAGGAAATCCTAAGTTCTAATTAAAAATAAATTAATTCATCCTAAAAACCTGTTTTTTGTATTTTTATTTATTTGAGAAAAAATAAAAGAATTAAATCAAGAGTTAACCTAATTTTCGATTTGAATTTTAATTGTAAAAGAAATTAAAATTGCCCTAAATTAATTACACTAATCAATTAAAACATTTATTAGGAAAATAAATCTTCTTTTTTGTGATTTTTGGTCGGTTAATTTTAGAAAACAACTTTGGTGTTGATAAAAAAATAGAATAATTAAAGAAAAGAAATTAAATAAAAATAATAGAAATAACCCAAGGGTCTGCTATCAGCGGGTCTAGCTCTGACTGATGGGATCAGAAGATGCTGCTCTCAGAAGATGGGGCGTGCTGGGTCTGATTCTGGCTGGTGGATCAGAAGATGGTGACCCTCAAAAGATGGGGGGCGCTGGATCTGATCCTGGCTGGTGGATCAAAAGATGCTGCTCTTCAGAAGATGAGGCGCTGGATCTGATTCTGGCTGATGGATCCAGAAGGTGATGTGCTTCAGAAGATGCACGTGCTGGATCTAGTGAAAACAAAAGGAGAAAATACCAAAAGCTCATGCCTGGGATCGAACCCAGAACAAGGAGCTTCTGACTTCCTTCTTTTGACCAACTGCGCTGGATGTTAATTTATTAATACAATAAAAACAAACAATATATATATCAGAACAACAGGTTTCTGGCCAAAATAACACCCAAAATTTAAATCAGCCAATCAGGTTGTAACACGCTGTTGTCTTCTTCCCTGGAACCGTCGTTTTAAGTTCTGATTCTTTTACCCACAGACGCAGGTCTGTTGCTGAAACCCGTGTCATTCAAAAATTAAGTATATGCAATATGAATTCAATTGGGGACCATGGATCAGCTGGGTTTGAAATTCTGATCGTCATGGTACCCATTATCAGGCCTAATTTTGCTTGAGAATCAAAACCCTAAATTGGAGCACGAAAACCTAACAATGGCAAACGCTTATTCCTGCACTGTAACCCAAATCAAACCATCCAGAAACATTGCAAACATGATGATGAATACAGATACGCAATTAAAACGTGCTGAATATGAAAGAATTACAACAATTGAAGGTGGATAATTTTACAAGCCGTGAGAATGGTAAGAGGAGATTCTGGATGTGCTAAAGCCGACAACTGATTGGGAATGCTTCCTGAAACGTCGAGGAATTAATTTCTGGCTTTGAAACTCCTTGATTAGCCTTCTATTCCAGAATTTGGATCTCACTTTTTGTCAAGAATTCTGAGTTTCTTTTCTGGCAGTTTCACATCTCCAACCCCCCTTCTTTGATCTGCAAAACCTTTCTTATATAACCTAGAATGAACTAGGTTAACAAACTTGGATTAAATCTTTGCATTTATCCAAGATTTGATTTGATTTTCAATGCATAGGATCTCTTTATATTTTCATGCCAATCGTGTCTTTCTTGTACCAATTTCCATTGATGTGATTTGATTCTGATATGCCAGCATTATGAGCTTGTGATTCTGTCCAAATATCCAATCAAAACAAATATTTTCCATTATTTACCAATTATTTGATTTAATTCAATTTTTAATAAATAAAAAATAAAAATAAAATAAATAATGAAGCAAATAACATGTAGTGAGCATTTGGGTCGTGGACCATGTTATAAGTGAGGTGCAAGCATAAAAAATTGGGCCCATTTAGCAAAAAATGCAAATTTGAGCATATTTGACTTTTGGCAATTTTGCAAAAAAGGTCAACTTGGCCAATGCATAACTCTCTAAATTTTGACCTTAGAGAGGTGTCCTTTAACGTTTTATAAAGCTTAGGATGTCCTATAAGCAACCCTTTTGGTCTCATCTCAATTAAGTCTTCCATGTTCATGTATGAAGCTTTGACCCAAAATGTGTTTTTGTTGACTTTTTAGAAGGACCTATAATGTCAAAATTCATATCTTTTTGTGAGTGCCTATTTTGAACTTGGGAGATGTATATGAATTATATAGAATTTCATCCTCTTCAAAATGAACTTTGGATGGGTCATTTCTGATAAAGTATGAGAAAGTTATGCTTGGTCAAAGTTGAGTTGACTTTTCCTGCAAAATCCCTAATTTAGCAACTTTTGGGTTTTGATGAATTATGGGCAATCCTTGATGAATCATGACCAACCCTTGACCAAATTATGAATGATACTTCACAATGAGGATGTTGACAAAAAATCTTGAAGTTTGACTATATGTGGGCCACAGTTGACTTTTGACCTAACACAATCGATTTTCAGGCATTTGAGCAATTGACTGAGCAAACTTCTTCTGCAAGACTTGAAACTAGACATGGATGATCTTGAGAGCATATTAGGACAATGGTGAGAATTTTGAATCCTTTGGACTCAAACATCTTTATGCAAAATGAAACCCTAATTTGAGGTAGACTGGCTTAGGAGAGAGTTTGTCTGGTCAACTCTTGGACTTCCTTGAGCAATTTGAGGACCTCACTTGACATGTCTTGAGAAATACGGGAGGGAAAATTTTGTGCTACAACACACCTCTAAACCTGATTTGATCCACCTCTAAACATGCCTCGATCCACCTCTAAACCTGCTCCGGTCCACCTCTAAACACGCTTTGATCCACCTCTAAACCTGCTTCGATCCACCTCTAAACATGCTTCGATCCACCTCTAAACCTGCTTCGATCCACCTCTAAACATGCTTCGATCCACCTCTAAACTTGTTTAGATCCACATACTAAACCCTTCGACACACATAGTTTCGACACTATGAGTTACAAGTCTTGAGATGTCTGAAAAAACTTTGTGAAGTAGGAAAGTAATCCAAAATTTCTTTCGTTTTGACTATGCCAATGAGATCATCTTACATACTCAAAGTGGTACATTCATATGAATGTAGTCCATTCAAAGAACACACAATTGGTGGAAACAAATATTGTTTTGTCTGTTGTTGAGTTTGGTCGAAGGTTGTAAGTTGTCCATTTGAAGAACACACAATTGGTGGAAACAAATATTGTTTTTTCTGTCGATGAGTTTGGTCAAAGGTTGTAAGTGGTCCATTCGAAAGACACACAATTGGGGGAAACAAATATTGTTTCATCTATTGATAAGTTTGGTCGAAAGTGGTGGATCTATGTGATCCAAACAAATGGACGGAGTATTCAACCAGAGTAAAGAAAAAGATCAAAGTTCTATAGAGATTCAAGATCTTTGTAGAAAGAATAAAGTCGAAGGCATAATTTTGAAGAACATAACAAAATCCTTATGCTATACTGCATAATCTTGTGTTGCAGGCCTCCTTGCTTGCAAATCTCATCATAATTTAATGCTTACACCCACTTTGAGTTATTACCCAAGTGTTTAAGCATTTGTCCAAAAGATCTTTAGATTTATGGCATAAAGTTATCATTGCTATTCATAGAAAGCAAACTTTTTGGTACAAGTTTGTCTTGAGTCCATAATTTGTTTGCTTCTGATTTTTGCCCCACCATAAATCATAGAAAGCAACCCCTCTAAACCAATAATTTTGGTACTTCATCTTGGGATCATGGAAAACTTGACATAACTTGATATTTGCATTCCAACCAAACCTTAATTTGTCATCTTACAAATCTGGTTACTCCAACTTCCCAAACCTTTTCTCTATAAATAGAGAGGCCATTTGCAAGCTAAAGGGCCAGATTTTTGTATGTTGAAAAAAAGCCTTAGAACACTCCCAAAGCCCTAAAAAAACCTCTCCAGGAAGGTTGTGATCCTTTCGATTCACTCCCAACTTCCATATACCAGCCTTTCGATTCACTTCCAACTTCCATATAACAGCCTTTCGATTCACTCCGCGCTTCCATATAACAACCTTTCTATTTAGTGACTTTAAAGCAAAGTAGTGATCCCACTAGCTCAAGGAAAGTCCAAGAAAGCTTAATCCATCATCGAACCATTTCTGGAAGTCATACAGAGGTCATTCAAATTGCACTTTAAGAGGTAAGATTTCTTAACTGTGATATCTTGATATAAGCATTTTCAGTACATACAAATAAAAGAAAAGATGTAGATATCATATCTAGGAAGTTGACCATACTCTTAGTTTTGATTATATTTGCTTGCACATTGGGAATTTCATATCTGATTAGTTAGGTTTTAGTTTTGGTATTGAACAAAATTCATGCTAACCTCTGATCCATAGCTTTCGAAAATTACATGGTTGGATTCGCATTCAAATTCTAGGCAGGTTTGATATTTACATCTTTCGATTTGGCTGAGAAATGAAGCTTTTCGAAGCTTAACATTGGAATTATACATCACTGCACGCGCGAAGGAAGAAGATGAAGCCATGTCCAAATTTTCATAAATGAGTTCTTTTTATATGTAGTGCAAGTTGTATAACTAACAGATGAAACTAACCACCCTAGTGGTACAAGCAGCGCGCGTTAAAACCTTTCCATGTATAAGGTCCTGGGTTCAAGCCCTAGCAAGACCTTTTGTATTTATTCTGTTATTTTTTCAAAACTAACATGCATATTTATAATATTTGAGTGTTGGCTGTTTTGAATGGAAGGTGTGGAGAACCTGGGTTTAAACCTTGGCAGAACCAAAACAAAATATTTATCACTTGTTTTGTTTTCATTTTTTTAACAAACTTCAACATTTTTTCCAACCAATCAAAACAACTCCTTTTGAGTTGATTTTTTTTGCATACTATTTATTTACCATGTCTATTTTATGAATATATAAAAATATTACAAAAAATATTTTATTTTTATATTTATTTTAATGAACCAAAAGCCTTCCATAATAAACCTAAAAAATGATTTCTTGATTAATTTGAATTCCTTTTAACTTATGATTAATTTTCCTTTTTTTTTAAATCACATCGCTTTAGGTTAATTAGGTCAAAACAATTTTCCTAACAAAAATCCAAAACAAAATCCATTTCTTTTTATATTCCTTATACATTATATATTTCATTTCTTGTACATTATTCAAGTTCAATATAGTTGTAATAGATAATTAGGATTTAATTTCTTGCACTCCCCATCCCCAAATGATGTAATGGCGAGTAAATTTACTTTCCACACTTTACCGCTTTCATATAAATGCTAGTAATTAGAGTTTGTATGGAAAGATAAAATCAATACTTAGAAAATTCTAATTCAAGATAAAATCAAGCATGAAAAATAAACACTTGCACACTTGCACCTTTAGGGTTAACTCCACTTTTTGCCTTGAGAAAATGGTCATAATATGCATGTGAGACATTTTAGCAAAAACAATAAAAAAATACAAGATCATAGTCCCTCGATAACGCTACGAATGTTGCCTTACAAATGATCTTAGTCCCTCAAGAGAAATGCTAAGATATCTCACAACATTGCTATTCATGACTATACGATGACCCACGCTCGTCCCTTTACATCCAAAGATAAGGATTCTTACTAATCAATGGTAAGATAGCAATATCAAAGGAAGGAAGAAATGAACAAAAGACATTTGAGTAGGTATAACGTTCTTAGGTGCTTGATCACAATCCATCTTCAAAAAATAAACATCTTTTCAAATACACCAAACACTTTCAAAACATGAAATATTTTCCAAAAGTCCAACATTTTGTATGCATTCTTATAGAGATGAGAATTATTACAAAGTTTGCCTAAACGAAGGCACTTTTCAAAAATACTTTCAAAAACCACCAACACATTTCAAACAAAGCAAATTTCAAAAAAGTGATCTAGCAAGCAACTAAGAGCCCATAGATAACTATGGATGACAACTGTGCTAACACCTTCCCTTTTCATAATCTACCCCCCGAACTCAAGAAAATATCTCAAAGGCCTTTCCTATTCTTTTCACCCTTTCCTTATTGGATAAAAGAAAAGTCAACGGTGACTCTTGCTATCCGCAACAATTATGATCAAACGCAAAACAACCAACTCAGTTCTCCCACTGTATAACGGTAGCCTTAATCTTGGGTTTCAATTTTGTTTATTTCACAGGTTAGCAATTTCAAGTGGTCAGAGAAGACGGTTGCAACCACCATCCATAATGGTTTGACCGGCCATAGGAAACGCGTAGCTCAATGCTCCCTTCTCATTCTTCCATTCAAAATCATAGGGGCCCACCTGAACGCGCGTTTTATTTGATTGATATTTTTAATTGTTTGTTTATTTTTATATGGGTTGCTGATTGGATGTATAAAACAAAACAATTAGTGACCTGATGGTAAGAAGCGTGACTGGTATCGCAAAGGGCATGGGTTTGAGTCCCAGCTTCATCATTTTTTCTCTCATCTTTTCCAAACCACACATATTCGTTTAAGTTATTTATATTTTGGTTGATACCTAATTCAATAACAAGCAATAACATGTGGCGTGGTGGTAAGATCATTGACTGGTGAAGGGAAGAGTGTGGGTTCCAGCCCCACCCCATACATTTTCATGTTTTCTTTGTTTCAAACTTTTATTTAAATAACTTAATTAATTCCTTTTTTAATTAAAATAATAAAAAATCACAAAATACCAAATGTTTTAACTTGTGACATTTAAACATTTTTTAACATTTTTCTTATTTCTTTTTGCTATTTAATTTCTTAGAAAAATGTACAGGCCTCATTACTAATGTAATAACATAGATTTATCTTTTTTCACATTTTTTCTAATTATGTAACTGCTCACAGGATGTAATAGCGTAGGATTTTACATTCCGCACTTTAATTTTTTATACGTAGTTAACTGTTAGTAATTAGGGTTTGTATGACAAGACTAATAATTGGACATAGATAACCCTAATTTTCAAGATAAGATAATTGAAAATACACACTCTTCACACTTGCACCTTTAAGGTAACCTCTCTTATTGCCTTACGAATATCATCATGGCCCCTTTCTAATAAAGATCATAATCTCTCGATGACCCTTCATGTTGCCTACAAAATGATGTAGTCCCTCGATGACCCTACGAGCAAAATGATGATAGTCCATTCGATACAATTGCTAAAGTATCCTTATATGTTGCCTTCGATGACCATACAATGATCCTACGCCTTTCCATTCACATCCAATAGATAGGATTACCTGCCAACTAATGGTATGGATAATACTATCTCCAAAGGAGAAGGAAAATAACATGAAAGAATTATTAGTGGGTAAGAACTCTTGAATGCTTGCTCACAACATTTTTCACAACTCAAAACATTTTTCACACTACACTTTCAAACAAGACATTTTCAAAAACAATTTGTATACATTCTGGAGGACCGACACAAGGATTATTACAAAGTTAGCCTTACATTGGAATTTCAAAATATTTTCAAACAAATCACACACACACACATACACAAAACAAGTTTTTTAAAGTGAGCTAAGCAACTAAGAGCCCATATATAACTATGAATGTAAAGGGTGCTAACACCTTCCCTTTACATAATTTACCCCCCAAACTCAAAATCTTTCAAAGGTCTTTCCTGTTCTTTTCACCTTTCCTAATTTTTGGATATGAGAAAAGTCGGTGGCGACTCTTGCTAACCGCAAAATTTCTGATAAAACCAAAAAAGTCAGTTCTTCCACCGTATTATAGAACTGGCGACTCTCTTGGGGACTTACTTAAAAAAAGAGGGTTACCTTAGAGTTTAGATCACTTTTACTTGCTTTAATTTTTTGAATTGTTTGCTTTAAATTTAAGGGTTTGTTTGGGTATTATTGCTTGTGTGAAAGATCCTGCACCCGGATCTAGTGATTCCTTAGGTAAGTAGCAATAGATCATAAAGACTGTATGGTGTATACATATATGGTTAACATGATAGCTACAATTAGTGTGACACTTTGGTTTGTACTAATGTTCCTTAAGTCAGTCGAGGATAACATTAGGCTTTCGCGTGGTATCGTTAACACTAACTTACTTTTAGAACCTTAATTGACCCATCTTGGCCATTAGGAAGTAGTGAGATATCCGACTTTGGTGCAATCTAAAGTTGGTTGATACTCGAGGCTACGCTCATTAAGATTCGACTTTCGGGATGTTATGGTGGCAAGCCGATTGTCATGCTAAAATAAAGCTTGCAAGAAAGATCTGTGATATGAGATTCTTAGAACCCAGTTACTATTTTAGGACAGGTTGAGCCAACTTAACCTCAGTGGGGAAGGGTATTTACCTATGGACTTCATGCAAGCCTTTAAACCTAAGGCTCTTGTATGACTTGTTTGTGTTTGCTACTTATTTAACATGAACATAACATCATAACATCATATCAACATAACATAACATTTTCACTAACCATTTCAAGGACCTAGAGATTTGTCTTTGTTCCTTGTTACAGGTTATGGCCTCCACTCGCAGAAATACTATCCGAATCCACTTTGCAAGGGTACCTTCCAAGCTTAAGGAGTTAGTCTCAAAGGTTCCCGAAAACTCTCAATTCACCAAGAGGCATGGTTATCTACTCAGTTTGGTTACCTCAGGTTCTGAAGAAGACATGATGAGTGTTCTGTTCTAGTTCTTTGATCCTAAGCATCACTATTTTACCTTCCCAGATTATCAGTTGGTACCCACAATGGAATAGTTCTCTAAGACACTTGGAGTACCTATTCTTGATCAGACACCCTTCACCGATTTAGAGAAATTTCCAAAACCTGAAGTTATTGTAGCAACCTTACATCTGAAGTGGTCATACACTGTATCTAATTGGGAAACAAGAAGTGGAGTTAAAGGGCTTCTTGCTAAATTTCTGATAGAGAAAACTCAATTGTTTCTAGATGCTATGAGTTTTCATGCTTTTAGGAGATCTTGACTTTTTTGATCTATGGTTTGGTACTATTCCCTAATCCTGATTAACTCATAGATGTGAATTCCATCAAAATATTTCTTACTCATAATCCTGTGCCTACTTTTCTTGGAGATATTTTGCACTCTCTTCACACTCGAACTATGAGAGAGCGAGGGGCTCTCATGTGTTACGTACCTTTACTATCCATGTGGTTTATTTCACACCTTTCCTGATCGGTGATGAAGAATGAATAAGGTTTAAAGTGGTCTCGAAGGATGATGTCACTCTCTTATTCAGATATCTATTAGTGTTCTAGATCTCGGGAGAACATCACTATTATTGACCGCTGTAGGGAATTCCCTAATGTCCTACTCCTTGGCATAAGGGGAGATATTACTTATAACCCTTCTCTATATCTATGTCAATTTGGTTATGCTCTAAGAGACGGTCCTCATGATATGCTTATCCAGGGTGTGATACGGTGGCAAAACTGACTGTTATACTGGTTTGCATTTTGTATTCGCAAATGTCGCGGTAAGAAAGATTCGCCACCAACTTTTATTTCATCCAACAAAGGAAAAGGAAAAAGAACAGAAAAACCTTTTTTCGAGATATTTCTGAGTACGGGGGGTAGATTATAGAAAGGGAAGGTGTTAGCACCCTTTCTATCCGTGGTTTTCCACGGGATCTTAGGTACTTGCTCATTTTTTTAAATTGCTTGTGTGTGCTTGCTTTGAAAAGTTTTGTTTACTTCGTGATAACCCTTGTATCGGTCCTCAAGAGTGTGATGAAGTTGTTTTGAAAATTGTTTTTGAAAAGTGTTTGTGTGGACATTTTTGTCTTGAGCAAGTACTTAAGAGTTTTTTCTACCTACTCGAAAAAATCCTGTTCATTTTCATTTCCTTTAGACAACGCTATCCTACTATTAAGGACCAGGTAGCTCCGTCGTTGGAATTTTAAGGGACATTCGAAGGGATGAAATGGTCTCTGAAGGCAACAAGTAAGAACACCTTAGCATTTTGAAGGGACTATCGTCATAAGATCAATTCGTAGGCAACTCGAGGGACAAGTAGGGACTATGATCTTTATGACGATTTTGAATCGCGGGTCATTGCTAAGGTATCCCTACGTTCGAGGGACACGACCATTATTTCCGAGGCAACCAAGTGGGGCAAACCCTAGAAGTGAACATGTGCAAGTGTGTTTTTTTCAATTAATTATCTTTGCACAATTAGGATTATCTACCATTTTAAATTTATTTGTCTTGCCATTCGATCCTATTATCCATACATCTAACAGTTTAATAGTTGTGGAAATTAAAGAGTGCGAGAATTTAAAGACCTAACTATTACAGGGCTTTTGGGCAGATACACAGATATTTGACTGAAAATAAAGATGCGGAAATTAAAATCCTAATTAATCTATTACAAACTTGAAACAATTACAATAATTTGAATTAAAATAAAGTAAAGACGCGCGCGACGAATTAAGTACGGGAATAAAGTCTGAGTCCTAAAAAATCTAATCAATTAAAGAGAAAATATTTTTTGCATTTTATTGTTGAGAAAAATATTTGAAATCTTAACCTAATTTGTCTAATTAATTTTAATTATAAAAAAGAATTTGAATTAATCTAATTAAGCTAATTATTTAATAGCAATTAAATATTTTATGAAAGAAAAGAAAACTAAATTTAATTTTTTTTAATGATTTTCTGATTTTCTGATTTAATTTAAAAAAATGATTTTTATTGTGAAAATAATTAAAATAATAAATTAAAAGAAAAAAAAGAATAGAAAGAAAAAAAGATGGGCCTGATCCAATGGAAGAATCTAGGGCGTGTGTCAGGTATTGGGAAGGTGAGACACACCGAATCTGCAATCAAATTGTTAGAAAATAAAAATGCCAAACCTGAGTCTCGAACCCAGGACTCTCGCCTCCCATACATTCCTCCTTACCACCAGGCCAAGTTGTCATTCGTTGATATATATGACAAAATAATAATATAATGGAAACAAAGCTTCATGCCTAAAACACGTGCGTGAATTTAAATGGACCAATGGAAGTCAACCATGCAATCGTCTCTTTCCTTAGGACTCTTATTTTAGAAAGAGCTTTTACCTATGGACGAACTCGTCACTATAGGCTATAGTGACGATTTTTGTGCGTGGCTACAACCTGTAAACATAAAAAACGCAGCATAAGTAATATCAATCCCAACCAAGGGCAAGGGTCAATAGGAAATAACCCCCTGAGTTCTATGGTACCGATAATCTGGGCCAATTTTCCCTAGAGAAGGAAACCCCAAATTCGAGCTCATGAACCCTAGCCATGGCAGATGTCCATACCTGCACTCAAACTCCAATCAAAGCATTCCAGTACATTGCAAATATGATAACAAACATAGATATATAATCAAAACATGTTTATGATGCAAGAATCATTATAATCGAATTTTGAAAAAAGGGCAAACCGTGAAGGTGCTAGCGCGTGATTCCTGATGCTTCAGGCCTTGATAATGCTTGCAATCGCTTCAGAGGATGTCCAGGAATATGTTTTGATTCTTGGAATGGCTTGAAACAACCTGTAATGAAAGATTCGATCTACACTTTTTCACAAAAAAGTTGAACTTTGTTCTTGTTCTTGGGGGGCAGGCTGCACGTGTGTTCTCCCCTTTAGGGTTCACAAAGCTTCTCTATAAGTAATGAATCCAATTAGGTCAATAAAAATTGGAAAGAATCAAAAGATTGATGGCCTTAAAGTTTTGATTCAAATCTTTCCAAAATTGGAGATTTTCTCTTCTTTTTAAAACTTGCACGATTTATTTGATCATTGCCAGCATATGAGATCTATAATTCAATGCAAAACAAATCCTATTCCACAAATTTGATTTAATTTGATTTTATTTGATTTTAAATGAATAAAAATCAAAATAAATTAAATAAGCAAAAATAAAAAGGCATGGAGGGTCCCGTAGGTCATGGACCAAGCTAGAACTGAGATTTAATCTTAAAAAAATGGGCCCATGTGGAAAAAATGCAATTTTGGGCATTGTTGACTTTGGGCAAATTTCCAAAAATGGCCAACTTTAACAATTCATATATCTCTCAATTTTGACCCTAAGAGAGTGTTCCTGGACTTTTAGAAAGCTTAGTATGTCCCCTAAGCAACCTCTTTGGTTTCATCTCAATTGGATCTTCCATGTTCATGTAAGGAGCTTTTACCCAAAAGGTGTTTTTGTTGACTTTTTGGAATGACCTATAGTGTCTGAATTCATATCTTTCTATGAGTGCATTTCATGGACTTTAGGACTGAAGATGAGCTGTAGGGAACTAAATTATCTTCAAAATGAGCCTTGGATGAGAAATTTCTGATAAAGTATGAAAAAGTTATGCTTGGTCAAATTTTGGTTGACTTTTCCTGAGAAACCCTAATTTAGCAACTTTTGAGTTTTGATGAATTAGGAGCATTCCTTGGGGAATCATGACCAACCCTTGATCAAATGATGGATATAACTTCAAAATGTTGATGTTGACCCAAAATCTTGAAGTTTGACTGTATGTGGGCCACAATTGACTTTTGACCTAATATAGTTGATTTTCAAGCATCTGAGCAGTTGACTGAGCAAACTTCTTGTGCAAGGCATGAAACTTTACATGGATGGTCTTGAGAACATATTAGGTCTATGGAGAGTATATGAGGCCTTTGGAGTTCCCCCATCTTGATGAAAATGGAAACCCTAGTTGGAGGTTCACTGCTTTAGGAGAGAGTTTGTCTAGTTAACTCTTGGGCATCCTTGAGCAAATTGAGGATCTCAATGAACATATGTTGAGTAAAATGGGAGGGAAAATTTTGGGGTACAACACAGGGTATTGTATTCGATTATAGGAACGATCCTAAATGTTACTATAAAAATTTTATACGTGCTTGAGGCATGGTGAATAACATTGATAGCAAGACTTTGGGACAGAAAAACTCCATCCCTTTGGAGCCTTACCTCAGATGGGTGTGATCTCATGCTCAAAATCTTATAATGCCATATCCTGCTATCCTACCAGTAATTGTAGAGCCTGTTGTTGAAGGAGATATTCCTCATACCATTTTCCATCCAGATATGCCTACTGACCTTGAAGAGATACAAAAGTCTTAGATTCAATTGAAAGAAGAAATGGACACCTTTGAGACCCATTCTATGCTAGTGAGAAGAAAGTGTTGGAGCTGACAAAACGACTTCACGAAGAGCAGAGCTTTAATGAATATGTCAACACAAAGATAAAGCGTCCATGGGAGACTTGAGTCTTAGGTCTTAGGAGTTCATAATTTGTTTCCTTGTAACCCTTTTTGTTTTCATTGTAAGCCTAAAAGGCAGTTATAATTTGAACTTACTAATAAGAGTCTTTGTTTCTGTTCCCTTTGATTAACAAATTTAAATCCCACGAGGTCCTTGAAAACATTGCATATGCATCTACATGCCATACATATCATTGCATAACAGGTTTCTAAGACAGTTTTCTCATCTTCTTGCTGTTTATTTCAGCAAAAATGGCTCTCGAACAGACAGTCAAAGATCTCCAGGCTCAGAATGCTCAGTTCCAAGACATGTTCTTAAGCTTAGCTAAGGGGCAAGAAGAACCTAAAGCGCTCATCGCCAACGAGAAGAATAAGAATATAAAGAAACCAACCTACATCCTTAACATGGGGAGAAAGTTCAGAGGTCCAGTCAAGCAAGCTCAAGATCTTGATATCCCATTGGACAAAGATGACGAATGGGATGAAGATGTTAAGAGTGTTAAAATTGAAAAAAGAAATCATGGTTCTAAAAAATATTCTGATGAAGAGAAAGATGATTATTTGGATGAACAATATCCTCTGCTGGTGAGAATTATAAGCTGTTAGAAGAGCGTGTGAAATTAATAGAGATCCAAAAGGTGCCTAGATTGAACTTTGAAGAATTGGGTTTAGTATCAGGAGTCGTTATTCCTCCTAAGTTCAAAACTCCTACCTTTGCTAAGTAAGACGACGTTTCTAGACTAAAGCTGCATTTGAGATCATATGTTCGAAAAATTCAACCACACACTGCTGACAAGTAATTATGGTTGCATCTCTTTAAAGAGAGTCTGTCTGGAACATGATTGTAATGGTATTATCAACTCGAAGGTACCAATATCCATACATGGGAAGATTTGGCTGTAGCTTTCTATAGACATCATCAGTATAATTCTGATTTGGCACCCACCCGCATGCAACTACAGAGTATGCCCATGGGTTATGAGGAAGGCTTTAAAGAGTATGCACAAAAATGGAGAGATCTTGCAGGCAGAGTTCAACCTCCTTTGGCTGATAGGGAATTGGTTGACATGTTCATGAGTATGCTAACATTTCCTTTCTATAATCACCTACTTGGAAGTTCTTCAGCCAGTTTAACTGAACTGATATTAACAAGGGAACATGTTGAGAATTGAATCAGAAGTGGTAAAATTTAGGTGGCTACATCTTCGAATATTGCGAAGAAGTCATACAATGGTAAGAAAGAATACAATGTTGTGTACAACTAGAAGGGTCATAGTAAAGGTGAACACCACCAATCTGTGGAGGCAGTGATGATTTCCAATTCTGCACTAACGCAACATTAACAACAAGGCAATCAACATAGGCAAGATACACCCAAGAGATAGTTCACCAAAATCAACACGCTGTTGTCTCAAGCTTTGCAACACATGTTGAAGATGGAGTTGATTAAATTGAAAGAACCTCCTCATAACCCCAATACTTCCTCTCCCCGTTACAATCCCAATGCAAGGTGTGCATAACACTCCAACAATCCTGGACATGACACTGACAACTGTTGAGCATTGAAAAATAAGATTCAATACTTGATTGAAGCTAAAGTAATTGATTTTGAAAGAGTTAAAGATGCTGATAACAACAACGACTCGACCGCCAATAATGGAAGTTTCTAGTTCATTGGATTTTTATTTTCAAACTCTCTTGTTTGTTCAAACACTTATCTTTATGTCAAACTTTGGTTGTTCCCATTAATGCATTGCATATGTTTGTCTTGAATTAATCCATTCGTTATCACTGTATTTAAACTATGCTCTTACTTCTTTTTATGATATTCAACTCTCATTAAAGCTGTAAGCCTTTAGAGGGAGGATGACGAAAACGATACCGTAATCTCATACAATATGCTTTTGAATAGACCTTCCTGATGATGTACTGGCATTGCTTCAATTCCTAAATAGTGGAGATATAAGGAAGTTAATCCCTAGTCAACCCCTTTGAGCCTAAGAAGTAGTTGTTGTACCCCAAAATTTGCCCTCGTATTTTTCCACAAGAAATCACAGCTTCGGGCTTTTCTTGATTTTTCAGACTGGCTCAAGAATCGGTCAAACAGACTTTTCTTATCAGTCAGACAAAATTAGGGTTTTCATTGATTTTAAAGCAGTTCAGGCAGATTGCTAAGGTTTGGTTGAGTTGGCTCAGGTTTTGATCAGGCAGGCGCTTCTCTGACATTTAATCAAGAATCAGGGTTTTTGTGCGCATATTTCTCAGAAAGAATTAATTTTACAGTTCTTTTCAGTTTACTCTGAGATTTGGATTGAGGCATTTGAATAAAGAAATTGCAGTGTTTTGTTTAATCAGTAAAGGCTAAGGCATTTGATTTGAGATGAGATAAAAGCTGAGGTGCTTAAATTGAGAATCTGCAGTGTTGATTTAATCAGTAAAAAGATAAGTATCTGGATGTTGGTTTGATTAGCGGTGCATTTTTTAATTGGAACGCCAGGTTTATTGTTGATCGATGCTAAAACCACAATGTTCATTAATTGTTTATTTATTCTAAGTTAGGATAATTGGAATTTATTTCCATTATTATAATTTAAGAATTTATAAGTAATTAAATAAACAGCTGGAAAAAGAATTAACTGATCAAAATGGATTTTTATTCATCTTTAATTATTCGTTACAATTCTTATTTAAATACAATATTTATTTACAAAGTATTTATAATAATAATGGTTACAATGATTAAAACTGAAATAAACTATGTCCTAAATTTCCTAATCTTCATTCTTCTATCCAATGCTCCCTTGTTGCTCAATTATTTTTCATCTGCAAAACAAAGAAAAAGAAAAAAAAAGTCAAAAGCAGATAAAAGAGACAGACAGTTAATTTAAAATTCATCATTAAAAGCAACTGGCCGGAATCAGTATGCCCTATCTGCAAATCACGAGATTTCTCCCGGTTCACAAAGAGGGATGAAAGATGCTTGCAAAAGAAAAAGACATGAAATGCACAAAAGTTGTAATTGCACAAATTCAAATTTGTCAAACATATTTCATTGTCAACAATTTGCCCATTTCAAAAATTCCAAACAGCATGTACAAGTCTAAATGCAAACTGAACTGAATTGCCTAACTGAAATTCACAATTTCAAACTTTCCACAAGCTGCCAAAGAGCTATCAAAAGGCTATTCAAAACAAGTACAAAATGCTGTCACAAAGAAGCAGAAAATATGGAAAAAGAGATAAGAGTTATGCAGAGGAAAGCAGCTATTGAAAGCAAAGATTCAATATCATCATTTTCAGGCCAGTGCTTTTTCAGTAAAAGGACAGATTTTAAACAATATTTTATGCTTTAATCTATACTGGAGAGAGAGAAGAGAAAAAAGAAAGGGCTTACAGGTTTTAGGCTTGAAGAAAGAAACATATAAAACAAAACTGTTATCAACACAGTATAGGGGGCAAAGATATCAAAAAGATAAAAACTCTCAAAATTGTAACATTGAAAGCTAAGCTCCAAACCTTACAAAGGCCAAGAACCATCAAGCCTCCAAGCCTCAAGCAAAAACCTGCCTGAAGCCTTTCAACCTGTAAAGCTTTCAACCAACCCAAAAAATCTATACCAAACAACCTGTCAAACCAGAACATCAAACAACCAAACCTCAAACTCTCAAGCCTTAAACTAGACAAATTTGCATCCTGCCCAAACTTGTTTCAACACAAAGCCTGAACTTGCAGGTTCACCACAAACCATCAAACATAAAAACCTGCATTTAACCTGCTTCAGGCAAACTTGAAGCATCAAGCTTCAAGCCCAAGCCAAAATCATTCAAAACCTTCACCTGTCCTAAACTAACCCAACCTGTCAAAGGCCAAGCCCCTTCAAGAACACGAACATTAAAACAAGCCTCAAACTAAAGCCAAGGCCTGTAATTTCAAAGCCTAAATCAGCACCAAGCCTGCAAACAACTGAAGCACTCAAGCCCTAAGAAAATTTTCATCATCGGGCTACCAAAATCATCAAAGCATTTCAGGGCAACCATACTCAAAATCACCAACAAGCATACTCAGAAACATATCAGAAATCAGCATATCAAGCATACAAGTTTGCAAACATACAAGGCAACTGAGCCAACAAGAAGAAGAGGAAAAGAAATTATACAAAAGGTTTTCAGTTGTTCATCACGAAACCTAAAAAAGGGTTAAACAGAGTACCAAGTTCTCCAACAAAGCAAGCGAGCTCAACATCACGCGTCCTCCACCCTTGGCCGCCCACAACGCCTCCTTCTCCATCTCTCCTCCTCTTCAAGCAACGAGCCAGCAAAGGTATAAAACTTCTTTTTCCCCTTCTTTGAATACCTCGTACAAACACATAACAAAATCCAAGAATCAGAACAAATAAGAGCATGCAAGGTTAAAAATCCAAGACCCCTAACGCGTTGAGATAAAAGTCGTACCTTCTTTTTTACCGCCGTTTGAGTGAACGTGAGGAGGAGGATAGATGGTGGCGTTGGTGGCCTTGGGCAAAGGACATTATTCAGGCGCTTGGCGAAGAAGATGAAGAGGATAGAAGTGAAGTAAACGGCGCGCCTCTGTGTTCTCAATCTGAAACCCTAGTCCCAAATGATACAAAACCAAAGAAACCCTAAGACAAATTGTTCAAAGCCTTGGGCCTTGCCCCGTTTCAGCGCCTAAGCCCATTTGTTTTGGGTATGCACCCCCCCCCCCCCCTTTTGACTTAGCCTGATACATTTTGTTTGGGTTGAAAGGCCTAATTAACCTTTTAGTTTTTTTTTATCATTTTTCAAACTAACTTTTTTTTTACATTAAATTTTGATTAACAATGCTCTTTTCTTAACATAATTAATGTTTCAAATAAATAAATAACACTTTTATATATATATATATATATATATTTTAACATGAATATACAAACATTAATTTTTTCCTTAAACTTAGAATACTTCTACTTTCTTTTAATTAAAATTTTTGTACATAAAGCATTAATTTTCTTAAAGCATCTTTTTTTCCCTTTTTATAAAAACTCTTGTGTAAAATATTCTCATTAATACATAAAGACAATAAAAATACATATAAAATAGGATTTCTCAAAACATATTTCTTTATTTTCTTTTATTAATTAAAACTTTATATATAGATACATAACTTTGTTTTTTCTCAAACTTAAAACTTCTTTCTTTTAATTAAAACTCTTGTATAGAAATATTTATAGAAATGCATAAAAAAATAGATTTTTTAAGTTAAATAATTTTCTTTTCTTTTATTAAATGTTCTTGTTTGTACATATTAACAAAAATACAAAAAAATACAAAAGAACAAATACATGCTTAATAATACATTAACATTTCACACTTGCAAATAAATCATACACTTACACATTTACAATACACAAATACGTTGATCCATTTACTTTGCTCTACACATATACATTTGCTTTATTCTTATACATTGCTAACATTACATATTACATTTGAGATCGCAATTCGATTTGGTTGTAAATATTTGGACACTATTCTCCTATTAAGTCTCATCCCCATTTGTAAATTTGTACCCCACTCCCGGATACTTATTTGTAATAGCGTAGACTTTAAATTCCCGTAATTTATCGCTTTTCAAATATACAGGGTTTGTATGTACATAAAATCAAACACTAGATAACCTAATACAAAACAAATACATGAAATCAATACACGATCACACTTGCACCCCTAGGGTAATCCCGCTTGTTGCCTTCCAAAATGGGCCATGCTTGCACGTTGAGTTTCTTTGGCAAAACAAATCAAAATGATCATAGTCCCTCGATGACGCTTTCGAAAGTTGCCTATCAAAATGATCATAGTCCCTTCAAGAAAATTGCCAAAGATACTTGGCACCATTGCATTCATGGTCTATACGATGACCCGCGCCTGTCCCGTCAAACATCCTAACGCAAGATTGTCCACCAAATGCAATAGTGGAACAAAATTGTTCAAAAGGGTTAAAACATGAGAAAAACCTTTGAGTACAATAGGGGTAGACAACTCTTAGGTACTTGATCAAATTTGCAAAACACGCTTGCCTACTTTTCAAACCACACTCCACAAACACTTTCAAAACAAACTTTCAAAAAAAACATTTGAAACATCTTTTTGGAAAGATACACACCTTTGTAAAACACTCAAACACGAGTCATTACAACGGTTGCCTAGACAAGGCGTCTTCTTCAAAAACATTTTCAAAACACACACACCCACCATAATTTCAAAGCAATTGAAAATCAAAGGCAAGTGATCTAAAACAAGTAACTAAGAGCCCATGGATAACCATGGATGAAAAGGGTGCTAATACCTTCCCTTTTCATAATCTACCCCCCGAACCCACGAGACGTCTCAAAAGGTTTTTCCTGTGCTTTTTAACCTTTCTTTTAGGATAAAATAAAAAGTCGGTGGCGACTCTTGCTAAACCGAACAAGTGAGAATACAAACACAAAACTTAAGTCAGTTCTCCCACCGTATCACAGAACTGGCGACTCTGCTGGGGATAATCTAAAAAGTGGGGTTACCTTAGGGTTTAGATCACCTTTACATGCTTGATTTGATTGCCTTGATTTCTTTACTCTTTGAGTCCTTGTTTGGGTTTGTTGCAAATCCTACACCTGCATTTGGGGCACCTTTTTAGGTAAATAGCAATAAAACTGTGAGGGAACCGTGCGGGGTATACCGACATGGTTGAAGCAGTAAGCTATGTTAGTGTGACATATTTGTGAGTACCGGTAACCCTTGAGTTCAATCAAGGAGAGTACGGGGCCGCTGAGTGATGTCGTGAAGTACTAACGAACTCTTAGAACCTTACTTGACCATCCTAGCCTTTTTAGGGGTAGTGAGATGACCGACTTTGGTGCAGTCCGAAGTTGGTAGATACTCGATACTACACTCATTGAGGGTTGTTTTCTTGGAATATTTTGGTCGCCAGTTAAGTGGCTAAACCGAAACAATGAACATGGAAAACAATTCAATGATATTGAGCTCCTTAGAACCCGATTTCTATTTTAGGACAGGATGAGCCAACTAACTTCAAGAGGGTACTTACCTACAAACCCCGCGCAAGCCTAAACCTACGGACTTGTTTGCTTTGTGTGAATATGATTACCTGTATATACACTCACTTGCCTTTTGCATACATGTACATAACATCATAACATCATACCATAGCATTTTCACTAATCGTTTCAAGGATCTCGAGGGTTCTTTTGATGCAGGGTTACGTTGAACCAAACGTCTACCAAAAGGCAAAAGGTTTTCTCCTCTAAACAAATGCCAATCAAAGATCAAGTACAACAACTTGAATCAGGGGCTATGACCCACTTGACATGGTGAGCTTGATTCTCGTAGAAAGACATCCACCGGTGCAGAGTTCTCCAATCAAAGATCAAGTACAACAAATTGAATCAGGGGCTATGACCCACTTGACATGGTGAGCTTGATTCTCGTGGAAAGACATCCACTGGTGCGAAGATCTCCAATCAAAGATCAAAGTTCAACCTCTAACATTCTCTTGTGTTTACCCCAAGAGATCCTTGAAAGCATGCATCCACATATCATGCATTACATCTTGACGACCTTTCCTTTTTCAGGTTTCCTTACTCTCCTGCTGTTTATTTCAGTAAGAGATGGCTCTAGAAAGGACTGTCAAGGATATCCAGGACCAGACTGCTCAGCTGCAGGAAATGTTCTTGAACTTGTCTCTGGGGCAAGAAGAAATGAAAGCTCTCCTCACAAAGGGTTTGGTCCAGGGGGATTCAAACAATGCCAGGAGCGATCAGTTGGAAGCACTGCAGTTTGAGCTGACAACAATGAGGATCCAAATGACGGGGCAACTGGTGGGCCAGATGGCTCTCATCCAGGACTTGTCTCAAAGACAAGAGGAACTCAGAGTTCTCGTCAACCAAATGCTTCGGAACAGCCAACTGGGGCAAACATCTAAGGTTGAAGAGCAAGTCACCAATCAACCCCATCCAGACAAGAAGACAAAGGGAAGGCTCCTTTGCTTGCTTCAGGGTCACAAGCCCATCAACAACCTCGCCAGCGTCAACGGGGCAATCGGCATAGTCAAAATACGTCGGGAAGACAGTTCACGGAGACTGACATACCGTCATCTATGATTCTGGAGCGCTTGTTGGAGGTCAACCTGACTGCTTTGAGTGATCCTATTCGGAAGCCCAATACCTTCGCTCCTAACTATCATCCCGATGCATTTTGTGTTTACCACTCCTATAGCCCGAGACATGACACCGACGACTGTTGGGCCTTGAAGAACAAGATTCAAGATCTGATTGACATTGGGGTGCTGAGTTTCATGCCAGACGGCGAGATCAAAATCTTCCGTTAAGGGTTTCTCCACCTGAAGTGACAAAGCTCAAACTGAAAGACTTTTGCTTCATTTGAATTTTCAAAGTTGTAATTGCTTTTGTTATTCAAACAATTAACTGTTAATGTCAAACTCCGTTTCATTAATGCATTGCATATGTTTGTCTTGAATTCATCCATTCGTTTTCACTACTCTTATGCTTTCTTTATGATATTTGACTCTTGATAAAAAGCTGCAAGCCTTTAGAGGGAGGATGACGAAACAATACCATATTCTCATACAGTATGCTTTTGAACAGACCGTGCTGATGATGTACAGGCATTTCTTTCAATTCCCAAACACTGGAGTTATAAGGAAGATAATCCCTAGTCAACCCCTTCGAGCCAAAGAAGTAGGAGTTTTCTGTTCTAAACAATCAAAACCTTTGATTTAAACCTGGGGCAGGGTAGTATCTCAGTTAATTCAAAAAGGTGCGCATTGAAGTCACAAACTCTCAGTTCGTAACACAACGAACGCCGTCAAATCAAAAGCATTCCTTTGGAATCAAAAGACAAGGGTGGTTCCCTATCACATAAGCAGTCAATCTCTCAAAAGAGAAAAGCCCACCAAGCCAAAACCTATAAAGGAGGATTAAGAAAGCTAGGGCATCCCGCTGTCTGTAATCTCAAAAACAGAAATAGTCAGGCAAAAGTTAGGGATAACAAATCAAAATCAAAATAGAGAGGTCATTACAAATCCTCAACAACATGAAAAATGTTGCAAAAAAGGAGACGATGACTGCCTCCTAAATTTAATTGGTGAACCATCACCCAAAAAGTCGCTCCAAACTCGAATAGAGTGCGACGCACAATTAACTGAGCTTAGGATGGAAGAACATCACGAAGAGCGGGTGGGTACAAATATACTTTGAGCCTTTATCCTTTGTTTCTTAAACCGTGAACCAAGCCACATTACAACCCTTCAAAAGTCCTAATTGAAGCATGGTTTAGTTCGAAAGCATACTGTTACCAAAGGTATCCTGACTCCTGTAAGGCTTTGCTCTAAAATCTTGTGTTGACTTGTCTTATGGAAAGTTTTCTGCTAAAAAACGCATTTTTCAAAACTTCGAGACAAACATAAACTTTGCATTACCTGAATATCACTGTTCGCATTTGGCTATTTGTTTGACAGCGAAGAAATTCATACAGCGAATGTTCGGAAGAACGAAAACTCTCTCGGTGAACAAAAATCACTTCAAAAGGTTGACACCTCCATTACAAAAGTCTTATATCAACAAGGGGCATGACATGTCACCATCCAATTAACCTGGGGCAGTCCAATCAAGGTTTCTACAGATCTTTCAAAGTTCAGTTAACCTGAGGAAGTCCAGTCAAGATTTCAACAAAATCTCTCAATTGCAGATCAACTTGGGGCAAGTCTCCTTCATCATCGCTTGGGGCATTCGAATGTCAAAAGTGTTCAACAATTCCTTCATCACCTGTTGGAAGATACGGTCCAGATGTGCTCCAGACACGGTTGCCATTCTGTCACCTTTCTTAAATTCCAGATCAACACCTATAACAAGCCAGGGCACATCTGTGAGTGATTGATTGTAGATTCGATACCTGTATCCAGCCAAGGCACATCTGCATGAAGAGTTTCCAGACTCGACACCTGTATCCAGCCACGGCACGTTTGTAAACAACCTTTTGAAGTTCCAGATTCGATTCCTGTATCTAGCTATGGAACATCCGTGAGCAACTAATTGTGGATTCGACTCCTGTATCTAGCCAGGGCATGTCTACATGAAGAGATTGAAGATCAACACCTATAACAAGCCAGGGAACCATCTTTCTTTCTCAGGTCAGAGATCAACACCTGTAACAGGCCAGGACAATATCTCCCTGACCAACTTTTCTTAAGTTCCAGATCAACACCTGTAACAAGCCAGGAAAATATCTGTGGACGACTGATTGTGGATTAACACCTGTAACAAGCCAGGAAATTATCTACATGAAGAGATTAAAGATCAACACCTGTAACAAGCCAGGGAACCATCTTTCTTTCTCAGGTCAGAGATCAACACCTGTAACAAGCCAGGACAGTATCTCCTCGACCAACATTTCTTAAGTTCCAGATCAACACCTGTAACAAGCCAGGAAAGTATCTGTGAACGACTGATTATGGATCAACACATGTAACAAGCCAGGAAATTATCTACATAAAGGGTCACTTTCATCACCACTTGGGGCATTCGAATGTCAAAAGTGTTCAACAATTCCCTCATCACCTGTTGGAAGATACAGTCTCAGATACACTCCAGACACGGAAGTCATTCTGCTACTCATACAGATTCTCAAATCCAGGATGCAGTTTTACACGGACTCATCATGAAGCAACCCTACACCGGTTCCTTCTCAAACTCAAAAGATTCTTGTAATCCCCAACCAGAGAGCCTTACAGAATCTAATTCCCCTCAGAGTCAAGTTCCAAGATCCCCAGCGGAGCTAAAACTTCCAACTATCAATCCCCAAGCAGAGTGAAGACTCTCATTCTCAGTTCCTCACAGGATATTCGAATATTCCTCAGTGAAGATCTTCTCAAAACAAGAATTCCCCAACAGCGGTCCCAGGATTTCTCACTTTCAACCATCAAAAGATCCATGCCCTCCCCTGCAACAGTCAAGATTCTTCCTATCCCCAGCGGAGTTCATCAAATTCCCCATCATAACTTATCAGTGGAATCCCCAGCGGAGCTCTCATCGAAACTCAGCGAAGTATCTCTTCCCACAGAGTAACTCCCCGCAGAGTAATCTCTCCAACAAGTTTATTCCCCAACAGAGTCATCTTCTCCTACCAGTTTATTCTTACAACCGTCATCCCCAGCAGAAACGAAGAACCCTACTCTTCAACATCAGCCCAGGATTCAACAAAGCTCCCGGCACTCGTCAAGGATTTATTTTCCTAGACGAAAATACATTCATAGGCATTTCACATTTCATACATACATGATAAGTGCATACAACACTATCTCCTTTTGAGCATTATGACATCATACATTTCATACATCATGACATTGCATACAACTAATGTCTTGCCTTTTCAGGAAAAGTTCAATCTAAAGATGATTACTATCAACTATCGCAATTCCAGATTCGATTCTTGTATCTAGCCAGGGCATATCTGTGAGCGATTGATTGTAGATTCGATACCTGTATCTAGCCAGGGCATATCTACATGAAGAGTTTGAAGATCAACCCCTGTAACAGGCCAGGAAATTATCTTTCATTCTCAGGTCAGAGGTTTACACCTGTATCCAGCCAGGAAAGCTATCTCTACCAACCTTTTGCAAATTCCAAGATTCGACACCTGTATCCAGCCAGGGCATATCTGAAGACGCCAATTCCAGATTCGATTACTGTATCTAGCCAGGGCATATCTGTGAGCGTTTGATTGTGGATTCGATACCTGTATCTAGCCAGGGCACGTCTACATGAACAGTTTAGAGATTCGATACCTGTATCCATCCAGGGCACGTCTGTAAACAACCTTTTAAAGTTCCAGATTCGATTCCTGTATCTAGTTAGGGCACATCTGTGAGCAACTAATTGTGGATTCGACTCCTGTATCTAGCCAGGGCATATCTGCATGAAGAGTTTGAAGATCAACACCTGTAACAGGCCAGGAAACATCTTCCTTTCTCAAAGTACGCAAGTTCTCGCTAAGGAATCTCTTACGCGATCAACACTTCCAAATGGCATCTATAAGCCCATTCCCGACAAGGTTTTGTCACGTCTCCATATGGCATCTATAAGCCCATCCTCCTATCCATCCTATCTCCAAATGGCATCTATAAGCCCATTCCCGACATGACATTGCTGATACTCCAGCATGCGAGTGCAAATTTCCGGGCACTCTAGTGTCCAATCTCCTTTTACCCTCGAGTCGCGAAAGGCAAACTTGCCAATCTAACTCTTCAGGTTAAAGAAGATTGAACAGGGGCAACTGTTGTACCCCAAAATTTGCCCTCGTATTTTTCCACAAGAAATCACAGCTTCGGGCTTTTCCTGATTTTTTCAGACTGGCTCAAGAATCGGTCAAACAGACTTTTCTTATCAGTCAGACAAAATTAGGGTTTTCATTGATTTTAAAGCAGTTCAGGCAGATTGCTAAGGTTTGGTTGAGTTGGCTCAGGTTTTGATTAGGCAGGCGCTTCTCTGACATTTAATCAAGAATCATGGTTTTTGTGCGCATATTTCTCAGAAAGAATTAATTTTACAGTTCTTTTCAGTTTACTCTGAGATTTGGATTGAGGCATTTGAATCAAGAAATTGCAGTGTTTTGTTTAATCAGTAAAGGCTAAGGCATTTGATTTGAGATGAGATAAAAGCTGAGGTGCTTAAATTGAGAATCTACAGTGTTGATTTAATCAGTAAAAAGATAAGTATCTGGATGTTGGTTTGATTAACGGTGCATTGTTTAATTGGAACGCCAGGTTTATTGTTGATCGATGCTAAAACCACAGTGTTCATTAATTGTTTATTTATTCTAAGTTAGGATAATTGAAATTTATTTCCATTTATTATAATTTAAGAATTAATAAGTAATTAAATAAACAACTGGAAAAAGAATTAACTGATCAAAATGGATTTTTATTCATCTTTAATTATTCGTTACAATTGTTATTTAAATACAGTATTTATTTACAAAGTATTTATAATAATAATGGTTACAATGATTAAAATTGAAATAAACTATGTCCTAAATTTCCTAATCTTCATTCTTCTATCCAATGCTCCCTTGTTGCTCAATTATTTTTCATCTGCAAAACAAAGAAAAAGAAAAAAAGTCAAAAGCAGATAAAAGAGACAGACAGTTAATTTAAAATTCATCATTAAAAGCAACTGGCCGGAATCAGTTTGCCCTCTCTGCAAATCACGAGATTTCTCCCGGTTCACAAAGAGGGATGAAAGATGCTTGCAAAAGAAAAAGACATGAAATGCACAAAAGTTGTAATTGCACAAATTCAAATTTGTCAAACATATTGCATTGTCAACAATTTGCCCATTTCAAAAATTCCTAACAGCATGTACAAGTCTAAATGCAAACTGAACTGAATTGCCTAACTGAAATTCACAATTTCAAACTTTCCACAAGCTGCCAAAGAGCTATCAAAAGGCTATTCAAAACAAGTACAAAATGCTATCACAAAGAAGCAGAAAATATGGAAAAAGAGATAAGAGTTATGCAGAGGAAAGCAGCTATTGCAAGCAAAGATTCAATATCATCATTTTCAGGCCAGTGCTTTTTCAGTAAAAGGACAGATTTTAAACAATATTTTATGCTTTAATCTGTACTGGAGAGAGAGAAGAGAAAAAAGAAAGGGCTTACAGGTTTTAGACTTGAAGAAAGAAAGATATAAAATAAAACTATTATCAACACAGTATAGGGGGCAGAGATATCAAAAAAGATAAAAACTCTCAAAACTGTAACATTGAAAGCTAAGCTCCAAACCTTACAAAGGCCAAGAACATCAAGCCTCCAAGCCTCAAGCAAAAACCTGCCTGAAGCCTTTCAACCTGTAAAGCTTTCAACCAACCCAAAAAAGCTATACCAAACACCCTGTCAAACCAGAACATCAAACAACCAAACCTCAATCTGTCAAGCCTTAAACTAGACAAATTTGCATCCTGCCCAAACTTGTTTCAACACAAAGCCTGAACCTGCAGGCTCACCACAAACCATCAAACATAAAAACCTGCATTTAACCTGCTTCAGGCAAACTTGAAGCATCAAGCTTCAAGCCCAAGCCAAAATCATTCAAAACCTTCACCTGTCCTAAACTAACCCAACCTGTCAAAGACCAAGCCCCTTCAAGAACACGAACATTAAAACAAGCCTCAAACTAAAGCCAAGGCCTGTAATTTCAAAGCCTAAATCAGTACCAAGCCTGCAAACAACTGAAGCACTCAAGCCCTAAGAAAATTTTCATCATTGGGCTACCAAAATCATCAAAGCATTTCAGGGCAACCATACTCAAAATCACCAACAAGCATACTCAGAAACATATCAGAAATCAACATATCAAGCATACAAGTTTACAAACATACAAGGAAACTGAGCTAACAAGAAGAAGAGGAAAAGAAATTATACAAAAGGTTTTCAGTTGTTCATCACGAAACCTAAAAAAGGGTGAAACAGAGTACCAGGTTCTCCAACAAAGCAAGCGAGCTCAACATCACGCGTCCTCCACCCTTGGCCGCCCACAACGCCTCCTTCTCCATATCTCCTCCTCTTCAAGCAACGAGCCAGCAAAGGTATAAAACTTCTTTTTCCCCTTCTTTGAATACCTCGTACAAACACGTAACAAAATCCAAGAATCAGAACAGATAAGAGCATGCAAGGTTAAAAATCCAAGACCCCTAACGCGTTGAGATAAAAGTCGTACCTTCTTTTTTACCGCCGTTTGAGTGAACGTGAGGAGGAGGATAGATGGTGGCGTTGGTGGCCTTGGGCAAAGGACATTATTCAAGCGCTTGGCGAAGAAGATGAAGAGGATAGAAGTGAAGTAAACGGCGCGCCTCTGTGTTCTCAATCTGAAACCCTAGTCCCAAATGATACAAAACCAAAGAAACCCTAAGACAAATTGTTCAAAGCCTGGGGCCTTTCCCTGTTTCAGCGTCTAAGCCCATTTGTTTTGGGTATGAACCCCCCCCCCCCCCCCCCCCCCTTTTTGACTTAGCTTGATACATTTTGTTTGGTTTGAAAGGCCCAATTAACCTTTTAGTTTTTTTTTATCATTTTTCAAACTAACTTTTTTTTTACATTAAATTTTGATTAACAATGCTCTTTTCTTAACATAATTAATGCTTCAAATAAATAAATAACACTTTTTATATATATATATATATATATATTTTAACATGAATATACAAACATTAATTTTTTCCTTAAACTTAGAATACTTCTACTTTCTTTTAATTAAAATTTTAGTACATAAAGCATTAATTTTCTTAAAGCATCTTTTTTTCCCTTTTTATAAAAACTCTTGTGTAAAATATTCTCATTAATACATAAAGACAATAAAAATACATATAAAATAGGATTTCTCAAAACATCTTTCTTTCTTTTCTTTTATTAATTAAAACTTTATATATAGATACATAACTTTGTTTTTTCTCAAACTTAAAACTTCTTTCTTTTAATTAAAACTCTTGTATATAAATATTTATAGAAATGCATAAAAAATAGATTTTTTAAGTTAAATCATTTTCTTTTCTTTTATTAAATGTTCTTGTTTGTACATATTAACAAAAATACAAAAAAATACAAAAGAACATATACATGCTTAATAATACATTAACATTTCACACTTGTAAATAAATCATACACTTACACATTTACAATACACAAATACGTTGATCCATTTACTTTGCTCTACACATATACATTTGCTTTATTCTTATACATTGCTATACATTACATATTACATTTGAGATCGCAATTCGATTTGGTTGTAAATATTTGGACACTATTCTCCTATTAAGTCTCATCCCCATTTGTAAATTTGTACCCCCACTCCCGGATACTTATTTGTAATAGCATAGACTTTAAATTCCCGCAATTTATCGCTTTTCAAATATACCATGGTTAGACCTAGGGTTTGTATGTACATAAAATCAAACTCTAGATAACCTAATACAAAACAAATACATGAAATCAATACACGATCACACTTGCACCCCTAGGGTAATCCCGCTTGTTGCCTTCCAAAATGGGCCATGCTTGCACGTTGAGTTTCTTTGGCAAAACAAATCAAAATGATCAATGTCCCTCGATGACGCTTTCGAAAGTTGCCTATCAAAATTATCATAGTCCCTTCAAGCAAATTGCCAAAGATACTTGACACCATTGCATTCATATTCCATACGATGACCCGCGCCTGTCCCGTCAAACATCCTAACGCAATATTGTCCACCAAATGCAATGGTGGAACAAAATTGTTCAAAAGGGTTAAAACATGAGAAAAACCTTTGAGTACAATAAGGGTAGACAACTCTTAGTTACTTGATCAAATATGCAAAACACGCTTGCCTACTTTTCAAACCACACTCCACAAACACTTTCAAAACAAACTTTCAAAAAAAACATTTGAAACATCTTTTCGAAAAGATACACACCTTTGCAAAACACTCAAACACGAGTCATTCCAACGGTTGCCTAGACAAGGCGTCTTCTTCAAAAACATTTTCAAAACACACACCCACCACAATTTTAAAGCAATTGAAAATCAAAGGCAAGTGATCTAAAACAAGTAACTAAGAGCCCATGGATAACCATGGATGAAAAGGGTGCTAATACCTTCCCTTTTCATAATCTACCCTCCGAACCCACGAAACGTCTCAAAAGGTTTTTCCTGTGCTTTTTAACCTTTCCTTTAGGATAAAATAAAAAGTCGGTGGCGACTCTTGCTAAACCGAACAAGTGCGAATACAAACGCAAAACTCAAGTCAGTTCTCCCACCGTATCACAGTAGTCGTTTTCTTTTTCACGCAAATTGAAACCCTTAAACATAACCTGGAGCAGGGTAGTTTCTTAGTCAAATTAGTTACACATTCACAAGCTTTTCATTCGTAAACGACGAGTAGTGTCAAAGATACTCTTTTAAATTAAAAACTGATGATGGTTCCCCATAATCATTGAGTCAGGCAGTTATTATCTTTCAAAAGAAAAGCCCACTAAGTCAAAACTTATGAAGCAGACTTAGGAAAAAAACTGGCATCCCACTGACTGTAATCTCAAACGAAGCAGTTCAGGCAAAAGTTAGGGATAATAAAGTTAAAAAAAGGTAACTACAAATCCTCAACAAAATAAAGATGTTACAAGAAAAATGTCTGCCTTCCCAAATAAACTTTCGGTTTCGGAACTATCACCAAAATATTAGTTCTATAATTCCAAACTCTATTGGAACCTAAATGCATAATTAACTAAGTATAGGACTGAATAACATCACAGAGAACGGGTTAGGTACAAATAAACTTTGAGCCTTTATCCTTTTTTTCTTAAACCGTGAACCAGACCACGTTACAACCCTTAAAAGTCCTAACTGAAGCATGGGTTAGTTCGAAAGCATACTGTTACAAAAAGGTATCCTGACTCCTGTAAGGCTTACTATAAACCCTGAGTTAATATCACATTCTTACAAATTTTGTTTTACTAAAAAAATGCTTTTTTAAACTTCAAGACATACATAAGATTTGTATTTTAATACCACTATTTGCATATGACTAAGTGTTTGACAGCAGAGAAATTCGCATGACGAATATTCAATGAATGAAAATCCTCCCAATGGACAAAATTACTTCAGATGATATGTTAAAGAGAAAGACACTTCCAGTAACAGGCCTTTCATGGACCCAATTGGTTATAAATCAAGGGGCATGACATGTTATTGTCCAACTCATCTGTGGCAGTCAAGTCAAGATTCAAAGAATCTCTCAAAAGTGCTGAATAGCCAGGGGAAGATCTCCATCTGAGTCACTTGGGGCATGTTACATTGATCATGATTTTAAGCAAAATCCACAATGAAAATTGAATCTTTGGTATCACCAAATTGCTTTTCTATGTTAGCAATATTAGATGGTGTCATTCTGCCATGACAATTCTTAGAAAAAATACTGAAGAAGGTCAAGACTATCAGAAAGTTGGCAATCAATGGTTGATCAATAACTTCAAACATCGGGTGCACCAGACTAATCCCAGGAGAAAATGGACTCCCGCATACAAAAGGTCACGTATGATCAAGAAAATATTTTCTGGAAGTGCTACAACACTTACTACCATGGACAATGAAAATTCTCCGCACCCTGTGAACACGGACATAGTAAAAAATACTACGTATGAAAAGAGACCTGTTAGGTTGATTGGCCTAGGCAAAAATAAGGGCATCCCGACGAACTAAAAGAGTTCAGGAAAAAATTAGGGATATATAAATAAAATTGTACACTTGGAAAATCGAAAACCTGAAAAGGCGGCTTGGGAAAAAAACGGTATCCCGGTGGACTAAAAATCTGATAAGGCGATCCAAGAAAAAGTTAGGGATTAAAGCGTACGACTATGTCCCATTTATCATTAGAATATTTATCACTCTGATTAGCATTCACCAAAGACTCTAGGAGTTTGGATAATGTTCAAGTTATCCACAACTCCTCACAGAGCATTCTCCATAGAACTATCTCTACATAGCTATTTTCACAAGCTTATCCCCAACAAAGATATATTCCCCAGCAAATCTAATATGCCCTCAGACATAAATTGGGGAATCTTCCAGTAGTTCACCTCTAGTGTAGGCATCAACTGATAGTCAGGGAAAGTAAAACAATGATACATCGGATCATAGAACTGGACCAAGGTCGAGAGAATACCCTCCTTCATTCTAAGCTTCATGAGAGGAATGATGGATCCATACTTCTTCAGAAAATCTGCAGAACACTCAATCTCGGGAATTAGACTGATCAAATCATCTATCTTGGGATCTTTGAAACTGTATTTTATAGTCTTTCTTTTTCCAGAATCCATGGTCAAAAGGTACCTGAGATATTCACAAATGGTCAACTTTCAAGTCCCTTGAAATAAAATTTCTTTAAAAGATGCTTATGAGTGCATGGATGCATGATGCAACAATCACACACAAGATCACAAACATAGGTGTCATAGGTTCAAAGTCACGAGCATGAGGTCGAAGGTACTACCCATAAGGTATGGTCTAAAAGTTATCACCTGCTGAACAAGGTTCTAGAGGTTCCCTGAGTCTACATCCTTCCTTCGGATATTACCAACTTCCCGATTAACTCGGTAATTAGTAATATTCTCATGAAAAACTCGTCCGAGTGTAGTATCGCGTGATAACTATTTCTGAATTACTCCATCATAGCTTCTGCACTACACCTAAAAGGCCAAGATGGGTTAGGTATTCTACGGTCCTCAGCTTCAGCAGGCTCCCAGGTCGAAAGCAGCACGTCTTCCCGATTACTCGGTAAATGACACTACAGTCAAAGAGGACTCCACTGAGTGGGGGATATCATGCCTCCTTTTTTGGGATTACTCCCTCAAAGTTAACATGACTATACCGCCCATCCTATCTTATATTTTGCCCAAGTTCTGGTATAGGACTTATAAGTAATCACCAAGCACCCTGAAAACCAGGAAAATCCAGACAAACAAATATAAAACATATAATATATAACAAACAATAGCACATATACAAATATAAACAAAGATAGGCTCAACCCACTTAGGTATAGACCAGCAAGAGGTCAATCTTTCCCCAGTGAAGTTTCCATTTTTTCTGTAGTGATAGAAATGTTTAAGACTAAGCCATTGGATTGACTCGACTTATACAGATCAAAATAAAAATCTCTATCGCGCTTTATTGTTTCCAAAGGAATGGGAAAAGAGCGAATAACCCAAAAAGAGGGGGAAAGATTCAAGGTAAGGGGGTTGGTTATGCAAAGGGAAGATATTAACACCCTAAACATCTACGGTACTCCGAAGGAACCTCTTTGTAAAATCTGTATATTTTGGCTATAAAAGGTTGTATAAAAATAGATGGTGGAGGTGAGAAAAGAAACATATTTTTTATGATTTTTTCACCCGCTATGGTTGTGAACCTTTAGTGCCTACGTACCACCTTTCGTGCAATAGGGGATCAGGGTGCACGTAGTTCACCTTTTAAAATTTTTAAGACACAAGTGTGTTGGTTAATTTTATGAGATAAGACATAATAGTCATTGTCCGTGTGGAAAACATACTTACTACCCACAATCATGAGAAAGGAGAATTTGCATCATCTCAAAGTGGAGGATATGGCTTGGATTTTAAAATCAACAATGCCTCACTCAACACCCAAGTGGAAAATATCTCTCTTCACTATATATTGTAGAAGTATAGTTGTTTGCATCACTACAAGGATTGACAAGAGTCTAATCTTTTGAGAAAGATTTTAAAATAGAAAGCCAAAGTGAAAAAATGGTTTGAAATGAGATTGATTGACTTTTAGTCTTCTCACAAAAAATATCAAGGTATTATTAAGTTGATTAGAGTTTATTCATGAAAAGGTTTTGAAAATTCATGGACCTAGGTCCAAGTTTATTATGAAAGTGGTTCAAGTTTAAAAAAAAAAGAAGAGTTTTCAAAAGGAGAGAGAAGATTTTTTAAATTAAAGAAGATGGGAGGAGAATAAGAGACTATCCTAAAGCATAAGGTAAAAGCTAGGGATAAGAACCATCTAACCAACAAGAAGCCAATACTTGACATTATGAGTCAAGATAGAATCCCCATTCTTTGGATTGAAACCAAGCAAGCAAAGATACTAGACCTCTTGAGAGAACCAAACTTCAAGTGTATTAAGTCTTCACAAAAATTTGGCAGAGTAACGACTATATACGGGTGAATTCCAGATCACAAACAAAGTGTGTAATCACAATAACCTGCATACAAAACAAACAAACAACCCAATGTCTTGAGGTAAACCTCAAGATATCCAGACAAAATATCAATTAAGGTCACAAGGTTTCCAACATAGGTCAAGGTTTCTAATCCTAAGTCCAAGAAGTCCATTACTCCATAATGCCTAGGATAGTAACCAAATAGTCCAAGTATCATTACAGTTTTTTATGGTTCATGTTAATTATTAAGTATCTTCAAAAGAAAAGAAGAGCTCAAATGAGCAAAATAAAAATGACATAAAAGTAAATGCTCAAGTGAGAAAAGATGAAAATAGTATGAAATGTAAATGATAAAGTAAATGGTTCATAAAATAAAAGAGCATAAAATGAAAACACAAAATAAAATCAATTATTAATAATTAGTGGTTAGTTGGATGACCATCTTGAAACTTGAATTTGGAATTCATTAGAGGATTGGTAAAACCAAAGCCTCCACACAACAAGTTGCATTTGCTTTTTGTCAAGTATATCATCCATTTTGGAATCCTCGAAACTACCATTTAATGATCAACGATGTTTAAGTGATATGCGTTGACCAAAAGTGATGTAGATCCATTAAAGGATTGATAGAACCAAAGCCTCCACACAATGAATCTCAAGGTTATTGGATCAAAGAGATCAAATTAACATACTTGGGCTTGCAAATATAGGTTTGGGCCACGAATGATCATTTATTCGAATCGGGACAAAATTTAGCGCTATGTTAAGCAATCGTAAGTGGACTTATATAGAAGTTGCACCTATTTTGAGGCCGGTCAATAGCAATCTATGCACCATTTGTTTTGAGACGTGATATAGAGATCATGCTCCAATAACACTTAGTGAAACAAGAAAGGGATAAGATGAAGAGGGGTGGGAAGGAATATACAAACCACATCTGAATTAAAATTTAATCAAACTATTATTAAAATCATTCATCCATTTTTTATGGAGTTAGACTCAACACCATGGATCCAATGATGTTAATAAAGTTCATGATAAAAATTCAACCCAAGATCAGCCAGAAAATAATCACAAAATAATATTACATTTAATATATACATTAAAAAAGGTTTTAAAATAGAAATAAGAGAGAAAAATATTAACTATGTTCAAATTAATCAAGAAATAATAAGTAAGACCATAGAAAAATCAGTAATGGACTCAAATATTTTTATGAAATTTTTGGTAATTTTTTAAAGTCAGAAGCTATTTTTAAAACTAAAAGAAATGAGTAAAATAAACCAAAAATGATAAAAAATAACAAAGTCAGAAATAAAAAATAAATGAGGTCACCAATATTTGTCACAATATCATTGGATCATTCCATAATTTTTTCAGAATTTAAAAATGCATAAAAGTATTTTTAAACATTTAAAACAATTCAAATAAAGTGAAAATTTATAAAAAATATCAAAATACAAAATAAAATTGTGAAAAAATAAAAATCAGAAAGAGAAAAATAAAAAATATTTTTCATAATTTTTCAAATTTTTTGGACTTAAAATGAATTTTCTAGGATTTTTTGAAATTTAAATCAATTAAAATGAAAATCAAAAAATAAAATATCAAACCAAAAAAATATGGGCCATCTGATCATTGTTAAAACGCGTTAGTAAACAGATCAAGTGGACCTGGCGCGCTGTGCATGTTATGGACTTTAGTGAATAAAGCATAGGATTCAATATAAAATTAAAAATTCCAAAAAAACAAATGGCATTGTTTTATTGGTTGAAGGATGACACGTTGGACATCTTCAACCTCCAGCCAGTCTCAAAACCAGGTCGCTCAAACTGTAAAATTAGAGCACGAGACCTATGCAATTCGCATCGTCTCATCAAGACGAAGACAACCACACCTTCGCGAAAAATTTATATAAACTGTAGCTTAAGCAATTTGGAAGGAAAGTTTTGAAAAGGAATTTGAAAATTCATGGCCAAAACGTGTTTCCAGTTGAAAGAAAGTGTTGCAACTAGAACCAGGACAATGCGAGCTTCACAATGATATCAAAGTTTAAGAGAATTGGTGAAGGAATCTACCTATTGAAGTTAAGTTACAGAGCTCTGAGACTGGACTTCTATGGATCAATATAGGTCACAATTCTTGAAGGTAATTGTATGGTTAGATTCAGGGAAGATCAAGGAAGGTGAATTGATAGAAAAAATGGATTGAGAAAGGCTTGAACATTGATTTCGAAGTTGTAGAAAAGTGAGTTATGGAATGAGTTTGGCAGGGTGATTTTGGCTGTTTAAGCTTGAGGAAATGAATGGGGGATGACCCCCTATTTATAGGAGAATGAATGAGATCCTTAAGCGTGTGAAATGATGAAGTTTGGAGGGAAATCGTGGGGGGTCTACAGCATGAACAAAGTGTGACTTGTTTATCATCAAAACTCAGCCAAATCATGCGTCTCATGATGCTAAACGCCTTTGGAAAGTTGCTAAACATGATTAGAAGAAAAAACGCGTGGAAAACTTGTGATTATAAGCCAAAACAAAGATTTCAAATTCTGACTTTTGAAGAAACTTCAATTTCAAGTTACAAAATTCAAATCAATGGCATTTTCAACTCAAGGGGTCTTAGGGCCTGATTCTTGAAGCTTTAGAAAGATGAGGTTACAAGCTTTGTAATGAAGAAAGAATGGAATCAAATGGATGTTTGATCTGAAAGTTGCAATGAGTCAAAGTTGGGAAAAAGAGGTTGACTTTCCATACTTAGAAATATTTTAAGTTTTTCTTCAAAAGTGACCTATAATGTTTTGCATCCAAACACAACCTTCCTCTTGGAATTTGCTATTGACCAAAAAAGATGGCATGAGATAGACCTCTTGAATGACATTTTGAAACTTGAACCATTAAAAATCTCAAAAAATTGAGAGAGTTATGAATTGTTGAAGTTGGCAAAAAATCATGAAATGACCTATAATCTTGTGCATCCTTAGGGCATCTTCCATCCATTTTCTCACTTTGAACATAAAATAAGGAATAAATTTCACATAGTTAATATCATTGTGGAAAAAGAGTAGGCTCAAGGTGATAAAAATTTACCAAGTTATGATCATTTGAAGTCACACATGGGAAATTGGGGGTTCATCTTGAGGACTTGTAATCTTTCTTCATCATCAAGTTTCTTCCACATGAAAACCCCATGAAACTTTTGAAGTGATTTGTTAATAATCCTTTGAAGATAAGGATGCTTTTAGAATCACTCAAAAATACCAAAAGATGAGGAAGATATACTTTGAAGTTCAAAACCCTAGCTCCTAGATCAAGAAAATGCTTTGAGGAACTTTGACAATTTTAAACAACTTTCTTGTACAAACACTTTTGATTTGTATATAGAAATTGTTGAGGATGATAATTAGAAATCATAGCAACCAAAACCACTTCTATATCTTGATAATTGAGAGAAATATGCACTTGTGACCAATAGTAACAAGGCCTTGTCCAACCATTACAACTTCTTTAATCAACCCTTTGTACTTTTGAATCAATCTTGATAACTTTGAAATGTGGTGAACAAAAATAAACGTTGCCATTCCATTTCTTCCAAAACAACTTCAATGGTGAGGTTTTAATTTCTCAAGATTTATTGACTAGGGCATGGAAATGAACTCATGAACCCATGGATCAACTTGCTAAGCCACATTGCCTTTACCTACATTATTGACAAGTAAGACAAACCAACATTGCATTTTATTAATTAAAAGGAAAGTCAAAACAAAACATGCATGATCACAAAATAAAAACAAGTCAACGTGTTTGGTGATTCCTCAAAGAGCAAAGCTAAAGATAGGGAGGAGAACTAAAAGCCCTAATGTGATCTTGTTGTGATTGAATCAAAATGGTATGATGAAGGGATCTTAGGGGAAAAAATTAGGGTACAACCGGATGCTAACACCGTCCCATTACATAATTTACCCCCTGAAATCAAAATCTTTCAAAGGTCTTTCCTGTTCTTTTCACCTTTCCTAATTTTTGGATAAAAGAAAAGTCAGTGGTGACTCTTGCTAACCGCAACATTTGCGATAAAACCGAAATAGTCAGTTGTTCCACAGTATTAAACCATCAACCTCATTTTTATAGTGGATTATCCTAGATAAAAACTATGGAGCTTTCATAAGGATGATCCGGGGTGGACTTCTCTTCGACTGGCTCTGACAATCTAGAAGATTTGCGGTTCATTTTTCTTATTCTTTGTGTATTCTCTTTTAGTTGGGTTTTATATGTATATTTACTTTGATCTTATATATATTTTTCGCCTATGGTGTTGTATAAAACTTGGTTTACAAATCTTTGTGGATTGTTATCCTTGATTTTTTCCTTGTGCTAGGGATTTGGGTTGTATAGATATATACTGCTCGAATTCTTATCTTGGGTGATTGTCTAATAGTGTCCAGATTCTAGAGATGAATTTAGTTCTATTATTCACTTAGGGTGTCTGTGATTAATGCCTATGTATCAATTATGTTGGCTGAGAGATTGTTAACACGAGTGACACATTTGACATCTGTGTTGTTGATGTGGTTGAGAGATCGCTACCGAGGTGGTATAATGGGTGTTGTGTTTGACATGTGATGACATTGACAAGTATTGTAGGTTGAGTATAACTGGTCGATAGGTTTATGTTTATGAGGAGTAGATTATATGAATGCTTGATAAGTCGTTCATTGGAAGAATGAATTTATTTCTTGTCAGTAGTTTTTACCCTTTCTTTACAAATAACCCATCCCCCCCAAACTCATTAACAAATATTTTGTTGAACAAAGAATCAATAACCAATCTATATGGACATAGTACAATATAACCTATATCACCCGATAAAATTAATACGTTACTTGTGCTTGCCGCTTTACCGCTTCAACAAAATGGTGATGTTGCTGGGGATTAGTTTATTGTTTCGCATCGCGATAATTACTTTTTTTTTTAGTTTTGTAATTAATGTATATGTTGTATAGAAAGTTTGCATGAACTTGTTTATGTTTACTTATGAATTTATTTGTTTATGTTTACCACACTTGTACATGTTTACTATACTTCTGAATTTGTTAGATCATTGTTTATTTCCTTTCACATTTGCTTGTGTGTTGGTTAGGAATAATCGGGTGAAAGCAACTTAGAGGAACGTTCTTAAATAACAGGCGTCGAGCTTACGACGTAAAACGAGTATATTTTTTTATTGTTTTTCATTTTGTTAGTTTAGGTAGTTGAATGCAATTGTCTAAACAAATTTAACTCAGACTAGTTCTTAAATTTCATATTTTCACTTTTAAATTTTTTTAGAAAATTTCATTCGATATTTTAGTATGTGTTGTACCCCAAAATTTTCCCTCTCTTTTCCCAAGACATTTCACACAAGATCTCCAATAACTCAAGCTTGCACAAGTGTTGACTAGGTCAAACTATCTCCTAAATATTGATGCCCAAAATTAGGGTTTTGATTTTCATAAGGATAATTGGACTTCTAATGCCTCAAATGACCTTCATGGATTATTATATACCTCCAATAATGCTCATGTCAAGTTTAAATTCTTTGATCACAATATTTGTTCAGTTAATTGACTAGATGACTGAAAATCAACTATATTGGGTAAAAAGTCAACTATAGTCAACCTACATTCAAACTTCATGATTTTTGGCCAACATCAAAATTTTAAAGTCCTATTCATAATTTGATCAAGTATTGATCACAATCCCTCAAGAAAAGCACTCAATTTACCAAAGGGGGGCAAAATGGTCAAAATTAGGGTTTTGATTGTAATTGACTGATCAATGACTTTTGACCCAATACACGATCTAATGGATTGAAGCATAATCTAAAGGATTAAAATACAATATGTTGACCTGATTTCATAGTTCAAAACATTCCTCAAGATCAATAGATTGATAGTTGAAATTTGATCAACTGATGAAAAGTCAACTGATGCACAAAAATTCAAACTTTGACTTTTTGATCAAGATTTGATTTCAAAGATCACAATTCATCAATACATTCAAAAATATGAAGCTTGATAATTAAGAAATCAAGAAAGTCAAAAGTCAATTTGAAAAGTCAAACTTTTCAAGACTTCAAAATTTTTCTAAGTGTTTTATACATGATAATTTCATTACTTCATGCCATTTATTCAAAAAGATGCAAGATGATTCAAAGAAAACTTTCAACATGAAAGTTGTATATCTGGATGGGATCTACACCTTTTCTTTACTGATCAAGTCCTAGAAGTTATTGTATTTTGAGATATAAATTCATGAAGTCATGCACTTTTTCTAAAAACACTTAGTGAAAATTTGACCTAGTTTAGGCAGATTTTTTACCTAACTTCTTGGCCAATTTTCACCAAGCTCCAAGATCATTTTGTCAAAATGGTCAACATGAAGGTTGTATAGGATGTTTCAAGATTTCCAAAATGTCAAGGAACTTGAAGAGATCATGCTTGAGCTAAAAGTTTCGAAGAGATGAAGATGGCCTCACAAACCTAAATTATAGGTCATTTTTTTAATGAACATTTGATCCAATCTCATAGCCATGCTTCATAATCTTGCTTTGCAGGCTTCTAACTTGTGTTTCACTCCATAATTAATTAATTACACAATTGATAGAGCCATTATCCAAGCAATTAGGCCATTATCCAAGCTACATTTCCATTTTAGGAAGAAATGCACCATTGCTATTCTTGAAAGGTTGCTTTAATCACAAAGTCAACTTGTCTTGAGCATTGCACTTGTTCTTTCTGCACAAGCATCCTCTACGAACTCAGAACAAACATGTTTAAAGTTGCTAGCCACCCTAAAAGCCTTGTACCTTGCCTTGAAACCATGTTTGTCAAGCTTGCTTCAAAAACAAGTCAAAATCCCATAACTTGTGATCTTGTGATTCTGATCACTCCAAGTCTCCAAACCTTTATCTATAAATAGAAGATGTTATTTGCAAGCCAGTCACGAAATTAGAATCCCTGAAACTCTCCCAAAATTCCTCTAACCAGAAATTGCTCAAAAAACACCATTTGTATGCAGTTCTGCCCTTGAACTTATATCTTCCATTTCCATTGTGCGTTTTCCCTCAAAATCATTTTCAAAGCATCCTTACATAAAATATAGTTCATCCATGTCCTTGTTCCACAACTGTAACATCATCTTCCTTCTCTTCCATAACTAAAAACAGAGGTCTGCAACTTGACTTCTCGAGAACATTTCAGCCACTCTCAACTCAAGCTAAGTATTGCATTAGCTTCCTAGAGGTCCAAGGAAGCTAACCAGATCATTGCGGCATCTTGAAGCAAGATCAAACTCAAAACACGAATTCCATTTTCAAGGTGAGTTTTCTGACTTTTGAACTCTTCATATAGGCATCATTTGGTTTCCATTTGTGAAGATAAAATGTATACATCATAGCCCTGAAACTAACCATGTCCTTAGAATTCATTTATGTTTCCTGAGTAGTGTGGATTTTAAGCTTGAACTTGCTGAAAAAATTAGGTTAAATTCGGTACCATTTAAAATTCATGCTCATCTTTGATCCATTGCTTAAGTTATTTACATATTTGAAATCATGGTGAAATTTCTAACAAGTTTGATGTTCATACTTCTGAGAATGGTTGAGAAATAAACAAGTTGTAGGAGTTATGGCTGGCGCGGGGTTGAAGATGAAGTCACGTTCAGGACTTAGTTTATGTTATATTTAGTTAAAGTTGTGTTATAACCTGATGAAACAGCCACCCCAATGGCAGGAGGAGGGCGCGTAATGCATTGATGCTAAGGATCTTGGGTTCGAGCCCAAGTGACACCTTTTGTTTTTTTTAAAACATTTTTCTTGTTTCACTTTGCAGTGCATGGGCCTCATATCAACTGGGCCATTCTTTTTACTAATCCTCACCCCCTATTTTCTTCATACACGTACACCCATTTTTTATTTCTTTTTCTGACTTCAAACAAAAAAGACTCGGGCCTAGTAAACCAAATTGTTGTTACTTGTTTACCCCCTAAATCCTTTTCAAACCCCCTGACTTACTATTTTTATTTTATTATTTTATTTTATTCCCTTTATTTTATTTTTATTACTTTTATTCTTATTAAAAGTACACAAATATATTTTATTAAATATTTAGACTAAAGTTTATCATTTTTATTTTTACTTTATCTTATTTCCATTAATCAAAATACCAAAAATATTGTACTAAATACTTAGACTAGCTTTTTTTATCTTATCTCTATTTTATTTTATCTCCTTTAAATAAAAAGACCAAAAAAAATTTCTTAACAAATATCTTTTCTTATTTAAATTAATTTAGATTTAGTTTTATTTTAATTTTCTTTTCTAGTTTAATAGGTTAACTTTAAAACTTTTCATTAAAAAAAACTCAAACAAACACAATTTTCTTTTCTTTTATATTATCTTTATATTCTTGTATATTTTTATTGTTATTCATTATTCAATATGGTTCTAATAGTAATTAGGTTTTAATTGCTTTCATCCCCCATTTGTGATTTGTATCCCCATACCAAAAAAAAAAGATGTAATAGCATAGGATATTTAAATTCCGCAATTTATCGCTTTCCTTATTATTGCTAGTAATTAGGGTTTGTATGGAAAGACTAAAATCAACCCTTAGAAAAACCCTAAATCTCAAGACAAAAATGCATGAAATTAAAACATAATTCACACCTGCACCTCTAGGGTATACCCCACTTGTTGCCTTCAAATAAAAAGTCATGCCCCTCAAATGTGGGATACTTTAGCAAAGACCCTGGAATACAAGATCGTAGTCCCTCGATGACCCTTCGATGTTACCTTTGATAAATGATCTTAGACCCTTACGACAAGTTTCTAAGGTATCCTACAATGTTGCCTTCAATGACTGTACAACGACCCACGTCTGTCCCTTTACATACAATGATATGGTTACTTACTAACTAATGGTAAGAAAATACTATCTAAAGGAGGAGGAAAAGAACAAAGACCCTTTGAGTAGGTAGAACACTCGTAGTTGCTTGCTCACAAATAAAACCATCTTCACACTCACACTCTCAAAACATCTTTCCAAAATTAAACATCTATTTGAACTATTTTCAAATCCAACACTTTGTATACATTCTTATAGAGACGAGAATCATTACAAAGTTTATCGAAACAAAGGCGTTTTCAAAATATTTTCAAACTTACACAAAACATAAAAATTTTTATAAAGAATTTCAAAGTGAGCTAGTAACTAAGATCCCGTAGATAACTACGGATTAAAAGGGTGCTAACACCTTCCCTTTTCATAACCTACCCCCCAAACTCAAGAAAATTCTCAAAAGGTCTTTCCTGTTCTTTTCACCCTTTCCTTTATTGGATAAAAGAAAAGTCGGTGGCGACTCTTACTATCCGCAACAACTGTGATAAAATGCAAAACACCCAAGTCAATTCTCCCACCGTATTACAGAACTGGCGACTCTGTTGGGGATTTTACTTAAAAGTGGGGTTACCTTAGAGATTAGATCATCTTTAAAATGCTTTCATTGTTTGACTTATATGCTTTACATTATGGGTTATGTTTGGGTTTTTATAGATCCTCTACCCGAATCTGGGAACATTATTAGGTAAGTAGCAAAGATTGTGGAGACTGTACGATGTAGACCAATATAGTTGAAGCAATAGCTACGTTAGTGTGACATATTTGTGGGTACCGGTATCCCTTTTGGCAAATCAAGGAGAATACGGGGCCGCTGTGTGGTGTCATGAAGCACTAACTGACCTTAGAACCTTTAGCCGAACAACTTGGCCATTAGGAAGTAGTGAGATATCCGACTTTGGTGCAGTCTAAAGTTGGTTGATACTTGATACTACGCTCATTGATATCAGACTTATAGGATATTTCGGTCGCCAATAAAGAGGCTTGCGCTGAAACAATGCCCAATGAAGAAAGATCAATGATATTAAGATTCCCTAGAACTTGATTACTTTTTAGGACAGGTTGTACCAACTAAACTTCAAGAGGGTACTTACCTATGAACCCCATGCAAGCCTAAACCTAAGGACTTGTTTGCTTTTCTTGTATATAAATATTTGTACATAACATCATGACATCATACTATAGTATTTTCACTAACCATTTCAAGGACCTAGAGATTTATCTTTGTTCTGTTTTGTAGGATATGGCTTCCATTTGCAGAAATACAATCCAAATCAACCTTGGGAAAGTGTCTCCTCAACTCAAGGAGTTAGCATCAAGGATCCCTGAAAATTCTCCATTCACCAAGAAGTATGGTCGACTCCTCAACTTGGTTACCTCAAACTTTGAAGAAGACATGGTACATGTGCTTTTTCAATTCTTTAACCCTAAACATCACTGTTTTACATTTCCTGATTACCAATTAGTGCCTACCATGGAGGAGTTCTCTCAACTATTGGGAGTTCCTGTTCTTGATCAATTACCCTTCACCGGTATTGAGAAAGACCCAAGACTTAAGGATATTGCTATAGCCTTACATTTGCAATGGTCCGACATTGTGGCTAATTGGGAAACTAGAAGTGGTGTTAAGGGTTTTCTAGCCAAGTTTCTATTTGAGAAGGCTCAACTATTTTGGGATACTCTGGATTTGCAAGATTTGAAGAAGTTTTGGCCCTTCTAATCTATGGGATGATACTGTTCCCTAATCTAGACCAAATTATAGATGTGAATGCGGTCAAAATCTTCCTATCTCGTAACCCAGTGCCTACCTTACTCGAAGACATTTTGCATTCTCTTCACGCCTGTACCATGAAAAGAAGGTGAATTCTTATGTGTTGCACTCTGTTGTACCCCAAAATTTTCCCTCTCATGTTTTCCAAGGTTATTTCTTATATAGGTGGTCACAAACACTTGATTAAAGAAAATAATTTTTTTTGAAGATAAACAAGGTGTCTTCGATTGGCTTTGAGACAGGGTGTTTTCAATTGGCACCTGAGCAGTTTGTTTTTTAATTGGCATCTGGATAAGGAGCTTCTATTGGGCATCTAAAACGCTTCAATCATGATTTGGTCCGCAAGTGTTCGATTGGGCGCCGGGCCTCCTTCGATGAAGATAAGTTCACAAAATATTCGATTGGATGCTGGCTTCCTTCGATCAAGTTAAATTCACAAGGCTTTGACTACGTAAGGTAAGAACCCTGTGATACGGTGGGAGAACTGACTTGAGGTGTTTTGCGTTTGTGTTCGCAAATGTTACGGTTTAGCAAGAGTCGCCATCGACTTTTCTTTTATCCAATAAGGAAAGGTGAAAAAGCACAGGAAAGACCTTTAGAGATGTTTTCTTGAGTTCGGGGGGTAGATTATGAAAAGGGAAGGTATTAGCACCCTTTTCATCCATGGTTTTCCATGGGCTCTTAGTTACTTGCTAGATCACTTGCTTTTGTTTGAAATTGTGCTTTATGTGGTTTTTGAAAATATTTTGAAAATGTGACTTTGTAATGATTCTCGTTTCTATAAGAATGCGTACAAAGCTTTGTTTCAAAAATAGTTCAAAGAGGTGTTTGTTAGTGTATAAAATGTTTTTGTTGTGAGAAAGCGAGTAACTAAGAGCAAACCTACCTACTCAAAAAGGTCTTAAATGTGCTTTTCCTCGTCCTTTATATGTTGCTATCTTACCATTGATTTGGTGAGAAGCCCCATCGTTGGATGTGAAGGGACGGGCATTGGGTTATCGTATGACCATGATAGCAATGTTGTGAGATAACTTAGCACTTTTCTTTTAGGGACTAAGATCATTTTGAAAGGCAACTTTGATAGCGTCATCGAGGGACTATGATCTTGTATTTCGTGATTTGTTTATGCTAAGACATCTCACATGCATAACATGGCCATTTTTTTAAGGCAACAAGTGGAATAGCCCTATGGGTGCTAGTGTGCAAGTGTGTTTGATTACATGCATTTTAGTCTTGATTAGGGTGATCTATTTATCAATTTCATGTCTTTCCATACACACCCTAATTACTATCATTTACATTCGAAAGCGATAAATTGCAGAAAGGTAAAGTCCCATATGTTGTACCCCAAAATTTGCCCTCGTATTTTTCCACAAGAAATCACAGCTTCGGGCTTTTCCTGATTTTTTCAGATTGGCGTAAGAATCAGTCAAACAGATTTTTCTCGTCAGGCAGATAAAATTAGGGTTTTCATTGATTTTAAAGCAGTTCAGGCAGATTGCCAAGGTTTGGTTAAATTGGCTCAAGTTTTGATCAGGCGAACGCTTCTTTGGCATTTAATCAAGAACTAGGGTTTGTGCACATATTTCTCAGAAAGATTTAATTCTGCAGTGTTTTTCAAGTTATTCTGAGATGTGGACTGAAGCATTGGGATTAAGTTTGCAGTGTTTGATTAAATCAGTAAAGGCTAAGGCATTTGATTTGAGATGAGATGAAAGCTGAGGTACTTAAATTGAGATTCTGCAGTGTATGATTTAATCAGTAAAAAGATAAGTATCTGGATATTGGTTTGATTAACTGTGCATTGTTTAATCGGAGCGCCCAGTTTATTATTGATTCGATGGTAAGAACACAGTGTTTATTAATTGTTTTTTTTTGTTTAAGTCAGAATAATTGGATACTTCCGGTTATTTTAATTTAAGAAATTCAAAATAATTAAATGAACATTGAGTTGAAAGAAGAATTAACTGATAAAAAGGATGTTTATTAACTTTGAATTGTTTGTTACAGATATTATTTAAATACTGTTAAATTTATTTACAGTTATTTAATAATATTATTACAAATAATTGAAATGGAAATAAAACTATCCTAAGAAAATTCCTAAGTCTTCATCTTCTACTGCTCCTCCTCTTTTGCTCCATTTGATGTTTATCTGCAAAACAAAGAAAAGAAAGAAGAAGTCAAAGCAGATAAAATTAAAAAAAGACAGACAGATAAGAAATTGGGTTCATCATTAAAGGTAGTTGGCCGGAATCAGTTCGCCCTCTCTGCAAATCACGAGATTTCTCCCAGTTCACAAAGAGGGATAAATAATGCTTGCAATGAAATATGAAATGCACAAATTTTAATATTTCACAAACCAAAGTTTGTCAAAAAGCTGCATAATTCCAAAAGTTTCCAACAGCATGTGCAAGTACAAAATCCAAAAGCAAACTGAACTGAACTAGAATTACAAATTCACAATGTCAAACTAAGCCAAAAGTTGTCAAAAGCAACTGTCCAAAGCTGTCCAAGGATATGGAAAGATATCAAAGTACAAAATATTGTCAAAGAAGTACATAAAGATGCAGGAAAGCTGGAAAAAGAGTACAAAGTATGCAGAGCTAAACAAATATTGCAAGCAACATCTAAATGTTCATCATTTTCCAGCAGCTACCTTTTCAGAAAAGGACAAACATAAGCAATATGCTTTTAATCTGTCAAAGAGAGAGAGAGAAGAGGAAAAGAAGATAGGCTTACAGGCTTAGGCTTGAAGAAGAAATATATAAAACAAAACTGTCATCAACACAGAAGAAAAAAGGAGAGATATCACAAAAGGAGGATACCACAAACTGTAAGAAAAAAAAAGAGATTGCAAGCTATCTCCACAAACATAAAACCTGCCTCAAAGCTGCTTCAAGCAAGCCTAAGCATCAGCCTGCGTATGCCTTAAAGCAAGACCCTGTAACAAAAGCCATGAGCCTACAAGAGCCCTCAACCTATTTCAAACCTAAAAACACAAGCCTAAATTCTGCATAGTTCACAGAAGCCAAATCCAAAAGCATACTAAGCCAAGGCCTGAAACCTTTGTCAAAAACACCAAAAACCTGTAATCCCAACAAAAACACCAAAAGCCTAAATCCTGCATAGTTCACAAAAACAAAAACAGCATATCCAAACCTCAACAGAAGCCAAAGCCTAAAACATAAAAACCTGCCTGAACTGTCAAGCCAAAGGCCTGAAACCATACAAACCCGTGCACCAGATAACAAACAGAAACTAAAAACAATCAAAGGCCTAAAGCTTCAAGCCTATTTTCAAGCTCCAAAACTGCTCAAGCAAAAACCCCAACCATTCAAAGCCTTCAACCGGCATAAAGCCTTGGACCAAAACACTGTCTAGAAGCAAACAACTTTCAAACCAACACAAGCCCTCAGAGCATCCTCATCATTGGGCTACCAACATCACAACTCAGAATAAGCATACAAGGCAACTGAGGTAAATAGAGAAGAAGAGAGGCAACTGTCTAAACATATCAGATATCAAACATTTCAAGCATACCATCATCAAATAATCTCTGGGCAAACAATAAGCAAGGCAACTCAGTATAACAAGCATTCAAGGGTCAAGCATACGAGGCGACAGAAGCAAGTTGGTTCAGAAGCAAGTGTTCTAGGGGCGAGCAAACAAGCGTTCAAAAGAGAAAGAAAGAATACAGAATACCATGGTTCCAAGCAAAGCGAGCTCAACATCACGCGTCCTACACCCTTGGCCGCCCACAACGCCTCCTTCTCCGTCTCTCCTCCTCTTCCAGCAACAAGCCAGCAAAGGTATAAGACTTCTCTTTCCCCTTCTTTGAATACCTCGTACAAACACATAACAAAATAAGAGCATGCAAGGTTAAAGATCCAAGACCCCTAACGCGTTGAAATAAAAGTCATACCTTCTTTTTTACCGCCGTTTGAGTGAACGTGAGGAGGAGGACATATGATGGCGTTGGTGGCCTTGGGCAAAGGACATCATCCAGGCGCTTGGCGAAGAAGATGAAGAGGATAGAAGTGAAAACAAAGAACGGAGCCGCCGTGTTTAAACAAACCCTAACATCCAAAATGAAAACAAAACATGGAGAACCCTAAAACCATTTGTGTCAAAAAACGCATGGGCCCGCCTCTGTCTTCAAACGCCTAAGCCCATCAGGTTTTTGGAGCACACCCCCCCTTTCTTTTCTTTTTTCCGCAAATTTTGTTTGGGCCAAATACCCCTAAAGCCCATGTTAAATCTCTTTTTGTTTTGTTTAGAAATCAACTCTCTTTTTTTATCACATAATACTTTTTTTTACATATACATCATATTATACTAATCTTTCATGTTAAGTTTAATTAACAATACCCTTCTTATTTTTTTATTTATTTATAATTTAACTCATTTGTATATAAAATAGTACATTAAGTCTTTTATACAACTTTTTTTATTTTATTTTATTACATTTATGAAAAATACATAAAGATAATTAGGTTATTAGATTTTATCCTAAAACTCTTTCGATAAATCTTTTCTTCATACATAAAACCTTAATTTTCTTAAAACATTTCATTTTTCTTAGTTAAAACTTTTTTACATAAAAATACTAAAGATATTAACATAAAACATTAATACATAATACATAGAACTTAAAACATTTTCTTTTGTCTTAAACTTAAAGCTTTTTCATTTAAAATGCTTGTACATAATTACATCAATACATAATATTTCTTTAAGTTAAATACTTTTCTTTTCTTGGAATATTTTGTTTTGTACATATTAACAAAAATACAAGAATACAAAATTAAATAAAGAAAACACTTAAATTTTCATTAAGTTCACATCTCAACTTGTAAATAAATCACTTACACATTTACAATGCACAAATACGTCGATACATTTACTTTGCATTACACATATACATTTGCTATTCTTATACATTGCTATACATTATATTTTATATTTGCGCAATTCGATTTGGTTGTAATTATTTGGATACTACCCTCCTATAAGTCTCATCCCCCATCTGTAAATAATTGTACCCTCATCCCCGGATACTCATTTGTAATAGCGTAGACTTTGAATTCCCGCAATTTATCGCTTTCGAATTATACCATGGTTAGACCTAGGGTTTGTATGTACATAAAATCAAACGCTAGATAACCTAATACAAGACAAATACATGAAATCAATACACAATCACACTTACCCCCCTAGGGTTATCCCGCTTGTTACCTTCCAAAATGGGCCATGCTTGCACGTCGAGTTTCTTTGGCTAAATAATTCAAATGATCACAGTCCCTCGATGACGCTTTCGAAAGTTGCCTAATCAAAATGATCATAGTCCCTTCAAGCAAATTGCCAAAGACACTTGGCACCATTGCATTCATGGTCCATACAATGACCCGCGCCTATCCCGTTAAACATCCTAAACGCAAGATTGTCCACCAAATACAATGGTGGAACAAAATTGTTAAAAAGGGTTAAAACATGAGAAAAGCCTTTGAGTACAATAGGGGTAGACAAAATCTTAGTTACTTGATCAAACTTGCAAAAACACTTGCCTACTTTTCAAACCACACTCCACAAACACTTTCAAAACAAACTTTCAAAAACATTTGAAATATCTTTTCGAAAAGATACACACCTTTGTGAAACGCTCAAACACGAGTCATTACAATGGTTGACGAAACAAAGGCGTCTATTTCAAAACATTTTCAAAACACACACACACACACACACCATTTTAAGCAATCAAAAATCAAGGCAAGTGATCTATAACCAAGTAACTAAGAGCCCATGGATAACCATGGATGAAAAGTGTGCTAATACCTTCCCTTTTCATAATCTACCCCCCGAACCCACAAAACTCTTGCTAAACCGAACAAGTGCGAAAACAAACGCAAAACCTCAAGTCAGTTCTCCCACCGTATCACACCATACTATTACAATATTTTAGGGATGGGGGTACATGATTATGAATGGGGATTGCAAGGAATTTAAGTCCTAATTATCTATTACAACCATATTGAAATACATAATATAAGAAAGAAATGGACTTGTTTAGAAAATGTTTTTGTCTTAAGGAAATAAATTAAAAGTAAAATATTTTTATGTTTTTTTTATGTTAATATTAAAAATGATGAAAAGGAAAATAACTGCAAAGATAGAAACAGCGTGCTGCTGCAGGAAAAACAGAAAGGATCAGAAGTTCTGAAGCCTAGGCGCGTGACTCAGCAGGAGACGTCAGTGGGTATCAGAAGTTCTGGATTGATACACTCTAAGGTCCTGCAAGAAACATCAGAGGGAAAGGGAATAGAGGTTCTGTATTGGTATATTCTGAAGTCCTGCAAAAACGTTAGAGGGAAAATACAGAAGTTCTGGGTTGCTATGTGCTGAACTTCTGAATGTTAGAATAATGAGAAAATCTTAGAAGTTCTGTATATTAAAACAGTGAGGAGAACTCAGAAGTTCTGTGTTGTGCTAAGACTGTGAGTGAACATTAGAAGTTCTGTATTGTGCTAAGCCAGTGAGTGAACATCAGCAGTTCAGTGCATTATCATCATGTAAGAATTAGAAGTTCAAAGTGTGTTAACAGTGAGAAAAAATCATAGAAGTTATGTGTGTTAAAACAGTGAAGAGAACTCAGAAGTTCTGTGTGTGTTTAACAATGAGAAAAATCATAGAAGTTCTGTATGTTAAAACTATGAATGAACATCATAAGTTTTAATGCCATATTTTAACACTCAATCAGCACATCAGTAATTTATTCAGTTTTCAACAATCAGCAAGTTAGAAGGTTAAAAGCACAATAGTTTTCAGAAGTTTTAATCCTAAATCTGAGTCTAGCCCTAATCAAGAAGTTCTGATCCATAGTTTTTATATTCATGCAATGATATATACAACATTAATACTATGATATTTACATGTTAATGATGTTCAGAATGAAAAAAACAAGCAAAGTCAGAAAGACTTACCTTGAACCTGGAGCGTGCTTGGTGCTTTGAGTGGCCACCTTTTGATGTTATGGTGTCAGCGAGAGTGACGGAAGAGTGGTTGTGTTCTTTGATTCAAAGGGGAGGAGCAAAAGGTTTTGTTTTGGATTTGTGAAGGTTTACCCTGTTTCCTCTTCTCTCTTTTGGACTCTTGGAATTTTAGCAGGGGTTCAACTCTTTTCTTTCTTAAATTTTCCCTCTTTCTAGTTGACAATGGAGTTCTATTTATAGGCAAAGGTTTTGTAGTTTGGAGACGTCAAGTGGCGCCAACTTCATATGCTAGAAGCTGACTTTCTCTTGAAGTAAGCTTAAACAAGCATGGTTCAATGCATAAAGTAGGATGGTTAGCAGCGACTAAGTTGGATTTGTCAGCATGAATTAAAGAAAAGTAGAAGCAGCGCACGGGCTTAGCATACTTTTGCATAAAATTTTGTCTTCCCAAGGAAGTAGGAGTACACATGGTGGAAATCCTTTGGATAAAGACTCAGAAAGTGGTTGTGAGCATTAAATGATGATGAGACTTATCACAACCAGAAATCCTGGAATGTGAGATTCTACACCAAGGCTTAGTTCTGGATCAAAAGTTCTACTTCAGCGTAGCATCCAACCTCTGATCTTTGTATCGTCTGACTCCAGCATGTTCTGAAGGAGAGCATTGCTTCCACATGTTCTGATTAAAGCGTCATGTTCTGAACCGGAGAGCATTGCTTCCATATATTCTGATTGAAGCATCATGTTCTGAACCATGTTTGCAACCTCTGACTGAAGCTTTTTGTGGAAACTTGCCCAGAAGTTCTAACCAAACTCTGCCTTGAGAGTGTCCAGAATTTGCTGAGAGTTATGGTGATAACCTGGTCAGAAGTTCTGAAATTGTCATAATTCTTAAACACTATAAAAATTCCAAGTATTTAGAAATTTGACTTTTCCAAAGTAAAATTTGACTTTTGAAATTCTTGATGAAACAAACTTCATATTTAACCATGTCTTGATGAAATATGATTTTTGAGATTTGATTTTGATCCAAAAGTCAAAGTTTGACTTCTCAGTATGCAAATGACCATTTTGCCCTTATGAGTGATTTTCTTGGAAAATTTGCAGTTCAAGGCTTGGAATTGGATGGAAGCAAACTTGAGAGTCCATGGTGATCCTTTGAGAAATGAGAGGGAAACTTTTGGGGTGTAATAGCTTCCCCTGTTCAATCTTCTTACACCTGAAGAGTTAGATTGGTAATTCTGCCATTCGTGACTTGAAGGTGGAAGATGATTGAACACTAGAGTGCCCAGAAAATTTTCACTCTAAGATGTTTTAGTTGATTATGTAGGGAATGGGCTTAAAGATGCCATTTGGAGAGATAATGGATAGTTGTTGGAGATGGGCTTAAAGATGCCATCCAGAAATGAATGTTGGACTGTATCTGTAAGCTGGAACTGAATGATTATCAGAATGGCGTCCGTATCTGGAGCGTATCTGGAAGGTATTTGAATGAATGACAGAATGACATCCGAATCTGGATCGTATCATGACTGTACTTAAATGAGTGACAGAATGACATCGGAATCTGGATCGTATCTGGACTGTATTTGAATGAGTGACAGAATGACATCCGAATCTGGATCGTATATGGACTGTATTTGAATGAGTGACAGAATGATATCCAAATCTGGATCGTATCTGGACTGTATTTAAATGAGTGACAGAATGACATCCAAATCTGGATCGTATCTAGAATGTATTTGAATGAGTGACAGAATGACATACGAATCTGGATCGTATCTAGACTGTATTTGAATGAGTGACAGAATGACATCCGAATCTGGATCGTATCTGGACTGTATTTGAATGAGTGACAAAATGACATCCGAATCTGGATCGTATCTGGACTGTATTTGAATGAGTGACAGAATGTCATCCGAATATGGATCGTATCTGGACTGTATTTGAATGAGTGACAAAATGACACCTGAATCTGGATCGTATCTGGACTGTATTTGAATGAGTGATAGAATGACATCTGAATCTGGATCGTATCTGGACTGTATTTGAATGAGTGACAAAATGACATCCGAATCTGGATCGTATCTGACTGTATTTGAATGAGTGACAGAATGACATCCGAATCTGGATCGTATCTGGACTGTATTTGAATGAATTTGGAATAAGTATCAGAATGTCAGCCATATCTGGATCGCATCTGAACTGTCTCTAGAAGGAATCTGGAATAAGTATCAGAATGTCAGCCATATCTGGATCGCATCTAAACTGTCTCTAGAAGGAACCTGGAATAAGTATCAGAATGTCAGCCATATCTAAATCGCATCTGAACTGTCTCTAGAAGGAATCTGGAATAAGTATCAGAATGTCAGCCATATCTGGATCGCATCTGAACCGTCTCTAGAAGGAATCTGGAATAAGTATCAGAATGTTATCCATATCTAGATCGCATCTGAACCATCTCTAGAAGCAATCTAGAATAAGTATCAGAATATCAGCCATATCTGAATCGCATCTGAACTGTCTCTATAAAGATTCTGGAATAAGTATCAGAATGTCAGCCATATCTGGATCACATGTGAACTGTTTCTAAAAGAGAATCTCAGCAGGATGATAAAGGAATCTTGGATGATTACTACTCCAAAAGGATGATGCCCTTTATCTGTTGACTGATATTTCCTGAAAAGGTAAAGAGTTAGTTGTATGCAATGTCATGATGTATGAATGTGTAATGATGTTCTCAAAATGAATGAGATTTGGGTTATATGTATTTTGTATGCATATGCTATGAATGTTATTGAGATATAAGTGTGTCTTCAAACTTTGCTCAGAATGTTTCCACCGGGGATTCCTGTTTTATTAAGGTGAACTCCGTCGGGGAAAGTTGAGAACTCTGTGGAGAGTATTGATTCCTGCTTGGGGGAAAAATTTCAGGAGTCTCGGTTGTCCGTTTCTCTAATGGGGATTCGAAGTTGAACTGATATCTAGCCGGGTCCAGGTTTCACAGTAACTTGCTGGGGATTGTAGAGTAACCTACTGGGGAAGAGGAGTTGTGGTCCTTTGATTTGTAGTAGTCAGAGAGGCCACCTCAAGCTGGGGATTCCTGCTGTTTGTTGGGGAAATAAACCCTGTTGCTAGTCTGCTAGAGAGGTGATGACTTCGTTGGGGAAAGTCCTCGAGGATTCTTGAGGTTGTCTCAGCTGGGGAAAGGTTTTTAGAGGTTAAACTCTGGCTGGGAAATTATCCTATGAGAAGGACTTTGGGGAGACTTGTTATTGCCCCTAGTAGCAAATGTTTGTGGTATTGACAAAATGTTTGATTGCATGTAACCCTTTGTTGAGATTGACGTTCAATGCCCCAAGTGACGGAGACAGAGATTTGCCCCTGGTTACTCTGCATTTCTTGAGAGGTTTCCTGGAATCTTGTCTGGACTGCCCTAGGTGTGCTGGATAGTGACATGTCATGTCCCCCTGTTGATAGGAGTTTTGATAATGGAAGTGTCATCTCACTTGAAGTTATTTTGTTCACTAAGAGAGCTTTCGTTCACTGGATATTCGTTGTGTGAATTTCTCCGCTGTCAAACAAATAGTCATATGCAAACAGTGATATTCAAGAAATTCAAAGTTTATGTTTGTCTTGAAGTTTTGAAAAATGCATTTTAGAAAGTAAAGAAGTTTGTAATTCAACTCTGGATTTTGAGTAAAGCCTTACAGGAGTCAGGATACCTTTGTAACAGTATGCTTTCGAATTAACCCATGCTTCTATTAGGACTTTTGAAGGGTTGTAATGTGGTTTGATTCACGATTTAAGAAACAAAGGATAAATGCTCAAAGTGTATTTGTACCCGCCCATTCTTCGTGATGTTCTTCTGTCCTAAACTCATCTAATTGTGCATTTGAACTCCAATTGAGTCTGGAATGACGTATTGGTGATGGTTCAGACAAGTTAAGTTTGTCAGAAGGAAGTCATTTTTTGCAGTCATTTTTTCATGTTGTTGAGGATTTGTAATGACCTCTTTCTTTTGATTTGTTATCCCTAATTTTTCCTGACTGTTCTTATTTTGAGATTACAGTCAGCGGGATGCCCCAGTTTTCTTTAAGTCTCCTTCATAGGTTTTGACTTAGTGGGCTTTTCATTTTGAGAGATAATGACTGCCTATTTGGTAGGGAACCATCACCGTCTTTTGATTTTTTTGATGTCATTCGTTGTATTACGAGATGAGAGTTTACGGTTAAACGCGCGTTTGAATTGACTGAGAGACTACCCTGCCCCAGGTTTTGATTAAAGGTTTCAATTGGTGTTAAAACAGAAAACTTCTACTTCTTTGGCTCGAAGGGGTTGACTAGGGATTATCTTCCTTATAAATCCAGTGTTTAGGATTTGAAAGAATGCATGTACATCGTCAGCAAGGTCTGTCCAAAAGCATACTGTATGAGATTATGGCATTGTTTTCGTCATCCTCCCTCTAAAGGCTTGTAACTTTTAGCAAGAGTTAAATGTCATAAAGAAAGTAGAAAGCATAGTTTAAATAGAGTGAAAACGAATGGATGAATTCAAGACAAACATATGCAATGCATTATTGAAACAATGTTTGACATTAATAGATAATTGTTTGAATAACAAAAAGGAAATTACAACTTGAAAATTCAAATGAACAAAAGCTTTCAATGATTCGTCATAGGAGCAGTGATTATGTTTTGAGTCTCTAGAGGGTCAAACTTGATCGCATTAGAATCAATCATGTCTTGGACCTTGTTCTTCAGAGCCCAACAGTTGTTTGTGTCATGTCCCGGACTATCAGAGTGGTATGCATACCTTTCATTGGGATGATAGGTAGGAGCGGAAGTATTTGGGTTCCCGAGAGGAGCCTTTAACATAATCAGCTATGCCTTCAACATGTGTTGTAGCGCTTGAGCCAGTGACATGTTAATCTTAGTGAATTGTCTTTTAGGTACGACCTCATTACGCTGATGCCCCTGTCTTTGTTGAGCAGGCGTAGGATTAGAAATCAAGATTGCTCCTACGTGTTGGTCATGACGACTCTTTTGACCATACACAACATTGGACTCTTTCTTCCCACTGTATGGCTTTTTCTGAGCATCAGAAGGTGTAGCTCCTTAGATCTTTCCACTTTTGATGCCAGCTTCGACTCTTTCGCCAGTCAGTATTAGCTCGGTGAACCTGGCTGAGGAACTTCCGATTAGGTGTTTGAAGAAAGACCCTGTCAAAGTTCCCATAAAGATGTCAATCAACTCCTTGTCAGTTAAAGGGGGCTGCAACCTACTAGCCATATCTCTCCATTTTTGGGCATATCCTTTGAAGCTCTCGTTGGAACCCATGGTCATGTTCTGCAATTGCACACGAATTGGTGGAAGATCAACATTGTACTGATACTGCTTATAGAAAGAAGCAGCTAAATCCTCCCAGGTGTGGATGCGAGAACTCTCCAATTGATAGAACCATTCGAGCTGGGTCCATACTAGGCTTTCTTGGAAGAAATGGATCCAAAGCTTCGGATGAGTTGTGTATGGTTGAATCTTGCGAACATAAGACTTTAAGCGCATCTTAGGGCAAGAGACTCCATCGTACAGGGCAAAGGTAGGGACTTTGAACTTTGGCGAGATGACCACTCCAGAAACCAAACCCATGTCTCCTAAATCCAAGCCAGGTATCTGTTGAATTTCCCTAGCATTGAGGCGATCCTCCAACTGTTTGTATTTGTCATCAGCGGGAGGATATTGTTCCTCAGAGTAGTCAGCTCCGGCTTCACCAATCTCCAGACCGTTATCTTCTTCACGACTATTCCCCATGTTGGATGGAGTTGAAAGATCTAGAGCTCTCTTGACTGGTCCTCTAGGTCTTCTTCTCAAGTTCAAGACACCTACTGACTTCTTGGATTTCTTGTCTTTGAGAAGGAGAGTTTTCAGATCCTCTTGCCCCTTAGCCATAGCAAGAAACATTTGTTGGAATTGAGCATTTTGAGCTTGGAGATCTTTCATCGTTTGTTCCATATCCATCTTACTGAAATAAACAGTAGGAAGATAAGGAGACCTGTATGGGGAGAAACCTGTCATGATATGATGCATGATATGTGGATGCATGTTTTCAAGGATCTCACAGGGTAAACACAAGAAAAAGTTAGAAGTTGAACTTTGATCAACAACTTTGGTTGGAGAACTTTGTATCGGTGGATATCCTTCCACGAGAATTAAGCTCACCATGTCAAGTGGGACATAGCCCTTGACTCAATTTTGTTGTACTTAATCTTTGACGATGTTTGGTTAGAGGGAAATAAATCATCTTGCCTCTTGATAGACGTTTGGTTCAACGTGACCCTGCATCAAAGATCCTTGAGATCCTTGAAATGCTATGGTTCAATGTCATTGAATATGCTATGGTATGATGTTATGATGTTATGTACATATATGCGAGGTAAGCAAGTTTATATACAAATAATCATATTCACACAAAGCAAACAAATCCTTAGTTTTAGGCTTGCATGGAGTTTCTATGTAAGTACCCTCTTGAATTTTAGTTGTCTCAACCTGTCCTAGTTAATAGTAACCGGGTTCTAAGGGATCTCAATATCACTGACCTTTCTCTTAGGCATTGTCTCAGCACAATCAATCTTTTCTTGCGGCCGAGATATCCAAAAAGTCTGGTCTCAATGAGTGTAGCATCGAGTATCAACCAATTTTCAGCTCTACACCGAAACCGGTTATCTCACTATGTCCTAATGGCCAAGTTGGTCAAGTAAGGTTCTAAGGTCAGTTGATGCTTCATGACACCATGCGGCGTCCCCGTACTCTCCTTGATTCGACTCAAGGGTTATCGATACCAACCAAAGTGTCACATCAATGTAGCTACTGCTTCAACCGTGTCGGTATACGCTGCACAGTTCCCTCACAGTCTGTTGCTACTTACCTAAAAGGTGTCCCCAAATCCGGGTGTAGGATTTAAAACAAACCCAAACAAGGAACCAAAAATGTAAAGCAAACAAATCAAACAATGTAAGCAAGTAAATGTGATCTAACCCTAAGGTAACCCCACTTTTAAGAATGTCCCCAACAGAGTCGCCAATTCTTTGATACGGTGGGAGAATTGACTTGAGGTGTTTTGCTTTTGTGTTCGCAAATGTTGCGGTTTAGCAAGAGTCGCCACCGAATTTTCTTTTATCCAATAAGGAAAGGTGAAAAAGCACAGGAAAGACCTTTAGAGATGTTTTCTTGAGTTCGGGGGGTAGATTATGAAAAGGGAAGGTATTAGCACCCTTTTCATCCATGGTTTTCCATGGGCTCTTAGTTACTTGCTAGATCACTTGCTTTTGTTTGAAATTGTGCTTTGTGTGGTTTTTGAAAATATTTTGAAAATGTGACTTTGTAATGATTCTCGTTTCTATAAGAATGCGTACAAAGTTTTGTTTTGAAAATAGTTCAAAGAGGTGTTTGTGAGTGTATAAAATATTTTTGTTGTGAGCAAGCGAGTAACTGAGAGCGAACCTACCTACTCAAAAAGGTCTTAGATGTGATTTTCCTCCTCCTTTAGATGTTGCTATCTTACCATTTATTTGGTGAGAAGCCCCATCGTTGGATGTGAAGGGACGAGCATTGGGTCATCGTATGACCATGATAGCAATGTTGTGAGATGACTTAGCACTTTTGTTTTAGGGACTAAGATCATTTTGAAAGGCAACTTTGATAGTGTCATCGAGGGACTATGATCTTGTATTTCATGATTTGTTTGTGCTAAGACATCCCACATGTATAACATGGCCATTTTTGTAAGGCAACAAGTGGAATAACCCTAGGGGTGCTAGTGTGCAAGTGTGTTTGATTACATGCATTTTAGTCTTGATTAGGGTGATCTATTTATCAATTTCATGTCTTGCCATACACATCCTAATTACTAGCATTTACATTCAAAAGCGATAAATTGCAGAAAGGTAAAGTACTACGCTATTATAATATTTTAGGGATGGGGGTACATATTTATGAATGGGGATTGCAAGGAATTTAAGTCCTAATTATCTATTACAACCATATTGAAATACATAATATAAGAAATAAATGGACTTGTTTAGAAAATGTTTTTGTATTAAGGAAATAAATTAAAAGGAAAATATTTTTATGTTTTTTTTATGTTAATATTAAAAATGATGAAAAGGAAAATAAATGCAAAGATAGAAACAGCATGCTGCTACAGGCAAAACAACAAGGATCAAAAGTTCTGAAGCCTAGGCGCGTGACTCAGCAGGAGACGTCAGTGGGTATCAAAAGTTCTGGATTGATACGCTCCAAGGCCCTGCAAGAAACATCAGAGGGAAAGGGAACAGAGGTTCTGGATTGGTATATTCTGAAGTCCTTCAAAAACGTTAGAGGGAAAATACAGAAGTTCTGGGTTGCTATGTGCTGAACTTCTGAATGTTAGAAAAATGAGAAAATCTTAGAAGTTCTGTATATTAAAACAGTGAGGAGAACTCAAAAGTTCTGTGTTGTGCTAAGACTGTGAGTGAACATTAGAAGTTCTGTATTGTGCTAAGCCAGTGAGTGAACATCAGCAGTTCAATGCATTATCAGCATGTAAGAATCAGAAGTTCAGTGTATGTTAACAGTGAGAAAAAATCATAGAAGTTATGTGTGTTAAAATAATGAAGAGAACTCAGAAGTTCTGTGTGTGTTTAACAGTGAGAAAAATCATAGAAGTTCTGTATGTTAAAACTATGAATGAACATCAGAAGTTTTAATGCCATATTTTAACACTCAATCAGCACATCAGTAATCTATTCAGTTTTTAACAATCAGTAAGTCAGAAGGATAAAAGCACAACAGTTTTCAGAGGTTCTAATCCTAAATCTGAGTCTAGCCCTAATCAAGAAGTTCTGATCCATAGTTTTTCTATTCATGCAAAGATATGTACAACATTAATACTATGATATTTACATGTTAATGATGTTCAGAATGAAAAAAACAAGCAAAGTCAGAAAGACTTACCTTGAACCTGGAGCGTGCTTGGTGCTTTGAGTGGCTGCCTTTTGATGTTCTGGTGTCAGCGAGAGTTACGGAAGAGTGGTTGTGTTCTTTGATTCAAAGGGGAGGAGTAAAAGGTTTTGTTTTGGATTTGCGAAGGTTGTCCCTGTTTCCTCTTCTCTCTTTTGGACTCTTGGAATTTTAGCAGGGGTTCAACTCTTTTCTTTCTCAAATTTTCCCCCTTTCTAGTTGCCAATGGAGTTCTATTTATAGGCAAAGGTTTTGTAGTTTGGAGACGTCAAGTGGCGCCAATATCATATGCTAGAAGTTGACTTACTATTTAAGTAAGCTTAAACAAGCATGGTTCAATGCATCAAGTACGATGGTTAGCAGCGCCTAAGCTGGATTTGTCAGCATGAATTAAGGAAAAGTAGAAGCAGCGCATGGGCTTAGCATACTTTTGCATAAAAGTTTGTCTTCCCAAGGCAGTAGGGGTACACGTGGTGGAAATCCTTTGGATAAAGACTCAGAAAGTGGTTGTGAGCATTAAATAATGATGAGACTTATCATAACCAGAAATCCTGTAATGTGAGATTCTACACCAAGGCTTAGTTCTGGATCAGAAGTTCTGCTTCAGCATAGCATCCAACCTCTGATCTTTGTATTGTCTGACTCAAACATGTTCTGAAGGAGAACATTGCTTCCACATGTTCTGATTAAAGCGCCATGTTCTGAACCGGATAACATTGCTTCCATATATTCTGATTGAAGAATCATGTTCTGAACCATGTTTGCAACCTCTGACTGAAGCTTTTTGTGAAAACTTGCCCAGAAGTTCTGACCAAACTCTGCCTTGAGAGTGTCCAGAATCTGCTGAGCGTTATGGTGATAACCTGGTCAGAAGTTCTGAAATTGTCGTAATTCTTAAACACTTAGAAAAATTCCAAGTATTTAAAAATTTGACTTTTCCAAAGTAAAATTTGACTTTTGAAATTCTTGATGAAACAAACTTCATATTCCAACACGTCTTGATGAAATATGATTTTTGAGATTTGATTTTGATCCAAAAGTCAAAGTTTGACTTCTTAGTGTGCAAATGACCATTTTCCCCTTATGAGTGTTTTCTTGGAAAATTTTCAGTTCAAGGCTTGGAATTGGATGGAAGCAAACTTGAGAGTCCATGGTGATCCTTTAAGAAATGAGAGGGAAAATTTTGGGGTGCAACAAACCCCCTACAAGTTTGTTTCGATTCACAAAGGCAAAGGCTTCCCCTGTGCTTGATTTTAATGCACAAGGCCAACACCCTTTCAACTGGCCTTCGATTCACAGAGCAATGACCTCCTCATGCTAACATCCACAAGGCATTAGATGTCTTTGTGCCAGCTTCGACTGGGCAATGGTCCCCTTTAAAACAGTTTTCCACACTTCGACACGCATGATAGTCCCTTAGAAGGCGCATTCATGAGGTCCCTTCAAAGAAGCATTCATTTGTCCATTATAAGGACACATGGTTACTGAATACAAGATTGTCTTATGATGGGTCTTGGTCGTACATGTGGCTAGGCCCAGGCCTCTTATGCAATGGCATTCGAAGGTGGTGACAAAGGAGGTTTCGATTGGCCAGAATGAAGTTTTCGTTTGGATTATTTGAATCAAGCAGCTAAGGCAAATATATGTGTCAAATCGAAGAAGCCATGATAAGCAAGTCATAGCCAATTAAAGAGCAAGGATAAGGTGTAATTCGAAGGCATGTTAACAAAGTGTCCTTCAATTGGCATATCAGAGCAAGATGTCTTTAGATAATCAAGCAATCAACGCAGAAGCTGACTGATCTAAGAAGCTCTAATAAAGAAGTTTCTGAACACTTCGAATCAAAACTCTAGGCTAATCGAAGAGCAACACTGAAGGGCATTCGAAGGAGCCAAAGTGTCCAGGTTCATGCAACCTACGAAAATTGTAAGAATGTAACATAAATGGATGATTTTAAAATTCTTGAATGCCATGTTAAAGACTTGATTCTTGCCATATTTATCAAGCTTCTACCAAAGGTATCCCAGGCTTTCGATTCCCATCAAGTTGGAGGCCCAAAACAACTCAGAGCAAGCTGGCAGAAACGCATGATTGGATCAAATATGGCAAGTTTTCATGAAAAAATCAAATCAAATCTCTCCCTCATGATGACCAAAGATTTGGTACACAAATGTTGACCTAAATATTTGCCTATATAAACCCAACAATTCCAGACGCAAGGGGACTGCCTCATACACGCATATACACTGCCTAGAGAGCTACAGAAAATTGCCAAAAATCAAGCGAAGTAGTGAAATTCGAACAACCAATTCCAGCCACATCCAGTCCTTTCCAGGTGTCCCATCATTACCTTGAGGATCCCAAGAGTGCCTACTATCCCTCCTTGACGTTTAAAGCACCTTAAAACAAACAAGTTTCGTTGCTCCGGTAGGGTAAAATTCTCACGCTCTAATCTCTCAGTTCATGCAATTTAAATAAATTCGATGCATAGATCCATACTCTTGTTGTTGTTTAGATTTGTTTTGACATAACACATGCCAGGTTAAGGAAGGAATCCAGAAACCCCATTGTTAGGGTAGCCTGTGATGTTTTAGTCGTATCTCCCTGTGCAAACACCTTCAGTCCAAACACCTTCTTAATTAAATTTAGATTTAAGTTAATGTTAAGTATTTTCTTAATAAGCACAAAAACAACTAAAAAAGATTTTTATGTTTTACTTAGCAATTTCTTAGGGTATTTAGACGTTCGTCTCTATTTCACGCGCATTATCTTGTTCACGCATTTTTCATAATAATGTATCTACTGACAGTATGTTATAGATTAAACTAGGTCTTTATCGATTTTCTTTATTTTATTTCCCCATTTGGATATGTAAATACCACCTCCCCAAAGCACTATAATAGCCTAGATTTAAATTCCTGCACTTTAAATTTCTGCAAAATATTAACTGCTAGTAATTAGGATTGCATGACAAGACTGAAAAATTAAAACGTTAGCAAAACCTAAATGTGCAAGATAAATAGCTGAACTAAACACAATTGCACGTGCGCACCTCTAGGGTATCCCACTTTAGTTGCCTTCGGAAAACAGTCACAATTATTGAAACGTGAGAAGTTTTAGTGACTATCCTCCAGTTTAAAGATCACTAGTCCCTCGATGACCCTCTCGATGTTGCCTCAGTTAAAAGTGATCTCTGAACTTTAGGGTGGTTACTAAAGCTTCTTGCCAAGTTGCCTTCGTGACTGTAACGTCCCTTCAAATATCCCTCAAACATCCAAGATAGAGCTACCTACTCACTAATAGTAGGATAGTGCTATCTAAAGGAAAGGAGGAAAATAACAACCTTTTTCGAGTACAAGTAGATAGCTGTTAGATGCTTGCTCAAATAAAACTCTTTTTACACTTACACATTTCAAAAACAATTTTCAAAAAAACATTTTCTTTGTCAACACTCTTGAGGACTGATATAAGAGTTAACGCAAAGCAAATCGTCGCACTAAGGCATTTAAAAACATTTTTTAAAACACACAAAGTACAAGGTATTTTTCAAATGAGATAAGCATCTAAGAGCCCATAGATAACTGCGAATGAAAAGATGCTAATACCTTCCTTTTCCATAATCTACCCCCCTTACCAGAAAATTCTTGAAAAGGTCTTTTTCTGTTCTTTTCATCCTTTCCTTAATTTGGATAAAAAAAGTCGATGGCGACTCTTGCTTACTGCAACATTTGCAAACACAAATGCAAAACCAGTATAACAGTTGGTTCTGCCACCGTATCATAGAACTGGCGACTCTGCTGGGGATACTTATAAAGTGGGGTTACCTTAGAGTTTAGTTTATCACTTTAAAATTACTTGTATGCTTTGCTTGATTTATTTTTAAAGGGTTGCTTGGGTTATTGTTAAAGATCCTACACTCGGACCTGGGGCACCTTATTAGGTAAGTAGCAATAAATCATGAAGGTTGTATGGCGTAGACCGATATGGATGAAGTGATAGCTACGTTAGCGTGATATTCTGGTTTGTACTAATGTTCCTTGAGTCAATCAAGAATAATATTAGGTTTCCTTAGTGTCATTAAGCGCTAAATAACCTTTAGAACCTTTAATTAACTCATCCTAAGCCATTAGAAAGTAGTGAGATGGCCGGTTTTGGTTCCGACCGAAGATTGGTTGATACTCGATGCTACACTCTTTGAGATTGGACTTTTGGTATATTCTGGCCGCAATACTTCGGTGCTTGAGCTAGAATAATTCCCAAAAGAAAGGTCAGTGATATGAGACTCCATAGAACCTAATTACTATTAATAAGACAGGTTGAGCCAACTGAAACTTCAAGAGGGTGCTTACCTATGGAATCCATGCAAGCCTAAACCTAAGGCTACTTGTGTGACTTGTTTGCTTTCATTTCCTAACAACTTGAACTCATTGCAGGGCTTTATTTTTACTCCTTGCAGGACTTGTTTGTAGTCATTATCCAATAACTCGAACTTCGTGCAAGACATACTTGTCTTCATCACCCTATATTTTTTGCTTGATGCATATCATACACATCATAGAATCATACCATAGCATTTCCTTAACCATATCAAGGATCTCAAGGGTTTGTGATGCAGATTATGATAAAGCAGACGTCTAGCAAGGGGAAAGGGGATTTATTTTCCTCTAACCAATTCTGTCAAAAGATCCAAACATGATAACTTGAGTCAGGGGCCATGACCCACTTGATATGGTGAGCCTGATTCTCATAGAAGGACATTCAACAATACGAATTTATTCCATCAAAGCTGCAGTCGACTCCTAACATCTCCATGTGTTTACCCCACGAGATCCTTGAAAACATTTACACATCATACATGTCATTACATAACAGGTCTTCCAGTACATGTTTCTCATTTTCCCGTTGTTTATTTCAGCAAAGAAAATGGCTCTCAAACAGAATGACTGAAATTTCCAAGCTCAAGAGGTTCAGTTCATGGAAATGTTCCTCAACCTATCCAAGGGGCAGGAAGATTTGAAAGCACTCCTTAATAGGAATTTGACTAAGAAACATCCTGAAAACAACAAGGATGACCAGTTGGAACAACTGCAAGCTGAAATGGAAAGGATGAGAATCCAAATGAGTAATCAAAGGGCTCTTATCCAAAGTTTAGCTCGGGAACAAGAAGAGTTGAGGTTTCTCATCAACAAGCTTCATCAAGACTAATACAACCATATGAAGCAAACAGTCGAGACTGGGGATCAGGTCATTAATCAGCCTCTGATGAGACAAGAAGTTGGCTGGGTGGAGAGTAGACCTTTCCAAATTGCTGCTACATCACGAACCCAATCACAACCTCACCAACAACGACATGGTAATCATCGTAAGAGGAATATATCTAAAAGATGCTTTACCGAAATAAACATGTCATTAGCTCAAGCATTGCAACACGTGTTGGAGGCCAAGCTGATTGTGTTGAAGGATCCTCCTCAGAATCCCAACACTGCTTCCCTAATGGACAATCCAAATGCAAGGTATGCGTACCACTCCAACCGTCCTCGACATGACACTAATAGCTGTTGGACATTGAGAAATAAAATTTAAGACCTGATCGATGAAGGAGCACAGGAATTCACACAAGATGGTCAACTTGAACTCTTCTACCATTCCTCAAAGACACACCATCTGAAGTGATAAATTCAGACAAAAATACTTTTCGCTTATTTGAATTCTCAGTTTGTAATTTTCTTTTGATTGTTCGAACATTTGTTTCATATCAAACTTTGTTATTTCATCAATGCATTGCATATGTTTGTCTTGAATCAATTCTTTCGTATTCACTATATTCAAACTACGTTTTTACTTCCTTTTTGTGATATTCAACTCTCGATTAAAAGCTCTAAGCCTTTAAAGGGAGGATGACGAAAATGATACCACAATCTCTACAATATGCTTTTGAAACAGACCCCGCTGACGATGTACAAGCGTTGTTTCAAATCCTAAACAGTGGAGTTATAAGGAAGATAATCCCTAGTCAACCCCTTTGAGCCTAAGAAGTAGGAGTTTTTCTTTTCACACAAATTAAAACCCTTAATCATAACCTGGGGCAGGGTAGTTTTCTCAGTTAATTCAGATATGTGTTCAGTCGCAAGCTCTACCTTCATACACGACAAATAATGTAGAAGATGCCCTCCAAAAGGTGATGATGGTTCCACATAATCGTCAAGACAGACATTCATTATCTCTTAAAAGAAAAGCCCACCAAGTCAAAACCTATGAAGGGGACTTAAGAAAAAAACTGGGGCATCTCGCTGACTACAATCGTAAAAGAAACAGTTCAGGCAAAAGTAGGGATAACAAAATCGAAAAAAAGATGTCCTACAAATCCTCAAAAAAAAAAGTAAAGGTTACCAAAATGACTGCCTTCTTGAACAAACATTCAATAACTGAACCATCACCAAGTATCAGAGCAAAGATTCCAGACTCAATTGGGATCTAAACGCACAATTAACTGAGTTTAGGACTGAAGAACATCATGAAGAATGGGTTGGGTACAAAGTAAATTTGAGCCTTTATCCTTTGTTTCTTAAACCGTGAACTAAGGCCACGTTATAACCCTCAAAAGTCCTAGCTGAAGCATGGGTTAGTTCGAAAGCATACTATTACAAAAGGTATCCTGACTCCTGTAGGGTTCGCTATAAATCCTGAGCTGATATCACACTTTTACAAAATTTGTTTGTTTTACTAAAAAATGAATTTTCAAACTTTAACACAGACATAAGCTTTGTATTCTTAAAATACCATTGTTTGCATATAACTATTTGTTCAACAACAGAGAAATTTGCACGACGGATATTCGATGAACAAAAATCCTCTCAGTGGAAATAATCACCTCATATGGAAAGACATTCAAGTGATAGGCCTTTCATAATCAAGGGGCATAGCATGGTGTCCAGCTAATCTGGGGCAGTCAAGTCAAGATTCGGGGAACCTCTCAAAAATTCCAAATAGCCAGGGGCAGATCTCCATCTAAATCACTTGGGGCATTGAACATGAATTCCAGCAACAAATCATGTACGATCAAACAAACATCTTCTGGAAGTGTGGCAACACTTATTGCTATGGACAATGACAATTCTCCGTACCCGGCGAACATGGACATAATTGGAAAATACTACGCATGAAAAAAAAGATCTGCTAGGTTGACTGGCCTAGGCAAAATAAGGGCATCCCGGCGAACCAAAAAAGTTCGGGCAAAAATTAGGGATATACATAAAAAATCTGTACACCCGGCAAGTCGAAAACCTGAAAAGGCGGCTTGGGAAAAAAAGGGTATCCCGATGGACTGAAAATCTGAAAGGATAGTCAAGGAAAAAGTTAGGGATCAAAGCGTACGACTACATCCCATCATCTCGTCACTTGTCTATCGATAAAAGGTTTATTACCCTGTTCTGCATTCACCAAGGACTCCAAGAGTTGGTATAACAGTTAAACCATCTACAATATCCCCGACAAATATTTTCTCCAACAGGTACCGAGGCAGGGCCATTCTACTACAAGGTCACTTCCATATTCTTAGCATGCATCCTAATGATGTCAGGTGTTCTCATACCCTTGGTAGAGCAAGAATCTCCAATTACTGCTCCAACATCTAAGAATTCCCCAGTGAAGTCGCAAAGCTTTTAAGGATTCCCCAATGATTTCTTCTCAAAACAACAAAACAAGAATTCCCAACAGAAACATTCTAAATAAAGCGGATTCTCCTCTAGAAATAGTTCAGGTATGATCCAGAGATGGATGTCATCCTGACACTTATTCCAGATTCTCATCTAGAAACGATTTAGGTACGATCCAGAGACGGATGCCATCCTGATACTTATTCTAGACTATCTTCTAGCAACAATTCAGGTACGATCTAGAGACGAATGTCATCCTGATACTTATTCAGATCATCTTCTAGCAACAGTTCAAGTACGATTCAAAGACGAATGTCATCCTGATACTTATTCAGATCATCTTCTAGAAACAGTTCAGGTACGATCCAGAGACGGATGTCATCCTGACACTTATTCCAGACTATCATTTAGAAACGATTCAGGTACAATCCAGAGACGGATGTCATCCTGACACTTATTCCAGATTCTCATCTAGAAACGGTTTAGGTACGATCCAGAGATGGATGTCATCCTGACACTTATTCCAGACTATCATCTAGAAATGGTTCAGGTACGATCCAGAGACGGATGTCATCCTGACACTTATTCCAGATTCTCATCTAGAAATGATTTTGGTAAGATCCAGAGACGGATGCCATCCTGCCACTTATTCTAGATTCTCATCTAGAAACAGTTCAGGTACGATCCAGAGACGAATGTCATCCTGATACTTACTCATATCATCTTTAAGCAACAATTTAGGTATGATCCAGAGACGGATGTCATCCTGATACTTATTCAGATCATCTTCTAGAAACGGTTCAGGTACGATCCATAGACAGATGTCATCCTGGTACTTATTCCAGACTATCTTCTAGCAACAGTTCAGGTATGATCCAGAGACGGATGTCATCCTGATACTTATTCCAGACTATCTTCTAGCAACAGTTCAGTTCACGGAGTTTACCTTCCCCAACATAGTTTATTTCTCTAACAACAGAAGTTCATCTCCCAGCGTTTTAACTTCAATATATTTGAAGACCCATATTTCTTCACCCCAAGTAACAATCAGGGATTTATTTTCCCTAACTCAACAACCCTACAATAGAACAGCTGATACGTTCATACATTGCATTCATACATCATTTTTACAAACGTCATAGCATATGCAACACAAATGCATATATCACAATCTCATTTATTTTGAGAGCTTCATGCAATTCATACATCATGACATCACATGAAATTGACTTTAACTTTCCAGGTTGAGTTTGCAGAAAGACAAACACTATCAACTTACACAATGGGTCAAAGATTAATGCCTGAAACTAGACGGGAAAACTATCTACACGACCAAGTGGTATGAACTCCCGAAACAAGACGGGTTTACTAACAAATACAACATGCCACAGATTAATGACCGAAACCAGACGGGGAACTATCTATGTGACAAAAATTTTCAAGTTCCAGATTAATACCTGTAACAAGCCAAGACAAGTATCTGTGGACGACTGATTGTAGATTAACACCTGTAACAAGCCAGGAAAACTATCTACATGAACAAATTGAAGATTAATACCTGTAACAAGCCAAGAAAACTATCTTTCTTTCTAAGGTTAGAGATTAATACCTGTAACTAGTCAAGATAACTATTTCGATGACCGATAAAAAAACAAGTTCCAGATTAATACCTGTAACAAGCCAAGAGAACTATATGTGGACAATCGACTGTAGATTAATACCTGAAACAAGCCAGGAGAACTATCTACATGAAGAGATTGAAGATTAATATCTGTAAGAAGCCAGGAAAACTATCTATCTTTTTCAGGTCAGAGATTAATACCTGTAACAAGCCATGACAACTATCTCGACGACCGACAATTTTCAAGTTCCAGATTAACACCTGTAACAAGCCAGGACAACTATCTGCGGACGACTGATTGTAGATTAATACCTGTAACAAGCCAGGAAAACTATCTACATGAAGAGATTGAAGATTAACACCTGTAACAAGCCAGGAAAACTATCTTTCTTTCTCAGGTCAGAGATTAATACCTGTAACCAGCCAGGATAATTTATCTCAATGACTGATAATTTTCAAGTTCAAGATTAGTACCTGAAACCAGACAGAAAAACTATCTGCAAACAACTGATTATAGATTAACACCTGAAATAAGCCAGGAGAACTATCTACATGAAGAGATTGAATATTAATACCTGTAATAAGCCAGGAAACTTATCTTTCTTTTTCAAGTCAGATTAATACCTATAATAATCCAGGATAACTATCTCGACGACTGACAAAAAAACAAGTTCTAGATTAATACCTGTAACAAGCCAAAAGAAATATCTGTGGATGACCGATTGTAGGTTAATACCTGTAACAAGCCAGGAAAGCTATCTACATGAGGAGATTGAAGATTAACACCTATAAAAAGCCAGGAAAACTATCTTTCTTTCTCAGGACAGAGATTAATACCTGAAACCAGCCAGGACAACTATCTCAGTGACCGACAATTTTCAAGTTCCAGATTAATACCTGAAACCAGACAGAACAACTATCTGTGAACAGTTGATTTGTAGATTAACCCCTGAAACCAGACAGGAAAACTATCTACACAACCCAACAAAGCAATCTTACACGGGTTACTTCTCATCATCCAGATGCAGTTTAACACGGACTCATCCAAAAACAGCCCCACATAGGCTCCTTCTCATATATCTCCAAATGCAGACTAACACAAACTCATCCTAGAACAGCCTTACACAGGCTCTTTCTAATACATTTTCAGGTAACAGATAATTCCATTATCCCCAGCAAGTTACTGTGAAGCCTGGATTTCAACCAAAAAACAACAAACTTTCATCTCTCCAGAGATAACTCTTCAACAGAGCCTTGGACAACTAAAGTTCCTAGACTCTATTCCCCACAGAGTTTCCTCAAGCAGGAGAACAACAGAAACCCATATTCCCCAGCGGAGTCCTGCTCAGACAGCAGGAACAGGAATCCCCATAAGGAGACCTCTTAGGAAGTCGACATCTACTTTGGATGGCATCTTTAAGCCCATCTCCGACGACTCTCTGTCATCTTCTCCAAATGGCATATGTAAACCCATTCCCGCCATCATCAACCATAAGTGTTACTCCATGCGAGTGCAATTTTCTGGGAACTCTAGTGTTCAATCCTCTTCCAGCTTCAGATCACGAAAGGCAGACAAGCCAATTGAAATCCTCAGGTTTAAGAAGATTTAACAGGGACAACTGTTGTACCCCAAAATTTTCTCTCTCATGTTTTCTAAGGTCTTTTCTTATATAGGTGGTCACAAACACTTGATTAAAAAAATAATTTTTTTTGAAGATAAACAAGATGTCTTTGATTGGCTTTGAGACATGGTGTTTTCGATTTGCGCCTGAGCAGTTTGTTTTTCGATTGGCATCTGGACAAGGAGCTTCGATTGGGAATCTAAAATCCTTCGTTTGGGCTTTGTTCCGCAAGTCTTCAATTGGGCGACGGGCCTCCTTCGGTCAAGATAAGTTCACAAAGTCTTCGATTAGGCGGTGGGCTTCCTTTGATCAAGTTAAGTTCACAAGGCTTCGAATGCGTAAGACAAGAACCCCCTACAAGTTTGTTTCAATTCACAAGGGAAAAGGCTTCACCTGTGCTTGCTTTTAATGCACAAGGCCAAGACCCTTTCAACTGGCCTTCGATTCACAGAGCAATGACCTCCTCATGCTAACATCCACAAGGCATTAGCTGCCTTTGTACCAGCTTCGAATGGGCAATGGTCCCCTTTGAAATGGTTTTCCACACTTCGATACACATGATAGTCCCTTCAAAGGCGCATTCATGAGGTCCCTTCGAAGAAGCATTCATTGGTCCATTCGAAGGAGACATGGTTACTGAATACAATCTTGTCTTATGATGGGTCTTGGTCCTACATGTGGCCAGGCCCAGGCGTCTTGTGCAATGGCATTCGGCGGTGGTGACAAAGGACGCTTCAATTGACCAGAATGAAGTTTTCGTTTGGATTATTTGAATCAAGCAGCTAAGGAAAATAGATGTGTATAGTCGAGGGATCCATGAGAAGCAAGTCATAGCCAATCAAAGAGCAAGGATAAGGTGTACTTCGTAGGCATGTTAACAAAGTGTTCTTCGATTGGCATATCAGAGCAAGATGTCTTTAGATAATCAAGCAATAAATGCAGAAGCTGACTGATCGAAGAAGCTCTAACAAAGAAGTTTCTCAACACTTCGAATCAAAACTCTAGGCTAATCGAAGAGCAAAGTTGAAGGGCATTCAAAGGAGCCAAAGTGTCCAGGTTCATGCAACCTACGAAAATGGCAAGAATGTAACATAAATGAATGATTTTCAAATTCTTTAAGGCCATGTTAAAGACTTGATTCTTTCCATATTTATCAAGCTTCGACCAAAGGTATCTCAGGCTTTCAATTCCCATCAAGTTGGAGGCCCAAAACAACTCAGAGCAAGCTGGCAGAAATGCATGATTGGATCAAATATGGCAAGTTTTCATGAAAAAATCAAATCAAATCTCTCCCTCATGATGACCAAAGATTTGGTACACAAATGTTGACCTAAATCTTTGCTTATATAAACCCAATAATTCCAGACGCAAGGGGACGACCTTATACACGCATATACACTGCCTAGAGAGCTACAGAAAATTGCTAAAAATCTAGCGAAGTAGTGAAATTAAAACAACAAATTCCAGCCACATTCAGTCCTTTCCAGGTGTCCCATCATTACCTTGAGGACCCAAGGAGTGCCTACCAGCCCTCCTTGACGTTTAAAGCACCTTAAAACAAACAGGTTTCATTGCTCTGGTAGGGTAAAATTCTCACGCTCTAATCTCTCAGTTCATGCAATTTAAATAAATTTGATGCACAGGTCAATACTCATGTTGTTGTTTAGATTTGTTTTGACATAACACATGCCAAGTTAGGGAAGGAATCCAGAAACACCATTTTTAGGGTAGCCTGCGATGTTTTAGTCGTATCTCCCTGTGAAAACACCTTTAGTCCAAATCAGTGCCATGGTTTTAACACCTCAATATTTTATGATATTTTCAAATATATTGTTTTCTTGTTGTTTGTCTTAATGATTAAACAGATGGCCCAATGGTGAAGGATGTGTGTTTAAGCTAGGAAATCTTGGGGTTCGACACCAGGTCTAGGTCGAAAATCACTTCGTGTCATGGATCGAAGGAGACAACTCCTATCCTAGATTGAAAGAGACAGCTCCTATCCTAAATCGAAGATGATAGCTCATACCCTAGATCGAAGGAGACATATCATACCCTGGATCGAAGGAGACAACTCATACCCTGGATCGAAGGGGACCGCTCATACCCTGGATCGAAGGATCTTTATTCATTGTATTATTTTTGATTTTGTTTATTTCTTTTGTTTCTTGATTTTTTATTAACGTTAAAACAAAATCACCAAAAATTAGGTTTAGTTTGTTTTTTAATTAAAATTATTAACTAATTAATTTAATTACTTAACATCTTTATTAAAATAAAAATGATAGACTTATATTTATTTCATTCAAACCTTTCTTAACAAAAAATATAAAAATATTAGAATTAGGTTTAATTTCATTTGATATTTATTTTCTTAATTAAATTTAGATTTAAGTTAATTTTAAGTATTTTCTTAATAAGCACAAAAACAACTAAAAAAGATTTTTATGTTTTACTTAGAAATTTCTTAGGGTCTTTAGACATTCGTCTCTATTTCGCGCGCATTATCTTGTTCACGCATTTTTCATAATAATGTATCTGCTGACAGTATGTAATAAATTAAACTAGGTCTTTATCGCTTTTCTTTATTTTCTTTCCCCATTTGGATATGTAAATACCCCTCCCCAAAGCACTATAATAGCGTAGATTTAAATTCCCGCACTTTAAATTTCTGCAAAATATTAACTGCTAGTAATTAGGATTGCATGACAAGACTGAAAAACTAAAGTGTTAGCAAAACCTAAATGTGCAAGATAAATAGCTGAACTAAACACAATTGCACATGCGCACCTCTAGAGTATCCCACTTCGGTTTCCCTTGGAAAACAATCACAATTCTCGAAAGTTGAGAAGTTTTAGTGACTATCCTCCAGTTTAAAGATCACTAGCCCCTCGATGACCCTCTCGATGTTTCCTCGGTTAAAAGTGATCTCAGAACTTTAGGGTGGTTACTAAAGCTTCTTGCCAAGTTTCCTTCGTGACTGTAACGTCCCTTCGAATGTCCCTCAAACATCCAACGATAGGGCTACCTACTCACTAATAGTAGGATAGCGCTATCTAAAGGAAAGGAGGAAAAGGACAACCTTTTTCGAGTACAAGTAGATAGTTGTTAGATGCTTGCTCAAATAAAACTCTTTTTACACTTACACAATTCAAAAACAATTTTCAAAAAAACATTTGCTTTGTCAACACTCTTGAGGATTGATACAAGAGTTAACGAAAAAGAATTTTCAAAACACACAAAGCACAAGGTATTTTTCAAATGAGCTAAACATCTAAGAGCCCGTAGATAATTACGGATTGAAAGGGTTATAACACCTTTCCTTTCCATAATATACCCCCCTTACTCAGAAAATTCTCGAAAAGGTATTTTTCTATTCTTTTCACCCTTTCCTTAATTTGGATAAAATAAAAGTCGATGGCGACTCTTACCGCAACATTTGTGAATACAAATGCAAAACCAGTATAACAGTCGGTTCTGCCACCGTATCACACACTCCTTTGCTGGCTAAGTGGTTTATTTCTCACCTTCCTTGGTTAGTTGTGAAGAATGAGAAAGGTATGAAGTGGTTTCAAAGGTTGATGTCACTCACGTATTCAGATATTCGTTGGTGTTCTTGATATTTGGAGGATGTCACTATCATTGACCGCTATGGGGAATTCCCTAACGTCCCATTCCTTGGAATTAGGGGAGGTATCACTTATAATCCTTTCTTAGCTCTACGACCGTTTTTTTACGCTCGAAGGGATGGTCCTATGATGCGCTTGTTCAAGGTATTGTGTTTGACTATGAGAATGATGTCCAAGGTTATCGTCAAAGATTTATACGAGCTTAGGGCATGGTGAACAAGGTCGATAGCAAAACTTTGGGGAATAAGAACTCCATTACTGTGGAACCTTATATCAAGTGGGTGCGAGCTCGCTCTAAAAACATCATGATACTGTATATGGCCATCGTACCAATCATTATGGAGCTTATCACCGAAGGAGACGCTCCTTACACCATTCTTCATCCTGACATGCCTACTACTCCCGAGGAGTTGCAAAGGTCACGGATTCAACTCAAGGGGAGCGAGACACCTTTTAAGCCCAATTCTAATCAAGCGAGAAGAAAGTGTTAGAGCTCACAAGGCAACTCCACGAGGAGCGGAAATTGAATGCCTACATCAGTCCAAAGAGGAAGCGTCAGTGGGAGACCTGAGTCTTCTGTTGTAAAATTTCATTTGGTTGTTTTTCTTTAATTGTCAGCCCAAGAGGAACTTTGTAACCTTTGAACTCATTAATACAATTAATGTTTTTGTTTCCTTTTTTGTTTAAGAAAATTAAAATCTTAAAGGTCCTTGAAAGCATTGCATACACATAACATGCATCATATCATAAGCAAATTTTCTGACACATGTTTCCTTATCTTTCTACTATTTATTTCAGTATAAGATGGATCTCGAGCAAACCGTGAAGGACTTGCAGACTCAAAACTCTCAGTTTCAAGAAACTCTGCTCAACTTAGCAAAGGGGCAGCAAGAAATGATGTCACTTCTTGTCACGAAGAAGAAAATCAAGAAGAAAGCTGTAATTAACATGGGGAAGAGATTCAAAGGCCCCGTCCGACAAGTTCAAGTTGAAGAAGACTCCTCTGAGGAAGATGAGAATCAAGATGAAGATGCCAGGAGCACCCGTGCCAGGGATGGAAACAATCAAATCTCTAAAGACGAAGATTATTTTGATGAGCAACATCCACCGGCCGATGACAAGTATAAGCAACTAGAAGACAAATTGAAGGCTGTAGAAATCCAAGTTGTGCCTGGCTTGGACTTTGGTGACTTGGTTTTGGTTCCCGGGGTAGTCATTCCCCACAAAATCAAAATCCTAGCTTTTGCCAAATACGATGGTGTCTCATGTCCGAAGCTTCACCTAAGATATCATGTCTACAAAATCCAGCCGCATACCGCTGATAACAAACTGTGGGTGAAATTTTTTCAAGAAAGTCTATCTGGGACTTAGTTGGAGTGGTTTTACCAATTGGAAGGGACTAACATCCATACTTGGGAGGATTTGGCCATTGCTTTTTACCGCCAATATGAATATAATGGTGATCTTGCGCCAACTAGGGTGCAATTGCAAGGAATGACCTTGGGATCAAATGAGGGATTTAAAGAATACACTCAAAAATGGAGAGACTTCGCTGGCAGGGTGTAGCTACCTTTAACTGATAGAGAGTTGGTAGATATGTTTATGGGGACATTGACTGGACCATTTTTCAACTTGCTAATTGGAAGTTCATCATCCAGATTCACTGAATTGATCTTGACTGGTGAGAGGGTTGAAAACGGGATTAAAAGCGGGAAGATACCCATGACCTCCACCTTAAATGCCGTGAAAAATCCATTTATTGGTTAAAAAGAGACTAATACTGTGTATGGGTCAAGAAGCCATGCTAAGAATGAACGTCATTATTCAGTAGGGACTGTACTGATTTCTAATCCAACTCCAACTCAACGACCGCATCAACAAAATAGTTAACAAAGACCGGATGTCTAAAGAAGACAGTTTACTAAAATCAACATGTAACTATCTCAAGCTCTGCAACACCTATTGAAAGCTAATTTGGTGACCTTGTGAGACCCCCCTTCCAACTCTAATAATGTTTCTCCAAAATACAACCCCAGCGCCAAATGCGCTTACCACTCAAATAATCCTGGACATGATACCAATGATTATTGGTCTCTAAATAATAAAATCCAAGACCTAATTGATAACAAGACAATTGAATTCGACCCTCCTCCAACTCCCAACATAATCACCGCATCCATTCCAAATCATGGTAAGGGTGTCAATGCTATTGAAGATGCCTCTTTTGTTGCCTCCATCAATGACTTGACCACTCCATTGAAGACTGTTAAAGAGAATTTGTTGAAATCCGGGGTATTCACTGGTTGCCTTAAAGACTGTTGCTACTGTGTTGTACAAATTAATGGTTGTTAATGGTTGAAGAAAGGTGTCTAACACTTGATGGATAGCCATGAGATTCTATTTGAAAGAACTCCATCTGTGAAAAGTTTGACCGAAGTTGTATCTCAAGAAGTTGAAGACATATCCATCATTACTATCTCTAACAAACCTATTAGGATCACCTCCAAAGGTCCTATTAGAATTCCCATTGAACCCAGAATAGCTCCATTAATCATCACCACACCGGGGCCAGTCCCCTACTCTTCTGATAAGGCGGTGCCCTGGAGCTATGGGGCGGAAGTGTATTAACATGGTATCAAACAAGATTCATGGATTAATGAAGACGAAATTGCTGAAATTACAAGCATTGTTGGATCAAGTAAAGTTACTAGGACATTGAGGATCTTCTCACCAGAGATTTCACGTCCTACAACCACAACTATACGCGTTCGCATTACTGCTGCTAAACCTGTTGCTGATACTCGAGGAAAGGAAAAAATGACTGAGCCTGCCAGGATGGAGGCACCCACAAAAGATATTACCATTGAGGAACCATCTACCTAAGAGATGGAGGAGATTCTAAGAATCATCAGAAAAAGTGATTACAAGATAGTGGAACAGTTGGGGCAAACACCCTCAAAGATTTCTATGCTGTCTTTGTTGCTATGTTCCAAGGCACATGCCCAAGCACTGATAAAATTTTTGAAGAATGCACATGTCCCACAAGAAACTACAGCTGACCAATTTGAAAACTATGTAGCAAGCTTGACTGCCGACAAAAGTTTAGGGTTTTCTGATACACACCTGACCCTGATAGGGAAGAATCATAACAAATCTCTCCACATCTCCATAGAATGCAAGGGAACCACCATGGCACGTGTATTAGTGGATATTGTATATTCTCTCAATGTCTTACCTAAAGAAGCTCTGGATAGACTAGATTGTGATAGACTGGTGTTGAAACCTAGCGACATTGTAGTAAGGGATTTCAATGGTTCTAAGAGGATATCTGTCCTGCTTCTTCTTTCATGCTTGGACGCCCCTGGATACATGGGGCTGGTGCGGTGACTTCCACACTACATCAAAAGTTGAAATATCCAGTCAAAGGGAAAATTGTTACCATCTGTGGTGAAGAAGAGTTTATGATTAGTCATCTAAATTCATTCAAATATGTTGAAATGGATGGCAAGTTCATTAAAACTCCATGTCAAGCCGTTGAAGTGGTCTCTCCCATGGTTGCTGTTGCCAAGGCCATTCCTGACACTCCCGAAGTTGCTAAAGATACACCAAGGATGGTTTCGCTCAAAGATGCCCGTGCTGCTATTGAATAAGGAGGTTGTACCATTTGGGGACAACTTCCTGATTTCCCTTTCAAGTCAGACAAATCTGGATTGGGATTTACTTCCAAAGCTCAAAAGGAGGTTCGACGTGCTCACATAGGGAAACCACCTCTCCGCATTAGTAACCATGAGATTAATGCCCTGGAAGACTCTGATGCTGATTGTGACTTTGATGATTGGATCTACCCGACTGCTGACGGAGGGCTCGACAACTTGAAGACCAACGACTTCATCCCAATCTCCTTCAACCAGGAGTAATTTCCATTTACTGTTTTTATTACTTTGAGAGCTTTTTCTGTAATTTCCATTAAAATAATGACTTTAAGCCAAGTGCCTTGCTCGAGGAATAGTAGTCCATTTGTTAAGGGTTTGTCATTATCATATGCCATATGCTCATTTTAATGAAAAACATTTGACTATTTTGCATTCAAATTTTGCGCTATTTGCCTTTATTTACTTTATTGCATTTTTAAAAATAGCCATGTGACCTTACATGCACACACACACACATTTGCAGATCCACATCCACTCCAGATCTCGTTGACAACGACTCTGCTATTACCATCTATGACTTTGAAAATCCAATCTATCAAGCCGAAGATGAAGGTGATGAAGATTACGAAATACCTGGGGAACTCGCCTGGCTTCTGTTACAAGAGGAAAAGGCCATTCAACCATACAAATAGTTAGTTGAAGTGATAAACCTAGGTATTGAGGCAGACAAGAAGGAAGTCAAGATCGGCGCCAACTTGAAAGATTGTGTCAAGAGAAGATTGGTCCAGATGTTACACGACTATGTTGAAGTGTTCGCTTGGTCATATGAAGATATGTCGGGGCTTGATACTGATATCATAGTTCATCGGCTGCCAATGAAGGAAGATTGCCCTCCGGTCAAGCAAAAGGTTTGTCGCATGCGGCCATATATGTCTGAGAAAATAAAAGCTGAGGTAATGAAACAGTTCGATGCAGGTTTCCTGGCAGTGATGTCATACCCTCAATGGGTGGCAAATGTTATTCCAGTATCGAAGAAAGACGGTAAAGTCCGTATGTGTGTAGACTACAATGACTTAAATAGGGCAAGCCCCAAAGATTATTTCCCACTACCTCATATCGATGTCTTGGTTGACAACACTGCTCAACACAAAGTTTTCTCCTTCATGGATGGATTCTACGATTACAACCAAATTAAAATGGCACCCGAAGACATGGAGAAAACCACTTTTATTTTACAATGGGGCACCTTATGTTATAAGGTCATGCCTTTTGGTTTGAAGAATGCAGGTGCAACCTATCAACATGCTATGGTAGATATATTTCATGACATGATCCATCATGAGATAGAACTGTACGTTGATGACATGATTGCAAGGTCGCAAACTGAGGAAGAACACCTTGATCATTTACACAAGATATTTGAAAGATTGAAGAAATACAAGCTGAGGCTGAATCCCAACAAATGCACCTTCGGGTTAAGGTATGGAAAACTCCTAGGCTTCATCGTCAGTGGAAAAGGTATTGAAGTCGACCCAGCAAAAATCAAAGCCATACAAGAGATTCCAGCTCCTTGTACTGAGAAGGAGGTCAGAGGTTTCTTAGGTCGACTCAACTATATTGCCCGGTTCATATCTCACTTAACTGCTACTTGTGAGCCAATCTTTAAACTGTTAAAGAAAGATCAAGTAGTCGGATGAAACATCGATTGCCAAGCAACTTTTGACAAGATCAAGGAGTACCTACAAGAACCTCCAATCCTAATACCTCCAGTTGAAGGAAGACCTCTGATTATGTACTTGACTGTATTAGAAAATTCAATGGGGTGTGTGTTGGGCCAACATGACGAGTCTGGCCGAAAAGCGCATGCAATATACTACCTTAGCAAAAAGTTTACCGACTGTGAAACCAAATATTGACTGCTCGAGAAAACTTGCTGCGCTTTGGCATTGGCTGCTCGCCGGCTAAGACAGTATATGCTGACTCACACCACTTTATTAATTTCTAAGATGGATCCCATCAAGTATATCTTCGAGAAGCCAGCTCTCACCAAACGAATAGCTAGATGGAAAATGATTTTAACTGAATATGACATCCAATACACTACATAAAAAGCAATTAAAGGAAGTGTGCTGGCGGATCATTTGGCCCATCAAGCTGTTGATGACTACCAATCCATGAATTTTGAATTCCCGGACGAGAATATCATAAATGATTGTGAAAAGCCTGGACCATATGAAGGACCTGAACAAGGATCCCAGTGGACTATGGTTTTTGATGGAGCTTCTAATGCATTGGGCAACGGAATTGGTGCTGTGATTATTTCTCCTGAAGGTTACCATATACCTTTCATCGCCAGACTTTGTTTCGACTGTACAAACAACATGGCCGAGTATGAAGCATGTATCTTGGGTTTAAAGGCTGCCATTGACCTAAGAATCAAATTTTTGAGCGTGTACGGAGACTCAGCTTTGGTAATCAGTCAAGTTAAAGGAGACTGGGATACTAAACATCCAAATCTGATCCCTTACAAAGAGCTTGTGCTAACCTTGATTCCATACTTCGAAGAGGTCACCGTTGAACACTTTCTAAGGGAAGAGAATCAGTTGGAAAATGCTTTAGAAACTATGTCGTCCATGTTTAAGATCAATTGGGACAGCGAAGCTCCTAGAATTACTATCGAAATATTTGATGAACATGCATACTATTATGAGATCGACACTGATGAAGAGAAGCCATGGTATCATGAAGTGAGAAAGTACCTTAAAGCACAATGGTATCCCGAGGGAGTCTCAATAAATTACAATAAATTCCTGCGAAGGTTCTCAGTCAAATTCTTCCTAAGCAATGGGATTGTGTACAAGCGCAACCATGATTCTACTCTGCTCCATTGTACGGACAGGAAGGAGGCAGAGAAAATCATGGAAGACATGCATGGAAGTATATTTGGAACTCACTCTAGTAGGAACACTATGGCCAAGAAGATTCTGAGGGATGGTTACTATTGGTCGACTATGGAAACTGATTGCCACCATCACTCAAGGACTTGCCATAAGTGTCAAATCTATGCCGACAAGGTTCATGTGCTTCCAATACCCTTGAACGTCATGACCAATCCATGGCCATTTGCAATGTGGGGCATTGACATGATTGGAGAGATCAATCCCACTCCCTCTAATGGGAATCACTTCATCCTTGTCTCCATTGATTATTTCACCAAATGGGTCAAAGTTGCTTCATTTACCTCAGTCACTAAGAATGTTGTAGCCAAGTTTATCAAGCATAACTTCATCCACTGGTACGACATCCATGAAAGGATCATCATCGACAATGGAACCAACCTCAACAATGCTATGATCACTGAACTCTATACGTAATTCAAAATCAAGCATCACAACTCTTCTCCATATAAACCTAAGATGAATGGTGTAGTGGAAGCCGCCAATAAAAACATAAAGAAGATTGTGCAAAAGATGGTGGTAACCTACAAAGATTGGCATAAGGTGATACCATTTGCTCTTCATGGCTACCGTACTTTGGCTCGAACATCAACTGGGGCGACCCCTTTCTCTTTAGTCTATGGCATGGAAGCTGTCTTGCCTGTTGAAGTGCAGATTCCTCTCTGAAGATTATGAAAGAAGTGGGCTCAGGCGAAGATGAATGAATTCAGACAAGATTGGATCAATTGAATTTGATTGATGAAAAGAGATTGACTGTTGTTTTGTCATGGTCAAATGTATCAAAAGCGTATGATCAAAGAATTCAACAAAAAGATCAAACCTCGGGTATACCAGGTCGGCGACTTGGTAATAAAGCACATCATTCTATGACAAGTCGATCCCAGGGGCAAATGGACTCCCACTTACGAGGGGCCGTTTGTTGTCAAGAAAGTATTCTCTGGCGGTGCTATGATGCTAACCACTATGGATGGTGAAGATTTCCCACACCATGTGAATACAAACATAGTAAAAAAATACTACGCATAAAGAATGACCCGCTAGGTTGACATGCCTAGGAAAAATAAGGGCATCCCAGCGAACCAACATGGCTTGGGCAAAAATTAGGGATATATACAAAATATTGTACACCTGGAAACTCGAAAACCCGTAAGGGCGGCTTAGGAAAAAAGTGTATCCTGGTGGACTGAAAACCCGAAAGGGCGGTCCAGGAAAAAGTTAGGGATAAAAAGCATACGACTATGTCCCGTCGGATCACTAACAGTTAGCTTTATTACCAAGGTCAAAAGTTCAAATGATACAAGATCAATTCTATCAACTTCTTTCGACGACAAGAGATGATGTTCGAAGACATAGGGGCAATAGCAGAGTTGGAACCCAATGAGATCACTTCCACATGGCTATACAATTTTTGTATTCTTTTCATTTTTCGACAACTTCCTCTTACTAGGATTTCTATCTCCTTGTACAAAAATGCCTATTTTAAAGCAAATTATCAATACAATTATACTTTGAAGTGCAAACTTTTTGTTTTTTGGTTTTGAGTGCAAAAACATCCAATGACTAAAATTGAATAAACATATGCATATGAACATGATTATCTGTTAATAAATGTACGCACAAGAATAGTAATAAGAATTTGCTCAAGGATTTAGGGGTATCCCCACAGGGTTACTTCAATGAGATTATCCTCACAGAGTGAATTCATACATCAGAGTTCCAATCAGCATATTTCCTAGAAATTCTCTTCCCCAACCAAGTAATTTTCCTGATAAATTTATTTCCCCAGTAAGATCTTCAGAATACCTTCCTCGACAGGGCTTATTTCCCCAACATACTACAACCTACCCAGCTTGAGTTTACTCCTCGAACTATTACAAATCAACAAACAATACCCTTTGTCCCCAACAGAGTTAATATTATCGATAGAAAGTTACTGCAAGACCTGGAACTCGACCAGATACCATTTAACTTCATCCTCCCTAGACAATAAGAAGTCTAATCGTCTCTTTTATCCCCAGTCAGGGTATATGAGAATTAAATTCCTCATTAGAACAATGGATAACCAAGGTTCCTAAAATTCTACTCCCTAAACAGAAATCAACACTCCATGCAGAGTTTCCCCAAACAGCAGAAAGGAATTCCCAGCGGAAACATTCTAAACAAGGTTGAAGAGATACATACTCTCCATCTCCAGCTGTAGTCCAGGATTTAGCTTCCAAAAAACTCCCCAGTAATTGTCAAGGATTTATTTTCCCAGACAAAGATACACTTCAAATAACATTTTACATTCATACAACATGACATATGCATACAAAACACATATAGCACAATCTCATTTATTTTGAGAACATCATTACACAATACATGCATCGTGAGATTGCATTACAACTATTTCTTTACCTTTTTAAGAAAGATCAGTCACCAGATGAATACCATCAACAACAAACATTTTATTTGCTGGTTCAGTTTAAACCGACCAATGATTTATCCTGATTTTGTTCCGGTAGACTCTTTCTCTGGTTCAGCTAAATTGCTCCAAAGATTTATACTAATTCGTTATCCAGTTAAAGATTATTCAAGACCTATGCTGGTTCAGTTTAAATCGACCAATGATTTATCCTGATTCTGTTCTGGTAGACTCTTTTTCTGGTTCAGTTAAATCGCTCCAAATATTTATACTGATTCGTTATCCAGTTAAAGATTATTTAAGACCTCTGTTGGTTCAGTTTAAATCGATCAATGATTTATCCTTATTCCATTCTGGTAGACTCTTTCTCTGGTTTAGTTAAATCGCTCAGAAGATTTATAATGATTCATTATCCAATTAAAGATTATTCAAGACATCTGCTGTTTCAGTTTAAATCGACCAATGATTTATCCTGAATCCGTTCCGGTAGACTCTTTCTCTGGTTCAGTTAAATCACTCCAAAGATTTATACCGATTGGTTATCCAGTTAAAGATTATTCAAGACCTCTGCTGGTTCAGTTTAAATCGACCAATAATTTATTTCGATTCCGTTCCGGTAGACTCTTTCTCTGGTTCAGTTAAATCGCTCTGAAGATTTATACTGATTCGTTATCCAGTTAAAGATTATTCAAGACCTCTGTCGGTTCAGTTTAAATCGACGAATGATTTATCCCGATTCTGTTCCGGTAGACTCTTTCTCTGGTTAAGTTAAATCTCTCTGAAGATTTATACTGATTTGTTATCCAGTTAAATATTATTCAAGACCTCTGCTAGTTCAGTTTAAATCGACCAATGATTTATCCTGATTCCGTTCCGGTAGACACTTTCTCTGGTTTAATTAAATCGTTACGAAGATTTATACTGAATCGTTATCCAGTTAAAGAATATTCAAGACCTGTGCTAGTTCAGTTTAAATCGACCAATGACTTATCTTGATTCCATTCCGGTAGACACTTTCGGTTAAATCGCTCCGAAGATTTATATTGATTTGTTGCCCAGTTAAAGATTACTTAAGACCTCTACACGGTTCGGTATGAATCGATCAAAGATTTATTCTGATACTTCTTCCAATCAACAGTCACTTTGGATGGCATCTATAAGCCCATCCCCGACAACATCCTATCACTCGCCAAATGGCATATTTAATCGCATTCCCGACACAATCAACCAACAACATTATTTCGTGTGAGTGTAAATTTCTGGGCACTCTAGTATTCAGTCACCTTCCACCTTCAAGTTACGAATGGAGGACCCGCCAATCTAACTCTTCAGGTTTAAGAAGATTGAACAGGGGAAGCTGTTGTACCTCAAAATTTTCCTTCTCTTTTCTCAAGACATTTCAGATAAGATCTCCAATAACTCAAGCTTGCATAAGTGTTGACTAGGTCAAACTATCTCCTAACCACTGATGCCCTAAATTAGGGTTTTGATTTTCACAAGGATAATTGGACTTATAATGCCTCAAATGAACTTCATGGATCATTATAGACCTCCAAGAATACTCATGTCAATTTTCAAGTCTTGGATCACAATATTTGCTCAATCAATTGACCAGATGACTGAAAATCAACTATATTGGGTAAAAAGTCAACTATAGTGAACCTATAGTCAAACTTCATGATTTTTGGCAAAAATAAACATTTTAAATTCCTATTCATCATTTGATAAAGTATTGATTACAATCCATCAAGAAAAGCACTCAATTTACCAAAGGGGGTCAAAATGGTCAAAATTAGTGTTTTGACTGTAATTGACTGATCAATGACTTTTGAACTAATACACGATCTAATGGATTGAAGCATAATCTCAAGGATTCAAATACAACATATTGACATAATTTCATAGTTCAAAACATTCCTCAAGATCAATAGATTGATAGTTAAAATTTGATCAACTGATGAAAAGTCAACTGATGCAACAAAAGTCAAACTTTAACTTTTTGATCAAGATTTGATTTCAAAGATCACAATTCATTAATACATTAAAAAATATAAAGCTTGATCATTAAGAAATCAAGAAAGTCAAATGTCAATGTGAAAAGTCAAACTTTTCAAGACTTAGAAATTTTTCTAAGTGTTTTATACATGATAATTTCATTACTTCTTGCCATTTTATCACAAAGATGCAAGATGATTCAAAGAAAAATTTAAACATGAAAGTTGTAGATCTTGATGAGATCTACAACTTTGATTTACTGATAAAGTCCTATAAGTTCTTGTATTTATATATATATAAATTCATGAAGTCATGCACTTTTTCTAAAAACACTTGGTGAAAATTTGACCTAGTTTAGGCAGATTTTTGACCTGACTTCTTGGCCAATTTTCACCAAGCTCCAAGATGATTTTGTCAAAATGGTAAACATGAAGGTTGTATGGGATGTTTCAATCTTTTCAAAATGTCAAATAACTTTAAGGTATCATGCTTGAGCTATAAGTTTCAAAGAGATGAAGATGGCCTCAAAAACTTGAATCATAGGTCATTTTCTTGATGAACATTTGATCCAATCTCATAGCCATGCTGCATAATCCTGCTTTGCAGGCTTATAACTTGTGTTTCACTCCATAATTAATTAATTACACAACTGATAGAGCCATTACCCAAGCAATTAATCCATTGTCCAAGCTACATTGCCATTTTAGGAAGAAAGGCACCATTGTTATTCTTGAAAAGTTGCTTTAATCACAAAGTCAACTTGTCTTGGGCATTACACTTGTTCTTTCTGCATAAGCATCCTCTACGAACTTAGAATAAACATGTTTATAGTTTCTAGCCACCCTACAAGCCTTGTACCTTGCTTTGAAACCATGTTTGTCAAGCTTACTTCAAAAACAAGTCAAAATCCCATAACTTATGATCTTGTGATTCTGATCACTCCAAGTCTCCAAACCTTTCCCTATAAATAGAAGATGTTATTTGTAAGCCAGACACGAAATTAGAATGCCTAAAACTCTCCCAAACTTCCTCTAACCGGAAATTGGTCAAAAAATACCATTTGTATGCAGTTCTGCCCTTGAACTTGTATCTTCCATTTCCAACGTGCGTTTTGCCTCAAAATAATTTTCAAAGCTTCCTTACATCAAATATAGTTCATCCATGCCCTTGTTCCACAACTGTAACATCATCTTCCTCCTCTTCCATAACCAAAAATAGAGGTCTTCAACTTGACTTCTCCAGAACATTTCAGCCACTCTCAACTCAAGCTAAGCATTGCATTAGCTTCCTAGAGGTCCAAGGAAGCTAACCAGATCATTGCAGCATCTTGAAGCAAGCTCAAACTCAAAACATGAGTTCCATTTTCAAGGTGAGTTTTCTGACTTTTGAACTCTTCATATAGGCATCATTTGGTTTCCATTTATGAAGATAAAATATAGACATCATAGCCCTGAAACTAACCATGTCCTTAGAATTCATTTATGTTTCCTGAGTAGTGTGGATTTTAAGCTTGAACTTGATGAAAAAATTAGGTTAAATTTGATACCATTTAAAAATCATTCTCATATTTGATCTATTACTTAAGTTATTTACATATTTGAAATCATGGTGAAATTTCTAACAAGTTTGACGTTTATACTTCTGAGAATGGTTGACAAATAAATAAGTTACAAGAGTTATGGCTGGCGCGAGGTTGAAGATGAAGTCACGTTCAGGACTTAGTTTATTTTATATTTAATTGAAGTTGTGTTATAACTGGATGAAACAGCCACTCCGGTGGCAGGAGGAGCACGCGTAAGACATTGATGCTAAGGGTCCTGGGTTCAAGCCCCAGTGACACCTTTTATTTTTTTTATGGGCCATTCTTTTTACTAATCCAGATCCCCTGTTTGCTTCATACACGCATGCCCATTTTTTTTATTTTTTTCTGACTTCAAACAAACAAGACTTGGGCCTAGTAAACCAAATAGTTTTTACTTGTTTACCCCCTAAATCATTTTCAAACCCCCTGACTTACTATTTTTATTTTATTATTTTATTTTATCCCCTTTATTTTATTTTTATTAGTTTTATTCTTATTAAAAATACACAAATATATTTTATTAAATATTTAGACTAAAGTTTATCATTTTTATTTTTACTTTATCTTATTTCCATTAATCAAAATATCAAAAATATTGTACTAAATACTTGGACTAGTTTTTTTATCTTATCTCTATTTTATTTTATTCCCTTTAAATAAAAAGACCAAAAATATTTTCTTAACAATTTTCTTTTTTTATTTAAATTAATTTAGACTTAGTTTTATTTTAATTTTCTTTTCTAATTAAATTAAATTAGAACTTAGGAATTTTAATTAATTAATTTCTTTTTTAGTTTAATTAGGTTAACTTTAAAACTTTTCATTAAAAAAAACTCAAACAAACATAATTTTCTTTTCTTTTATATTATCTTTATATTCTTGTATATTTTTATTGTTATTCATTATTCAATATGGTTGTAATAGTAATTAGGTTTTAATTGCCTTTATCCCCCATTTGTGATTTGTATCCCCATATCCAAAAAAGATGTAATAGCGTAGGACATTTAAATTCCGCAATTTATCGCTTTCCTTATTATTGCTAGTAATTAGGGTTTGTATGGAAAGACTAAAATCATCCCTTAGAAAAACCCTAAATCTCAAGACAAAAATGCATGAAATCAAAATACAATTCACACTTGCACCTCTAGGGTATACCCCACTTGTTGCCTTCAAATAAATATTCATGCCCCTCGAACATGGGATACTTTAGCAAAGACCCTCGAAGACAAGATCGTAGTCCCTCGATGACCCTTCGATGTTGCCTTCGATAAACAATCTTAGACCCTTACGACAAGTTACTAAGGTATCCTATAATGTTGCCTTCAATGACTGTACAGCGACCCACGCTTGTCCATTCACATCTAATGATATGGTTACTTACTAACTAATGGTAAGACAACACTATCTAAAGGAGGAGGAAAAGAACAAAGACCCTTTGAGTAGGTAGAACGCTCGTAGTTGCTTGCTCACAAATAAAACCATCTTCACACTCACACTTTCAAAACATCTTTCCAAAAATAAACATCTCTTTGAACTATTTTCAAAACTAACACTTTGTATACGTTCTTATAGAGACGGTAATCATTACAAAGTTTGTCGAAACAAATGCGTTTTCAAAATATTTTCAAACTTACACAAAACACACAAAAATTTACAAAATATTTCAAAGTGATCTAGTAACTAAGAGCGCATAGATAACTACGAATGAAAAGGGTGCTAATACCTTCCCTTTTCATAACCTACCCCAAGAACTCAAGAAAATTCTCAAAAGGACTTTCCTGTTCTTTTCACCCTTTCCTTTATTGAATAAAAGAAAAGTCGGGGGTGACTCTTGCTATCCACAACAATTGCAATAAAATGAAAAATACCCAAGTCAGTTCTACCACTGTCTTATATTATGTGTATATTATTTGTGTTTATTTATGTGTTTGTCTTTGAGCTTGTTGTGAATAGCTTGGGGATATTGAGGTGATTTTTCAAGTTTAATTGTTTCGACTTGCGAATGTGTGGTAATGATTTTGTTAAAGTTTTGTACATGTTTGAGGTATGTGTTTGTCAGTTTCTATACTTTAGCATATTAATGGTACTTATACTTTTTACAATTTTTATGTCATTCATTCTTTTGAATACATGTTCATTTGTGAATCACTTTAGTTCCTACCCTTTTTGTGAGGTAGCTTTCCATTGTTCACATATGCTGGAGGCCACAATTCTTGTTTTAAATTGATTTTATTATGATTAATATTTTATTTTGTGTTTATTGTATGTGTTTTACCCCAAAATTTTCCCTCCCATTTTATTCAAAGCATTCTTTCAAGTCTCTTCAAATGGTCAAGGCACCCAAGGGTTGACTAGTCAAGATGCACCTCCTAGACCAAAAGCCTACAACTAGGGTTTGGAGTTTCTCAAGGAAATTTGATCTGCAAAAGTCTTACGTGGCTCCCATGTTTCTTCATAGGTCCTCAATAAGGCTCATGTCAAGTTTCAAGCCCTACATCACAAGTTTGCTCAGTCAATGACAAAAATACTTGAAAATCAACTATATTGATCAAAAAGTCAGTTATGGTCAACATACAGTCAAACTTCAAGATTTTTGGTCAAA